>JAPXFQ010001434.1:0-657689 GCA_028564705.1 Apricaphanius iberus
TTTAAGCTCCGATGCGGCCCAGGAGGTTGTAAAATTAGGCGCGGGACAGACAGAAGTAGCACTGAAAGCGAACCTCATCCATAGGCAGCTCCTGGAGCAAATGGTTAAACTCCCCAAACTCAGAACGCATCTGAATAATGGGCGCTGATGCAGCCGATGTCAACGTTGTCTAGCTTTATCTAGCTAATAAGGCCAAGTCACTCTCTAGCTACTGCAGAGTCGCGTTAACCGACACAACCCTACAGCATCCAGAGCCTTGAGGAACTCAGGTCACATCTCATCCACCCCTGGTGCCTTGCCACCGAGGAGCTTTTTAACAACCTCGGTGACTTCAGCACCCGAGATTGGAGAGCCCGTCCCAAAGTCCCCAGACTCTGCTTCCAAACAGGAAGGCGTGTCGGTGGGATTGAGGAGGTCTTCAAAGTATTCCATCCACCGACCCAAAACGTCCCGTGTCAAGGTCAGCAGCACACCATCCCCACTGTAAACAGTATTGCTGGCAGACCGCTTCACCCCCCTGAGACGCCGGATGGTGGACCAGAATCACTTCGAAGCCACACGGAAGTCGTTCTCCATGGTCTCTCCAAACTCCTCCTACGCCCGAGTTTTTGCCTCAGCGACCATCCGAGCCGCACTCCGGAGTCCCACAGGCCAAAAAGGCCCGACAGGACTCCTCCTTCAGCTTGACAGCATCCCTCACCGCCGGTGTCCACCAGCGGGTTCGAGGGTTGCCGCCGCGACAGGCACCGACTACCTTACGGCCAAACTCCTTCTGACAGGAGACTCTGCCAGATGTTCCCAGCAGACCCTCACAACACGTTTGGGCCTGCCAGGTCTGTCCGGCTTCCTCCCCCACCACCGGAGCCGACTCACCACCAGGTAGTGGTCAGTGGATAGCTCCGCCCCTCTCTTCACCCGAGTGTCCAAAACATGCGGCCGCAGATCAGATGAAACGACAACTTAGTCGATCATCGAGCTGCGGCCTAGGGTGTCCTGGTGCCAAGTGCACACATAAACACCCTTATGCTTGAACATGGTGTTCGTTATGGACAATCCATGACAAGCACAGAAGTCCAATAACAAAACAACGCTCAGGTTCAAATTGGAGGGGCCATAGCGCCCAACGACGCCTCTCCAGTTCTCACTGTCATTGTCAACTTGAGCGTTGAAGTCTCCCAGCAGAATGAGGGAGTCCCCAGAAGGAGCACTCTCCAGTACCCCTCCAAGGACCCCAAGAAGGATGGGTAATCTTAGCTTCTGTTTGGCGCATAAGAACAAACAATAGTCAGGACCCGTCCCCCCACCCGTAGGTGGAGGGAGGCTACCCTCTCATTCGGCGGGGTAAACCCAAACGTACAGGCGCAGAGATGGGGGGCAACAAGTATGCCCACCCCAGACCGGCGCCTCTCACCGGGAGCAACTCCAGAGTGGAAGAGAGTCCAACCCCTCTCGAGGAGACGGGTTCCAGAGCCAGAGCCGTGCGTCGAGGCAAAGCCGACGATGTCCAGTCGGAACCTCTCCACCTCGCACACCAACTCCTTCCCCACCAGAGAGGTGACGTTCCACGTCCCAAGAGCCAGCTTCTGTAGCCGAAGATCGGACCGCCAAGGTCCCCTCCTTCGGCCACCGCCCATCTTACACTGCACCCGACCCCTACGGCCCCTCCCACAGAAGGTGAGCTCATCGGAGGGGGGACCCATGTTGCCTCTTCGGGCTTAGCCCGGCCGGGCCCCATGGGTGAAGGCCCGGCCACCAGGCGCTCGCCAACGTGCCCCACCTCCAGGCCTGGCTCCAGAGTGGTGCCCCGGTGACCCGCGTCCGGACTAGGGAACGCTTGGTCCGACGCTGTCGTTCATCATAGGAGTCTTTTGGGCTGCACTTTGTCTTTGTCTGATCCCTCACTTGGGCTGCCACCTTATCTTGGTGGAGGGGTTTGAGTGTCCCAATGATCCCAGGAGCTATGTTGTCGGGGGCTTTATGCCCCTGGTAGGGTCACCCACCCGCCCACCATCACCTTCGACATAAAGAAGGCCCAGCAGAGGATGTATTTTCTGAGGCAGCTGAAGAAAGTAATCCTGCCAACACGGATAATGATGCAGTTCTACACTGCAATCATTGAGTCCATCCTCACCATCTCCATCACCGTGTGGTATGCTAGGGCCACCATCAGGGACAAACAGAGACTGCAGTGTGTTGTGCTCTGCTGAGAAGGTGATTGGCTGCAGACTCCCATCTCTACAAGGGTGTGCAGGTCACAGCTGACCCTTCTCACCCTGGACACAGACTGTTTAACCAGCTCCCCTCATAAAAACTGTTTCTTCCCCTCTGCTGTCAGACTCTGCTGTAAGACTGAACAATAACCCTAGGACTGTTCACTACTCCTACTCTGTCTCATCCACATGGTCCTGTATTGTGCTCTCTGCACCTGTTTTTTTTCACTGATCATCACCCGTACGCATGTATTTATCAATCTGTTTATCAATTTGTACTTAATATATGCTTAGAAGTTTTTTTCTTATCATATATTTGCGCAGCAATATCCTAATGTTGTAAATATTCCAAAAAAACCTCTAAAGAAGTGTGCCAAAAATAGAATCTATTTGGGTTAATGAAACCTCTCCAGCACAGAATCCCATCAGGAATCTGGGCTCAGTCTGGTAATTTTTGTGAAAAAGAACAGTAACAAACTATCTGACACCATCAATGACTATTTAGCCGAAAAGCTGATATCTACAAAGGTCAACACTGTAAATACTGACACTTAGCATGCAGGTGAAGAATTTCTCAATAAAAAGCCTCTGAATCATGTGAAGTTTATTACTGAACTTTTGCATTCCCCAGAGGACAAGACACCAAAATTAGCATCACTTCTTAAAACTTTAGGCCATGACCAAAGATTCGGAAAGTAGTGCACCAACCTTTTTGTGTTGCTAAGGTGCTGTCTGGAAGGTGAAGGCAAACGCTGCTGCAGCTCCTCATTTACTCTGGGACTAACTACAAAAAACAAAACAAAAACTCACTAGTTAAAATAGTTAAAAGAAACCATTCCATCTGTCTGCCCATTAAAAAACAACATTTTTAAGTAACACTTTAGACTTGACATTATGACTAAACAGTTTTTCACATGCAGTACAAAATGTCTTTATATTTCTATATATACGATGTTTTTCCTGGATGCTGAAGGTAATGGTAAGAACGACAGTGACATTTTAAAAATTGGGAGGTTTTCATTGTAACAAATCCTTTAGCCATACTCTGATTTACTGTTGGGTGGATTTTTATTTAAGTTTAGGTAAGCTAAGAGAAATGTGTGGTGCAGGTAAGATAGTGACTGCTCAAAGCTTTCCAACAGATCTCCACCAATAGTCCTTGAGCTTTCAGATTTTCTATTACTAAAATATTGCCCAACAGTTACATTTAATATTTTTTAAAGTCATAATAAACACAGCAAAAACAGTGATAAAATCTGTGATAAAAGTCAAGTTTATGTTTCTTTTTGTTTGTTTGCAATAAGGCAATTTAGCTATGAGGCAGTTCAAAATGGTTTAAATGATAAAAACATAACACAAGAAACAAAGAAGAGAAAATATAAACATTCAATACAGTAGCAAAATAAAGAAATACAAATTTTGAATCCAGTGTAAAATCTATCTACATTCCAATAATAACTGATCAAAAGTAAACTCTAAACAGATGGGTTTTAGCTTTGATTTACAGGAACTCTGTGTTTCACCAGCTTCACAGTCGTCTGGAAGTTTGTTCCAGATTAAAGGAGTATAGAAACTGAAATCTGCTACTCCATGGTTGGTTCTGATTCTAGGGAGGATTAGTAGACTAGAACCAGAATACCTGAGTGGTACGGGGGGTTGGTATACTGACAGTAAATCTTTAACATACTTCGTTGCTAAGCCATTCCATTACTTATAAGCTAGTAGGAGTGTTTTAAAGTCTATTCTCTGAGCTACAGGCAGCCAGAGGAAGGACTTTAGAACTGGGCTGATGTGTTCTACTTTCCTGGTTCTAGTGAGGACTTTAGCAGCAGGGTTCTTAATCAGCTGCAGCTTCTGAGATTTTTTAGCAGACCTGTGGGGACGCTGTTGCAGTTATCAAGCCGTCTAAAGATAAAAACAAGAAGGAGTTTTTCGAGGTCCTGTTGCGACATCAGATTATTGTTGTATTAACTGAGGCTGTGCCATGCACTGATTTGATCAGGTCTGTCTAAAGTTTGCTAACGTTGGGGTTCATTTTTCCAAAATGGACTGAACAGACTGCATTTCCCAGCTCTCCTAATTGTTCACACAGCAAGGACATCACCAAAGTCCATACAAGCACGTAACGAGCAGCCATGTTCCTCTTTCCACACTGGCTTGACGGCAGATGGGGATGCAACTTCACCAGTGAATTTTTTTCTATTTTCTGCCCTGCTGCGTAGGAATGAGATTAATTTAAACCTTCGAAATACAAACTGCTTCCTGTTGACATATCCCAGACTGCTTTGGTGATCGCTGCAGTGTATGAATGCAGTTCTTCTAAAAGACGGCACACACCGAACCATTGGAGTCAACTGTGGCCTTTCACCCCGCAAACAGTTCAATAGCAGCATGCACCTTTGCCATTCCGACTTGGTTTTTTCCCTTTCCATGTGGACAGGACTTTCAATTCCTATTGGGACAGATCAGATGAAGAATCGCCTCATAGTAGGGTCAAACCTTTTCATTTTATCTTCTTCTGCCTAAATCTGGCCAGAGATAAGTTAGAACAATTTAGATATCTTTTCATAGAGTTGGCTTGATATGAACTGAACGCTGGAACTGCTGTTTGTTGACCGATACAGCTTAACGCATCTTTTGTGAACTGCTGAGTTTGCTGTGTTTTAAACTGGTTTTATTCAAAGTGTCTATATGTACAGTAGTTGTACTCTGTCCAGCTCACTGTTAAAAACTCGTTTTTTATTTTTAGTTCCTGAGCTAAACCTAGCTACATAACTTTCGTTCAACCCCATGGAGGAGCTAATTTTGTCACCACCTCTAATTGAATTGCTAGCTGTATTAGCTCCACCCACGGAGAAGCTAAACCTAGCATTCCTCCATGCTGAACCACAAGTTTTTTCTTTGTTAAACTCAAAATCACACACACATACCCCTTCCTTCTCCTCAATTACATAATAAGACTGTGATTTTCTTATGTTAATTGTGTTGTTCCAATCCTGGTTCTATTGGTCTTAACTGTTGTTAATTGTTTGAGGATGGTTGTGTGGTGTTTGCGTGCAATTATACCATTCAACGTGTCGAACTTGTTCCTTCATAAAACTGAGTGTTTGGTTCTAAGTTCCTTCCTAAAAGACGGAAGTTGGTGCCCCAAATTGTTTAATAAATAACTAAAATGTCATTTAAAAATATATCAATATACATATATTGATCTGAATAATTAATGGTTAGGTGAACCAAACATCATTGCCCTTTCTGTTGCACAAAACCAGTGACCATCTGGCTGATCCATGGGAAGACTGGGAGAATGTCATGTGGTCAGTTGAGCTGCCTGAAAGAATGGGCCAAAATACCAGCTACAGGGTGTGCAAACCTGGTGAAGACCTACAGGAAATCTTTCACTTCTGTCATTGCCTACCAAAGTCAGATTACACAGTATTGATCTTAATCACTCATCATTTTAAGTGGGACAACTTGCAAAATCAGTGGCTGCCAAATACTTTTTTTTACCCCACTGATTATGCATAGAATGTTTATTAGATATTGCTGTGGGTTTAATTCAAATACTTTGTCTCTTTTGATGGACAGTTCCTATCTGCACAAAGAAGTTCCTGGTCTTTAGGTCAGACTCAAACCATCCAAGTACTATACCAGAGATTCCAGCCCAGCTCTCCCGTTGGTTCAACAATATGTCATGGTTGACAATGGAAGAGTTTCTCTCTTCACAAGAAAAACTCAAACGTGCAGAAAGAATTAGAAGAATCAGCTGGTGAGGAGAAACAGATGCATTTATCTCTGATTTGTTCTAATGTTTGCCTAGCTGCTTGGATATTTAAGAATAATTTTACACTCACAGTTTTTTAAGCATAGGCATGTTGTGCTACAACAACACACTTCAGTGCTGTTACTGATTTAAGAAAACTTTGTTATTTTACATCAGCTAGTCAGAGGAATCAACTAGCTGTAGGAGGGTATAAATAAATTATCTACATCATGTTTTGGCTGTCTGCAGCTTATTTAGAGAGAGCGAACAGATAACAAGAAGGCTAAACAGCGCAGTACTATTGTTTACTGTTATGGAACTTGCTAAGTTTGTAATTGTTGGTAGTCTTCTGTTAAAGGTTGAATATGGACATCTATGAACATCTAGTGTGCTGAGGTTGTAGTTGCAATAACAAAAAGCCGTCTGGATGCCAGTTCTAACACCGTAAGCAGCCAGCATCATTTCCAGTGACGAATCTTACAGGGTAAGGACTATTTTGTACTAATAAGTTTGAAATAATAAATGAAAATAATCATAAAAAATACGGGTCAATACGGTAGCTGAGTGGTATCCTCCACTCCTCTTGGTGATGTACTCTATAAAAGTCAGAATTTATACTTTAGAATTTACATAAACATCTGACAGATTTCACAGTGTGCGTATTTCACTAAGGTGTATGGTTGGAGACATATGTCAAAACAGAAAACTAGCTAGAATAATATAATCCCTCACCACAGAGGTGAAAGTGAGCCTGCTATACTGGGGAGTGCAGGAGGAAACCGCGTCCTTTTCTTTGGTTTATTCGGTGTGGAGGTTGATGCTCTCATATCTAGGAACAACGTCATATTTAACCGACATCTAACTTTAGCCGTTAGCAAGCTTTCGTACATTTCTCCATGAGAAACTTCGCCATTTGATGCCGTGAAAGTTTTTTTATCTGTGTCCATCTGCTGTAAGCTTCACCTAAACTAACTCTGGTTTTAGATATTGTAAGGTCGCTCTTCTTCTGAGAAAAATAACGAAATCTATGGGGCTCAGAAACAGCAGCTAAACTTTTTCAATTATCTACAGTAAATGCCTCGTTCCTCCGTGCAGTAGTTTACGATAGTATTTGGCAACCCACAATGCTGTGCCGCTGTTGGTTGGAACACGTAAATATAAACAGAGTGCGGTGGTCGGAAAAAGTTATGTATTGTTATGATTTTGGTTAAATATAATGTTTAAAGGGTGCATTTTCGTTCTGCATACCTCTAAACTCCCCGTTGAAATATCATTTTTTTTAAACAGATAGCTTTTAAGAAAAATGTTGCATATTCAACCTTTAACCTCAGAATTAAGGTGATGATCTATGGACAGAGCCTGCTGTCCTTATAACAAGTCACCCCAGCCACACGTAGTACTGAGATAAGTCATCTTTATCACTGGCTGACCGCTCCTGCTAGGGATAAAAACATAAACATCAGGGAACATTAGGTTGAAATATCTCATTCCTGAATTTTAGGGTGAAAGTCTATAGCTCAAATGTAATTTCCTTTTGACTAATTCAGTACACAGAGAAAATGTGACTGTTAGCACAACTGTTCTGTGTAAATCACTCAGGTTCACAACAACAAACCCAAAGCTATGGCTCTGGTTGAGCAGCAGCTGAATTACAGTTAAAAAGACATCTTTTCTTCTTCACTTTGAAACTTTTCTAATTTCCTGCCATCCTCTGCCTCCCCATGCTTCTGATCTTTTTGTGGACTCAGAGCTAATTGATCGCTGCAGTTCTTATTATTATTCATGTACAATTACAGATGTGATAATGTGCTTAAATCCTTCTAAATGACCGTTCATGCCTCGCAATCGCTTTGAAGTCTCATCCAAGTTCAAAAAATCTGCAGAAAAAAGGGAAAACACAAAGGCCAATCAGAGAAGCAATGTGCATACACCAATCAGAGAAGGGGGAAGACAAGGAGAGTTGTGTGTCCCCTGCCTCCGCCCTTTATTTTTATGGAATATCAACTAAAGTCCATTAATTTTTTAAGCTGTATTTAATACATTTTGTTCTGAAAGTTTGGAGCAGTGAGTGCCGGGTGTTCCAGCTGACTGCATGAATATTAATGATGGTGTTACGATGATTAAAGAGGCTTCAAGTCAAATCCAACACAATCCGCCTGTGATCCGGCCCGCCGTCACCACACTGCCACCACGCCGCACATGAATTTAGATATGGACATTAAGCCAAGGATGGAGACGACGCACACAGGATCCTCACCCCACTTCCACCCCCCCGCACCACATACAAGTATATCAGAGAGAGCAGAGAACATACAATAAGTATGTTGCACAACATGGACTTTCTTATGAATACAACAGCTTCAGGTCTGAGGTTTCCTCCTGTTCTGATTGGCAGAAGAACCTTTCCAAAAAGCTTCTCCTTTCAGAGTGGATCATTAACTGGAGACCAAGGAGTTACACATTTTTAGTGAAACCATTTCAATGTTTTTCCACTGAAAACATTATATAAACCAATCAATGTTCAGTAAATTTATTGGCATCTCTATAATTCTTAGAACTGTTCAGTCAAGGTTCAATTCCAGCTTCTAAGATACAATCCTGATCCAAGTTTTAGAATGTAAAAGCATTCACATTTCAGGCAGGTTGTAATTTCAACTTCAAAATGAAAAACAGAAAAATAAGTAAAAGCATCTTATCAAAGGATTATGTTTATTAGCCAAGAACAGCAGCACTAAAGGTGTCAAAAAGGGACTAATATTCCCACTGTTCTTGTTGACCAATTTAAAACCTATATGCGAGTATTTACAGTAGGTACAGTAGGGAATAAGTGTTCCCCACAAAAATGTCCAGATGCATCTGATGGACGTTTGAAAAGTAAAACTGTTGGAATGAAAGACCTTCAGTCAGGAGGAACGTCTCTGTACATACTCAGCTACTGTTGGACGCCCCGACGCAGCCTCAAACTCAATCGTTTCTTTAAATGCCTTTGTATAGTGATTTTTCAAGTGAGGACTCCAAAGCGCTTTACACTTAAATACACTACAGTCTGACCACGCAGACCAAGGAGAAAACAACTGAGACAGACCACCCAGAGCATCCACCTGGCAACCTGCTGGTTACGGGATGAACTCCTACCTCCTGAACCACCCAAAAAGCTCCCAGATCATGATGGAGCCTCCACCGAGCCACATACAACACATCTCCACTTGGATCTCCTAATTATCCAGGATAATCCAGATTAAAGGTCTTCTCAGACATGGCCTTTGGAGACACTTTGAACCTGTCTCTCACAGGTGACATCTTTTGGTGATTAGTCTGCATTCAGCATGGGTATTAATTTGGGTGGAGAATCTGTCCGTCTTCACAGTGTGCATCTCAAACACCCAGCCACGCTCAGAGAAAGCCTTTCTGCAAGTGGGAATAGATGTGAGAGAAAGCTGATGAAAACCAGGTTTGTGCACAGATTTGAAATTTTAAGTCTATGGTTATAAACAGCCTGATCGTTGAGCTGGCCTCATCCCTTTTTTTCCTCCCACTTCTGTATGTTTCCCTCTGAATCAAGATTTCTTTATTATTCAGAAATTAGTCAGAGACAGTTCAGAACTTCAGAACCTGATAAGATATCTACAATAATTGAGAGTTCTTTCTCAAGTGTCTATATAAATAAAAACAGGTGAAATTACCAGGTGATACATTTAAATGAAATCAGAAATAAAGAAAATTGTTCAGTGAGGCAAATGTTTGTTTGAGCTTCAGATTTAACAACAGAAGCTGGATTATTATCTATAGGTGACCTTTTATGAAAAGGTTAAACAAAGAAAGAATCACATGAAATAAACGACAAATCTCAACCTTCTTTCTATCTCAGCACACCACACAGTGACAGACACTATGTTCATTTTCCAAGATGTTTCTTTCTGACAGGAAATCAGACTTGTCTCTCAAAATAAAACAAACATTTAACATAAATTTAAAAAGCAAAATCATACCTCTACATTTAAATTAGTTACATTTATTTTGAATCTATTAATCTCCTAAAAACAGGGATACTCTTTGCTTTATCCATCTGAGTAAGCGAACTCAAACATATAAGGATCAGACATGGAGAAGAAGCTGATTACAGAGAGCTGGTGGACCGCTTTGTGGCATGGTGTGGAGACAATCATCAATAGAAACATCTTCACAGGCATTACAGTATTCATAACCTTTCTTCTGGTACTTTGATCATTTATTGTTGGTGATGAGCTTCAAATCTCTAAGGCTGGTGGGCCTCTCTGACATCACCCTAATCTTTGGCTCTTCTATTAGACTCAAGTCAATGCTGGTGAACAGAGTTTAGCAGTGATAGGAGACCAGTACAGCCAAAATACACTAGATGTTTCTGTGTCATCACAAACATGATTACTTTATGCCTACACATTATTAGAGCTGTGTTGAAATAATCGAAAAATCTATTCTGAATCGATTCTTGTAGAAATCAAATTTACCTAATTTGCAAGTTCAAAAATCTATTTTATTTTTTAGAACAGTTTGCCCTTTTTACTGCTGAAATAGGAAGGACAAGTGCAGACAGCCATTTTAAGTTTTGTGTTTGAAAGGGTTAATATAGTTTCCCATGGTGAACTGTTACTCACCCAGTGTTGAGTCATTGAGTTTCAGGCATATAATTAAGATAATAGTAAAAAAAAAAAAACGGTTTAGGAACGTTCTAGTCTGAAAACACCTACAGAAAGTTGTTTTCAGTGCGAGTAGTCCTAATAGGTTCTGAAGTCTGGTACAAAAATACAGGGTAATAAAGTGTAAAATAAAACTAAAGGTGTGAGCTGTGAGTTTGGTGAAGGGTAACACTGTGTTGAATGGGCGAAAGGTTAGGGTTCCACTTTTAGTTCCACTCAATGAATAGAAGTCAGTGCAAAGTTCTGAAAAGCAAAGCAGAGAACGTCTGTGTGCACGTCTGTGTGTGTGTGTGTGTGTGTGTGTGTGTGTGCATGTGTGTCTGTTTGCATTTGTAGACCACCCACTTAGCAGATCAAAGACTGTTCATACAATTGTCGCCTCCATCTCACCTCTTATTCGCTCTTCGGCCTGCTTTGGTCAATAAATTAAAGCTCTTAAACACTCCACGTGTGTGTGTGTGTGTGTGTGTGTGTGTGTGTGTGTGTTTGTGTATGTGTGGGTGTGTGCGTGTGTGTTTGTGTGTGTGTGTACGTACGTGTGTTTTACTCTAAATGGAAAAAAGAACCCTTGATAAGCATAAAACTCAGATGTCCTACACTTTTAAGATGACATCTGATTTGTTTTACATTATTGATCTATTTTTGATGGACTATTTCTGAACTCTATGGAAACAATTTGTCAAGCCATTCACTCTCTAGATTATATTACCATGCCATTTAGTAGTTTAGAAAAATCTTCTGGTTCTGGGGCCTAAACTGGAGTTGGACCCAATCTGATCCAATTACACCTATTAACAGGATGGATATCAAGCTGAGACCACAGATCTATACACTACTCAGTACTACCTGGGCCTGTAGGCACTATGTCCTATACCGTACCCTAGAGTCTCTGTTACCAGTCAAAAAGGTGTTTCACTGATTGGTTGTGAAACTTACAGTCAAAGGCATGCTTAATATTTCCAAACATTTTCCATTTTAAGAAGATTTTTGGAACCACTTTGTAATAGGAATCTACTTGAAAACGACTAGTAATAGTTTATATATACGTTATTGTTTCTGCATTCTCTAAACGCTTTATAAATAATTCATAATTGTTTATCATGCTTGGATTGTAAAGAAAGAGACTAAACTGACTGGTTTCTTGCCTGAGAGTGAGCTAATCTATAGATTTCTACCTTATAAACACAGAGTATTGGTAAACATAATTCTTAGCATACAGTATTGTACTTTGTCATTCCAATATGCAGCAGCAAAGGAAGCATTACTGTAAAGTTCTAAAGCTACCTGCTACATGGTAAAGATCTAGTCTGAAATGTTTCATTTTGTACCTCTAATTGAAATATGTTGATTAGGTTTACTGTTTATCAGTTTCATCCCTGTTGGCCTTTATAAGTGGCCTTAAAAGGTATTTATCATGCATGAAATCATTGACAGATGAAAGAACAACATATCTAGAAACTATTTATAAGCCATTTATAAGCGGAGCCTAATTGCAAAGCGGTACCAGATTTTTATTAATCTGTGAAGGTCTAACCCTAAAACATTAAAACAAAGTGTCCATCTGCATCATGTGGCTAAACACAGACATAATTGCTACGGCCGGACCCTGGGTTGGTACCGGGACCTGGGCTGGTACCGGGACCTGGGTTGGTACCGGGACCTGGGCTGGTACCGGGACCTGGGCTGGTACCGGACCATGGGTTGGTACCAAACCCTGGGTTGGTACCGGGACCTGGGCTGGTACCGGGACCTGGGTTGGTACCAAACCCTGGGTTGGTACCGGGACCTGGGCTGGTACCGGGACCTGGGCTGGTACCGACCCTGGGTTGGTACCGGGACCTGGGCTGGTACCAAATCCTGGGTTGGTACCAAATCCTGGGTTGGTACCGGGACCTGGGCTGGTACCAAACCCTGGGTTGGTACCGGGACCTGGGCTGGTACCAAACCCTGGGTTGGTACCGGGACCTGGGCTGGTACCAAATCCTGGGTTGGTACCAAATCCTGGGTTGGTACCGGAACCTGGGCTGGTACCAAATCCTGGGTTGGTACCAAATCCTGGGTTGGTACCAAATCCTGGGTTGGTACCGGGACCTGGGCTGGTACCGGACCCTGGGTTGGTACCAAATCCTGGGTTGGTACCGGGACCTGGGCTGGTACCAGAACCTGGGCTGGTACCGGACCTCAGGCCACTCTGTAGACGCTTTTGATTTACGCACTATTCGATTAGAAAGGTGCAGAATGAATACATTTTCTGATTACTATTATATAAGGGCTAAATGAGGGGGTATTACTGTCAAATTGCTTTAATATTTCTGGGCATGTGAGGGAATGGGGGGTCATTTTAATTTGTAAAGCACTTTGAGTTGCATTTATTGTATGAATTGTGCTGTGTAAATAAAGTTTTGATTTGTTTTGCATTTTAAAATCCCAGGAACAATTCTGAACTACTCTGGGTTAGTCTGTCACATAAAATCCTATTAAAAACATTCAAACTTGTGCTTACATTGTGACATACTGTCTACAGCAGCTTTAGCGCCACCTATTTTCAGCAAAGCACACAGCACGTTACTAATTACTCATATTATGATCAACATCATATATCTGGACCTAAAATAAAAAAAATAATTGGCTGTAGCAGAACCAAAAACTAAACTAGTTTAAAAAGAGGGAAGTCCAGTAGTACCTGTGGCATTCACAGCAGGTGTGGTGTCACGTTTAATACCATACAAAGGAACACAGCGCCACTTCATGGTCAAACTACTGTATTACAGCTCTGCAGAGATACAGTGAGAGCAGAAGGAAGCGCTGTTGGAGCTTACCTCTGTACATATCCACCAATGAGTCCCTGAGTTCCTTCTTGGAGGTCCATGATGGAGAGCTGCTGACTTTTAGATCTTCCAAACTTTTTTCTCTAAAAAAACAAAACAAACAGAAAACATGGATCAGATTCAGCGCAGCCACAACTCTATCGTTTACACAACAGAAACATTAAAACTGAATAGAATGTGTCACATGTTCATCCTGACATGTATCATACTTGCAGAGAAAACATTTCAACAGCTGAGTTCAGATTGGTCCAATCCGACCTTTAACACACCTGACTGCTTGTTTACAGCTTGGTCCTCTGATCGTCCACCGTTCTAGGACCTCCACCAGGAACATCAACCTACTATCAGAATCCTCTCATATTTACCCCATAGACTGAAAGGCAGCAAAGGAATAGATTCAAATATGGCGTTCCTGTATCCTTCTAGCGACCTAGCGCTGAGACAGAAACCAGTCTGAAACAAACACTAACAGGTCAGACCAGCTGCCTTTCCAGTAAGACTGGTCTGACCTGGTCTTCAAACATTGTTAAATGTTGCAGTTTTGGGTCATGTATGCTCATAAACGCCCTGCAGGTTGTAACAGCAGTTCGATTACATTTTTATTTGTGAGACATCAGGCATATGGACGATATTAAAGTAGACAACTTTACAAACGGTAACCCAGCTCTAAGAGATTCTTCTACATGGTGAGATGGGGACAGTTTTGATTTTTGAGATACTGAACTAGAATTTATTTGGTTTGTTTCTTCCTGTCCCATTTCCTACACAAAAATCATCTGTAACACTGGGAACTGTGTGACATCTTTAATTATTGTTGCATTGTCTTTTTTTATACAACCATGGGTTGGAATATTTTTTTTTCTACATAAGGCATTCTATGCTTCTCAAATCACCAACAGAAGCTGTATTTTTCGATCATATGGACACATTATGTTTGACGTTCCCTAAACATCAGCTGTCTTTGGTAAAAGTGCCTTTGCACCCTCATTCTGGTTTAAATTGCAAAACCCTTTACCAAAAATGATAGTTCAAAATCAGAACAAAGGATTATTTAATTAGTAGGAGAGACCAGGGACAGTTGTAACACCTTGAATTCCTCCAATCAGAGACAAGTTAAACAGCTAACACTCACTTTGCTCATGCACGGTTAAAATATCTTGTGGCTAGCAAAGACAGAGCTACATTTCAAACTCCCTGACAAAGTTAACACTAAAAGTGTTTTTTTGAGGATAAAGTGGAACTTTTTTATCGAGTGTATTTTGCGGATACTGTTCTGAGATGAAATGTCTAAGAATCCAAACAAGAATTGCAGTTTTGTAAGCTAAAAATTGAAATGAATAGCATCTCCTAAACTAGCAGTCAAACAATTTTAGGTGAGGTGAAAACATGGCAGGTGACACTGTTGTAACGCATTGGTACAAACTTCCCTAAACCAGATAGTCTGTGATTTTTGTTAATATTTTAAAAACATCAATCAATTAATGTGTATGAAAATATAAAGGATTTTAAAAATATATTTACTGTATCTTTATTTCTCTTGTTATTGCTGCTATAACACATTTTCTGACATTTTCCTATTGGGACACAATAAAAAAATATCTTATGTTCACTTCCCCCTTACATTGCTTTATCGCTTAATATTATATCAAACCCAGCAAGAAAAAAAGAATCAGGACTCGTCTGATGAAGAATTCTTCATAGTGTTCCTCTCCAGGTCAAGGGAGTTCTGGCTCCAGCGTTAGTCCTGCACAGCTGGTGGGGATTTTACACTCGCCACAGAACCAGAACCGCCACCCTACCCAGCATTAGCAGTTTGTAGCTTCATCATAAAGGTCTTCCCCTAAAACTGTGGATAATTGTTTCACCTTTGATTGGTTTGTGTTCTACTGATGAAATAAATTTATTGTATTGTAACAATTTGGCTTCTCTTTTTTATTGTAGTGTGAAAGAACAATGTATAATATGAATAATATTTTTAATTTTGAACATTTTTTGATTATGAATATTTGATGTATACTTTAGATATGTTACGACCGTCCCTGTGCACTATGATAGTTGTACATGGAATGACTGCATTTAAATCAATTTTGCAACCTGTACATATTTCATAAAACCACTTAAATACATTAATTCAGTAGTTTACTCATTGAAGTTTATAATATAGCTTTTGGGCTATAAAAGGTTTTTGATTCATTGGAAAATTCTAAAAATTTGTTACAACTCTCCCTGGTCTCTCCTAGATGAAACATTTCAGCTGCTGTCTTGGCCAGGACTGCCTAGGAATAAAGATTCTCAGTGGAAATAAAACACCTGTAACGCACACCTGCAGACAACAAAGCACCGCCTCTGAGATGCTCCGTACTCTGAGGGCAATAGTTCTAGTATTGAATAACAAAACATTAAATGAAGGAGTTTTGTGGCAGATAATGCCTCACTTAGAGGAGGCACTTCACATACTCCCTTTGACTCCCATTATATGGATATACGCTGATTGTGACTGGATCTAAACTTCTCCTGAAGGACTCGAAGTGGCTCCAAACTTGTCAAACATTTTATTTAGTATTAAACTGATTCAGAATTTCACAAAACAAGGAATTCTTAATAAATTCTTGGAGATTAATTTGGCTCTAAGCCAGAATTCAGGAAGAGAACAGTGGTCATGTGACTTACATGTCAACATTATTACATTTTTTATGTTACGGATTATAAAATGCTATACCAAAAACAGAAAAAATTTACATCGTTAAAAATATAATACCTTCTTTGCTTCATTACATATTAATTGAACCAAATACTTATGTTCTTGGCCATTGCATTATTGGTGGCTAAACACCTTCGGTGAGGTCTCCCTGTAATCATTACGTTTTCAGTCACCGGTGCCGTTACTCTGAACTGTGCAGCTAACAGACATCAAGTTGAATCACATCTGACACGGTTTTTGTTCTTACTCCAGCTGCTGCTGTAAGTCACAGATCTTCCTCTTGGCTTTCTGCAAAGCAGCCTGAACGTCCACAGATCTGCTGCTGTGACTGCTGGACGCCATGACATGAAACACTTCTCCATAGCAACCCACCACCAACACACAAAACGAAAGAAGAAAAGAAGCTGTGCTCGGATTGGCTGAAAGCCCTCAATGCTCCACTTTCAGGAGGTTAAATATGAATGAGCTGATTGGATCACAGGCCATGTGAATCAGGTGTTAGAACACAGTTCTCAACTCGCTTGACAAGCGTACGCAGGTTTTCCTGCAGCCTTTCCTGCAGCCTTTCCTTTCCTCCCAAAGCATGAAGGCTGGCCTTAGTAAAACGTTTGGATGTCTTGGTTCCTCTCCTTCAGCACAGAGGAGGCTTGCTGGGAAGCAGGGCTGGGCAATGTGGCTTAAAAATTCAATCATAGTCTTTTTAAGACCAAATCCAATGTTATTTTCTCCCCACTTTTTCTTTAAGAAATGAGAGCAAACATTTTTAGAAACATGCTTTTATTTCTTCCATCCCCTGTGGGAGTTAATCTGATCTCAAAGCCAAACTAAACACACAGTGATGGTAGGCACTGGGTGGGCTGACATCACTCAACTATGGAAACACTAGGAGGAGGAGCAATGCATTGCTGAAAAAAAACAAAACAGGCAGACTTCAGAAACCAAAAATTGGACGCTAGCAGTGAGAATTCTATAACTAAACTCTTCAGGGCTTCCACATAATCATGTGATATATGAGCAAATTGTAATCTAAATGAAGGCCAATTTTTCCACAAACCAGAGATGGCATTATTACCACCTGCCTAACAATTCAAGGTTGTCAAAAAAGCTCTGATCCACTGGGGCCACAGGCACAGATTCTGTGGGTGCTTCCATAGCAAAGTACGTCTTACCAAGCATAAATGGCAGTCGCAATAGCAAAGTCCGCCAACCTAACGTCAGCTAGAAGGTCTACCAGTGCTACTATCAGGTCAAGTGCTTATCCAATCCTCTGAATCCTGAAAGACGTGATTTTGCCAATTACCTGAACTAAACCCAGAGATTTATTAGGTACCGACAGCTAGCGGCGTGTTTTTCAGCCACAAAGGCTGAAGGAGGAGAAGGGATGGATTTGGTTGCAAGATAGACCTTTTGAAGAACAACTAGATCTTGTGAGGCTAGCTGGCCTATTCCAGCAGGGAACATTGTCATTTTCCGACAAGCAACTGTGAACTTTACCCGTGGCTAACCGCTTCAGGGAAAGGCTGGGAATTCCTGTTGCTCGCAACTGATCGGTTTGGTGTTTGACTACTTGTTTTACCAAAGCAGCAACGAGACGCCATAGCGCAGGTGGATACTTACAAGCTACGGTGCTTTTACAAACGTTTAGGGACCTGAGAGGATCTGCAGCTCAGCAAATATGCACTCAGGGAAACAGAGTTCCACAACGAAAAATGTGAAGAAAAATAGGGAGATAGGCCTATTGATAAGAAAGGAAGATGGATTTTATTTTTTAAATAAGCAGGTGATGTGAAGAACATCCATGTTGGTGAGTGCAAGCATTTTTTTTATACTTAATGTTTGTTAATTTGTTTAGCTAGAAATCAGTCCATGGTCAAATAAAATGAAAAAAACATAGAATTTAAAAAATCTGATCCACTGCACAGCTGTGTCTGCATGTTCAATTGTTGAGCTGCTGCGTTTTAAAAGAATAAAAATACTGCATTTGCTTTATTTGCATTGAATTGTTGGTTTCATCATCATCTAGTTGGTGCCTTATTTGAAATGGCGACAATGCACTTTTTTTTTGACAAACATGTTTAAGCTAACATAACATACTTCTAATGAACTTATTAAAGCTTTGCTGATAAAATATATTAAAATCAGCTTCTCTGTTTTTGATTTTTACACGATCCGTAAGCCTTGTTTCCTAATTTCTTTGTGAATGTGAGCTTATTAATGTTCCCCTGGAATGAAGTGTTGCTTGACCAGCCAATAATAAGGGTGATGTAATGGGTACATATGTGATTCCGTATGGATTCTTGAGTCACTGTGTCTTTCTGGTGGTATTATGAGGTGTATTCATTTGGGCTGAAGTCATTGTATTTTACTTTGATCCAACCCGATTTCCTGTCCTGTCAGATCTAAACTGCCGAGTCTGACGTGTTTTAGAATAGTGCGTTAAAAAAAAAAAAGAAAAGAAAAAAAGAACTGTCGCGTTAATTTCGGAGGGGGCGCGACAACGCTTCTGGGACACGTCTGATTCACACTGCTTCATGCCCAGTGGAAACTGTCCCATAGACCATAATGGTGGCCATCAGCCACGTATTACGCTTCACTGACTTTAGGCGCCGCTTACGCGTCTGATGGAAAGGAGGGCTCTCACTAGTATGGCGTATCCCAGAGATGCTGGTTTGGGCTGGGATCAGAAACATTACATAATGCCTATTATACATTACATCAGAAACAGATTTATTGGCCAAGTAAACTACATGGGAGCGCTGCTCTTGCGGTTGCAAGCCCTTCAGTGACCTGGATGGACAGGTTGTACTGTAAACTGAATTGCCCAATGGGATAAACAAAGTGATCTGAATTTGAATACTTACATATACAAGAATTTTGACTTTCGGTAGATGTTAGCTCTCTAAACATACAACAAATAAACAGGTATACATTCTGTGGTCATGGAAGTGCTATACCATACAACAAAACAATACCATAATATAAATATACATTACAAAATACCTAATAAATCCCACCCATTGATTCAAATATGTCATTTCAGAGCCATGCAGCAATTGGTTAGAGGTCCATCCTACACGCGTGACTGCATCTTTTTTGGGTGAACTAAGATATGAATAAATTAGCAAGAGGACATTAGATGAACCCATTTTACAGAAGACAGGCGATGATTTATTGGGAAGTTGTCTTTATTGATAATTAAACTGACACAATCTCTTATAATTTAAGACAAAACATTATCAGATGTTTTGCTTCTCAATATCTTGAAGCAGTTTGTCCAGTAGTGCAGCATCCACTCCATGCTTCATCAAAAACTGCCCATTCAAGTGGAAGACTGGGATGTCCCACTTGTACTTGTCCCACCACTGCCTGTTTTCTGGGAGACTGATGTCCACCTGCTGAAGGATGAACTAGATGAAGCACAGAGAGATGGACACCTCATCAACAGAAACCCAGAGGGGAAGTGATTATAGTGGGGCTGAACAGAGAAATCAGTCCCTGATGTAAAGGTCTATGTAACTGGAAAAGCATGTTTCCCATTGGCTAAGGGACCGAGGGAGCTCCAGCTTCTACAGCTGTTGAGGCTTTGCATTACATTTTGTGATATAGCTGCTCAGCAATGGAAACCCAGTCAATGAAGATCTCTTCATATTGGCGACGGGCTAATCTGTAGATATCATCTGTAAAATGTAAAATGTTGGTGCCCTCTACGCATTCTCCACCTAAGCATCTTCTGACCCCACCCTGGGGTTTTACTAGGTGTAGCTATTACTCCCACTGTGTTAAAATACCACCAACAGCTCACTGGAACATTTAGTGGTGAGGAAGTTCATCGAGTGGACCCATTACACAGGTGGCACCATACTGGAACCACTGGGAGCGACCCATTCTTTCACAAACACTTCAGTGCTGAGTTTTATAAATCTGTGGCTGTGGAAGTGACTAGAAACTGAAACACTGAATATAATGCTTTGGAAGGGGGAGCGGATACTTTGGGAAAATTAATGTCTATAAGTAAGGACTGGTAGTTGGAAGGGAAAAATGTTGACATTGATGGGTAGGAAATAAGTACATCAGAATGAGGGGGCAAATGGAGGCAAAGCTTTGAGGTTTACTTGGTCAATTTATTCTTACTCTTCAGATATTACTGGCCAAGTATACTACATTACTCTTCCAGAAATATGATGATATGAAACTGCTATGTTAGTGATTCAGAGTGCAGATCTGGTAGATCTAGGATGACATTTGCATACAAACTTAGAGCAATCATAATGTCATAAGGTAACTCAGTCGGAAGGGGCAATAGACGCATCAAAGATGCATCAGACAGGCCTACCGGCATTTGATTGCATTCAATAGGGGTCCCACTGTGAGTTAAATATGAGGCGGGATGGTTGGATCATGACCTAAATCCCTATGTGGGACTTCAGATGTCATTGCTCCAACAAGAGGAACATACATGGAAGGCAGTCCCATGTTTTAACCCTATCATGGTATGGTAACAGCATCATGGTAAGGTCTTTCAGCAAGACGGCTGTCCACATACCCTGCATATGTTTATGGACACACTGTTGGGCCGAAGTCCAGCAGTGGTCCCCTGACCTATGGGTCAGAGATCAACTCTGACCCAAAGCTGGTCTGCTGGGTTTGGCAGCACCAAGAGACGATCCAATAGATTAAAAAACTACATTCTGCACAGAATCACTGCTCGTTTCCTTGCCTGACCGTACTGTTCTGGACACATTAACCAGGAAGTAGCAGTAGTTCTGTTAATCTGATTCAACAACCAATAGAAAACACCTGCAGTACTAAACTGCACATGTAGGGTTTCATTTTGTTTCCCTCTGAATGGTAAGGCTGGTGTAGACATTCTGCCGGTGTACGATGATGCTAAGCTACACAACAGCCACAAGGGGAACCACGAAGCAGAAGGAGCAACTGGAGCTAGTGTTATAGAATATTGTTGGAACTTCTTGTTTAAATAACATGAACCATGGGATTTTTACTAGGATCATCATATACTCCATTCTTAGTGTGATCTGGCCAATGAACTGGATTATTAAAGGAAAAAAACTAAATGTAGATTCAGGGATATTAGAGACCAATGAGAAGCTATAAATGAGGGTCTAGTCTCACCCTGTGTTTGAACGGCTGCAGCAGCTCTTTAGCTTCATCACACAGTGGACACGGGTCCTACAGAAAGACAAGGTGCTTTACATTCATTCCTGCAGTTAGTTTGTCTTTAAACACACTGTAACCTGCTGTATAAATGATCCCACTGAGGGAAGAAACTGCACATTAGAGATGCACCGATCGGGGATTGTTGATGTCTGTTTGTAACCAAGCTAGTCTAATTTCTATAATCAACAGCATTCCGGACACTTTTTCTAGCCTTCCCTCTGGGATCCATCAGTATTCATGGAAGCAGCAGAGGGAACTATAAAACAGCCTCTTATATAAGGAAATACAAAATAATTTGGATTTGACATTTTACACAACGTCTTTAGTGATTAGCAGGGAGAAGGTAATTACTAACTAAACATCCATTTGTGTGTCCATTTTACTGAAAAACTGTGCATCTGACCTTGACTAAAAGACCTCTAACAGAGTAACTTTAATACAGCAGCCTCCCATGGTATCTATGGATACAGAGTCATTCCTCCAACTGGATGAAACAGCACAAAGCACTGTCCTGAGGCAAACGGATCCTTCTTGTACCCAAACGTCCGGTACAAAACAGCCAAAATAGGAAAAGTTTTAAAATGTTAAAGGAGTAAAATGTCCACTATCCATCCCAGGCTAACCACTGATGCTGCAGCTCTGTTCTTCCTCTAACTGTTTCAGTTTTCTTCCTTCAGTAACAACTTCCACAGAAAAGAGGAGGCTACTATGTTCAGCTCAACCTGGTAGGGTGGCTCAGATATGGTGCCTTCATGGTCGGAAAAAGTGTTAAGATTTTTTATGTTTCTGACTACGCTTTTACTAGGCACAGTCATTCAAGCTTAAATACATAAAAATCATTCAATTCCAGTCAATAGTCAGTTTCACGGTGCATCTCTAATAGAAATCTGTTACTTTCTATCCAGAATGAAAAAAAGTAAGCTCTATGGGAATTCCTGTGGGGAGCAATGAGGTATGCAGGGTTTTGTGACAGTGTTACCTTTGTGAAAAGAGTGAGGGTAGGTAAAGATCTGGATGAAAACATCCTGTAGAGGTGCAGAGCAGGACGGCCACACAATGTCCTGGTCACAAACATCCTGTCTGAGGGCAGAGATGTTCAAGGGATTCATTCCAGGCTAGAAGCACAGCTCCTGAATTAATACATACAGAATAGTGCTGTGTTGGAAAAAAAAAGGGAAATAGAACTCGATTCGCAAGATTAAAAATCAATTTTTTTAGACTAGTTTGCCCTTTGTACAGCTAAAATAGGAAGGAAAAGTGCAGACGGCCATTGTAAGTCGTGTCTGAAAGGGTTAATACAGTTTCCCCCAGTAAACAGTTACTCTCCCAGCGTTAAGTCATTAAATTACAGGCATGTAATTACGATTATAACTCAAAAAATGTTTTCAATAACACTGATCTATATCTATGACGAATTGGATCATAATGAATAGCACCAGATTGTGATAAACGATTCTCACTCTTGAGTTTCGCTGAAACAACTAATCGATTATAATTGATTTTAAAAATGGTTGACAACTAATTAAGTCATCAATTAGTTGCTTTATACCTCCTAGCGTTCCGAAGGCTTCAGGCGGGCCATTTTTACTTTTTATTATATTCTGATTTATAATTTATATGTTTAATATAATTGGAAAGCTAATAGTATTGTTTTTTTAACCATATATGCCAATCAAGGACACAATCATAAGTGTGAACACAGCAGTTGTCTTTGTCACCCCCAATTCCCTCCCAGAAGAAGAATTATTGCACAACTCACATTTTGCAGCCTGCTGTCTCTCACAAAAATTTAATCTTTGAAATGTTTGAGTTCATTTAATTGAAAGCAGAAGATCCCAATTTAAAAAGCCACATTTAGTCCAACACCCCACAGACCATGAATATATTGTTTAGTGAAGGTAGGTAAATTGATTCTGAGAGCCCCAATGTTGTGAAGGTGAAAGTAATAAACAAATGATTAATAAGTGATTAATCGATTAATCGTAAAAAATAATCGAAAGATTAACCAATTATGAAAATAATCGATAGTTGCAGCCCTACTGAGAATTGAAATCAAATCGATTCCTGAAATTTTTTAATCAATACCCAGCCCTAATACAAAACTATGCTTACTACAAGGGTCCGGTGATTACAGAACAATACATTTACAAAGAGCTTCTGACTGTTTGGCTCATTGTTCTGTTGGACAGAACAATGAGCCTGGCAGACTTGAGTTTTCATGGTACAAAGATTGTTCCTGAACTGCACATCAGTATCCTCTTATTTGAGATGACAGTCTCCTTCCAGATCTCACCAAAAATGGTGACATCATTGGACTGAACACCTATCAGCTTCCATCCAGCTTTTTCCACAACTTCAAGATCAGGTTGCAGTAAAAAGGGGCCGAGGAAGAAAAGCAGAAGTTCCTGTAATATTATCTTAGACTCAATTGGCTTTACTCAGAAAGTGAAGGGACCCACACACTCTGGTCGGCCCACTTTAGACATTGTACTGACATACGGCATTGAGTGTGATGAACTAATAGTCCTCCCACATAACCCAGTCCTATCTGACCATTTTTTGATAACCTTTGAATTTAATTATCGGACCTTCCCAAATCGTAAAGAAAATTTCATTACAGTAGAACTTTATCAGACAATGCTGTAACAAGTTTTAAAGAATCTGTTCCATTCTTGCTTTCACATCCGTCTCAGAATACCACAGTGGATGGCAGTAATTCCAACACTAACCCTTCAGAAATTGATGTTCTGGTTCAAAGTATTACTTCCTCACTGCGTTTGGCACTAGACAGTGTAGCCCCCTTAAAAAATAAAGTAATCAGCCATAGGAGGCTGGCTCCCTGTTTTAATGCAGAGTTGCGTACTTTAAGCAGAATACTAGGAACCTGGAGAGAAAATGTCGCCCTACACATTTAAATGATTCCTTTTTAACCTGGAAAAATAGTCTACTACTTTATAAAAACGCCCTTCAACAAGCTAGAACAGCATATTTGTCGTCATTAATAGAGGTAAATATAAACAATCCTAGGATTTTTTTTAGTACAGTTACCAAACTTACAGAGTCATAGCTCTGTTGAGCCAACTATTCCCCCTTCTCTCAGTAGTGATGACTTTATGGGCTTCTTCATAAGTAAAATAAATTCTATAAAGAATAAAATCATTGGCATTCTCCCAAACTTGATTAACTCTCTCAGTAACTGAGGCAGTATCAGAGAGAACTGTAGAAACATGTTTATGTCTGTACCGTTTCGATTCTGTTGAACTTTATGAATTATCACAAATATTAGCTTCATCTAAACCCTCAACTTGTATGTTAGACCCAATACCAACCAAATTATTTAAGGAAGTGTTCCCTCTGGTTACTGGCCCTATCCTAGACATGATGAATCTATCTTTAATAAATGGATATGTGCCACAGGAATTTAAGGTTGCTGTAATTAAATCTTTACTTAAGAAACCCTCCCTGGATCAAGATGATTTAGCTAACTACAGACCTATATCTAACCTTCCTTTATTATCCAAAATGTTTGAGAAAATAGTTGCTCATCAACTATGTGAGCACCTAAACAGCAACAACCTGTTTGATGAATTTCAGTCAGGTTTTAGAGCTCATCATAGCACTGGTAAAAGTTACTAATGATATTCTAATGGCCTCAGATAATGGATTTGTGACAGTTCTGGTCTTGTTAGATATCACTGCTGCTTTTGACACAGTCGATCATAATATTCTCTTAGAAAGGCTAGAACATGTAGGGATAAAGGGAACAGCACTAGGCTGGTTTAAATCATTAAATAATTTACTTGTAGAGTACCACAGGGATCTGTGCTTGGACCGATTCTCTTTACTATATATATGGTTCCAATTGGTAAAATAATTAGACAAAATGGAATGAATTTCCTCAGTTATGCTGACATTATTTACACAGTTATGCTGACACAACGGAATCCATCCATCCATCCATTTTCTTAACCGCTTAATCCTTAATGGGTCACGGGGTGCTGGTGCCTATCTCCAGCTGTCAACGGGCGAGAGGCGGGGTACACCCTGGACAGGTCGCCAGTCCATCACAGGGACACAACGGAATATTGCTAAAATTAGAAACATCCTGTCCAGGAGCGATGCAGAGAAACTCGTCCATGCATTTGTTACTTCAAGGCTGGACTACTGTAATTCCTTATTTTCAGGAAGTACACAAAATGCAATTAAAAGCCTTCAGTTGATCCAAAATGCTGCAGCAAGAGTTCTGATTGACCCCATGTCAACGACTTCATGCAATCTGCTGGGATTCCTTACATAGAAAACTTTTAACTGATTGGAATGTTTGTATAATTCCATTGAAATTACTTTTGTTGTAAAGTGCCCTGAGATCACATGTTGTGAATTAGCGCTATATAAATAAAAGTGAATTGAATTAATTGATGAATATTAAAAAGAGATCACATTTCTCCTGTTTTAGCTTCTCTCTATTGGCTTCCTGTTAAATCCAGAATAGAGTTTAAGATCCTCCTCCTTACTTATAAAGCCCTTAATAATCAGCTCCATCGTACATCAGATATCTGATTGTTCCATATGTTCCTAACAGAGAACTTTGTTCTCAGAATGCAGGTCTACTGGTAGTTCCTAGGATTTCTAAAAGTAGAATAGGAGGCAGATCTTTCAGTTATCAGTAGGGATGGGAATCTCACAACATCTCACGATTCTTGTGGTGACGATTCGATTCAGAAGCAATTCTCGATTCAAATACATTTTTTTTCTTAATCAATACTCTTTCATTCATCATTTGTGTTTGTAATACACACAACTTGATCTGCCAAGTGTCTGTGATGAAGTGAGCCATGAATATAATAGGGCATCAACACAAAATGGATTTTACAATCGATGTTGAAAGAAGGGAACTGGTTCAAAAGTAACAAGACATGAAATTGCAAATGGACATCCAAGACCTTTTAAATAAAGTTTCTAGTCTTGAAAAAAAATGCTGATATATTTAAAGAAGAAAAAAAAATGTACACTACCGTTCAAAAGTTTGGGGTCACCCAAACAATTTTGTGTTTTCCATGAAAAGTCACACTTATTCACCACCATACGTTGTGAAATGAATAAAAAATAGAGTCAAGACATTGACAAGGTTAGAAATAATGATTTTTATTTGAAATAAGATTGTTTTTACATCAAACTTTGCTTTCATCAAAGAATCCTCCATTTGCAGCAATTACAGCATTGCAGACCTTTGGCATTCTAGCTGTTAATTTGTTGAGGTAATCTGGAGAAATTGCACCCCACGCTTCTAGAAGCAGCTCCCACAATTTGGATTGGTTGGATGGGCACTTCTTGCGTACCATACGGTCAAGCTGCTCCCACAACAGCTCAACGGGGTTCAAATCTGGTGACTGCGCTGGCCACTCCATTACCGATAGAATACCAGCTGCCTGCTTCTTCTCTAAATAGTTCTTGCACAATTTCGAGGTGTGTTTTGGGTCATTGTCCTGTTGTAGGATGAAATTGGCTCCAATCAAGCGCTGTCCACTGGGTATGGCATGGCGTTGCAAAATGGAGTGATAGCCTTCCTTATTCAGAATCCCTTTTACCCTGTACAAATCTCCCACCTTACCAGCACCAAAGCAACCCCAGACCATCACATTACCTCCACCATGCTTAACAGATGGCGTCAGGCATTCTTCCAGCATCTTTTCAGTTGTTCTGCGTCTCACAAACGTTCTTCTTTGTGATCCAAACACCTCAAACTTGGATTCATCCGTCCACAGCACTTTTTTCCAGTCTTCCTCTGTCCAATGTCTGTGTTCTTTTGCCCATCTTAATCTTTTTCTTTTATTGGCCAGTCTCAGATATGGCTTTTTCTTTGCCACTCTGCCCTGAAGACCAGAATCCCGCAGCCGCCTCTTCACTGTAGATGTTGACACTGGTGTTTTGCGGGTACTATTTAATGAAGATGCCAGTTGGGGACCTGTGAGGCGTCTGTTTCTCAAACTAGAGACTCTAATGTACTTATCTTCTTGCTCAGTTGTGCAACGCGGCCTCCCACTTCTTTTTCTACTCTGGTTAGAGCCTGTTTGTGCTGTCCTCTGAAGGGAGTAGTACACACCGTTGTAGGAAATCTTCAATTTCTTAGCAATTTCTCGCATGGAATAGCCTTCATTTCTAAGAACAAGAATAGACTGTCGAGTTTCAGATGAAAGTTCTCTTTTTCTGGCCATTTTGAGCGTTTAATTGACCCCACAAATGTGATGCTCCAGAAACTCAATCTGCTCAAAGGAAGGTCAGTTTTGTAGCTTCTGTACCGAGCTAAACTGTTTTCAGATGTGTGAACATGATTGCACAAGGGTTTTCTAATCATCAATTAGCCTTCTGAGCCAATGAGCAAACACATTGTACCATTAGAACACTGGAGTGATAGTTGCTGGAAATGGGCCTCTATACACCTATGTAGATATTGCACCAAAAACCAGACATTTGCAGCTAGAATAGTCATTTACCACATTAGCAATGTATAGCGTGTGTTTCTTTAAAGTTAAGACTAGTTTAAAGTTATCTTCATTGAAAAGTACAGTGCTTTTCCTTTAAAAATAAGGACATTTCAATGTGACCCCAAACTTTTGAACGGTAGTGTATTTTGTTTGTTCTTTGGTAAATAGTAGAAAATACATTGAAAAATATTTAGTATGCACCAAATGTTGCTTATCACCCATCATTAAACAGAAATGTATGGCTTATTTAATTATTTTCATTGTTTTTGTTAGAAATTTTAAAAGTCCTAATGTTATTGAACTCAGCATATATTTTGGACTTCCTTGAAAGCGCCACAGGTGTGCAGCGCTGCTGGATGTTTATGTGTAGCTTATAAAGAAAGATCGCTCTTATATACTTGCAGATTTATTAAAAAAAAAAAAAAAACTTTAGCCAAGGGTGTCATTAGCATGGAGAAGACCTTTTAGACGGCCCAAACATTTACCTTTGAGCAAAGACGGGGCGGGCTGGATTTCTCTTTCGTCTTTCATGCTGTGATTTTTCCTCACACCCCTAATTATTCAGTCCATGAGGCAGATACTCTGTCTGTTTTTAAGACTAGACTTAAAACCTTCCTTTTGATAAAGCTTATAGTTAGAATGGCTTAGGTTATCCTGAGCTATTTCTGTAGTTATGCTGCTATAGGTTTTAACTGTTGGAGGACAGACTGACCACTTTTCTTCTCTCTTCTACTTTTCTCTTTTACTACTCTCCAGATATTTTTTTCTGCTGTTATTGTGATTGTTAACCCAGATTTCTCTCAGTGTTTTTTTCCCCACAGAAGCTCCACATGGTCTGGTACCCTGCTCAGCTATAATGCCCCCTGCTGGATTGGGAAAATCGGTCCAGATGATGCTCTAAGTCACTTAGCATGCTCCATGATGTCTATTCTCTGTCTTCTCAGACCCCCACATGGTCGTGGCAGATGACCGCTTCTACTGAGCCTGGTTCTGGTTCTGCCAGAGGTTTCTTCCTGTTAAAGGGGAGTTTTTCCTCTCCACTGTCGCTACATGCTTGCTCAGTATGAGATATTGCTAAGGAATTGCTGGAATTCCTAGCACAGAAAACTTTTAACTGATTGTAATGTTTGAATAATTGTATTGAAAAAATATACACATTTTTTGTGTCCTTCAATGTTTGCAGCAAGATGCTGCAGATCTTCTACAGTCTGTGGTGGAGAGTTTCATCTCTTTGTCCATCATCTGTTGGGGTAGCAGCATCAGAGGCAGGGACTTAAAACGTCTCAACAACCTGATAAAGAAGGCTGGTTCTGTTCCCGAAGAGCAGGGCCTTATCAGGGACCCAATGACGTTCCACCGCAGGAAGTTTCTTCCTTCTGTGCCTTTCTGAATAAGAGATGAAGCAGATTTTCCATTTTTGGGATCTAGTCAAAGTTTGAGGCCTGGCCCTGCCTCATAAACATATACGAAATGTAATTTTTTTGATAATTTATTATCCCCCGTGCCTAAAGGCCACGCTGACCAATTTAAAAGCTGATTGGTAAAAATTCCAAGGAGGCAGGGGCTTTAAACAATGAAAAAATGGGTCTTTATTGGCTCCAATATTTATATCCATTAGGGGTGTCACAATCTCAATTTTGTATCAAAATTGATCGAAATTATATAACGACCGCGCGCATCGAAATCCAAAAGGGGATCTCGATCCCCTCCTCCTATGTTTACTGTGCTTCCTACTCGGACTCCATAGCAACAGTTAGTAGACAACTGTCCATTTACTCAGATTTCCTCATCACAAGGAACCCCACATTACATTTTCCCAAACAAGTAACTCTCACTAGTTCTCATACAACTCCCAACAACACCTGGTAACATTTTAACTGCCTCTATCACATCCCCTGGATGAGAGCGCACGTCTACAGAGTACATTAGCTGATGCTAGAAAGTAGCTATTAGCTAAGCTACAGCTCGACCATGGCTAGGAAAGATTAAGCAGCTTGACCAAAGCCAAATCCACTCCTACTTCCAAATCACCAGTGAGGAAATTTTGAGTTCCCAGTGAGTTAAGTCCACATTGGCATTGTAAACAAGAGGACTACTGTTAGCTGCATTTTGCTTGGTCCTATGAGCCATTGGGTCTCCTGTCATTGTTCTGCAGTAACTAAAAAGTGTCACTAGATGGCAGCCACCCTCTGTCACTAATCATTTCTGTTATTTAAATGATAATGTAACACTTTTATTGTAAAACAATTATTTCAATTTGACCATTAATGCCTAATGTGATACATTACACAAAAAGAATAAAAAATGCACCACTTTTGTCTTCTAAAGTACGATTTACTGTACAAAATGTAATGAATAAAACCAATGATTGTAGACTAGTCTAAAAATGACAAAAGGTTCTGTACTGTAAAAGCAACAAAAAAAAAATTATAAAAAACCAGAATCAAATCGTGACCCTAAAATCGAGAAGCAAATTGAATCGAGGATTTGGAGAATCGTGACTCCCCTAATACGTATGCTAAATGAATCTTAAAGCCCCTGTGTGCATGAATTGCTTCCAACTAATGGTGCGCTCAGTGAATGCAAGCAACTGAACAGTGTTTTCAAGTTCTAGCCGTTATAACACGTCATCACTACTACGGAAGCCGCGGAGGAAATTGTCCGAGTTAAACGGAAGATAAAGTATTTGCTGAACTAGCCTGTCCTGTGTCAAACATAACGCTAACATAAACTTCATTGTTTCATGTAATTAACTTACCTGTCCAGCAGAAAGCCTGCAACCTCCGTGCCCGTCTTCAAGGTCGTTTCCCTCATGAATATTCTCCATCTGGTAAACGCTCCACCACTGTAGATTCTTCTTTTCTCCCGGTTATTTATTTTTCTTTTTCTTTTCTGTGCTATGGTTTCCTCCTTCTCACGGGGCAAAGGGTACGGATGGTCCTCCATTGAAATTGAAAACTATGATCCACGGTCCTCTATGCTCGTTGCTAGTTTCTTCTCTTCACCCCCCCACCCCTCCCCCCAACGTCACTGGCTAAAATGCGTAAAGCAAACAAGTTTAACCACTTTTGGCTAACGTATTCAAATATGGCGATGCAACATGGCAGCCTCAGATGGGGGACGGTGCAACCTCTGTATCTAAACAACGTATTCTAAGACACGGGAACGCTTTCATGATAATGCGACTGTGATTAGACCTCGGTAAAATACGGATTTATGAAAGCAGTATTTGATTTTTATTAATAAAAAGCCAAATTTGTTACACACTGGGCCTTTAACAAAATTCCAAACTTTAAGTACAGCCATAATATCCTTTATCCTTAAACCTAATAAAGAGTCCAAACTCCCCTCTAGTTACAGACTCAATTCCTTAATTAATGTTGATACAAAGATCATAGTCCAAACCCTCTCTCTTCCTTTAGAAACAGTAACACCAACATAATTCACCCAGATCAAACTGATTTTGTTAAAAGGAGATATGCAGCTACAAAAACGCACAGATTGTTCAACCTATTTCATTGGTCCTCATTACATCAACATAAAGCCATCGTAACATCTTTAGATGCAGAGAAGCCTTTTGATAAAGTTGACTGGAACTTCCTGTTTGCTGATCTCTACACGTCACTAACTGCCATCGTCATTACAAATGGTCTAACATCACAGCACAGAAGTCATCAAGGACACCCACTCTCACCACTGTTGTGCCGAATTTTTTTATTGAACCACTCGAAGCCATCGAAACAAACCATTTCAAGGTGAATTCTGGAGGGGTTTTCCAACTTGGACCTTATTTTTAGCCCATTTATGTTTTTCAACTCTTTAACTTGGAGGCAGTTTGAGCCGTTCAGCAGTATTTATACATCCACTCTTTATCAGCTGTATCCGTAGAACTGGAGTGCTTGGGGCAGTCCAAATGATGCTTGTAATAAGGTTTAATCTGCCCAAAACGCCTTAATTTTACCATGTTTATATTCTGCTTTGATTTATGAACTCCTCGGAAGTGCTTCTTGATTGTCTTCTGGGCCGATTTGGGGCATTAACAATAAAACAATAAGAAACCGGTGACGAATCCGCTGTGGCATCCGCGAGATTCAGAGTAAAACTTTCTATTAATATTTACAATTAAGATCAACCAATCAAGATAAAATAAATACTCAAACAATATATCTATAACTATATCATCTAAAAAATGTAAATATAAAAACTAAAAAACTTAATTTAAAATTATACAAACCACTTGTAAAAGTAGAAAAAAAGCTATCTACCAATCAAAAATAGCAACGAAATCTTGCATTTCATCCCAATATGACTTTTTGGACCCAAAAATGTACAAACATATATACACAATGACCAGTAACTCAAACCTGCAACTCATACAATTTAAAATCTTGCACAGATGTCATTATACAGGTTACAAACTACCCAGCATGGGATTCAATTCAATATGTTCAAATTGCAGGCAAAGAATTCAAGACATTACATTCATGCAATTTTTCAGTGTACACCATTTCAAACATTCTGGGAAACAATTCCTCAATCACTCCATCCATATCTTTGGTGGCCACATCCCCATGTCCCCTTCAACTCTCTGTTTACATGGAGACACTTCCACACACCACCTCTACCAAACCAAAGAGAATTATCTTTTAGTGTCATTCTGCTCAACTGGAAATCAAGGGCAAACATACACATTACCACATGGAAATTACTTACTTTCTCCTCAAGGTGTGTTCACACCGGCCAGCGCATCCAGGCAGCAGGGCAGCTAGGTTACATGCAAAGTCTATGGTACCTAAGCAGCAAGTGGGCATCAAGCTGCGTCAAAGTGGCATGCACGTCGGCGCAACGGGCCTCAGCGCATCCATGCAGATGCTGCTCGGACGGTCCCTCAAGGCGTGGGAAAATTTAACTTTTGGGCAGCAAACGAAGGGAAGCAACCAATCAGCGACTCTTTGCACTGATCACGCAATCAATGCGTAGATCAGCCAATCAGTTATTCAAAATGGAGGATAAACTGATCAAAACTACCGTGAATTGTGTAACCCGTCTTATTGTTTTAATAAGGACAGGAAGAGATCGGAGGATATTGGAGTGCCAGGTAAATTGTTCAGTATTTTATTTCAACTTTGTGCAACAGAGAAATCCCCGCCTGCTGACGTGACGACGTGCTGATGTGGGCTAAAACTGTGCAAACAGCTGGTTTTCATTTTTAAAACATCAACTTTCGTCCATTTGAGCGTTTTGCTGCCTGGGGCCGGTGTGAACATGGCTTTAGAGACTCTGCCTGAACTCAATGATAACAGAGTAAATACAGCCTGCTCACCGTTTATCACTTTTCTACATTCATAACATTCACTGCAATTATAACTTTTGCCTTTTCTTCTTTCGCCATGTTCTTTATTTAAATTTTTCTATAGAACGTGATAAAGATAACTTAGTGTTTATCGTTATCTTTTATTATCAGTAATGTCAACCTGCCTATTTCAGATGACTTGTGGATTTACTACTATTGTAAACTCTTCTTTTGTCATAAAAAAATCTAAAAATGGGGTCAAAATTGCTTGTTTAATCCAACACTGCCAAATTCCTGTAACTTCTACATAACCTTTAAAATATGTGATTTTGGGGTGTGTTAAGGTCTACAAAAAGAAAATTAATTTACGGTTAGAACAATTATAAATGACAAGAATACAATATTGCTATGCTGCTGGGGCCTAATTCATTACTGTATGTTCTACAGAAAAATATGAATATATTTAAATGATACAAGTAGATTCACTAAAACCAGGAAAGTAGAACACATCAGTCCAGTTCTAAAGTCCTTCCACTGGCTCCTTGTAGCTCAGAGAATAGACTTCTAAATACTCCTACTAGTTTATAAATCACTGAATGGTTTAGTTTCAAAGTATGATGGAGACCTGTTGTCACCATAGCAACCCCCCAGACCAATCAGGTCCTCCAGCTCCAGTTTACAAATCATCCCTAGATTCTGAACCAAACATGGAGAAGCAGCTTTCAGTTTCTATACTCCTCTAACAAACTTTCAGACCACTGCAAAGCTGCTGAAACAATGAGCTGCTTTAAATCAAAACTTAAAACTCATCTGTTTAGAGCAGTCTTTGAGAAACAATTATGATGCTTAATTGTCGTTTACTTTATCTAATGTTTTTTATGCTTTTCGTGTTTTATTCTTAATTGTTGTTTTACTTTTCATGCAAACCAAATATGATAACACTTGATCATGTTTAGTTTCTTTACAACATAATCATACAAAGCACGTTGAATTATCTTGTTGAAAGTGTGCTATACAAATAAAATTGCAATGCATTTACAGCTTCGTTTGTTACTTGGACTTTGAATTCAGGTCAGCTCCAGGACGGGACGATCGAAATAAAATCAAGCTTTAGAAACTCATTTTTCCCAGCTCACTTGCGCTTTCTTAGGGAAAAAAACCACAGGAAGAAAAAAATACATTCAATCAGAAATCGGTGATTGAATTTTTTAGCCATGGCGCCCAGCCCTATGTGCTTTGTCGCAATGTCAGACCAAAGCACCCTCTGCTGCTTCCAACATGATCTGTTTGGGGAAGAACTTCTGGAATTCCTTCCACTGTTTAGCAGGCAGCTCTGTGGTGGGGACCGTGCTTCCTGCCTACCAGCAGCTGCAGCTCATACAGCTTTACTAACGCTGCAGACTCACTGGCAGGAATAGACTGGTGCTGAAGAACTGCTTCAAGTATCGGTGACTGAAGCAACAGTTTCAGAGTGGAGCAGCTGTCGGGGAATGAGCCGACCACCGCTGCTGGGTCAGCAAAGTTGGCCGAGTCAGCAGCGGTTCTAGGAGCCACAGTGTCCGCAGGATTCGGAGCTGCAGCCGGCAGCCAGAGGAGGCTGATGGAACCACAGCAGCAGCAGCAGTTAGAAAACGTTTTACCTGATCTGTGAGCTCCCTCCTCTGCTCTGTCTGTCTGTCTGTCTGTCTGTCTGCTGCTGCCAGCGATGTTTGGAGACCTGACGGAACCTGAAGGCCACATGGACAAGAAGAAGAAGAGAGCACCATGAGTGTCTGACAGTGAACAGCGAGCTCCCCCTGCTGGCCTTGAGATGGTACAACACGAACGAGGAATTAACCGGTGGGTTTTTGTTTTTGACTTTATTTTATTTTGGACTTCATTTCCTCTCGTGGAGTATTTTCTGCAAACGATTTCAGAACAGGAGATAGTTAGCCAGCCATCTTTATTTTAATCTAGACTTATAAGTGTAACAAAAACAATGTGTCTGATGAAAAATGTACATCTGGTACAACCTCAGTCAGCTATCAAATACCAAATTACGGTTTTGACCTCAGCTTTGGGCAGTGATAATCCCCTGTAGCTGTATGTGTTGCAGCGAAACTGAAGAAGCCTCTGGCTGAAGACGCTGTTGTTGCAGGATAGTGTAATGATGAGTACGCTCAGGGTTGTCCATAATGTTCTTGATTTTATGAGGAATCCTTCTTTACACCATCATCTCCAGTGATTCCACACAGTGGTGTTGACAGAAAAAAAATATTTTCAGGAGGGCCCAGCAAAATGGGTGGGCCAAATAAAGTGTTGAAATAGAGCTATTTTGACTGTTCCATGGTTGCCTCAACAGATTTGTGTCTGTATACATCAGAAACTGCTTAGAACAAAGTATTCAGGCTTAATAAAACCTATTAAAGCTGTAGCCTATCACAATTAAGTCATATCGGCTGTCTGACATAAACAATGGTTATTTTTAGGTGGTAGTTCAGCTTTATTGGGCTTCTAAACAACTAAGACAATGTGCTGGTTTCTTTATGTCCCATTGGATCAGCAGCAGTCATCTGATATATGCATAACCACTGTCTGATTCCCAATGCATTAAATAATTCTTAGATTCTGTTAAGGGCTAGTGTTTGGACAGCTCACACTGTAGATAATGAAACATTTAGAAGCTGTTAATTATTTTTGCTCCATCACACCATTCTCACTAAGCAGATATAGCATGGGGCGGGATCATCTGGGCTCTGTGAGAACAGCGATTGGTCAGCTTTTCCCAAATGACTAGGAGAAATATAGCAGCAGTTTTTCAAGGAAAATTCCCTGAACTAACATAAAAAATTGTCATGAGATTCAATTCTTTTTAATGGAGTAGTCTAGAATAGCAGCTAGGGAGAATAATATTTTTTTTAAAATGTGGTTACATGAAGCAATCTTCCAGCTAGCCTTTGCTTGTCTGAGAGTTCATAAAGCATGTTACTCAAAACAGCCAATGACAGCAAGTGTTGCAAGTGTTGGATATGTCACCTCCAGTTTGATTTTTGTTCATGTTATGATGACTTTATGTGACACTCCTCAGAAATGAGATGTAATTATAAATATAAACTGTTTGATTTTCTTTTAAGAAAGTAAATTATTTGGGTGGGCCCTGGTCCAAGGAGAGTGAGGGGAGCCACTGCAGGGGCGTAGCTATGGATCTGGTTCCACAGTCATTTCCAGAACAGAACCAGCCTTCCTCATCAGGTTGTTGAACCTTTTTAAGTCCCTGGCTCTGATGCTGCTACCTCAAAAAATGAGGTACCACAACAGACTCTAGAAGATCTGCAGCATGTTTCTGCAAACCTTGAAGGACCTCAGCTTCCTCTAGAAGTCCAGTCTGCTCTGTCCCTTCTAAGGTTCATCTGTTGAGTGAGTCTCCAGTCCAGGTGACCTCTGATGTATTTATGTGATTCTGTTATTGGGTGACAGTATTTGTTCAATCTGAATTTTTATTCCAAGTATCCAGGTTCAGGTTAACAACCGTCTCTAGCATCTTGGCATTGGATGGAGAATTTCTGTTAACATCAATGTGTCTCAGTGTAATTTTAGGCCTTTTGCTCGTCCATTGCAGCAGTTCTCAAGTGCCGTTATCCCGCATTTTTTATTTCCTTTCCTGGTTCAACACACCTGAATGAAATGAGGACTCCTTAACAGTCCTCTTTAACATGCTGAGGAGGTAGTTGGACCATCTGAATCAGCTGCGGGGGAGCGGAGACACATCACAACCTGGAAGACCTCTCCTTGAGAACTGGAGCGGGACATCCAGGACTGCAGGAATTCTGACCAATTCTGATCAGATTCTCTGTCCCTACCAACAAAATGTATTTCTTCTTTTTCTATTTTTACCATTAACCATCATTCTCCGTTTCTCTATTTTCCAGTAAAGGACTCTGGATTACCCCATGCATGAATGGCACCACATGTGAAAACTTGCATTGCCTTACTGAGGAAAACCCAACAGCATCATCTCACCACCTTTAACCTCTGGGACAGTTTTACAGTCAAGAACAGAGAAGTATAGTTTTTCTATTCTGGCCAAGACATTATATATTTCAGTAGAACTCAAGGCAGAACTCCTGGAAAGTTGTTATAGATTCTTCCTACTTCATCATTTGTACAGACTTGTCTTAAAAAAAAGTGGCAAGAACTCCCAAATCTGAGCCGATGTGTATTCTAACCCTCTTTACCATCCATCATCTAGATCACTTATCCTCAAAGGGTTCCCCAATTCTGGCGATAACTGGGTGAGAGGCACACCCAGGATAGGTCACCTGTCCATCACAGGGCCACACAGAGGCACACCGGACAAACAACCACACGCACACACACACACAAACACACACCTAGGGACAATTTAGAGAGATCAATGAACCTAACAGTCATGTTTTTGGACTCTGGGAGGAAGCTGGAGTACCCAGAGGGAACCTACACACTTAGAGGGAGAACATGCCAACTCCATGCAGAAAGACCCCAGGCTCCTAGTGCTACTGTGCAGCCCCACTCCTCACCAATGACTCAATATTTCTACCTATGTTGTGTAAAAGACTAGAGAAAAGCTGGGAAATGCTTCACATATCATTAGACTAAGCAGACAACTCGGGTTAGACTAACTAGTCCATAGACTCATTTTCTTACCATCATGTAACCTTAAGATGAACTGGTATGACTCCACAGAAAGAGGAAAATGTGAAACTGTGGAGCTTTTTAGCACACACATAGCCAGCATTTTTTCTTTCCTGTACAGATGGGAACATTGTTTAAAGATACATGTTCTGTGTGAATCCCTGAACAAATATCTAGCTGTTGATCCTCCGTTCCTGAGAAAAGCATCTAACCTTCTTACGCTTCTAACCCCAGTGAACAGGTGTTTAGCCCAGGTTCTGGAGGTTCGATGACATTCAGCAATTCCTCTAAATGTCTTTGTTTTATCTAAGAAACAGAATATTTGATGCGTTTCCACAGGGATTCTGTTGGATAAGGAGCAGAGGATTGGGATAGTGGCTCAGTAACGGTGTTGTTGTTGGTTTGTCTTCTTAAAAAACTTTTTTCAGAGCATTTCCTCTAAATCATAAGGCAAAATTTCAAACTGATCCATATTCCTGGTATGATCCATAGGCCTGACACCAGAGGATGAGAAAGATCCTCATCAGCCACCATGTCTCTGTGTACTGTAGCTAATATTCTGGGTTCTGGGGTCGTTCAACAAACTTGAAGCACCTTGACCCAGAAAGAAAATAATCTTTATCAATCCATAAAGTGTTAATCTATTTCTCTTCAGACTAGTTAAATGTGCATTTTTGACCTCTTCAGCACGTCTTTATTTTATTAGCAAGCTTTTGTGGGGTTTCTCTCCCATGACTTGTCTTCACATAGATGTCTTCTGTTAACATAGACCTTTTCTGATCACCTCTGCAGGTTAATGTTGGCTCTTTGATACAAACACCTTTCAGTTAGTGATTCAGTTCCACAGAAACAGTAGCATTCATAGCATGGCTGTAGGTTTTATATCCTTCTCCTGCAGCTCCTGGTTAATTAGTTAATCACTATGATGAAACAGAATCTCTTCCCAATTAGTGATTGAACGTATTCATGTTGGATGCAGTTTTTTTGATAACTTTAATATGTTACAGGTTCTAGGATTCTAAGTTTTCTTCCAGCTCACTTATTCTGACCAGTAGAGGGAGCTATAAGAATAATACATAAATAAACTCCCATTAAAGTATACACTCCAGGAATATAATTTAAAAACATCAAACTCTAAAATATTGAGAATCAGTTGGTAAACCTAAAATCAATATTAATTGAACTAATGAAACTGTTAAGTACTTGGTTGTGGCATCATTAAGTGGTTTGTATCATCTTCTAGATGGAAGGCGTGTGAAAATGATCAAATGTTCTTTCACTACTTAGTGAAGCTGCCAGTAGATAAAATAGGACTGCTGGTCGCTGGAACCATGGACCCGTCCCAGAGACAGCCATGACCTACCAGGATAGGCTCCAGCCTTCCTAGGACCAGGAACGTGTTCTGATGCTCATAGTTCCTGAGGTTCTGAACTGTTTCATCATTTATTTTATCAAAATAAACACTTTTAAAGGTCCATCTTAAATATCCTCTTAGCTGTGGAACACGTACATATATCTAAAGTTAGCACATGACAAAGATTAGTCTTCTCTTTTTTATTTTTACACTTCAACAAACAATAAAACTGTGCAAATGTATGGAGAAAGTCGGATGAATCTTGCAAACATTGGAAAACTGGTTAGGAGGTCCAGCTGGGAGCTCCTGCAGGAACTGGACCAAGGTCTCTGTCTCTGGTCCCTTTGGTTAGTTCTGGTTCAGCTCAGTGATTCTGCTGCAGAACCCTGCAGGCCTTACTTAACCTCAGCAGCCGCTGTCTGGTCCAGATAAACTGGTCTGATGAAGTTCAGTATTTGCTGCTGTTTTCTTGCCCTACATAGTTCTACAGGCTGGCTCCGCCCACAGAATGACTGTCAGTTTGATTACATTAAATAAGAATCCTCCAACCTGGACCAACCACGCAGTTTGACCCCGACTCAGAGCCGCTGAGCCAGAGGACACACAGATGCTGGTTGGCTGCCCGAAGCTTGCTGGCTCAGCAGGTGAAACACGCCGGGCTGGCTGCAAATGGTTAGTGAAAAACTAGGTAGGATATTAGGTTAAAAAACTTAGTGCTAGTCTGACATCAGCTAGTTAGCCTGGCCAGACCAGTCTGAATGAGTTCAACATCTGCTGAAGACTTCCTGTCCCCATCCCCCACCCCAGTTGTGCTGCTCTGTACTGGTTCTGTAAATCCTCCTCTGAACTGGGGCACATCTCCCAGCAGTACCTGGTAGGAAGTCAGGAACGATGCCCTCACTGTGACGGGCACGCTGACTCTGGGTGAGGTCACCATGGTGACGTCATAACAGATCAATTCACATACAACCAGACACACACACAGGTCTGCAGTCCATATAACAATCAGACAGCAAGGAGCACTCTGATTGGCTGCTTCCTGTCCTTCAGCCTGATGAGCCTCCAGCATCACCATCTTTCCCATTAGTCTTGGCTGTGCAGACCTTGCACCGGTGAGGTGAAATCAGACTAATAGGCGTCTCCCATCATGGGTCAGGAAGGTCAGATGTATCCACTGTAACCTGGAAATGAAAGCAACCAACACCAACATGTTCAGCCATCATTAAGCGCTCGTCTTAGTGAAGACGCTGGCGATTATCCAGAAGAGACGCCCCACCTTGATGAAGATGGTATCATCCTTGATGTAGCTGCCCGTCTCCAGAACGCTTTGAGCAACAAACAGCGGGCAACCAGAGGCGATGTTCATCTCTGCTGTGGGTCGCCTGAAGCTGCTGCTGTGTGGATCAGGCTTGAAGGCATCACCCAGGTGTTTCCTGGAAGGAGTCTGGTCCATCAGCATCAGAGTCACCTGACAGACACACACACACACACACACATTTATACAAACAGCACACCGACTCCCAGACGTCAAGAAACGCTTCCCATTAGCAAGCTGTTGGAAATCTCACAGTTGGAGGAAAGTTCATCCTAGCTCAAATCAATTATATCATCCTGGTTAATGGAGGGAGGGAGGGAGGGAGGAAGGAAGGAAGGATCATTTTTAGATAATGGGATAGGGAAAAAAAGTCTGGTAACTCAAATATTATCCATTTTTATTAGGGATGCACCGATACTCATACTGGTATTAGGCCGATACCATGAACTAATACTTAAAATGTGGAAACTGCAATAATTTCACAGAAAATTTGTTAATATTTAACTTCAAACTTTTGGTTGGTGGTCATTTTTATTAACATTTTATCTTTTATCTAATTATTTTTGTAACAAGGAGAGAAGAAACTAAAACCTGTCTTCCAATTTATTGCATTTTTTTGTGTGGTAGAAGTAGCAGAGTTGGTACTCATTATGGGCAAATACTAGGATCCAGGTATCGGTCTTATATTGATATGAAAAAAGGTATCATTGCAAGCTTACATGTTAAGTCTATGGATAAGGCTGTCAGAGTCTCTGTGGCACTTTCTGTGCTTTGCTGCAGCAATTTTTGAAACTTTTGCTGCTTTCCAAACTTCAAAGCAACAAAAGCTAGCAACGCAGAAGTTTAGCTAGCTGAACTTTTGCTGCTTTCCCCTGAGCGCCAAGCAATCAGAGCGTCTCTCTGTAGAGACGTCTCCCAACAGCCATGATCCACGTTGATTAAAACATCCGGCAGAGAAAAATGCACGGGACAAAGCATGGGGTCATCATCTTCATCATTGAGCTGTATTAAGGTTATTGAATCTCATTCATTGAATTTAACATACTCGTGTTCAAGGTAACCAGGCGAGTTTAGTAAAACCGGAACCAGAATTTCATTTCTTAGAGTGTAGTTTTCCAGAGCACATAGAAACATTTATTTGTTGAAGACCCTTTTCAAATTATTTTCAAAGAAAAAAATATTACTTTATTTATACTTCTTACAGAGAATTTGTTCTCATCTAAGATGGTATCAGCAGGTCAGAGCAGAACAAAAATCTCTGATGGGAGCACCTTTAGCAAGCAGACACATCCATAATGACAACTGTAGATATGAATATTAGGAGCAGCATCCAGAAGGCAGACAGTACCTTCTGTTTGAAGGGCCAGGGCAGCAAGGCGTCGTACTCGCCCTTCATCACCACAAAGAACAGCGACAGGTGCGTCCCTTTGCCCATGCCGTCTCCATTCAGGTAAACCCGAGCGCACATCTTGTACCCAAAATATCCAGTATAAAATGGCTGGGAGTAAAGCGAGAGTGTTTTTCCTGCCACGGCTTCCTGTTTCCGTCTCTTGTAGTCCCGGATTTTCCAGATTAGAGTCCCATTGTAGCTAGCTGTCTCCAGTACCTGAAACCTCAAGTCCATGTCAGCCAACCGGATCTCATGGACGCTCAGCATGTCATCGTGCCGATTGAGCTGAGTTTCCAAAGATGCTACAAAGAGAGGAAGGACATCCATCAGTTCCTGGTTACCTGGTTAAACATGTCAGCTAGTCATCCAACCCTAGTCTGTTAACCAACCTAGAGTGTGAGTTGATCCAGAGCCACTGCGTCCCCCCTGCTCCAGCGTGGCCAGCCTGGTCCGAACATTCTCCACCGTTCCCCGTAACGTTTCTACTTCATCTCTCAGCCCACGAAGTGAGCGGAGCTCCAGCTCCAACTCCAGCAGCTTCTCTGACTGGGAGCTCATCAGTTTCTAGGGAAACACAGCATGTTTTAGCCTACAGGACACAGAAAGGCTCAACACAACCCAAGAACAAGACTCCTGGGTTATCTGATCCCCATAAATGTTTGGTCCCACCCAAATGATGCATTCAGTCATCCTGGCAGCAATATTTCACTTTATATAATTATAGGTTTTATTGTCTGTGAAGTCTTTATGGTAACAAGACTGTTGGCTATTACTCTCAGAGAAAAGAAAACAGAGAAGTGGGACTAGGATTTCTGGGAAATGCGTCCTGGATCTGGTTCCAGTTTAGAAGGCATTCTAACCACAGTGCTATCAGCCCTTCCAGGTTCTGTTTCTGATTCCTCGTCTTTACATATGGGACAGTGGCGAAGACAAAGACAACTAACCCTGGCATTTAAACACAAATCCTCACATTCATCAACACTTGCTTTATAAAGGCGAAGACTGACGTTAAGGTGGGACTTGTTATTGCGAGCAGTACCTGCATGGTGGACAGCTTTTGCTCCGTCTGACGGTTCTTCTCTCGGAGCTCTTCACTCTGGCTCTCTAGCTCCGACAGTCGGCTGCTGAGAGCAGGAAGGACCTTACACCTCTCCATGAGCTCTTCCTTCACGTTCTCCACCTTTAATCACAAACACATTCACTCCAACCTTTACCAGTCCACTTCATCTTGCTTTGATTACCCTCATTCTGTTGCTATAGTTACCTTATTCTCTAACAAGCAGTTCCCTTTGACCATCATTCGTAGATGCTCAGCTACGAAGGTGGAGTCATGCTGCCTCATGTCTTGGTTTAAGCCCTAAAACCCGGTAAACCCAGAGCATGAGCTGAATGTGGTAGCAGTGTTGGAACATTAAAGCTGAGAAAGCAAGGAGGAGTCACCTTGAAGGTGCAGCCATAGCGGTGGAACAGACAGCTGACCTGGGCTTTGGGACAGTCATGCTTGGTTAGCTGAAACGAGACAAGCAGTCGGTAAATCACTTGATCTCTTCAACACTGTACAATACAGTACGACAGTGTGTGGTGTGGCCAGGAGAGGGCAGCAGAGAGGGCTCGGTACCTCACTCCGTGGCAGGGAAGCGAAGGAGCAGTGGTTGGGACAGGACACAGGAAATGATGGACACACAGTCTCTTTGTGTTTCTGGAACACAGTTTCAGCAAACATCTTAGTCCACTGCAGCTGACCAGCAGCTACACACACAGCTCCAGTGTACGTCACTGAGATTGTATGAGGTACAGCAACACAAATAGTGTGGAAGCAGTTAGTAAAAACCTGTTCAAGCTAAATATTTAGTGAGAGCTCGTTCAGATTAAAGCATATGTATGTGTTAGAATGGCCTAGTCAAAGTTCAGGTATAAATCCAACTGAGAATTTGCAGACGGTGTCTGTGCGATGTGACTGAGCTGGAAGCGGTTCAGTCCCAAACGTGGCTAAAGCTTTTCAGCTGAAAAAACCCCATTAGTAACTTTATCCCAAATCACATCTACAGACCGCTTTGTGGTGGTCTGTCACATAAAAAAAAACATTCAGACTAATGACTGGAAAGGGGTGTGAATACTTATCTTCAGTTTGTAGCCATTTAGCAACAATTATGATGCTTAATTGCTAGTTTTACTTTCCATGCTTTTATCATGTTTTGCTTATTTCTTTACCACCAATCATGTAAAGCACCTTGAATTACCTTGTTGTAAGTGTGTGTGTTGAAAACTGCCTTGCCTATAGAGGTTCAGAGTGCTGAGTGCATCAGAGGGTTCAGCTGGTCCTCGCTCACCAGCTCAGTGTCTGGCTGCTCACAGCCTAACAAGCTCTGCTTACCTGGAGGTCAGTCAAAGGCATCTTGGTCTTGCAGAATTCACAGGTGCTCTCTCTGTGTTTACATTTCCAGGCCAGGTGATCCGCGATATCCTTCCTCATCATCCTCTCTTTACATTTCCCCAGTGGACAGGGAACCTCGAAGAACGGACATACATTCAGGTGGTCCTGGAGGCAGAAAGGTGGAACAGGTGGTGAGTGTTAAACACGTGCTGGACCTTCTGTCCAACAGGAGGGTGGAAGTAAAAAGAGCGTGTGCTCACAGGTATCTGCTGCAGACTCATTTGCTCCTGACAGCCGTTAGCTTTACTGCGACAGAAGACCTTCAGAGCCATAATCTCTCGATGGCAACACACATCTCTAAAGATCTGAAAAAAGGCAGCGCAGGAGTTAAACATCCCTCTCAGGACAGCATCCCTCCACTGGGCTTTGCTTTCCCACACACCTTATCTTTGAACAAAGGCTCCATGTCAGCAGGACACACTGGGTTAGGGTGACTGCAGGAAGACAGAGGACACAGTTAGGAGGGACCAGATGGACGATGCTGGCTGACGCTGAACCACCCAGCTGATTCCAACCATAAGCTTCAAATCTGTGTGTGTACAGATCCCAGAGGAGTTCAGGATGAAGGTCTGGACCCAGCAGAAGCTCCGTCTGAGCAGCTCACCTGAGGATTTCACTGATGCAGCTCTGACAGAAGCGATGTCCACACTCAGTCTGGCGGGGCTCACACAGGACCCGCCTGCACGACTCGCAGCAGTATTTAGCCTCTGGTTTCTCAACGAAAAGATCTCTGAACCCTCCATGAAGCGGCTGGAAGCCTGCAGGAGCGCCTGAACGCACACAGAGACAGAGAGCATGCTGGGAACAGAGCAGGAAGTCGACACATGCTACAACAGGATTTTTCAGGTGTTTACTTGGTTGAGGAGTGAGCTCGCATGGCCAGGGATTGGTGGAGCGGTGTGAGGGTGGGGTGATCGCGAGGGGTGCAACAAGTGAAGGCGCCACCTGCTGGAGGGGTATCTGCACTTCCCTCCCATTAGCACTTCTCCCTGATGACATGACCTGAGGAGGCTAAACGGGTAAACACACCAACAGAGAAATGGTTTAAGAGTTACAGATAAAAACAACTAATAAGATGCTAAATGCTGGAAATATCTGTGTCCTGTGTTGTCCTGCACTGGTGACTGAAAACTGATCACATGGTTACCTAGAAAAGCACGGGGAGAGCGCAGACCTACACCAGGGCAGCTAAGACAACCCCCACCCCCACCCCACCCCAGTGTTATGATCTCATTCTAACTTCTTTAGATTCCTTTTCCTAGAAAACATACCTTTAGCAGCTGGACTCACACTGATATCATTATTAGTTCTAGCCTGGAAAAATCAGCAGCAAGCAATGAAAAAGGCCAAATCGAGGAGTGGAACCAAGCGTGCATTTGAAACTCTCACTGCACCCAACTGGATAACGCCACGACCAATCGGAACAACACACAGTGTGACGTATCGGAGCTACCAGAGGAGCTAACTGCTAGATTAAACTCATGCTGTATTCAGTCGGCAAAACAGCAAAAACTTTCTTCTTGCAGAGGAACGATTCGAGTGCGGTTTTCTGTTCGTCTTTTAGATGAAAAGCCACGTCTAACTGGTTCATTGTAGAGGCCAAAGCCGTTTAAAACAACTGCTGTTCATCTGTAGCCATCCTACAATGTTTAACCAAATGATTCTGGATGTCACAGCGCTGTTGTCATCAGCTTTGCTCGCCTCTGATTGGTTCCCTGAGCTGCTCATATAATGCAGTAACAGTATCATTGCTCGATGCTAGAGCGTCTTGCAGAGACAATTCAAACTGGATTTCTATGGTAGTATATCTGTATAATGGGAGACCATCAGGGCAGGAGTTCGCTGGCTGTCATAAGGAATTATCTGCCCCAAAACTCCTTCATCTAACCATCCTGTTGCACTAATGAGCCTGGTGAAATAACAGTTTATGGTTCTCTTCTTAAACATTAGCTTCAGCTTGAACTCAGGCTGGGTAATATCGCCTCAAATCTATATTGAAAAATAATCTAATATGTGCAGTGACAATATGTATTGCAGTAAATGTTTTTTTTCTTTACAGTGGGGATAAAAGGTATTTGATCCATTGCAGATTTTTGAAGTTTTCCCACCAACAAAGCATGTAGCGCAGGGATCCCCAAATCCCGGCTTAGAGGGCCAGAATCCTGCAGGTTTTAGTTCTTTCCCTGGTTCAATCAAATAATGGCTCGTTAGCAGAATCTCTGCAGAACTTTCCCGTGCTGAGGAGGAAGTTGGACAATTTGAGCAGCTGTGTTGGAGCAGAGACACCTCTAAAGCTGGTAGGTAACGGGCCCTTGAGGCCTGGATTTGGGGACCCCTGAGTAAAGGTCTGTAATTTTTTGGATGATTTTTAAATAATTAATTTCCATTTTACTGTATGACATAAGCATTTGATCGCCTATCAACCAGTAAGAGTTTATTCTCCCACAGACCTGTTAGTTTTCTTTAAGAAGCCCTCCTGTTCTCCACTCATTACCTGGATTAACTGCACCTGTTTGAACTCGTTACCTGTATAAAACACACCTGTCCGCACACTCAGACAAACTCCATCCTCTCCACAATGACCAAGACCAGAGAGCTGTGCAAAGACATTAGGGATAAAAAGGCTGGGATGGGCTACAGGACAATAGGCAAGCAGCTTGGTGAGAAGGAAACAACTGTTGGTGCAATAATTAGAAAATGGAGGAAGTTCAAGGCGACGGTCAATCTCCCTCAGTCTGTAGCGCCATGCTAGATCTCTCCTGGTGGGGCATCAAAGATCATGATGAGCCCAGAACTACACAGCAGGACCTGGTCAATGACCTGAATAGAACTGGGACCAAAGTCTCAAAGAAAACCATCAGTAACACACTCCACCATCATGGATTAAAATCCTGCAGTGCAGTAAGGTCCCCCTGCTCAAGCCAGCGCATATCAAGGCCCGTCTGAAGATTTCCAATGACCATCTGGATGATCCAGAGGAGGAATGGGAGAAGGTCATGTGGTCTGATGAGACAAAAGTGGAGCTTTTTGGTCTAAACTCCATTCACCGTGTTTGGAGAAAGGAGGAGGATGACAACAACCCCAAGAACACCATCTTAATTGTGAAGCATGGAGGTGGAAGCATCATTCTTTGGGGATGCTTTTCTGTAAAGGGGACAGGACGACTGCAGCGTATTGAGGGGAGGATGGATGGGGCCGTGTATGGTGAGATGTTGGCCAACAATCTCCTTCCCCCAGTTAGAGCATTGATGATGGGTCATGGCTGGTTCTTCCAGCATGACAACGACCAGAAACACATCGCCATGGTAACTAAGGAGTGGCTGCGTAGGAAGCATCTCAATGTCCTGGCGTAGCCTAACCAGTCTGCAGACCTGAATCCAATAGAAAATCTTTGAAGAGCTGAAAGTCCGTGTTGCCCAGAGACAGCGGAGAAACCTGAATGGTCTGGAGAAGATCTGTATGGAGGAATGGGCCAAAATCCCTGCTGCAGTGTGCAAACCTGGTGAAGAACTACAGAAAACATCTGATCTCTGTAACTGATAACAAAGGTTTCTGTACCAAATATTGAGTTCAGTTTGTCTGATATATCAAATACTTATGTCATGCAATAAAATGGAAATTAAAAAATCATCCCTTGTGATTTTCTGCATTTTTGTTTTAGATTCTGTGTCTCACAGTTGAAGAGTTCCTTTGATACAAATTACAGACGTCTACATGCTTTGTAAAATTAGCAGCGTATCAAATACTTGTTCTCCCCACAGTATATGTCAAAATGTCTGCTTATCAAACATTTTCACTTTCCAGACACATTGCAGCAGAATTACAAAAAGGTAGACAGAATTTTTTGTTTAAGATGCATTTAAAAAATATTAAATTATCTTTTCAAAAATTATGCAACAGAAAAATTCTGACAACATAAATAAAGATATTTTAAATATAAGCTAAATATTATGAAAATAAACTTCAAAATTGTCTGCTTTCCTGGTTGCTTATTTGTACATTTCATATTGCATAAACAGAACTCTGCATAATTGAATTGAAAATACTCCAAGTTCAACTTTTCTTTCCTGTTACATGAAAAACAAAATTGTTAAAATGTTAATATCTTCTAGTGTGAAGACAAACAGAACATTAGTATCCATGAATATATGGTACAAAATATGTAGGCACATCCTCACAATCCATAACCGTTGTATGGTGGTATAGTCAGAATCTCTACCTTTGGCTAAACGTATATCATTTCTACCTTATACCTTTAATATTACCTACTACTAGCTTGAACGCAATCCTCCCACAAACACTGGTTAACTAACTGTTTGAAACTGGGCCAATGCCTTCATTCTCCATCTGGATACTGGACTTCTTGGCCAACAGACCGGGCAGTAAAGATTATTAATATTCCATCATCACTGCTGGCTTTCTCCAGGGCTCCGCCCACTGCTCTATACAGTGGTGACGTGTGACCATAGTGGCATCTCACGGAGTACTTTGTAGACGATACAGTAGCAGTGGGGATGGTCATTGGCAGGAAAGAGGATGCATACAGGCAGGAAGTGAATGAAGGCTCATCAACAGTGGTGCCATGTCTGCTCTCCACTCAGCATTATGCCACGGCTCGGTGCGGTTCGCCACATTATTTTACGGTCTGCCACATTTTAGGAGAACGTTTCTACCTACAGTTGGAATCTCACTGGCCAGACGGGGTTAAACCCAAACACCTAACATGCCGTCATACTACTGCCACAGCACACAGAACGCACTATGTGTTAATTATTGTTTATTATTGTTATCAATAATAATAATAATAATTGGGGATATGTATTGGCAAGAGTCTGATGATACAATATGCATCACTGTACAGGGGGAAAATATGATATATTGCAATACTATGAGTATGACTATGTATCGTGGTTTTTAAAACTGAATTTTACGGTAGAAAACCTGTCACAGCATCCTAAACACTCCAACATGTTTCATCCATAACATAATATCCATAATAGTTTTATTACTAGATCTAGTTGATCAACTGGAATGAAGCAGCTGAAAACATCCACCAACTAGTAATCTTATTTACAATTTTACAACAAAAATTGCTGTCATCATTAATGGTTCTATTCAACTTCTTAAAAATAAAAGAATTATACTTTAATTTTGAATATCGATACAATATTGTGACATAAAATATCCCAATATATTGGCATATAGACATTTTCTTACATAATGATACTGATAATTATCGTATTACTTCATGTTAGCACCAGAGACAGGTCTAAGTGTAATTGGTAATTGATATGAACATAACATATTTAGCTATAATCCATGTTTGGACCTTTTAATTCTTATAACATGACAGATTATGACCACTGATCAAAACTACAGTCATTTAACCATATCTCCAGTCAGCAGAGCGTGTGCACCAAGAGACATGAAAAAATGCAAGAGACACATAAAGGTGTGCAGTGATAGGGGGAAAAGGTAACACCTCAATGTGCAACGGACAATGATTCAGATGCATTCTGTATATCTGAAATATCAACAAAGCATGTAGTTATTTTTAAATCTGCTAACTCTGCAACATCATCTAATATTGTACAGTTCCCAGTAAAGAAGAACAGCTTAAAAGAGCAGAACTGTATGTGTATGCACCACTGAACTCTCACAACCAGACACACACACACACACACACACGTATACAAACAGCGCAGACTTCCTGTCAGGGCTGAACTGTGGGGATGTTAGGGGCTTTTCCATTGATTCCATTAACAACAGCAGCACATTCTATCTTTGTGAGCGTTACACAGTCGCAGACTGAAACTGAAAAATGACCAGAGAAGAGCCTTGAACATAAGCCGGACTGATGAGGCTGTTTCTGGTGGCGGTACGATCGGAGCACTAAGAGGTATCGTTCAGAGGAAGAAACTAATGAAAGGGAACAGAAATCGGCTCACAAACAGGAAATATTTCTGATTAATCAGACACAACATCATGACTAAGCACTGTTTACAGAAAGAGAAAGTGGAATGAATCTTCAGAGGGGGTTTCCTGAACTCAGATCAGCTGGTACAGTTACCAAAAGTATATTGTGCTTAATGAGAACATCAGTTCCTGATCAAGTTCAACGTCCCTCAACCAGTCCCATCAGCCTACCAGTTAGCCTCCTCCTTCCTTCCAGGAGTCAGACGACGCCGACAAAGTCTGGCTGAGTGAGGAACGAATGCAGCAGAGCGCTGAGTGAAAGGCTGATTGCTTGAGCCAAACCAAGCTCCAACACAATCATTACAGCCGCTACAGAGGAGCAGAGAACGCCACCGCGCTAGCCGCTATACCCAGAATCCATTCAGAGGACAGGTTTGGCTCGGAGTCTGAACACCCCATAACTACTTTACTGAGTCAGACAAACATGTGCCCCCCCACCCACCCCACAGTGAGGGTAGCTAACATCTGAACGAGCATTTTATGAATGATTTTTCAGCATTCAACCTGACAGTCACATGACTAATGGCTGATAGAGATAGATTTACTGCTACATCTCCCACATAAGACTATGCCCAGTGTTTAGTATCTGCTCTATGATGCATGGTGGGTTAGATCCTTGAATCCATGAGTCAGATGCTGGATCATTCATCCAGTGGGTTCATATAAAAGCAGAGTGGGATGTAAAGTACCCAAACTATGGACTATAGTGTCCAGTTTTCCAGGCTCTACCTGTCGGTGATTGGAGTTTGAACCACATGCCTATATGTGTTCTGACCATCAGAATACTCCTGGACTGCTCGATGCTTAAAAGGCCTTCATCCATCAGTGCTGACCTCTACCTCCTGATAGACAGAGTGAAGCATAAAATCCAGGCCTTCCCTGGCTGACCCGCTGATTCTGACTTATTGTTTTTTATTCTGAATGAATAAAAAGGAAAAGCTGCTGTGGGGAATTACAAATGAATCCCAATTCATCTAAAAAAAATATGGCTTCTTTAAATCAAACTACATGCAAATGGTTACAGAAAATCTGACTTTTTCTCTATTTCACAGCCGATCATGGGATGAAATTCTGATTTCATGAATTGATAAATGTATTAAAAGGAGAAGTCGTCCATCCCATCTGCTCCCTATGTTCTCTAAAATGAAGCTCTAGAACATCCACGCCGTTTCTGCGAATAGTTGTTCTCCTTATTTCCAGGCCATGAGTCACAGCAGGTGACATCTTCTGACACTTCATCATGATGAACAACAGCTCATCCAGAATGAGTTCCCCAGTCAATAACATGACCTCTGAGAAGCTTCCACACACAGACAGTCCATCTTCAGCAGGATTAAATGAAACATACCGACAGGAGTTGTTCCGTTGGTTCCCCGGCAGCTTATCGCGGGATTTCGGACACTCATCTCTCACATTACTGATGGATTTGTCAGTTAGAGACCGACAGCGGATGTAAACACACGGACTGCTAATGCTAGCGAGCACCTAGCTTCTTTAGCTTCGCTTCTCTTCTTGTCAATAAAAGCTTCTTTTATTCAAGCCGACAGAGACACACAGCCAGCTGCTGGACGTGCTGAGTTTACTGCTCCGTGAGCCCAAATATGCCTCCATTCTTAGTGATGTACTGAGTGTGTCTCTATCAGTGTGTGTGTGTGTGTGTGTGTGTGTGTGTGAGTGTGTGAACTCACATCAGTCTCCAGGCTTACAGCAGCTCGGCGGATTCACTGCGGATTCAAATCGTCGCCGTTCCGCTTACGCTTCCGCGGAGCCTCCAGGCTTCAGGCGGACTCCTCATGGTCCAGTTCCGTTCAGCACTCCTCGGGGTTCGGTCTGTTCTGTCAGTCCTGGGGGGAGAAGTTACTGACTGGGTCCACCTCAGAGAACCAGCAGGGAGGCCTGGGCTGATCACACTGGAAACCCCCTCCGCTGCTTCCGCTCAGGAAATCCCCCAGTTGCCCGACAAGGAGCCCGCCGTCAGGGGGCGCAGCTTTCCCAGAGACTCCAGGGAGAGCCAGGACTACACTACACCACAGGGGGCGCTGTTCGTGGTCAGACCATAGGTCAGACTGTCGTTTGTTTCTTTCTGTGGAAACAATAAACCAGCACAAATATGCAATACATTTTAAAGGAACCCTGAAATGAAAAAAAAAATCAGAAAAACAAATATAAAAAAATCTTATATTACTGTAAATTCTACCGAAATTATGTTTAACCATTTCTATTTTAACCTTGAAGTGTACCTTTTACTTTATTATATATTTAATATGCTTACATAATACTGAAATAACTAGTTATTGAATCCAATTTATCTGACCTCAGATGTACTGTATATACCATCTTAAGCTAAACTCCTAAATAACATTCTTGACTTATTTTGCCCCTATAAATAATTCCTTTTTTTAACATTCAACTCATTTATGTTCTTATCACTTTTTAAAATGCTGTAGTATCTATGCTGTTGAAAAACTGCAGAAATTTCATAAAAAAAATATGTCTTTTTATACTTGTAGCTATATATGTATACATGTACATATCAGAATCAGTTGTAATGGTCAAGTGTGACCCATACAAGGAATTTGAACCGGCAATGTTTTCTCTCTAGTACAGAATGTAAAAAGACACTTTATCTAGCAGCAATTAAATCAAATACCAAACGTTTTCAGATATAAATTGATAAGGATTACAAAATAATTTCTATTTGCTTAAGGCCAGAATAATGAGGATTATTTTCCTGAACTTTAAACACATGACCTCGGTGTTTTGTAAAATTGCTTTTTAAAATGAATGACTTTGGGTAAATGTTTTTATTTGCTTTCACAAACGTCTTACGATGGTTAGTTGAAGTTTTGGGTCCAAATGGGCAGTAAGCATAAAGCAAAAATGGCTTAAAGACAACCAAGTTAATGCTTTGAAGTCACCATAACAGAGACCTTATGTCAGTCTCATAGAAAATTTGTGGTCAGAGCTGAAAAGATGTGTGCAAGCAGGTGGCTAATAAACCTGACTCCGTTCTGTCCGGAGGAATGGGCCAGAATACCAGCAAACTATGGAGAGAACCTCTTGGTAGTAAACCCAGAAAGTTTGACCCAAGTTATGCAGTTTAAAGGTAATGCTGACAAATAGAGAGAAAATGTAAAAATACATCTGACATATTATGAAGTAAATAAAACTAATGTAGGTCATTCCTACTGACCTAAAACAAGAGAAGTTTGGTCTTATAACTATGTGAGAAAAGCTGTACGTGTTTTTATTAGATGTATGTAAACCTCGGGACTCTAGGTGTATTCTGGGAAAACTTATTGTATCAAAGCAGCCATTAAACTTAAATCTAGAGACTAAACAAGCGTTAATGATCACATGGTTTTGTTACAGTAGCACACCAAGCACACCTCTGTTTTGGAGTTTACGTCATTACATAATAAACCCCCACAATGTCATATGACCGCTGTGGGACGTTGGACAGACCCGGGTTTTTTTGGGTAAAATTGTGGCTTAACTTTATATGAAGGAATTTCAGGGAACTAGAACGACTTATGAATTTGTGGGTTTGTATGAGTTGGATAGGGAACCTTTCACATGGATGGAGCTGATCTATAGCCTTCTGACTGCACTACATTAAAGAACTGGATTGACCGGATTTTTTGTTCCAAGTTGCCACACGGTAAAGTCCCTTCTGCCTCCTGATGGTAGAAAGAAAAGTAGAGAGCGTTTCATTTCTAGAGCATTGTGTATTTTGCAAGAGAGGACGAATTAGTTAAGATGAGAATGAGCTTCCTTTGATCAGAATGGCCAATATCAGTTAGAAGGTTGAACTCTTCTCCTAGATTGAATGCATTTCCTAAGGTTTCCTAAATTTTGAAAAACTAATTAAAATATTTTATAACTACTCAAAATTTAAAGAGATCTAAAACGTTAAGAGCTTTTAAAGTTGTCCCTGTGAAACAATGTTGGTCAATGATACATATCCATCAATAACTGAGAGACCTTATTAAGCCTGCAAAGATTTAGCTTACAAAGAATTAGAAATGAAAGTTTTTGTAAAATTGACAAAATGCAGAGTTGAAATCAGAAAGAATATGTTTATTTTTGAATTCATAATGCTAATTCATAAAACACACATGAAGAGAAAAAAAATCACACACATTCATTTAGAATCATATTTTCCTGAGAATGGTGCAACAAAAAGTAAATTCAGTTCTTAATCAACTAGTCTTGCAACAACAAAGTATTGAAAAAATAGGTTCACTAAGACATATTAAATATGTAACAATGGGAACTGAACTCTTAATCCAAAAGGGGGAAAAACAGTGAAATAGAAGTCACACGATTTTCTTAAACTTTGGTTTTATTGTATGTTTTTCTGTAAAATCTTTTTTTTAAAAGCCCTATGAGCTAACATGACAAGCCCCCTGCAACACGACCTTCATCCAACCACCTCATATCCTAAAACACAAACACACAAAGAATTCAAAAAACAAATTCAACAGTTAAGTGAAAAACTTTCCTCAGACTTTAACTTCTGGCTGAAATAAGGATTGGTCCATAGAGGATGGGGATGACCTTGTGACATACACAAACAGAAATAAAAGTGAAAAACGGAGACTACAGAAGACAGAAATGGTCCAGGAGGCTTGGGCCAGGTGGCAGGGCTGGTTTCCCAGGAGGCCAGGGGCTACTCCGCATCCATGGGGAGAGACGGCTCCTGCAGATGAAAAACATGTTCCATTAACGACATTTCTACTACAAAACAGCATGAGGTTCAAGTCTAAGTGTTCAGAGTCATGTACACTGCCATGGGATGTTGCCATGGCAATTTATAACAGAAAAAAGCCTTCAGTGGAGAAAATAGGAGATAACTAAAGTAGGAACCAAAATGCTGAGGATGTACAGTGATGCCTAATAAACAAACTGAATTCATAGTTCCATCAGTTATTCCAAGTCATTCAGATTCTGGAGAGGCAAAGCATGTCCTGATCATGAACCTACCACCACCATGTGGAACAGTGGGGACACAAACCCTCCAAAAAGTTAGTTCCACTTTAGTCTCATCAGTCCACACAATATTTCCCAAGGGATTGTCAAAATGTTTTTTGTTTGGTTTTGTGAGATGGACCTTTTTGTTCTTTTGGGTCAGCAGAGCTTCTGGTTTTGGAACCGTAGACTTGATCTCACTTCTAACCAGTCTCTTTTTAACAGTTGAAATGAATCTGTAACAATTTTCAGACTGCCTGATGTCAGTCTGATCACACCCTGCATTGGTTCTGGGTAATTTTGTGAAAAGGCTCAATATTTTAGGTTTAAGGTGTCATGCTCTAATCAGCTAATACCAGTTAACAGCATCATCCTGGTCTTCCATAACACCTCAGCAGAGCCACAGGCTGATGGCATCCATGCTACGCCTCACTGAGGCAGGAAGTGATGCGTAAGAGGCCCAAACCAACTACATACTGAGTACGTATGCTTGATTAGACTGTTCAAAGTTCCATAATTTCTCCATTTAACGTCCTTTTATTATTGATTTCATGAAATATTGTAATTTTTCGGATTTTCAAACCCTGTAAGCCACATGTGTCAAACGCAAGGCCCAGGGGCCAAATCCAGCCCTCCATGGCCATTTATCTGGCCCTCTAAGCTCTAGAAAACCCTATAGATAGAACATTTAAGTTCAATTTTTTTTGCACCACAATACAATTTAATTAGGAAACTAAAATCAGTTTTTATTTAAAGTCTTTAATCACATTATTATTTAAAGTTGTTGAGGATTATTCAAGGTACTTTTGGAATGTGGAGGGTGATTTTAACAGTTTTTTATAGTTTTACCAATACTTTCTGCCCCAACCGGCCCTTTAAGGATATTCATCACCTGATGTGGCCCAAAATGGAAAGCAGTTTGACACCGCTGCTGTAAGCCATAGTCATCAATATTATAACAAGTACTGGCTTGATATATTTAACTTTGCTTCTAATGAGATTATATCATAATAGTTTCATCTTTTACACTGAATGACTAAAATCAATTAACTTTTGCACAATATTCAGTTTTTCAAGTTTCTTTTTTTTTTTTTTTTTTTTTAACGTGTCCTGTCTAGCAGTATGCTACTCAGAATTGGTGTCTGAGTACCAAGTACAAGCCCAACAGTTTTACTTTCCCAAGCAGAGTATTACAGCTTCGCTGTAGTACGCCACTTGATGTATATGTATGAAAAATCTTTATTAGTGATTACTGTGGGTTCAATTTCCTGACGTCATGGACATTAAACTGAGACAAGAAGGGAGAAAGGAAGAAGGTGAAGAAAAGAAACCGGACCAACAGAGGGGCGAACCGATGACACAAGACAGGGAGGCAAACAAAGAACACAAGAAAACATCCCAGTCCTCCACCTCTGCCGGACGGCAGAGAAACAGTAATACAAAACAAAAACAACAAACTGTACAGAACCAAACCAATAGTTCGGATCTAGTAGAATAAACTAAGAATTACACATTCACTACACACAAGCATTGATTAATGAACATAATACAAATGTTTCTGGTAAGCTCCTGTGAACAACTAACTAATGATGATAACCTCAGCTTAAGATATGTCCGTCCTCAAGTTCAAGTTTCAACTGTGCATCAATCCTGCTTTATCTAACAAAATACAGACAAAAACTTATTTTGGAGTGTGACTGAGAATAATAACTCTGTCCTGATACCTGCCTGGTTTCTATCAGCAACAGATCTCTTTCTCTCCTTACCTGAAGACCCAGCCAAATCTTCCCAGCTGCAGCTGGTGGCCTCATGTCTTCTCTCTGATCTTTCTATTAACAAGGGCAATAACGATTTCTCTCAAATATGTGAACAGCAATAATGAGCACAAAGCTCATTAAAAGCCAGCCGACTGGCTGGTTTGCTTAAAAAGCAGTTCTGCAGCACCTGTCTGTGATCGATGCTTGCGTTAGCATGTGTGCACTAAAGGTGTGTTTAAAGACGGCTCGTAAAAATATGTTACCGCACATGAAACAGCAGTAACAGCTGAAAAAAATGCGGAGAACAGAGGGCAATGACACGGGGAGTGGGGGGGATATGTCCCACGTGTACCCCATGGCCATTATGACAATGGGTGGGGTGTCAAATGGGGGGGGGTCAAAGCTTTTTTTGGAAGAGTTTTTTATTAGCTGCTTTAATTGAAGTAGTAATGATCAAAATAATTATAGACAGATAAGTTTAGCTCCAGTAATGTCGAACGTATAAGAAAAATAGTTTGGGAACAATCATTCAGTTACTTACATCCACAACAGTACGGCTTTAGACAGAATCAATCAACTGAATGCGCTATATGTGCATTATTAGAGAACACTGTACAGTCACTTGATAATGGAAACATGGTCGGAGCAGTGTTGCTGGACTTAACGGGGGCTACTTACTGTAAATCATAGCATCCTCATATCAAAATGATCCCATTTCAATTTGTCCGAACAAACATTCTTATGGTTCGAATCATATCTGTATGGACAAAAGCAATGTGCTGTCATTAATAATATAAAATCTGCCCTGTGTGGAATTCAAACAGGAATGCCACAAGGAACAATACTGGGGCCCTGACATGTGTCCTGAAGTTGGACTTTAAATGTATGCCGATGACACAGTGATTTATACAATGTGGAAAAATCCTGCTGCAACTGACAGCAAATTAACAAAGAACCTTGAGAAAGTATCTGCTTGGTTAACCAAATCACATTTGGCATTGAATACAAAGTAAGCTAAATCCATATGTTTTTCTATAAAAAAAGATACCAACTACAAATAAATTAAATATTGAAATGAAAGGTGATCCCTCTGAACAAGTCGAACAAGAAAAATACCTATGTGTAATATTAGATTGTCAACTAAAATGGAAAAGTCATATAAAAATGAAGCTCAGCATTAATTGCTTTAGAATGATCAGGAACTGCCTAACATTTGAAGGTGCTAAGATTGCATTTTATCCCAACTGATGTACTGCACTACTGTTTGGTCTCACACCAATTAAATCACTTTAAATACACTGGGAAGGCTCTATGATCATTTAAAATCATTGATAAAAAGCCAAACAAATTTCATCATAGTAACATTTTAGTGCAGCATAATAGTTTTATTTTTAAGAATTTCTGCAATTTCAGTTGTTAAAAACTTTTTTATAAATGTGTAAATAGAAAAGTATCTGAGTCTCTTTACAAATTTCTGAACAGATTACAAAACATATCTACAAGAACAGTAACATCTGGATAGTGCAAGGTTCCATTTTGTAGAACATCTTTCATTTAATTTTTTTTTGTAAAATGAGCAAACTTATCTAATTCTTTACCTGCCCATATGAAATCAAACAATCAAATCAACAACTACATTTTTGATCTTTAAAGTACAGACCAAATTCTGGCTCATACAACAACAACCATCAACCATGCATAAATTGTAAAATGTTGATCTCTGAGCAGGTCTATGGTTGGATTTGGTCTCGGGTATCGTTGAATCTATAGGTATTTATGATGAATACATTTTAAAGATTTGTTTTCATTTTCTTTTTATTCAATGTTAAAATTCAAAGTTTTTTATGTGCATCTTTTTTATCTGTCAAACGCCCTTCTAGGGCTGCTGCTGCAAATTAGCCTTTGGCTACAAACACTATGATACTGACATGGGATTACCTAAGAAGTTAATCTATGTATATTGTATATGTCCCAATCAAATAAAAAATAAATAAAAAGGATATGAGGACGCCATACAGGTCAGTTCATTTCTCTCTGATGTACTTTATTTTGAGTGTTTTTGGAGCAGACTGAAACCCCAACATTTAGAAATTTCTCTTGCGACGCACAAACTTTCTACATGGAATGTCTAATCACTTTTAAGCAAGATAATGCGCAGAAATTAGTAAAACAAGCCATCATCTGTTTTACAGGTTCAATATTCCTGATATATCTTAAGAAACACAGGTTATGAAGATTTAGTAAGTGAAATATTGCCATAAAACTGCAACCAAAATAAATATCAGGCATGTTGATATCTGAATAATAACCCTATCAAACATGTTTAATGTATCTCATACAGAAACATCAGAAAAGATCTTTTCTGCTTTACCCACAGCGCCCTCTCATTTAATTACATGTTTATTAGCTTATGAAAGGGGCAACTGGGACCTAATAACACAGATTTTAATGCCAAGTGGGATCTGTCATCCACCTGCTTTACTTATGTGCTGACTGAACCAAGAAAATGTAGTGAATCCCAGTTTATTCATGATTTAACAACAATAAACACGGTGAGGCTGCATTTCAGTTTCAGGCAGCTAAAATCTGGAACAGTCTTCATGAGGATGTGAGACAATCCTCAACTCTAACAATGTTTAAATCCAGGCTGAAAACTGTTCTTTTTACCCGTGCATTATGTATGTATTATGACAGATATGAAAGAAGTGTGATGGTCTGAAATATGCCAATGTGCCAACAGCAAAAAAATAAAAAGACATCTTCAAGGCAGCAAATACGTTTTCACAGCCCTGTATAAAACCCAGAGGTATTTGATTGATCCTTCCTTTACTCTTCCACTTGATGGCGCTGTTAAGTCATGTAAAAAACACAGAAATGTGCTTCTTTACTCAGAGTTAATGCCATAAGCGTCATTTTATCCGGGGACATGTCCCCAGGACTTTTTATGATTGACGGGTTTGTCCCCACCAAACCTGATGCCTGGTTCACACCAGACGCAGAGCGCCATACAGCGACATTTTCGACGTCCGATAACGGATAAATTAAAGAAGTGTAGAACCTTCACAGAAACATGGTGTAATTATTTCAGGAGGTTATTTACTTAGGCTTTATGAAAAAATAACTCAGAACACCACTGACCACTGCGGTGAAATACGCATCTGGTGTGAAAAGGCCGGTTTGAACCAGGCGGGAATTCTAACAGCCACTTGTGCTCAAACACAATTTCCACATAGCCGATCTGAACAGACTATTATTTAAATCACTCAGATCCACTTCCTTATGCAATCATTTTTTTTCTTTCTGGGCAGATGCTGTCAATATATTTAAAGACTCTTATCGGCTCCAAATATGTCCTAACATGAAACAGAGTAGTAATAGGCTTTGAATAGTTAATAATAATTGTCCCCAGAAATCTTCCAACCATATCAAGTTTATAGTTATTGTCCCGAAAAGTCCAAACCAAACTGACAGCGTTCCTTAAACCATGATTTATTGCTATATTCCTCTGGTTGATGTAGATTAAATTAATTTTACTATTTTTGAGCACCCAACCAGAATCCCAACCTCAGATTTGGTTACAAAGAGAGCTAAAGATTAGGGTGATGGCAGGGCAGCCTTCCAAGCTCAAAAACTTGGATCTCAACAACAATAACTGATAAATATCCCAGAGGAAAGATGCACAATGCTGCTCAGCTCTTAGAAGGGCTGATTGTGAAAATATTCCTTTGATTTTGAGAAGTTTCTAAAAGATGTGAAAAAATTACATATATATTTTTTTAAATCAAGATTACTTTTATAGATTATTATCTCTTCAGAGATGACCATGTCATTTCTTATCAGACAAACTACATGGTAGAGTTGGGCGATATGGCCCCATTCTGTATTGTGATATGATCTAAAACGTGCGACAATGATATGTATTCAATTCAATTCACTTTTATCTATATAGCCCCAATTCACAACAGATGACCCTTTCCAGACACATTTCAGCAGAACAACTTAAAAGAGGTTTAGAACACCATCTAAACAACATTTGTGCCAAATACATTAATTGATACTTTTTCCCAAAAAATACAAAACAAAAAATCTCACAACATAAATGAAGAGGAAGCGATTTAAAATAAAATAAAAGCTAAATATTATGAATTAAAGCTAAAAATTTCTGCTTTTCTGATTACTTATTGAGACATTTTATATTGCAAAAAAAGAAACCTGCATATTTTTAAATTGAAAATGCTTCAAATTCAACAGATTTCTGTTAAAAGAAAAAAAACAACTTTTAACGGTTAATATCTAGTGTGAAGACAAACACTCATCTTCATTTTCCTAGCATACATGGTAAAAAGCGTTCTTCTCCCAGTCTGAGAAAGACTTATTAATGCAGCCTATGAGCATCACAATTACATCATAACCAATCAGGGGAACAGTGGCTGTAAAGAAAAGCTCCTCATGCTGCGTTGGGTTATGATGTAAATTAGGGAATGATCCTTACTGATGGTTTAGCGTGTCACACTGAGCACTGGGAAGCTCTAACCGTAAACTTCTAAATTCATGTTATCATATCAATTTGGTAGGTAGGGCAAGATAATCTGGAGCCTGTTGTGAATTATTAAAACCAGAATACAACATATGACAGAAAATAGTTTACAGGTTGAATGTTTCAGAAGATGATTTAAGAAAGGATGTAAAAATATTGATCAACTAAATGAGAACAGTTTCAGGTCTTTAAAATGTAAAGTTACATTAATACAGTATTTAAATTTTATTATATACCAGTTGCTACTATTTTTAAGGTACAATAAGGCTATTTTCACACATTTAGACAGGACAGTATGATGATTTCATGGCTCCATCTTAAACAAAAAGTTATTTATTTGTAATTATTAACTTGGTTTCAGTTGAGAGAACAGCAGCAGCCCGGCATTGTGACATCACATGGATTGTCCAATCATATTCATCAAGCTAAAATAAGCCTCTCATCTTGGAGCAGCTTGGTCCAGGAGCACATGTTGCCATGGTGAATGGGCGGGGCTTCAGGTCAGCCTTGTTTTTGGAACTGAATCAGGGGACACTGAGCCATGAATGTCAAAGTAAGCCTGGCTTTTGGAGTTGGCTCGCTTCGTGGAACAGCCTACCCGGTATGCACAGTTTGATGACGTCATCAAAATCCATAATTGTGGTATGGCGGTATAGTCAAAATCTCTACCTTTGGCTAAATTGATATAATTTCTATCTTATACCTTTTATATTGCTCACCACTACTACATGGTTAAATGAAAATAACTCGAAAACTAATTTTACCAGCAATATGAATAATACTGGCATCACAAAGTTTAAACCAAATATTTATAAACAACAGAAGACTTTAATCTTTGGATTAATAAATATTAATATCTTTTTGTATTAGTGAAATGTCAGAATAATACGATTTTTTTTTTTAAATCAAAGAAGTACAAAAACAATTCAGTTCATTGTTCCTTCATAGAAACATAAAACTCCAGATGATTCCATTCTGAGCTTAAAGGGGACTTTCTTCATCCTGCTCTGTTACCATTTGGGTCTCTGCTGCCTCTATTAACACTTCAAACAACAATTAAAAACCATCCATTCATTCTTTTGCAAAGTTTTGAAGAAGAAGGGGCAACTATGGATCAGGGTTTCAGAGTTCACCTTGTAACCAGAGGGTTGATAGTTCGAACCCCAGATCCATCTGTTTCAGCCGTCGTGTCCTTGAGCAAGACACTTCACCTATCGCCTACAGCTGTTGGCCAGAGGGGCCGATGGATTTCGCCAGTCTGCCCCAGGGCAGCTGTGGCTTCTACCAGATTTTCTACTTCAACATCCACAATTACAAGACAGATGACAACTTCAGTCTAATCCAACATGTCAAACAACCAACACACAATCAAAGACACACTCTAGTCGTTGATAAGAAAATCTCCAACATCTCTGTAGCTGATGTTGTGTTTTCGGATCATTTTTGCATTTTCTTTGAATATACAATCCCAGCTAAACTAACCAACGTGAGACCGATGTAAAGTAGTTTTTCCTCGGGGACAGCTCAGTTGAAACCTTTAAACAAATTTACTGCTCCGCCTCACCCCTATTCCCTTCATCATCCAACACAAACCCAGTAAACCTGGACAACACATTAATGCAGAAGTACAGGCCAATCTGTAATCTCCCATTCATCAGCAAGAATATTGAAAAAGCTGTGTTTCAACAATTAAATACTATCCTAACAATGACAGTCTTGTTTCTGTGCTCATCACAGCACTGAGACTGTCCTAGTATGAGTTTCCAATGGCATTTGCATAAATACAGACTGTGGCAGAACCACAGTGCTGGTTCTGTTGGCCCTCAGTGCAGCATTTCACACTGTTGATCATAAAGTACTAATGGAATGACTGGACAGCTGGGTCGGGCTCTCTGGTACAGTACTTGGCTGGTGAGTCTTATCTTAAAGGGTCTATATCCAATGGCCACTGGCTGCTCTGCTTTGTGACCACATACCATGGAGGTCACCATTGCTCCTCCATTGCTGTAGTACCTCCATTTGGCCGCTAGGCCCCCATTGAAAAGCATTGGACTTTAGACACGTTAAATCCAACTTTAATGCCTGGTGCCCATTTCTTTAAAACTTTCTATGGCTACACATTCTTCCTGAGATAACGCTGGGCTCATAAAAACCTGGGCACCAGGCTGGTTTTGGTAAGATAATTTTTTGAAATCTTGCATAATTAATGAGGGGGCCGAGCCAAGTTTAGCATCAGAGCTAAAGACGCGGGAGCAGAATGGGCGTGATTACGACCGACCTACACGCCCATACACGCCCCGCGATGGCAGAGTCTACAGTGAAGATCCCGCCCCTATGCCCTTTTTAGGAACATGCTTCGTCAGAGCTGGGGAGGAGGAGTCTGTGAATCCGCCATGAATTCCCCCATGAAAGTCATTCTGGTAAACGGGGAGGAGTGAGGAGGCGCTGTCTATTCTTTTTTACAGTCTATGCCTATATCCTCGTGTTTTCAACCATCTGGTAATGCAATTTTCTCATAAAAACCCTTCCAGAATGGTTTTTGGCTTAATTTACACATGTCTGAGAAATCGTCCTGAATTCTGCCCTCTGAGCAGCTGCCCCTCCCTTCACTAGAAAATGACTGAATGAGTGTTCAACTAGTGACATCACTAGCTGAAAACAAGGGGGTGTTGAGGTATCTGCACCGCCCCTGCAGGCAGAGCGGCTTACCTGTGAGAGTTTCAAACACACCCTCCTCCTCACAGCTCATTGCTGCTTTGGTTTTTGGCAGTTTAAACCATTTGTTTTTGTTGAATTTTTTACTTTCTATGTGAAAACGGCCGTTTGACTGGAATGGGGGGGGGGTATTGCAGGAGGCGGATTTAAAGACAAATGAGAGCCGTTTTACTTCATGGTCTAATGTTAACTAAAGGATACAAGTTAAATTTTAGGACAAATTAATACTGTATAACACCAAGGGTAACATTTTATCATATATATGTCTAGCCCAGAAGTTGAAAGCTGTAAAATAGCATGATTTAGTCCCTTTAACAGGAAATTATTTGCATCTATAGGCACTTTCTCATCAGAACAAACAGAAATCCCATGTGGGGTTCCCCAGGGCTCCATCCTGGGACCTATTCTCTTAAATATCTATATGCTCCCATTAACCCAGATTACACAACCAATAAGATTAGTTACCATAACTATGCAGATGACACTCAGCTGTACATTACAATGTCACCAGGTGACTTTAATTCTATCCAGACCCTAAATGAATGCATATAACAAATAAATAGCTGGATGTCCCACAATTTTCTCCAGCTGAACAAAACTGAAGTAATCATCTTTGGGCCTAAAGAGGAACGATTAAGAGTCAGCACACAGCTTCAGTTGATCCATCTAGAAACTACTTATCAGACCTAAAATCTAGGAATAATGATTATGTGACCCTCCAAGGGTCACATAAATGCAATAACAAGGTCACCTGAGGAACATTTCTAGGATTAAAGGACTAAAGTCACAACAGCGTCCTCACAGGTCTACCTCAAAAGTCAGTCAGCTGCGGCTGATCCAGAATGCTGCTACTCGTGTTCTCACTAAAACCAAGAAAGTAGAACACATCACCCCAGTTCTAAAATACTTATACTGGCTCCCTGTAGCTCAGAGAATAGACTTCTAAATACTCCTACTAGTTTAGAAATCATTGAATGGTTTAGCACCACAGTACGACGAAGACTTGCTGTCACTATAGCAACCCCCCTCTCTCCTGCTCCCACGGTGGGTCAGCAGAAGGCCATTTATTTTACAAACAAGCCAAATCCTACAGCCTGGTGCGGACATTTAGTTAAAAATAGCATTAAGCTAAAATGATTATACTGTAGATGTTTAACGGAGAGAAACTGGTCCTTCAGGCAGCTGACTGACACTTAGCCACACCTACATCAATCTGCAGGATGTATTCAGCATGTGGCATGCACCATATCAAGGCTCACCAAGGGGCTGAACAATAAGGTTGGAGAACTGCTGAATTTTCCCATCATACCTTTCTGATGGTATAAAGTCCTTCTAATGAGGTAACAGCAAAACAGCTGGAGAGACCAGAGCTTCAACACAGGGCTGTCCATCCCTGAAATGTTGCTGTGCATCACCAGTCAGCTGGCTGAAAGTAGTCCTCCGCAAGAAAAACAAATCTCTCTGAAATCATTTCAGACTGTATTACTCAAAAAATGTATGATGCCATATTTTTGATTATGTTTATGTATCAAAATACATTTAAATAAATGGTCCAGAATGGTGCACTGCACGGTGGTACAGTGGGTAACACTCTTGCCTTGCACAAAGAAGGTCCTTGGTTCGAATCTTTCTGCATGGACTTAGCATGTTCTCCCTGTGCATGTGTGGGTTCCCTCTGGGTACTCCAGCTTCCTCCCAAAGTCCAAAAACATGACTGTAGGTTAACTGGTCTCTCTAAATTATCCTTAGGTGTGAGTGTGTGTGTTTGTGTGTGTGTGCATGGTTGGTTGGTTGTTCTGTCTGTCTCTATGTGGCCCTGTGATGGACTGGTGACTTGTCCATGTGTACCCCGCCTCTCGCCCGTTGGACATAGACACCAGATAGACACCAGCCCCCCTGAGACCCCTCAGGAATAGGTGGTAGAAAATGGATGCATGGAAAACAGAAACTCTAATATTCAATAAGGTATTTCAAGAGGAAATAAAAGCAGTAATATCATGTTATGTATTTTTGTTTTTCAGAATTTTCTGGACTATAAGGCACACGCGAATATAAGCAGCATAAGCGAATTCTAGGAAAAGAAACACATAAGTGTACATATACAAACCACACGCTGCAGTTGTTTTAACGTTTAATTACCATATGTAAGGGTAGAGAGGGGATTGTTGGGATAATGATTGGTGTTCGGGGAAACTTCCATTTTATTAACATTTCACCACAGTGGAAACACCTCAGCTTTTCTCTCTCTGTATGTTCAGACAGAGAATATTCAAGAAAGATCCGGCCATCTGCTTTATGCTTTTATTACCTCTGAAAGCTTTTTTCGCCTTATTGCATTGAGATAGTTCCTCACACTGGTGTCTGCAACGTCTGACCATTGATTTATTGCTGCCAACGGTACGTGAAGCCACTGTATTTCCTTCTTCAAAAAACACATCATCTGCTTTTAACTTAAAAGCTGCACCATATGCATCTCTTTGTTTGTTTTCCATAGTGAGGGTTTGTGTGCACATTTGTTTATCTGACATGCTTCGGCTCGTCACTTCTGCCTTCATCAGAGCCCTCAGGTGTTATTGTCGTTGCTTCCATTTATGCGTGAGCAGCAATGGACAATGTCGCCCCCTGCTGCCCTCCTCATCCCTGGTGATGATGCGGTCCCAAGTGTGGTCCAACATGTAGACTTGTTCATCCTGGTTTAAGGTGTTGTGTCCATGTGTTCTTATAAAAGATGGATAAAAGGAGCCACAGAAATAAGAAGTGGAAACAACACCTTAAACCGGGAAGGAGTCTACATGTTGGACTTCCCATTTCACACTGACCGCCATTTTTTTTAGCCAATAGAATTTATAGAGTTTCCATCTTGCTGGCTCTGAAACAACTTCCGCACGCATCACTTAAACCTGTTTACAGTCGCCATAATGGAAGAGTGCATCAGTCGCTCACCTCCAGAACAGAATACAATCAGGTGACGGTCGATAGTTTGCTGCTTTCCTCTTTGACCCACTGTGACGACACAGGAGATCTACGTGCATAATTGTTGAGGTAAGGCTAGAGGGAGCAGGAGCGGAAGGGAGGGATGTTTTGGTACACCATATTCAATAAATCTCCCTCAAATACTCCAGACAGCAGCTTTAATAATGTTCCCAAACGTTCCATGCAACAAGTGCCACAGAATACAACGCAGGAACAGAGAGCCTGGATGCCTAGTACTTAAATAATGAGCAAAGATTTACTGCAGTCCAAGCATGTGATATGCATATTGCATACAGTGATATTGTGATAAAAATAAATTTGTATTATATAGGCCTAGTAAATGGCACAGTACTGTGAAGGAAGGGTTCTGTTAACTCAAGGTGACCCTGCTGGCCTTTGCCAGGTCTGTCAGTCTTCTACATGTGTAGAGAACAGTGAGGAGCAGCTGAGAACATGTAGCTGCAGGGATCTGGAACCAGGACTGGAAATGTAACCTTACCTCCTTTTTCTCCTTACAAGCAGCCTGATCATCTTCAGCTGCACACACGCTTATGTTCTCCTCCGTCACTTTCTCCTCCTCTGCTTTGACATCTCCACCTTCCATTTCATGTTCTGCTTCCCACTCCTGGAGAACCTCGTCCAGGTTAAACCTTCTGCGGTAGTTCACTAGAAAGTTCTTCACCTGGACCACGGACTTGTTGCCAATCACATCTGAAATGGCCTGATAGTCCCGCCCATACTTCCTGATAGCTGGACAGCAGGATTAAAGGATTCAGCCATTCATTACCGTCACGTCTCCGGTTTTCTAATTAGCTGAGAGGTGTTAGCTGATTGGGTGTTACCTTGGACAGCAAGAAGCTGCTCTTCTGTGGTCCAACGGTTATTAAACTTCAGATTGGCCTAAAACAAAAGCAGCAGCAAACTGACTCCTCCAGCCACAGCAAGTGTTTGCTAAAAAGAAAATTATAAACTCAACCATCAATAATATTGTTACTATGGTTACCTCAGGTTGCTTGAACTCATCCACTCCAGAGCAGAGTTTCTCCTTCAGAGCGCTGTTTGTCTGTTTGATGGTCTGAATCTGAGTGAAAGAAAAGAGACATGTTGGAAGACGAGCAGAGCGACACATTTCTGTTTGGAAAGGAGCTGAAAGACAGCAGACCTGTCTCTTTATGGACACCAGCTGACTGTCCAACTGTCTGATGAGTCCCTGAGGAGACGAAGAGGACAGAGAAACCACGTCCTGCTGATTCAGAAACATTCCCCTGGGTGGCCGTTTCTTCATTCGCTGGGATGTCTTCCCACCTGTCTGCAGGCACACACACACACACACACACACACACACACACATAGAGTACCTATCAATACCACAGCGATGCACATGAAGCGATGATCTAACACAACTGAACAGGTAATTATACCAGTCAGCAAAATTTATGATAAAACTTCCCCAACAGCTGGCCTGTAGGACATGAGTAACTCTGGAGGAGCTGCTGGATCAACAGCTCAGATGCAAGAATATGTTGACTGAATCCATTTACTTATTTATTTTTATATCTTTGTTAATGTGACAGAAATAGAGTTGGACCAGGCTGCAGTAACTGAAAATGTAATAAAACAAGATAAAAAAAAAGATTTTGTTTTTATGGGCTGAAGTGCTCTTACCTTAAGACCAGAAGGTGGTTTCACCTCCAACTTCTCTAATCCAGAGCTCGGCTACAACAATCAGAGACGTTTAATGAGTTAAACAGCAGCCAGTGAAACAGCAGCAAAACATCAACTGCATCTTACCTCCTTCTTGTCTTTATTCAGGTCCATCTCTGAGTCGCTGGAAGGATTTTCATTCCCATTCTCCACTTCTTCATCACTGCAGAAACAGCTAATTGTCACACAAGTTCATCACTGAGAAGTAGAGGTCACCTGTGCTGAATTTTCCTCACCTGTCGCCTTGTTCCCGCTTTTGTTTCCGGGTGTGTCGGTCCATCATGCTGGTTTTACTGCGACTTTTCTTCCAGGAGTAATAAAAACGCACCAGACTGGCCATGGACTTATCAGGTAACTACAACAAGACAGTCACTCATGAACCAATATCATACACTTCTAATCAGCATAGAAACAGGTAAATTCACCTTCACAACTTTCAGAGCAAAATACACCTAGCTGAAATAAACAGGGCAGACTACAGCAGAAAATACAGCGCTTTGTAAACTTTTCATAACCTGTAAACTTTCTGCATTTTGTTACATCACAACCAGACTTTAGTGGACCAACAGGAAGTAGTATGCGACTGAACACAATAAATCTACATCTAATTATGGAGGACTCTAGACCCGCTGTTGTTGATTCAACACTGCGAGAACGCCAAACTACAGCCTAATATCACAGACTCGCTGTCAGTTATTAGACGGCATCGTTGGCTGTCAAAGATGAAACCGCCAATAATCAGCTTTACGAGGTTTTTTTTTTTTTTCACACAGCAAGGCTGGTTTGGAAAGCTTTCTTCCCTTAATAAATGAAATAATCCACTGAAAACTGTTATGTATTTACTCAGGATCAAAATTTGGTCAAACAAAAAAGCTAATCAAAAGGAATCAGTAAGAAAACTAACTTTTTACACCACACTTTTTAGATCTTTACTTTTATCCATCCTGTTCCTCCCTTTTTACAACTCTGCACTACTCTGTTGGTCTGACACAGAAAATCACAGTAAAATACTCTAAGACTTGTTGTTGAAACACGACACCATTTGGACTTCAAGAGGTGTAAATACTCCAGATGGTTAGTGCCATGTGGTTAATGGGGCATATCCCAAAGGTGGAAGAACACAAGGCAGGGTCTGAGCTTATTAAAGGAACATGAAAATAATACAAATCTATAATACTCTATTAATCCCACAGGAAAAGGAAAAATAAGGATATCCACTTAAATATTAGGCTCTTTATAAAGCTACAGGTGACAAAATGTAAAATATTCTCTCTAAAAATGGATTTCATAGCAAGTAAAGACCAGAAAATATTTTTGTACTAATAAAAAAAAAAGTGCTTTGTGTTGTTGCAGTGTCTAAATAATTTTAGACTACCAGCCTGCTGTAGGTGTTGTGGTGGCATTTGAGATGATAAATAAACTTTAGAGGAATTAAATGAGAATAAAAAAAATAATATGTACATGTATCTGCAACCACCCGGTGTTTGCAAAGTAACTCAAAAGATTATAGATTGATGTTGATGACATTTTCAGGAAATGTCTGCAATGACTGCAAAACTGATAAATCGTTAGATATTTTCAAATCAAAGATTAAAACTCTACTGTTTAGAGATGCTTTTGAGTAATATTTGAATATAGATTTTTGACAAATTTTCATTATATGCTTTTTTGACATATGACATGATTTCTTTTATGCTCCTATGACAAATGTTATCTTTTAATTAATGTTATTGCTAAATGTTTTAATTGATTCTTGTGTTTCATCAGTTCTTAATTTTCATAATTTTACATAAATGTAATCTTATAAATGTTCTTATATAATTTTTTTTGTTTGTTTTTTAGGCCTTTTCCTAAACTGTTGTTTTGATCAAATGCTAAATGTTCTCTTTTGTTATTTTATTGTTTCTCTGTTTTTAATTTTCATACTTTTACTATATATTTGGGTTCTTTGCCACCAAATCATGTAAAGCACCTTAAATTGCCTTGTGTTGAAAGTGGGCTATACATATAACACTGCCTTGCCAATGGTACCAGGAAAAACTGATTGAATTTTGGGTTTGATCCGACATGAACAGCGTATCCACCCACCAACCAGCGGAGGTATCTTAGACTGCTCTCCCGTCTCAGAGAGCTCACAGACGGATGAGCTCATGCTACAGTTGGACCATATGCACCGCTAATGAGTGGCAAAATTACCCTTCTCCCCTCTCTGCTCGAGCAGCACAGCCACAGCATGAACACAGGTGAACGTCTTATTAACAGACTTTGTTGTGGAAAAGTACCAAAAATAAGAATTAGATCACAACATGAGGATGGAGGGGGGGTGAGTGGTCCTGTGAAGGTCTGCGCTCTCTGAGTGCTTTTCTAGTTTTATAAGTAAGGGAAAAAAGTCAAGTTGAGACGGTGCAAATATTCTTATTTTGTTTCCCAGCAGCGAAGGTGAATACGGAGGCTGAAAGCTGTTCTTTGTGTTCATCAGAGAAACAGCCAAGAGGAGGAAACTGGCTTTGTGAAGGTTGGCTTTAGCAAACAGCTCTGTGTAGCAGCAAGCTGAAGGTAAAAGCCAACAGTTTATGTCCAGGATGTGTGGGGTTCTGCAGAGATGCTGGCTACCATTTTTATCCTAGAATGCTGACACACAGGGGCACATGTCTCTGTCTATCGTCGCAAAGTTGGACGTACTTAATTTACTAATTTGATTTACAATTGATATACACTACCGTTCAAAAGTTTGGGGTCACCCAAACAATTTTGTGTTTTCCATGAAAAGTCACACTTATTCACCACCATACGTTGTGAAATGAATAAAAAATAGAGTCAAGACATTGACAAGGTTAGAAATAATGATTTTTATTTGAAATAAGATTGTTTTTACATCAAACTTTGCTTTCATCAAAGAATCCTCCATTTGCAGCAATTACAGCATTGCAGACCTTTGGCATTCTAGCTGTTAATTTGTTGAGGTAATCTGGAGAAATTGCACCCCACGCTTCTAGAAGCAGCTCCCACAATTTGGATTGGTTGGATGGGCACTTCTTGCGTACCATACGGTCAAGCTGCTCCCACAACAGCTCAACGGGGTTCAAATCTGGTGACTGCGCTGGCCACTCCATTACCGATAGAATACCAGCTGCCTGCTTCTTCTCTAAATAGTTCTTGCACAATTTCGAGGTGTGTTTTGGGTCATTGTCCTGTTGTAGGATGAAATTGGCTCCAATCAAGCGCTGTCCACTGGGTATGGCATGGCGTTGCAAAATGGAGTGATAGCCTTCCTTATTCAGAATCCCTTTTACCCTGTACAAATCTCCCACCTTACCAGCACCAAAGCAACCCCAGACCATCACATTACCTCCACCATGCTTAACAGATGGCGTCAGGCATTCTTCCAGCATCTTTTCAGTTGTTCTGCGTCTCACAAACGTTCTTCTTTGTGATCCAAACACCTCAAACTTGGATTCATCCGTCCACAGCACTTTTTTCCAGTCTTCCTCTGTCCAATGTCTGTGTTCTTTTGCCCATCTTAATCTTTTTCTTTTATTGGCCAGTCTCAGATATGGCTTTTTCTTTGCCACTCTGCCCTGAAGCCCAGAATCCCGCAGCCGCCTCTTCACTGTAGATGTTGACACTGGTGTTTTGCGGGTACTATTTAATGAAGATGCCAGTTGGGGACCTGTGAGGCGTCTGTTTCTCAAACTAGAGACTCTAATGTACTTATCTTCTTGCTCAGTTGTGCAACGCGGCCTCCCACTTCTTTTTCTACTCTGGTTAGAGCCTGTTTGTGCTGTCCTCTGAAGGGAGTAGTACACACCGTTGTAGGAAATCTTCAATTTCTTAGCAATTTCTCGCATGGAATAGCCTTCATTTCTAAGAACAAGAATAGACTGTCGAGTTTCAGATGAAAGTTCTCTTTTTCTGGCCATTTTGAGCGTTTAATTGACCCCACAAATGTGATGCTCCAGAAACTCAATCTGCTCAAAGGAAGGTCAGTTTTGTAGCTTTTGTACCGAGCTAAACTGTTTTCAGATGTGTGAACATGATTGCACAAGGGTTTTCTAATCATCAATTAGCCTTCTGAGCCAATGAGCAAACACATTGTACCATTAGAACACTGGAGTGATAGTTGCTGGAAATGGGCCTCTATACACCTATGTAGATATTGCACCAAAAACCAGACATTTGCAGCTAGAATAGTCATTTACCACATTAGCAATGTATAGCGTGTGTTTCTTTAAAGTTAAGACTAGTTTAAAGTTATCTTCATTGAAAAGTACAGTGCTTTTCCTTCAAAAATAAGGACATTCCAATGTGACCCCAAACTTTTGAACGGTAGTGTATAAGATGGGACTCGACTCTCAACAGGAGGAAAGTGCTTAGTCCGATTAGTCCCAAAAGCTTGATTTAGATGTGCATGGAAACGTACCGAGTGTGTGTTCATTGCAGAGGTGGAAAGGCTGATTCCAATCAGAAAGGTTTAGTTTCTGAGCAGAAGAAAAACATGGCATGGAGTTGACTTGTTGAAGCTACAATTTCCAACTCTGGAACATGCATAACATCTTTATCGAGCTAGGGAAATAATGTGAGCTAATACATAAAGCAGAGTGGAAGCATTTATCCCAGCTTACATGTCCCGTAAGGAAAAACAAAAATCCTACATGTGTGTAATTTGCAGTTCTGTGACCCTGCAGTGTGAAATACTCACTGACAGCTTATTTAGTGCCAGTATGACCAAAAGCAGCTCCAGGCACTTTTCAGGCGGTGTCAGTAATTCTACAACCCTTAGAAAACTCCAAATATGACCAAAACTGCAGTTCCCCGTTCATCCACATACTGATTGCACTAACAGACCTACCAAGAAGTCTCTGCTCCTTTATTTGTAGTAAGTACAATAATTTTTTCTTCTGTGCATTTAAGCTAAAACTGGTTGGTGAAAAATGGGTTGAAATGATCACATTTCTTCTTTACATTGTGTTTATTAAAACTTGTTTTAATTAGAATTCACATGTTTTTAGAGAAATTTATGAACATTCAAAGCTTAATCTTAAAAGCACTTTGAGTTGCATTTCTGAATGAAAAGCACTTTTATAAATAAAGCTTGGTTGATTGATTGAAAAGTGCCCATTAACGTCTTTAGCTTCAGTTAGCTCGTAGCTACATTGGCTCAGAGTGTCAACCATCCAACCCCACCCCAACTCTAATCTCCAACTCTAATCTCCCCATTTTTTATCTTGGGAGTGGGGAGACGTGACGTTGCCAAGAAGGTGGCGGCTGGCTTCAATTCAGGTCTTCAGAAACCTATGGCTGACATTCCCTGGCTTTGTCCCTCTTTATGTACAATCTATAAGTTTGACTCTAGTACAATCTTGGGCTTTTCAGTGTGACAGTCCTCTAGAGCTCAGTGGAGCTTGCTCAGTGTGGCATAAAGCAGTCCTTTGAGATAGCTGAAAGCACACTGTGTAAGCTCCAGAGAGGTGAAAAACTGTATGTATCAGGATTTCAGTGACTCAAACTCACTCTAGCAGGACACGCCAACGTCACCAGCATATCATGCTGGAAACCATACGTGACTAAAAGCCAACAGATACCCAAGATGGCAACAATAAAATGTCATATACACAATAACACAATAAAATCAGCTTCTTTGTTGCTCCACATGTTATTAACCTCTACTGTTGCGAATGTTAAAGCTGTTACTGTTGCATCGTACTCTTGTCCCTAGTTTTTAACGTCATACCCTGGTTGCATTTTCATTGGTCGACTGCAGACCAGAGTAGTAAATTTCGTCACCGCTTGCAGACAGTTCAAAGAGCTGGATTTGGTCGGCTATTGAATCGGCTTTAGAAGAACTGGATACTTTTTCTTTGTTAAAAAGTGAGTAAAGGGAAGCACTTTGCGAAAAGTGAAACAAATATGGCCGCGCCGGTTGACGCTTGCTTAGAAGCCAGTGCCTGGCAGGTGCTACGTTGTGTGTCTTCCAGTCGGCTCACAGTATTCTACCAGATGATGGGGCTACACATATATTTGGTTGATGCCAGGTTAGGTTAATATTCAAATAAAAGACAGACAAATAGCGCTCTATGCTCCGCCCTACTGGTTACTTGTAAAATGTATGCTGTTTGGTTCGTGTCTGACCTTTTAAAGCCGATAAACTTCTACAGACGTGAATTCACTTTTTATAATTCCTCTGGGTCAGCATTGTGTGCTTTGCAGTGAAATTGGTCCCCGCTGAAACACTTCCCCACAACAAACTTTCCGGACGTTGTGTGAGCTATTCACCGGTATAGCGGAAAATTTAAATTTCACATCGTAACGAAAATCAACACTGGTTTTAGGTATGGACCAGTATATCACACAGGCCTAGTGGAAATAGCAGTGTGTTCATCTGAGGTTGTATTATATCAGGTGATTCTTTTAAAAACAAACGTATGAATAAAGCCTAAAAATATAAAGAGGGTTATCTTTAGCTTTCACAAAGAATCAAATTGAAGATGTTGAACGAGTACCATCTGCTGGATGCGGTGAAAGCTCTTCCCATGGAAGCTAAAGGCCTGCTCAAACAACACTTTGTCCTCCACCGTCCACTCATCAGGAAACGGAGTGAAGTTTGGTAAGTCAGCCAGAGACTTTTCAATGTTGTGCTTGTGCCAGAAGAGCATCCCCAGAGCCTGGAGCAGGTAGAGGAGAGATTGGGTAAGACAAACAGAGATGACAGACATTACATATTTCTGTCTGTTTATCTGCAATATCAAATACCAACTAATGCTGAAGAGGTGCAGGACTCTAATGCACCCCTTTGCTAACAGAGTCCATCGGTGGGGGCTTTGACAGCCAACAATTCAAACACATTTTCAAATAGAGTATGGTAAGGAAATCAGACTATCCAGTAAATGGCCTGCATTTGTTTAGTGCATGTAGTCAAAGTACATTCAGTCATTCACGCAAACATTCACAGACTGATGATGGTAAGCTACACTGTAGCCACAGCTGCCCCGGGGCGCACTGACAGAAGCAAGGCTGCCAGCTTCACAGGCGCCACTGGGCCCTCTGACCACCACCAGCAGCCAAGGAGGGAGACATTTTTGTCTTACCAAAGGTAAACACCCGAGATGGACAGAGGTGGGATTGGAACCAGCAACCCACTAGTTATGGGACAAACTCCTACCACCTGAGCCCCCACATTTGACTTCAATACAAACAGAATTACCAGATACTTATAGTGGCTGAATCATTATGGTATAATCAGGGGACATAATCTGTCATACTGACCTGAACAAAACATGATCAAAATCAATTAAATAATTAGGTAAACTAATTCCACATTAGAGTTAGAGATTTTATGACAATTTATCTCTATGATTCTTAAACATATTTAAGTACACCAAAAAAAAATACATGTATAAAAAGTAGGGGTGGGGAAATAAAAGAAAAATCGATTTACATAATAATCTAGATTTTCAAAAAAACTATTTGCTTTTTTGTTTTGTTTTTACATGCAGCCCAGGCCTGGAAAAAAGTTTAAGTTCAGCCTCAGAAATCTGGGAGTTGTGTTTGACCAGGCCATGTCTTTGGAAACGCTCTCTAAACAGCTCGTCCGTAACTGCTTCTATCACCTCAGGAACATCGCAAAAGTCCGCAAAATGTTGTAAAAAAAAGGACCTGGAAATTATTTTTCATGCTTTTATATCAACAAGACTTGATTACTGCAACTCTGCTTTTACCTGCTTGAATAAGTCTGCACTGAACAAACTTCAAATTGTTCAAAACTCTGCGGCTCGACTCTTAACAGGTGCCCCCCAAGGGTCTCATATTACACCAGCTTTGTCGGCTCTTCACTGGCTCCCGGTAAAATTCCGGATTGATTTTAAAGATTTTAGTGCTGACCTTCAGAGCCTTAAATGGCCAGGCCCCACAGTACATCCTGGACCTTTTGAGCCCGTACTCTTCTGGCCGCACTCTCCGGTCCTCTGGCCAAAACCTGCTTGCGGTCCCTAAAATTCATTATAAGACTTGAGGGTACCTGTCCTTTCAGTCTGTTGCCCCCAAACTTTGGAATGCCCTGCCTTTGTCCCTGCGTCTGGCAGACTCTGTAGACTATTTAAAAAAGATTTGAAGACGTGTTTATTTAAGAAAGCTTTGGTTGATTAAATCTTATATATGTAAATATAATTTTAAATTGCTTTGTTTTTACCTAGCACTTTGTGATTTTTATCCTTAAAAGGGCTTTATAAATAAACTTTACTTACTTACTTTAGTATGAATTATATTTAAGTATGTAGCAGTTTACTTTAGTCTTTAGTTTTCATTCATTCTGTGATAAAGGTTTAAGATGTGGGAAGTAGAACATTCATAAAAATATATATCTTTTTAATACTATAGTGAATTAAAAATCTTCAATATTGAAGAATCTCAATTGAAATTTAATCGGCACTTAAAATCATAAAAAAATTGAATCGGGAGAAAAGCATATCGTCTCAGCCCCACAAATTGGCCCCTTTTTTTTGACTATGAGTATTGATTGGGCATCAATTCTGAATCAAGAATCGATTTTGAATTGATTCGTCACTCCACAAATCGGAATCGAATCTTGAGTTGTTGTAAGATTCACATACTTAATAAAAAGGAAACTTAAGAAAAATGGCACATTTGGGTACCAATAGGCCTAGAGCTGAATTATTCAGGAGACTTTAGACAGTTAAACATTTCTCTAGCAAGGTTTGGATGTAAAAGGATGCACCCAGGAATCAGGTGGTGGCCAGAAAAACTGTATTCAGCTTGAATACCTCTGACTGGTTACAATATGGTAGAACAATCTTTAACAGAGCAGAGAATGCACCCCACAAAACTTCAACCAAACAGGTTTAGGCAGGTCGAAACTTTTAAACCAAAGATGAACAAAAGCCACCAGTAAGATCCAAATCAATGCATGTCAAGTGGAACAGACTTTGGGAGGTAAATCACAGGAAGCAAAGGAAGTACAACTCTCTGCTCAAAAACAATTAATAACTTTGAGCTATTGTAAGAAAAACTGGTATAAATATTTACCTGTTCCATGTTGTAGCCATGCTTCTCTTTGGCGATGGCAATGTACTCATCCACTGCAACATAACACAGCATCAGTCTCTACACAATATCCCTAAAGACCTTCTCAGGGAATTGAAATGAGCTGCACTCTTTGTCGGAGTTATAAAGATAAGAAGGCGTTGTGTGTTTTCTTACACTGAGTCTGGTTCAGGCAGCTGTTAGGGATCCACACCAACATCCCCAAGTTGTCTTTAAGGTGCGCCGCTTTGGCGACATCTGGAAACAGGTACAGGATTGCAGCGAGATCAGTAAGACCTTTATTGTATCCATAACAACAAAGACCTCCTCTATGGATGATTAAGTGCAGCTCAAATAGGACTGTTCCTATAAGAAGAGTTGAAAGAAAATGTGCTTATATTTTCTAACACCTTTGTGACCCTCAGAATTTATTTGTGCAGCCTGAAGCCTCAATTGAAAATATGGACCCTTTGGCAGTTTCAGTCTTGGCCCAGTAGTGAAAGAGCTCCTTATGGAGAACAGATTCTGACTGTGTTATGTACCAAACAGCGGCTCATATTAGTCTCTGGATTGGGTTCTAGGTCTCAATGCCCATGTTGCCAACGATAATGGATTTTGGGACTTTAAAGAAAAGTCTCCCGCATCTAAATCTAAGAAGTTTTTTATTGTTGAATGTCTGTCAACTAATCACTGCCCGACAGTGAGTTGGGTGTGGTGGTTAAGGTGGCTGCCAGACAGATCTGGGAAACCCAAACGAGTTGAGAGTGAACTGGTAAGGTCTGGTGCCAAAACATTCATGAGATCTTCTTACTCTTCCTGGAGAATTCCTCTCATGTTTCCAGTTGGGCTGGGGACATGAAACTTTCATTACAGATGTGCCCCTATGGTGCCACATTGCTGCCAAAGGAATGCTCCTTGGGGTATTTGACAGAGGATCCAGTTGGTGGCAACCAGAGCTTTCCTTTGGGGACCACCAGTAGTGATTAAAGCCAATAAGAAGGAGGCCTTTAGTGCTTGGTTGCCTTTGAGCACTCCAAAATAGTAGACAGCTATCAGATGGCCAGAGGGTCTACGACTGTTGTGGTTGTAGAAGCAAAACCTTGGGACTACAAGGAAGTCAGAAAAATTATGGAGAAGGACTTTTTGTTGTCCTCATTAAAGTTATAGAAAAGTTCTTGATGACACTGCAAAGACGAGCATGACCCATCCCTAGTCCAAGCCTGTGTATAGCTGAAGGACTTGGAATAGTTGGCTGATGATCCTCGACTAATGATGTTGTTGGGGGTTGGAAGAAGCACTTTGAGGATCCCCTCATTTGGTCACCATGTCTCCCATGATAGGGGCAGTGTTTAAGGAATTAGACAGAGGTGGAAAAATTGGAGAGGAGAGGCAGTTGAAAAGCTTGTTAGGGCAAGGTGCAATGAGTGGAATTGATTTATCCAAAGATGTTAAAGACTGAGTATGGGGCATCTCTTAAGCCTGGTTTATACTTCTCCATCTCCATCAAGCAAGTAAAAAGCTTTCAAGCTCAATCAAAACTCGATATCTGTCCGTCATTGCTCCTTGAGCGGATGTGCGTTTACAAGCTGAAGTAAATAAACTCTAGTTGACCAGAGACATCACATTAATGGTAGGCAGACACAACGGAAAAGGTCTGCATCCCCTGCTGTCCTGGTGGGAAATGGCTGTGCAACACTGATGCACATATAGAGAAACACAAAAGGAAAACGTCTCATGTGTATGTATGTGTGTAGGGGGGGGGGGGGGGGGGCAAACTTGCTGATGGAGAAGTATAACCTAGACTTTAGATGTAGCATAAGGCTCGTCTCCACCATCTGAACTTTAGGGTGTGGACCTTCACAGTATGCGTGTCACCACTACACCATGCCGGCCTGACAGGACTGTTTTTGACACCATTTCAGGATCAACCAAGTACCGTTCTCGGGGTATGTGCTCGGAAACGGCACAGTAGACTCACTGGGTGGGACCTGTGTTTAAGTCATGCTGATGATAATTCAGAGGGAAATAATATCAACAGACATCACCAAACAACCTGCAATGTAAAATTGGAACAGCTGCAGGCAAAGCAGTTTATGACAACCAGAAACATATAGTTCCGATAGTTGAAATGCCTCCATTTTTCATGTATTGTTACTCTCTGCTGCTGTATCCATCTTTTAACTCTGATTATTATTTATTTATTATTCATCTGCTTTGCATTTTTATTTATCTTATTATTGTCTAGTGTTTTATCATTTAGGATGCTATCAGTCGTAAAATTTTATCAGTACTTTAGTACTTAATCTAATTTTCCACGGTTTATTTTAATATTTGAACTTCTTATTTTAATCATCCTCCCAGTGTTTCCTCTGTGGGGTCCCTTTGCGTCGGGTTGGTAGTCGGCTGTAGCAGCCTGGGTGCTCTCCGGGCAGGGCCTGGGTGGAGGTGGCGGTACCATCCCTCCCTCCTCTGGGCGCCCTGGGTCGGAGCCTTGGCTGCTGCTGTTGATCTGCTGCTGCCGATGCAGATGGCTCCATGATGGCGTTTCCTGGCTCATCTGTACTCAGGCTCTAGTTGCTTTTGTGATGATGATTTTATTTTGGGTTTGGGAAGGGTGGGGTTTGTTGGGTCATTTTAACCTATAAAGCACTTTGAGAAGCTATGTAATTGGAAAAGCGCTTTATAAATAAAGTTTGATTTGATTTAATTTGAACGGTGATGCTAATTTTGTATGGAAACATTGTGGCTAAGAGGACTGGGCGGACTGGTTTACTCTCTCATTACTATGAAGTTCCTATTGCACCTATTAGGGCTGCACAATTAATCGGATTTTGATCGTGATCACGATTTTGGTGGCCACAATTAAATGAACCTGATCGTGAACGATATTTACATTCAAAATGCGAGCTTCACTGCGTGCCTCTTCATCATACACTGCCTCAACCAATAGTCTGCCAACCACCAGGGGGCAAACTCACGGCTAACGCTTCATTAAGCAGACCAAATAAACACCACCCACATGACACTCAGCACTCATAATGGCTGCACAGGTGAAAAGGAGTATTTGAGCGATGTAGTAGATCCAAATCTCCATTATGGATCTGACTAGTAAGAAGAAAGTTCCCAAAAGTGTACTACCGCCACAGTAAGCAGCCGGTGGATGCTACGCTATCCCACAATGCAGCGGACGCCCCGAAATCATAGAAGAAGAAGGACCTAGCTAAAAATGGCTACAGACGAACTGTTAACCATTGACACCGCCGCAGTTTCAGCAGAAAAATGTACGTGAAGCAATGTTACTGATTACTGTAATAGTTTTTTGACTGATTAAACATTTAACCAGACAAAATAACGGCTGGAGGAGGCGGGACCACAGGTGAATGTAACATAAACATCTGGGTCAACAGAAGTCATATGGGTCAAAGGACATGCAAAATGGTGGAGCAGTACGTCTGATATCATGCCTATTACGCCATCGTTTGCTGTGTAGCATTTAATACATTAACCGGTGAGTAATAGTTGCTACGTAGCATATAGTAAATACTAAGGATTTGGATGCAGGGAATGCCAAAGGCCTTTTCTGTATAAGCTGTAATTGTTTCCCATAAATTGCACTTGAGATTGCACTCTGCAATAACACATTTAGCTTTTACTTTTATATATGTATATATATTGGAGGTTTTTTTTGTTGTTGTTGTTTTTGCATTATTAATCATCTAATCTAAAGTTTTATTTTTCACCCAAAAATTCTAAAAGTTTATAATTGGTACAAAAAAAATAGATATTTTACAGGACTGGATGAATGATCGTGATTAATAATCGTGATTATTTTTTTGGACAGAATCGTGCAGCCCTAGCACCTATTGAGAAATGGGACAGGTGGGTTTTTAGACCTGAAAAAGGCTTTGGACCTTCTCCAGCTTCTACCTCATGCAAACCAGCTCAAATATCTTGTTCCCAAGTGATAGTAAGATGGAAAGAAAGACTGGAACATGAATGTGTTAACATGTGTTACATGCGCAAATGAAAGCATATATAAACATCACAAACAAAAAAGGTGTATTCATTCTAAATGTTAGAGGTCACAACGGAGTTTGGTCAATGAAAACACGTTATATTCCGCTCTATCAGTATTATGCATCACATGAGCAACACATGAGGATCTAAGTAGCACAGAGTCAGTTGTGCATTTCATTCATGGATAATATTGTTTACTAATTTTAGCTACTTTTATTTATGGTAATTTGTTATATTGTATCACACAAACCTTTAAACAGGAATAATACAAACTAGAACTTAGCTAAACTGTGGTAAATAACCATAGCTGGAAAGTTTCCAAATCACATTCTGCATAGGGCCCCATACAATCTCGCAGCGGCCCTGGAAGTAGTTCCCCTTCTCTAAACCAGTTAAATCATGTTAACCAGCAGCAGACAGAGACTAATGCTTTGGAACCAGGCTATTTCGTTCTGGAACCAGTACGACAGGAAAAGAGGATGCCGTTTCGCTCACCGATTGTTCGAGGCTACCACGCCACCTCTGGTCTATTGTAAGCCAGGTTCTAATTCTTACCCGGGTCAAAGTCTGGAACCACGGCCTGGTACTGTGCTCCGACGCGCATCCCTCCTCCACCTGAGCGTACAAACACAAATAAATGACAAGTTAAGCAGCTGGAAGGAGACACCGAACATAGTAGTTGGAGTGTGATCGTGGCTACCCACCATGGTCCTCGTCGCTGCTGGAGCCTGAACTTCCTTCTTCCCAGCAGCTGATGGTGCTGGTCTCAGTACCGGACAAGTTCTTTCGGCCATTGTTCGCCGCTCCTCCGTGGTAGCCGCTGCCGCTGCTGGCCGGGGCTCGGCCCCTCTTCTTCACCGGAGCCTCTGAGTTCCTCTCCAGCATCGTCGGCATCAGGAGGACGGAGCCGGTTCAGGCTAACGCTTAGCCTGTTAGCTTTCCTGCCTGAACCAAAGCAGCCGTGTGGGCTGTCTGAAAGTAAGAGGAGTCCAAAAAGTTCGGCCACCAATAACCGGGACCACGAAAGATCACATAAAAGCAGAGTGACAGGCAGAGAGCGGCCCAGACACAGCCAGCAACAACTACCGAGACTCAGTTCTAGAAAGTGATCCAGGAGAGCGGAGCATGTGAGGCTGATCGATCTGAGAGGAGAATCTCAGAGTGGGATCTCTGCTGCCATCACAGGTCATCCTCAACAGTGCCTCAAACAGCTCCCAGCTCCAGCACTCTTCACAGCACATCACCTTGTTCACACAATAATACACGTACAAATGTTCAAACACTGCCAAGAGTCTTGAAACCATTAACATTCAACCAGAGTTAGGCCATACTATTGATAATAATACTTGCATAACATCATCATCAGCATAATACTGATCTACAACAACTCCTTGAAGAATTAATTAGTTATGAGCTACAACAACATTTAATTTTCCTCTGGGATCAATAAAGTATTTTTGAATTGAATAATATTACCCAGGGTTTAGCTCTAAACTGTTTGAATTTTCATAAACCCGAACAGAGAATTATATTAGCACTATTATGAGTTTCATACATTTTGGAGACTGACTTAGTATCAAACTTATAACAAATTTAGTCTGATTCTCCTTTTATTTCAACTGCATTTTATTTATTTTCTTTGTTAGAAGATTCTACTCCCAGTTTGCGCTAATTAATCATATAGACTAAACTGTAACAATTTAAAGTAGTTTGTTACATTTGACCAAGGAGAAGCTCAGATAACTTCAGATAACCCTTTTTACTCTGGTAGCCTTAAACTCCATTACAAACAGTTGCTGGACGTCACCAGATTAGTAAACATAATCCAATTGTATGGGCTGCCAAGTATAAAATTTTCATGCAAATGATTTAGCAGACAGTTTTTAGATATTTAATCCCCTTTTGTCATATTTAGCACACTTTCATCATCTTTAAAATCAAAATGCGTATAAAAATCATCATATACCAACATGTTTATATTTCACACAGTTTTAGCAAATTCAAAATCTTAAATCTAAATAATAAAACTAAATCTTAATTTTAAATCTAAATGTTCAATAAATCATAAATGTTCAGTCTGAATCCTAAATGTTAAATCCAAATCCTAAATGTTAAATCTAAATCCTAAATGTTAAACCAAATGTAAGATCTAAATCTAAATGTGTGAGCTAAATGTTTTGAATAAAAATGCTAATAGGGCTTTGATTAAGTGGTCATCACCTGCCATGGCCACCATGTTGATAGCCTCCCTTAAGCCTAGTTTACATTTCTCCCTCTACTTCGAAACAGATAGATACAACGCCATTATCCTTCAACACAAGGCCTCCCTGTCACCTACGCAACGAAAGACAGAGTAGAGCCCAATTTTCAAACTATCTATCTTCAACAACGTAGAGCGTATGCCTGTGATTGGTCAGCTTAACAACAGCCAGAGATCGTTTCAATAGAACGGAGCTCTATAGTCACTATGATCAGTAGTTAATGCAGCGTTTGGGCACTACATGCTTTATATTGAAAGTACAGATTATCTAATCTGGTCTTTTGCCAATTTTGAAGACAAGGATGTGTGGAAATCAACAAAACAGACTGCTGGGTTTGTTTCCATGTCTTTTTAGAGTATTTTATGAGCTGCACTTCTAGTAAAAAGCTTCACAGCTCAATCAAAACTTACTTTCTTATTATTTCTATTTCACTGTAATAACAAAGTGTCATCGTAGGCTCAGCGGGACTCGTTTTCAGCCCTGGAGTTTCATGCCTCAGACCAGCCCACTTTATATTAAAACCTATAGGGTTATTTTCTTTAAAAGGTAGATTTATTTCAGCACATGTTCATATCTAAATTATTTTTACAACACTTCCTTTAACAATATCAGAATCTACTTTTTGAGCTTCTGCCTTTGTAATCAGTTCCTGGGTAGACTCTGCTCTCCCTTTCACACTTCCTCCAGTTTTCCTGAACTCACCTGTTGCACCTGTGTCACAATTAAAACTCTGACTAAGTCACATCAGTTTCGTTATTGTAGTGCTCAATCCGTCAGCAGAGTACTTTTCACATGGAGCAGGTCTACAACATCCTCTTCATAATTTTAATATTAAAAACTAAAATACTCTGAAAATACATCTACACCTGCTTCTAAGAAAAACAAAAAAAGCAAAAAGTGTCAACCCAAACAAAGTGATATCTCTCCCCCTGAAATCTTTCTAAAAATTATAAATGTACAGCCCTGAACTCCTTGAAAGCTCCTGGGATTGGTCAAGGCCATAAAGACAAATCCAGCCTTAAAAAGTAGAGAAAGAAAGACTTATTATATCTTAATATGGTACTGTAAAATATGTGATATTTTTCTTCATTATAGCTTCCAATTCATGTGACCGCAGGTGACACCAAATTAATGTTGAAGTGTCTTACTACATCTAAAGAACCAGACACAATAATTTATTTTATATTTGATTGCATAGAATATTTTATATTAATAATTTTACTGTAATATTTCAGGTTTTCCTTCAATAGCTTCCAGATCATGTGACAAAGTGATACAAAATCAATCTTAAAATGTCTTACTATAACCAGTTGGATATTTCCCTTTACTGTACAAGGTTACATATAAATAGATTTGCACAATTTAATGGACAGATTTTCCTTCGTTTCATTTTACCCACAGCTGTCTGTCTTAGTTTTGCACTTCAACGAAAATTGTGTAATTATGTATTTCCAATATTTACCTAAAAACATTAAATATTTTTCTGCATACAACTTCAATCTTATTGAGTCAAGTTAAATTACTATATAGTGTATTATTCGCCGTTCAGTTATAGAAATATTTGACCTTATAGATATTATAGAACGTAACTGTGTTACAGAAATAACTTTGGTTGCTTTGCTGAGTAACTAATTACTTTTACAGTGTAGTAACTGAGTTGCTAACTTAATTACTTTTTTGGAAAAAGTAATTTGTAACTATAACTAATTACTTTTATTAATGTAAGATGCCCAACACTGTTAACATGTACCAGCTAGTAGTGGTTGCAGTTTGACAGATCAGGTCTCTATGATCCAACAATATGGTCGGCACAGCTAGGCTTGTACTGGGTAGAACGTGGAGTCAGTAAGTTCAGCAGCTGCTTCAGAACCCCAGAGATATTGTTATCCGTCTCAGGAGAGGAGTGACCGTAGAAGAACAGAAGCTAGAGTAGTTTTAGGTGAAGCCTACACTAGATGGACCCAAATAAAGCATTTCTACACCATCAAACACACACAGAAACTGCGACTTTCCTCCTGGATCTGTAAGCTAGCTCACTTGTTAACTTTGCTAACATAAGGTGTCACTTAACCTCCTCTAAAATAAATTCCTCACTGGATAGGTTCAGGTTGGTTACTTACACCATTAAAACACATGTTTTCGAAATGTTTATGTGACACTCCATTTTTGATGTTTGTTTTCGGAGCTGTCACTACATGGGAGGGTCCTCCTGCTGATTACAGCATAAAACAACTTTTCACCCGTGGACTAGAAGGTGACAATTTTTCGGGATTCCCACAGGTCACAAGATTCCTGCAGGATTCCCGCGGGACGGGAGTCAATTTCACTGTTGGTAACATGATCGGGACGGACAGGAAATAATCCACGGGATCGGACGGGAAACCGGAAGTTATATATATATATATATTTTTTTATTATTTTTTTTTTTTTTCATTTATCTTGTCAGATATTGGGGAATCGGCTTTAAAAAATGACGCTGCGATTCGGTGCCAATGTGTTTGGTTATTAACTCCGCTGCAAAATGCAATTCCATCGGGTCTACTACACTTCACGCACCAAAACTGAAACTGCTACGTCGTTGCTACACCACCTGGTTAAACTGGTAAACATATGATATCCGACTGAAAATGCGTGCGATTCGTCTGATATGTAGTCAGACGAATCGAGTCCATTCATGACGTGGTAAGGTGGCCAAAAAACGAGAATGCAGGATATGGTTAAAGATGGCGGATAAAGCTAACTAGATGATCTTTGATACTGGGCTACGCTATGGTTTAGGGGGGGGGCGAGCGCCATAGGAGGTAAATTACTAATCTACGGGATTCGGGTCGGGATGGGAGTCTTTCTCTCGGGATTTTCTCGGGACAAGTTTTTTTTGGGGGGGCTGTCACGCGATCGGGACGTGACGGGAGGATTTTTTTGAGATCGGGACGGGAGCGACAATTGATTCCCGTGTCACCCTCTAACGTGGACCACTTCTTCTGATGTACTGACTTAGTGTGGCTTCACGGCAGTATGCGACACGCTACCTAAAGATCTAAACAAACCTGCGGTTTGAGACTAGAGTCATGGCAGATCCATCAAAAAAGATGCTATCAGAAGAAGTGAGGAAAATGAACTGGGCTGCTTGAGCTGAAAGCTGCTGAACCTTTACTGCTGGAAGCTTGTTAACCTCTACACACTGGCGGGTGAATGGATGCGCCTGCCGTGGAGCTGGACGCTGCAATTGAGCCAGCTTCTCAACCGCAAAGAAAACGCTATTAGAAGAAGCGAGGAAAGGAAACTGGGCCGCAAAAGCAGCTTAGAGCTGCCGGTGCTTCATTGCTGCAGTAGGCCCGTTAACCTCTGATTCATACTGAGGCGAACCCATTCTGTGCCCCAGTATGAATCGGGGGGTTAGGAAAGTTATAGCAGGATGAGCTGCACAGCTGGAAGATGGGAGAAAAGCATAGAAAATACAGGTCAGAGGACATTTCCTCCAATTCACTGCTGTGAAAGATCTTTTCTGTGAAACTGGTACGCAGATTAGGTCAAAATAGGATTAGCTTCTAAAACCTAGTGTTACAACATTTCAGTTTTGTGTGGTCAGCCGCTGTGAAAGAGATGGGGAAGAGATACAGTTGAACTAGCCGTGTTGCTACTGGTAGTAATACATTTTGTTCCAGGGTTATTTGGGCATGATGATGTGATACAGTGCCAGGGAAATTGTTTGATGGTTTACCAACTGACACACTGTTAGTTTGATGTTATGTTGTTTTGGCTGGTGAACTTGTAAAACAGTCAGTAGAGACTTGCAGTCTCAGTCTCCGCTCTTGTTTTATATGCTGGAGTTAACGAGTATCATTGAGCTGCACCCGCTGCCAGCAGCCTGCCAGCAACCTGCCACGCCCCTGCAGAGAAGGTGAGTGAAGACACAAACAAAGCAAGCCTCCAGCACTCAGACACAGAATCCCAACAGACTCCACCTATAGCAATACCTCAGTAATCTCTCACACTGAGCTAGTATGTAGCGACAGTGGAGAGGAAAAACTCCCCTTTAACAGGAAGAAACCTCCGGCAGAACCTGGATCAGTACAAGCGGTCATCTTCTACGACCGTCTGGGGTCTGAGAAGACAGAGAAGAGACACAGAAACAACAAAGAACTGATGTAAGAGTACTTTCTTTATTTAAAAAAAGTAAACAGCCGACAACAAGACATGGATGATGCTCGATCACTGGGAGCATCATGTGAACCAACGCTCCCCATCCAACAAGGCGTTGTAGCTGAGCAGGATACAAGACCAGGTGGAGCTTCTATGGAGAGAAAAACACAGAAAAAAACAAGGTTAACAATCGAAATAACAGCAGAAAAAAAATCTGTAGAGTAGTAGAAGATAGAAGTAGAAGAGTAAAGAAAAGTGGTCAGCATATAGCAGTCTATAGCAGCATAACTACAGAGATAACTCATGATAACCTAAGCCATTCTAACTATAAGCTTTATCAAAAAGGAAGGTTTTAAGTCTAGTCTTAAAAACAGACAGAGTATCTGCCTCATGGACTAAAACTGGGAGCTGGTTCTACGGTAGAGCAGCCTGATAACTAAAAGACCTGCCTCCTATTCTACTTTTAGAAATCCTAGGAACTACCAGTAGACCTGCAGTCTGAGAACAAAGTTCTCTGTTAGGAACATATGGAACAATCAGATATCTGATGTACGATGGAGATTGATTATTAAGGGCTTTATAAGTAAGGAGGAGGATCTTAAACTCTATTCTGGATTTAGCAGGGAGCCAAAGGAGAGAAGCCAAAACAGGAGAAATGTGATCTCTCTTTTTAATATTCATCAGAACTCTTGCTGCAGCATTTTCATCAACTGAAGGCTTTTAATTGCATTTTGTGGACTTCCTGATAATAAGGAATTACAGTAGTCCAGCCTCGAAGTCACAAATACATAGACTAGTTTCTCTGCATCACTCCTGGACAGGATGTTTCTAATTTTAGCAATATTCCGAAGGTGAAAAAAAGAAATCTTGGAAACCTGTTTAAATGGGATTTAAATGTCATGTGTTGGTAAAAAATTACATCAAGGTTCTTTACATTATTACCAGAGGCCAAATTAATGAAATCCAGATGAAGTGATTGAGAAAGAGAGCAACTTCTGTCTTGTCTGAATTTAAAAGCAGAACATTTAGATTCATCCAGGTTTTTATGTCTTCAAGACCTGCCTGTAATCTACATTACTGATTGGATTCATCAGGTTTTATGGATAAATATAGTTGTGTATTATTAGCATAACTGTGGAAATTTATACCATGTTGTCTAATTATTTTAGCAACTGGAAGCATATATATATATATGAAGAGAATCGGTCCAAGCACAGAACCCTGTGGTACTCCATAGGTAACCCTTGAGTGTGAAGAAGAATTATCATTAACATGAACAAACTGGAATCTGTTGGACAGATATGATTTAAACCAGCCTAGTGCTGTTCCCTTGATCCCTACATGTTCGAGCCTTTCTAAGAGAATATTATGATCGACTGTGTCAAAAGCAACAGTGATATCTAACAAGACCAGAACAGTCACAAATCCATTATCTGAGGCCATTAGAATATCAGTAGTAACTTTCACCAGTGCTGTTTTGGGGCCAAAGCCTGACTTGAATTCTTCAAACAGGTTGTTGCTGTTTAGATGCTCACATGCACTGAAAAAAGGGAAATGGCAGGTCTTGAATTTACAAGAACAAATCTAGTAAATGCTACACAATCTATACATGATTCTCCTATTTCCATGATTTTAATTAAGTACAATTTAAGCAATTATCTGAATACTGAATTTAGTGCACAGGTGTACCTTATACTGCCCACAATAAAAGGCCACCCTGGAATGTGCAGTTTTTTGCTTTATTGGGGGTCTGTGGACTCAGAACCGGTCAGTATCTGGTGTGACCACCTTTTAGAAATTAGAGAACCACAGAAGATTGCGTCGTGTAATTCTCAGCAGTCCCTCACACTGAGCAAGCATGAAGCGACAGTCGAAAGGAAAAAACTCCCTTTTAACAGGAAGAAACCTCCGGCAGAACCAGGCTCAGCACAAGAGGTCATCTGCCGAGACCGTCTGTGGTTTGGAGAATACAGAACAGAGACACAGAAAGAGCAATAAAACTGATGCAGAAGTTGGTAGCAGGACGTGGAGAAATGGCATTCACGGATGATGGTATTCCTCCACTTGAACGCCATCTTAGTCAGAGTTGTCAAGCAGGGCGGGTCAGGACCACCTACTGTAGGAAGAGACACATGTTTAGCGCCAAACGCAGTGAGGAAGTAATACTTTTGAACCAGAACATCAATTTCTGAAGGGTTAGTGTTGGAATTACTGCCATCCACTGTGGTATTCTGAAACAGATAGGGAAACAAGAATGGAACAGATTCTTTAAAACTTGTTACAGCATTGTCTGATAAAGTTCTACTGTAATCAAATTTTCTTTCAGTTTGGGAAAGTCAGGTAAAGAAAGAATAATAATTCGATTTTCTGTCAGACATGTAAACTGGGACTCGGCTCTTAACAGGGAGATAGCCTTTAGAAAACGTACTTAAGTCAGGAAAGTAGAATGGAAGAGAGTCTTTAAAACCTTTTACAGCATTGTCTGATAATTTTCTACTATAATGAAATTATCTTTCAGGTTTGGGATGGTCAGTTAAAATAAATTTAAAATATGAATATTCAACGTCAATATTTATAATATTAATATTCAGACTAGACAGGGTAATGTGGGAGGTCTCCCCCTGGACCCGCTGCTGTTTGCCTACCGAGCCAACAGGTCTGTAACAATGTCAACATGGGGTTGGTGGCTATACTTCATCCTGCAGCATCCAGACTCCCACACCTAGATCCTGTTTGTAGCTCTGAATTCAACACCATCCTTCCAGAACTTCTCCAAGAGAAGCTTTTCCAGATGAATCTGCCAGATCACATTTGGAGGTGGATCCCTGACTTCCTGGCGGCCAGGAAGCAGCATGTGAGGCTCTGGAAGAACATCTTGGACTCCCGGACCATCTACACTGGCCCCCCAGAGGGTCGTATTCTTTCTCCTCCGCTCTTCTCCCTGTACACCAACGGCTGCACCTCCAAACTGGATTCATCTCAGACGGGGTTGAGTCTGCCTACAGGATGGAGGCTGAACATCCAGTGACCTGCTGCAGCAGCAACAACCTGGTGCTAAACGCCCAGAGGACAGTGGAGACTATTGTGGACTTCAGGAACCACAAAGCCCTACTCCCTACATCATCCTGGCTGACACCCCATCACCAAAGTGGAGTAATTTTGCTTCCTACCACCATCACCCAGGACCTCCCCAGTGGAAGCCCACCATCACCTCCGTCAAAATGTAGGCCCAGCAGAAAATGTACTTCCTGCGCTGACACCAATGGAAATATATAAAAGGAAAAAAGCTCCGTCAATACTTCTGGGAGAAATCTCTCTGACTGAAAAGTATCTAATTGGCTTTATTTTTTTAGTTCTTTAACATGCCCTGACTGGCAGTTTGCTACTTAGAATCGATGTCTGAGTACCAAGTATAAGACCAACAGATTTACTTTCCAAAGCAGAGCATTACAGCTTTGCTATAGTACTCCACTTCATATATATGTATGAGAAATCTTTATTTGTGATCACCAGGGGCGCTGCTAAGAACTTTGGGCCCCATGACAAGAATCTTGGGAGGGCACCCAACACAGATGAGAGATTTTTCATATTAATTTATATAAAATCGTGCACTTTATGGTATTTTTACTGTCATTCTCATATACTTAAGTTAATCAGACCTTATGTGAATCATATATAACTGCTTCTGTAGTGCTAGACCACCTTAAATTCATTCTGTTGTTCTTGCATTAGCAATGTAAGTGGATTACAAATTATTTACTCTTATTTTTGCAAATTGTTTGAAAAGTGGTATTGGACAGATGGTAAAACACAATCAGGATTAATAAAAGATAGGTCTTTACTTAATAAAATCAGATTAGTCCTTGATTTAGTAGATTATCTTTGATTGAAGATAAGGGTTTCATTTTAATTTTTGGATCTTTACGTAGCATTTGATTCTGTTGAACATACATGTATTATAAAAACGTCAGAATATTTTGGATTCTGTACAGAGTTAATTAAAGCGATACATATAATGTATGTGGATATTAATAGCTCGGTTTCTCTCCCCCAAGGAACACCTAAAGGATTCACTATCAATCGTGGAAACCGGCAGGGCTGTCCCTTTTCTCCCTAATTATTTATTTTAGCTGCTGAATTATTACATATATCTCTATAAACAAAATATAACAAAATTGGAATTATTTTAAAAATGTGAGCTTATGTCAATACATAATATGGAGCAAACTGACTTATATAGGATTCCAGTTAAAATGAGGTAAAATCTTTGGAAATGATTATAACTAAAGATACTAAAACCAGATAATTCTTAAATATTTTACCGGTAATAAAAAAGTAAATCTATACTCAACTCCTGGTTGCAGGCAGAACCTCTGATAGAAATCCTCTGCCAGCTACTGTACAAACTACTTTTAGCTGTTTGGGAGGTTTTAATGCATCTCTTGAAGATGATGTGGAATTGTGTTACTATACGATCCCCTATGTTGTCAAATACAGTATGATCCATCTCAGCCACCCACCCTTCACAGAATACTTTCATATTATCTGATCCAGAATGTTTGCAAACTAAGTTGAAACAGCGCAAAATCCTTTGTAGAAACGATCATATTATTATTCATATGATAAATATTAAAAATAGCTTTATTAAAATTCACATAGTTTTAGGAAAAGTCATGGACCAACAAGGTTTCTTTACTTAATTTGACAAAGTTATTTAATATGCATATTTCAAAAGGGTCAAAATGACTGCCTTGGACATTCAAATGTTTATTAAATTTGACTGTTCAGAATGATCAAAACCTCATTTTGACAGAGGCAAGGTCAACTGATAGTTAATATAACATCTAATGTTTGACTGCATTTATAAGTTAACAGAGAAAAAAAGGGGGGTTCTTGAGCTAACGTGGAAAACTTTGAGCCAAGCTACTGTATCACATTACCATGACGGGAAGATCTAGAGAGCTACTCCGCTAATGAGTTAGCACTAATTTAAGTCAGAAAACATCACTTTAACTGAATAATGCGCACTTTAATGCAGCCGTAACTCACTTCGAAACGTGCTGAAACCATTTAATGAACCAAAACGCGTAAACAACCATAAATACAGTGGTTTTATACTCTTTGCATCTCAACATAGGGGCTGCTGGCTATCAGCAAGACCGAGCCGACATTCGAAGAGGATGAGGGAATCTTCTGAACAAGTTTACAAGTACAGTCAAAATAACAAAACATCAACCTGACAGCGTGTCAGTTGGTAAACCATCAAACAATTTTCCTGGCACTGTATTTCATCATCATGCCCAAATAACCCAGGAGCAAGCATTTATTACTTACCAATCCAGTAAGAAACAGTTTGACAGAAAAGATCTTCCACAGCAGTGAAGGGAAGGAATCGTTCATGTAGGCGAAGCGTGCTGTACACATTTCGCATGTGCCGCTGCCAGTGACAGACGATACCATTCAGTAAGGGAGAGGGGTGAAATGATAATATCATATATAATTCGAGGATTTTTTTTATATCAAATCCCAACCATATATAATTTGCTTATTTTAACAGATCAAATGAAATATTTAATTTAAAAAACTTACACAAGACAATAGCCTACATATTGATAGCCCTCAAAGGGCCCCCTGTCTGTGCCGGGCCCTCAGAATTGTCCTAATCCACCCCCACCCCCCCCTTGGACGGTGCCCATGGTGATCACTGTGTGTTTCATTTCTTGAAGTTATGGACACGAAATCGAGATAAGAAGGAAGAAAGAAAGAAGATGAAGAACAGAAACAGGACCGGTAAGATTATGAACTGACGATACAAGATAGTTAGGCAAACAAAGAACACAAGAAAACATCCCAGTCCTCCACCTCTGTTGGATGGCAGAGAAGTGGGACAAACAAAACAAACAAAAACAACCAACATAACAACAACAACAACAAAACAGATCCAGTAACATGAACTAAGAATTACAAAATCACTACACACAAAAATGGATTAATGAACACAACACTAATGTTGCTAGTAAACTCCTGGTACCACCTATCTATTGACAATAACCTCAGCTCAAGATATGTCCAGTGAACACACCAATGTCCCCACACCTATATGTGTGTGCAAGCATGCAGGTGTAAATAAGGTTTCCCCATGCAAGTGACTGTAAGGAGCCATCAATCTGTCCTACAGGAGTCAATGCTATGACATGAAGGAGGTCGGAGATGTATAAGGCCAGAGCACCCCAGAGTGCAGGAACCATAGGCGGACTGACGCAGGGCCAACCACCCACCAAGAGAGGAACCGATGGAAACCCCAGGGGAACACCCGGGGCCCAGGAGATTGCAGGGATGAGCCCACAGGCTCTGCCCGTAACCGGCTACGCCAGCAGAGGCCCAGCCCAGGGCTTAGAGGTCACGGGGATCAGGGGAGCCCCGCCCCCCAGCAGGGCCCCGGACACGGATCGGCCGACAAGGGTACCCCGCCGATCTTGACACTCAGATCTACCAGCTCCTGAGTCCAGATCCTGCCCCACGCAGAGTGCCGAGACCAGGGACCTAACCAATGCCAGACAACCCCCCAAATGAACAGACCAGGTAGTGGAACCCACAGAACTGGCAGCAGGCCTGGCCGCTAGATCCAAAAAGTAGCTTTACTCAGAGAGCAGACCTCCTCCAGGGCCATGCATCCATCCTCATGTTATCTAATTCTAACACTCTATACAGTGGGGTAAAAATGTTTTTTGTCAGCCCAAATTCTGCAAGTTCTCCCACTTAAAAAATGAGAGAGGCCTGTAATTTTTATCATATGTATATAGCTCAAGTATGAGAGACAAAATGAGAAGAAATAATACAGAAGATCACATTGTCTGATTTTTTAAATAATAATATATAAGTATTTGGTCACCTACAAACAAGCAAGACTTTCTGGCTCTCACAGATCTGTAACTTCTTCTATAAGAGGCTCCTCTGTCCTTCACCCGTTCCCTGTATTAATGGCTTCTGTTTGAACTCGTTATCTGTATAAAAGACGCCTGTCTACAACCTCAAACATTCAAACTCCACTATAGCCAAGACCTATGAGCTGTCAAAGCACACCAGAAACAAAATTGTAGACCTGCATCAGGCTGGGAAGACTGAATCTGCAATAGGTAAGCAGCTTGGTGTGAATATATCAACAGTGGGAGCAATTATTAGAAAATGAAAGACATATAAGACCATTGATAATCTCCCTCACTCAGGGGCTGCACGCAACCTGTGGGGTCAAAATGATCACAAGAATGGTTAGCAACAATCCCAAAACCAAACGGTGGGACCTGGTGAATGACCTTTAGAGAGCTGGGACTAGGGCTGGGTGTTATACCGAAAATGTACAGATACCAAAATTTATGACTGTTTTATGACCGACGTCATTTTGCCCGTGCTGGCAAATTCGAAATGTAAAAAAAAATTAAAAGGTGTTTTTGAGTTTAACGGTGCTCCTGTGCCTTTAAGAAATGAGCGCTGCCTTGACATACGTGACTACGCACAGACTTGTAACATACAGAGGCAATAACACCCAACTGAGGGGAAATCGCTGCTACCGCAGCTACTGTGTAGTTATATTTTGCAAGAGTTTAGACTCATCTACCGACTACCGACTTTTTTCAGAAAAATGCGGCTACTGACAAATAAAGTGACTTTTTATGGTGTTATTGGATACTTAGACTCTAATTTGGAGCACATATGTTTGTTACTGCAGCAATGGAGCTGCAGAGTGTTTCTAGCTCAACAGCTCCACCCATCCAGGTCTTCATAGTTCTGCACAGGCGAGCAGATATTAAACCCACTGAGTTGTTGCTTAAGCTGCCGCCTGTTCCCACCTGTGCTCATGCAGTGCCAAATATGTCCCCCTGCTTAACCCAGTAGATGTCCAGGCCTGCCTTAAGTCTGCTACAGATAATCTGAACGATCCAGAAGAGGATTGGGAGAATGTCATATGGTTGAGTTGCATCCAAACAACACCATACCTACTATGAAGCATGGGGGTGAAAACATCATGCTTTGGGGGTTTGGATGTTTTCTCTGAAAAGGGACTAGGATGATTGATCCGTGTATAGAAAAGAATGAATAGGGCCATGTATGGTGACATTTTGAGTGAGACCCTCCATCAGGAAGGGCATTATATATGAAACGCGGCTCGATCTTTCAGTGTAACAATGATCCCAGACACATCGTCCGGGTAATAAAGGACTGGCTTCCTTAGAAGCATTTCAAGATCCTGGAATAAAAAATAATATCTCCTTAATGTCTCTCTAATTTCCCTTCCCAGTATATATGTTCCCCTTTGTCCTCAAGCTTTGCTGGTCCATCGTCTGATGTACGTCATATGTTTTGCTGTGCCCCTTTTGTCCATGTCCTGCCCTAAGTTTGAACTTATTTAATAAATATGAGCTTGCCAAGATCTAAACGCCGCTCTGCATTTGGGTCCATTCCTCAGCACATGACAGAATGAACTAGCCAAGACGTGGACCCAGATTACCAAAGGAACGGGGAGGAGTGGGCGAGTTTGGTGTTCTGGTGCTGCAGGCAATGCCTTGTGACTGACTCACCTTACCTGGGTACCCATCCGGCCTTTTGTTCGTTTGACCACAGAGATACTACGCTGCCCTTCCCAACGTTCCACAGTCTTCAATCCTCAATCGCTAAAGGTTTTCTGATTTTAATTTTCATAATTCTAAACACATTTTCTTTTATAATGCAATCACTAATTGTGTTCTACTAATTCTTGTGTTTCATCAGTTTTTAATTTAGTATAAATGTTCTTTTATAAATGTTCATTTATGCTTGCTTTTAGTGATCCTCTGTTTTAATTTGCACATTTCTCTAATCATTTAAAGCACCTTGAATTGCCTTGTGTTTAAAGTGTGCTATATAAATAAAATTGCATCTGCGTCCTAGGGACGTACCTGCAGCTCTCCAGGGGAATTCTGTCAAGGTATTCCCGGACCCCCAGAACGGAGGACCAGCTTTATTCCTTGCTCCCTAGTAAGACAAGCCTGATCCCCGCTGGGATCCACTGGTCACAGGAACAGACGGTTGGGAGCTCTCCCCATTTTTCCCATCCACTTAGCTCTTCTGGGACAACCAAGCTCCATCCCCGACTCTCAGCCAGCTTCAGGGTCTGTCTTCCTCTCCTCCGGAAGATGTTGCCGATCAGTGGACCTGCTTCCTGCTCCGATCTCATCTTCCTCTCAGTCATTATAGTCCTCCTCAGCTGACTCTCTATAGCTACCGATATCCCCAGCAACTTCAACCATGCCGGTTATGGACAGCGCCCCCTGGAGGTCACAAACTGATTCTGAGTTTGAAAATCTCATTCATTTATTTGAGGATGATCCCAGCATGCTGGAGTATGTTTTTAAACATTATTATGAGTCTCTTTGGAGATGGCGATGCCCCTCTAATTCTTTCTCTGTTGAGGATGTCCGGAAGGACGCATCTCAAACCTTTGTTCCTAATCTCAAGTCTTCAGAATGTGTTCCAGAAGTGTGTTGTTGGATCCGTGACTCCAGGGTGTGTTCCTGAGTCGGAGTGTCCAGAATCAGAGCCTTCAAAACTCACAGACGTCTCCAGCGGGTTTCAGCCAGCAGACATTTCTTCAAGTGGGTTCCAGCCCGTGACCTACCTTAGTTGGCTCTAAGACATTGAGTTTTCTGGTTCCCGGTCCTCTGTGAATCCCTGGGTTCCAGTCTCTACCGAGGGTGTCCAGATGGACAGGCCTCACAGAGTTCCTGTCTCCGCAGAAGGTGTGCTGGTGGGCACGCCCCAGCCTTCTGACTCAGCAGGGAGGGTCCAAGAATACACACCTCTAGTTCCTTTCATGTCCAAGGATGTTTGGGAAGACACGCCTCCAGTTCCTGTTGTCTCCAAGGGTCTCTGGGAAAACACGCCTCTGAGAGGGTCCTCTATGGATCCCAGATTGTCGTGTAGCATCCCAGATGGTCCTCTGTGCCACGTCATGGGTACCTATTTCGTTGCCGGCCTCCGAGCCACAGAATTCAGGCCTGCCGGTCACCAAGCCTCAAGGCCCAGTTTTTGCTGGCCTCCAGCTCAGTAAAAGGTTCAGCTCTGCAGGCCTTAGGATCAGCACAAGCTTCACCTTTGCCAGCCTCAGGTTCAGCACAAGGTTCATCGCTGTCGGCTTCTAAGACACAAGTTTCAGTTATTTCAACCATATAACACCTCTCAACCACAATACAACCTCAACTGAAGGTTCAACAAAGCTGGCCTCCAATACTTATGATTCTTCAGCAGGCCTCAAAGGCACACGGTTCACCGGTGCCAGCCTTAAAGACACAAGGTTCACTAATGCCGGCCTCCAAGACATAATCTTCACCACTACTGGCATCCAACATACAAGATTCACCACACCCGGCCTACAACATACAAGGTTCAGCATTCACTGTTGGCCTCCAAGACACCAACCTCCAAATCAAACAATCTGCAGATGCTAGCCGCCAGGTCACACGTCCTTCAGAAAATGGCTTCCCAGTCAAAAGTTCCTCAGAATCCAGCCTCCTTGTCATCAGTTCCCTCTTCCCTGGAGTCTTTGAGACCTGTTTCCTCATCGCCGCCCTGCTCACCCCTACTTTCCTTGTCTCTGGCTTCTTTGTCACCAGACTCCTCGTCGTTGGACTCATTCGATTTTTGTTTGTTTGTTTTGTTTTGTGTTATGGTTTGTCTTCTTTGCTGTGTACGTCACTCCTTGTCTTCCTGTGTTTGTCTAATTCTCATCAGCTGTTCCCTGTCTTTATCCTTCCCTTTGCTATGAATTGTCTCCCTGATTGTCTCCCTAATAACCCTTGCCAGTACATATGGCCTCCTTTGTCTTCATTTCTTCTCTGGTTCTTCATCTAATGTACATCTATTTTTTTGTCGTCTTTCCCTGTTGTCTCTACATCCTGTTCTAGGTTTGAACTTATAAAATAAATATGAGCTTACCTAGCTCTAAACACCACTTTGCATTTGGGTACATTCCTCAACACGACAACTCTGGTTATCAGCCGGCGTCTCTGGCCATCACACTCACCCTTCTCCCTTTGTGGCTCGTCCTCTCCGTCTCATAACTGTCGCCTGCTTCCCCTGTCCCCCTACACTCCTCTCCCGCTCCGTCTGCATACCAGATGGCGCATTGCTGCCTTTCCCTGATAGGGGCATTACTATCCTACGCCTGTTCCATATTCTCTCCATGACTTGTCTTGTTTTGCCATGAAATAAAACTAGTAGATCCAAGGAGAAATTGCTTTTTGGGTGGTCCCAGCAAAAATGGGTGGCCAAATAAATGTGATTGAAATTAAGTTATTTCCACTGTTCCGCGGTTGCTACAACACCCTTGCATCCAGGTAAAATAAAATATAGTTAAAGCTGCAGCCGAACAAAGATAGCTCATATCAGCTATTTAATATACACAAAAGTTATTTTTAGGTGGTATTTCAGCCTTAGTGGACTTCACTTACTGTTGACACAATGTGATGGTTTCTATATGTTGCATCTGATCAGCGGCAGTCATATGCTGATGGAGAAATGCTTTAAAGTTTAAACATAACCACTGTCAGACACCCGTTTCCTTAAATAATTATTTGATTCCTTTAAGGACTAATATTAGCTGTAGATAATGATAGATTTAGAAGCTGTTAATCATGCTGCATTTCACAATTTTTTTGCAAACTAGAAGTAGCACCGAATGTTTAAACAGGACGGTATCATCTGGGCATTGTGAGATCAGTGGTTGGACAGCTTTTCCCAAGGGACTATGGGAAGCAGTAACATGTTTCAAAGAAACAAATCCTAAACTAATGTTATTTATTTTATTTATTAAGAGATTCAATTATTTTTAATCCATGGAAATATTCTTGATTTTATTCATCTGGAATCTTGAGTTAGGGGATGTAATATTTTCAATAAAAATGTAAGTCTAAAATCTTGGTTGCACAAATCAATCTTATATTTATGTGTTGTGTTATGGAAATAAGTAAGAGCTCATATTTGTCTCAAAGAGTGAATAAATGCCACAATGCAATTTAAAAGGCAGTTTCAACTCTGAGAACACGCCTCTACCCAAAAAAGAATGAATACATAAAATGACCGAGGGATGTCCTCAGAATTGATTAAAAATATGCAGGCGTTCCTGGACCCCAAAAAGGTTGAGAACTACTGCCTTAAATGATCGAGTGTATCTGGTAGCCTTCATCTCAAATCCATTTTTTGTTTTGTTTTAGAAAGCAGAGAACAACCAGCATCATGAAGGTCAAAGAACACAGCAGAGAGGTCAGGGATTAACCCAACATCAGGAGAGAACAAGTACAAGATGTGCACTCAACAAAACAGGTCTTTATGGAAGGATAAGGAGGGCAAGAAAATATGAATTTTTAAAATTTCTGACACAAGCAGCTCTGGGGAAAATGCAGGTATATGGAGGAATGTGCTCTGTTCAGATTAGACCCAATTAGAGTTTCTTGGCTTGACTATGTGGGTTATGGAATCCCTTGTTTCACCCACTGTAACAAATTTCTGTATGGACGAAGTGGAGAGCAGAGAGCTGGACTCCTAAGATGGTACAACATCTAGCTACTAGTTTGGGTAAGTGGATGAACCCTCGGTCAAAACCCAAGCCAAAGAGAAAATCTTTGGTGACCTCATCAACTCAATAAGCAACATCTTGGCAAGAATTCTGGAAATATCTGCTTAATATTTTTGGCTCACATGCTAAGTCCCCTTTGAGCTGCGACACTCTGAAGAACATAAAAAAAAATCTTTCGTCGTGGATATGAGCCCTTAATAGAATGTGGGAAACAGATTTAAATCTCAGTTTTACAGTGGATGAGTGGAATAGCATTCCATTCTATTCTAATCTGACAATTCTACCAAATACCAGGGAAGTGTATGTATACTTCTGACTTTGATAAAAGTAATAAAAACGTCATGACAGTTATCTCCAATATCTATTTATACTGACATTTCACATATATCAGGATAAAGCATAAAATACAAAAGATATGTTTATTTATTTATATAAAACAAAGCGAGTTAAACTGATTTATTGTATGACAGGTAAGATTTTTTTTTCTGAAATGTATGTAAATATCTGGTTTCAATGGTATTTGTTGTTCCTTACTTTATTTCCTTTTAAGTTTATATATGTATACTTTATATGCTGTGCTTGAAATCTGAAGTAAATTCCTTGTTTGTGAACACAATCTTAGCCAATGAGGAAGGAGCTGATTCTGATGTGCTTCGCCTTCATCTTTCCTCAAATGTCCTGTAAAGCATTTTTAACAATGAAAATAATAATTATATCACCCTATATGGTGCTTTGCCAAAAAATTATTTAAAAAACAAAACAGTAAACAAAACAATGGAATAAACAAATAGAAGAAATTAATGAGGGTTCAATACATGATTGAAGAGATAAGTTTTTAACAGTTTGTTGACTTTCTAGAGTTATTCAGAAGCACGGATGTGTTCAGGGAGAGAGTTCCATAGGGTGGGAGCAGCTGCGACAAAAGCTCTGACGATGCTTTGAATTGGAGGCCTGAGGGAGCAAGATGGAGTCAGAGGATTGGACCCGTCGCCCTTATATTTTAATTTCCCTTCCAGTGTTTCCTCTGTGGAGCGCTGGTCAGCTGTGGCTGCCTTGGTAATCTCCAGGTAGCGTTTGGGTGGAGGTGGGGGTTTGGGCCTTGCCCCCTCTGGCCGTCCTGGGTTGGTGCCTCGGCTGCTGATCTTGATCTGCTGCTGCCAGTGCAGACGGCTCCTATGACGGGCTCTCCTTACCTGGCTCTTCTGTACTCGGCATGGTGTCCTTTTTAAAGTTTTCTGTCATGCATTTGTTTCAGCTGAGCTTCATGTCCTAGCTACCCCCTCCACACCCAGCTTCTCATTCTGGTACTGGTTGATGCATTTCAATGAGAGTGAGGAAACCCCTGATATGTTATACAAGCTGATATGTGATATGCTCCCTGTGATTGCTTCAACATCCAAATAGAGAAGTGAACATGCTGGTTTGTGTTGTGTAAACAGTTATTAATCCTGCAGCAGACGTCAAACAGTGTTTTTATGCATGTTAAAGAAATACAAAACATCTGAACACATCAGACCAGACGCTACAGAGACCGTTCCTTTCATGATATATTTTTTAAAATGGAAAAAACCTCCTCAGATGGCAACTTTGCGCCCAGACGTATTGATGGAGACATTTTTCGTTTATAGTCCTCTGTTTCTTTCTCTCTGTTGTCCATTGATTTTTTTTTTGTGTGTGTTGCAAAGCAATTACAGAGAGGACAGCAGGGGGTGGCAACTCTTTGTGGCGGGTCTGCCTATCGTTGCAGTGTAGTTTCCGAGTTTTTTTCTCCAGCTTGTAAACGCATTTCTCCCTCAAGGAGCAATGGACAGAAAGTAAGTTTTGATTAAGCTGTAAACCTTTTAACTAAAAGTTTCTCTACACCTCCTTGTGTTCAAAATCGCCAAAGGAACAGACTAGATAAGTTATCCTTTCAATGTAAAGCATGTAGTGCCAAACACTACATTAACTACTGATTACAGCGACTATAGAGCCCCGTTCTGGTGAAGTGATCTCTGGCTGTTGCTGAACTGACCAATCACAAGCATACGGTCTCTGACGGAGATAGATAGTTAGAAAATGGACCTCCACTCCGTCCGTCTTTGCGTAGGTGAGGGAGAGGCCTTGTATCCATGAATAATCCGTCTCCATCAAAACATAAAGTTTAAACTAGGCTTCAGCCATCAGTCCGATTACTGCTAAAACCTTCATTTATATGTGCTTGAAAACATGTTGATTGCTTTCACAGCTTTAAAATGAGTTCCATGCTCATCAATAAACTCTTGTCTTCAGAGCACACCCTAAGCTCTCTCCCTAAACAGAAACCTGGAAAAGGTGAACCTCCACCCCGGTCTCAGGTTCTGTAGCCTCTAAAAAAGATGGCATTGCAGTGACGGAAAATTCTCCACGTCCTGCAACAAACTTCTGCATCAGTTCTATTGCTCTTTCTGTGTCTCTGTTATGTATTCTCCAAGCCACAGACGGTCGCGGCAGATAACCGCTTGTGCTGAGCCTGGTTCTGCCGGAGGTTTCTTCCTGTTAAAAGGGAGTTTTTCCTTCCCACTGTCGCTGCATGCTTGCTCAGTATGAGGGATTGCTGAGAATTCCACGACGCAATCTTCTGTGGTTCTGTAATTTCTATACTTAACATTGTATTGTAATAACTCTTTTTGTAAAGTGCCTTGAGATGACATCTGTTGTGAAATGGCGCTATATAAATAAACTGAATTGAATTGAATTAACAGGGTTCCTTCACCCACCGATTTTCTCTGTCAGAGTGTCTGAGGGAAACCAGCTGCCTGTCCCTGTTAACACTGATAGAATGTTAGCAGCTTCTCTGAAGGCAGCACTCAATCACACAAAGCAAATCCGGTTTCAGGACTATATCAACATTCATTCATTTTATTTCACATCTTTACAGTGAAATGTTTTAATGGACATTCTGAAAGGAAAATCTGTTAGAAAAAATTAAAACTTGCAAATACCTAGTTGCATAAATGTATAAAATGATAAAGTTTGGTAAAGAACGTTTTGGGTTTAGTTCAGTTTCTGGGTACATGACACAACCAGCATCACTTACAGACAACCTCATTAATGCAAAGTAAAGTTTGCTTGCAAAACCTTAATTGTCCTTAAAACCTTGTGTATAAATAGAAGACAGAAAGTGATCAGGGAGAATCGTAGCAGGAAACACTCACTCTGTTCTTATTGGTTCTACATGGAACCAAAGTCTGAAGTCCAGAGGTAAACTGGACAGCATATTGGCAGGGTCACCTCAGGAGGGCAGTAAGGAGCACATATCCACAAACTGAAGACCTTATGTTGAGCATGGTGGGTAAATGTAAATGTATCAGATTAATATCAAATCATATGTGAAAAGGGGGTTTGAATAAATGTATGAGTGCGATTTTTTTACATCTCAAACGTTTGGCATAAGATGGGCATGTAGCGCCACCGAGCAGCACTCTGCAGCCTCATGTGGCTCCTAATAACTGTGGCCAAAGCTGACACAACATGAGAAATATTTTGAAATGTTAAACTAATACAAAAATGCATTCTAGGAGGATTTCTGTGCTTATCATAAATATAAACAAAAAAAATGTATAAGGTATCATGTTGTTTTTAAATGGTATTCATTTTCAGTGTGCTTTGTCCATCTATTAATTCTTCCTTTGTAAAAATGTAATATTTTTTATGTTCCAAACCCTAAAGCTAGAAATAAAGTAAGGATTGTTAAACCATAACTAATATTTAAGATATCAAACGTAATAAGCTATGTAGTTTCTTTTGTGGCTGTTATGAATGTTATTTGGTGGAATCAGAGGAAAAGATGGACCATGAATGTTTCTGCTCACTGGTCTCTGGACTCAGTAATAACGGAGGCAGTACAGTAAACAAGAAGATTTCTGCTTAAACTGTGGCCGTCCTTCACATCTGATTATGAACTCAGCCAAGTGTTACATAATGAGGAGTTTTGCTCAATGTATAAGGACAGCTGCACCCAACAAGGTCACAGATCCCTGATAAGGTTCAGATATATACATTCTATAACACACACACACACACTAACACACTAAATTCATACATAATATTTATGATCATCAACAGTGCTCCTGTTTATTTCCTGTCGGCTGTAATGGGACTCTGAGCTGCAGCAGTTGGAGACCACTATGTTCTCTATGTGAGACACTTGATCCCCCCCCCCACACACACACACACACACACACTCCGTGTCCTAGGCTGTACTACAAACGGGCACATGGAGCTGCATGGGGGAGGAGGAGCTCTGCATAGTTGGGGCGTCCTGGCTATAAAAGTGTGCAGGAGTGGGAAAGAAGTTTGGACTGAGGGACGGATTATTTGCGCTGTCTTCTTTGTGTCTCCCGGTAGCAGACTGTGCTGCCCACTGCTGAGGACGGTCATGCCGTGGCTCAGGTCCTCCTCTCGGTGCCTCTCCCTGTCGCCGTGTCAGCGTGAGTGTGAGCGAACGGCGTTCTCCTTCTACTGCGCGGTGCGGGAGCAGCTCCCGGTCTGGCTGCTGGAGGAGATGCGCAGCATGGAGGTCTTCTGCTGGGATAACGGCAGCCCGAGAGCCTTCCTGCCGTCTGAAGCCCTGCTCTACGCAATAGTGCACGACCACCAGGACTATGGCCGCTACCTCCTCAACAGGTATTCAGTGAGTGCGCTCAGAGCCCCGAGCTGCAGCTTCTGCTGCTGCCCGGGCAGCGGCGCGCCGCACCTGAACGTGGCGGTGCGCTACAACCGTGTGGCCATCCTCAGCATGGTGATGGAGGCGCTGAAGGACTGCGGAGGCCAGGGGAAGCGGAGGGAGTACCTGGACGGCTGCGGCGGCTGTCTGCATGCCGCAGACGCGGGGAAGTCAGCGGTGCAGCTGGCTGTGGAACTGTCACATCCTGACTGCCTGCTGCAGCTGCTGCTCCACGGCGCTCAGCCCGACGGCCTGGAGGTGGCGCTGCACAGACTCGTCTCCTGTATTGTTTCGGAGCGACAACAAGCGCAGCGATGCCTCGACTTGCTGCTTCTGTTCCTGTCCAAGCCGCCGCTGCTGCCGTGCCTGCGGGATGAGCCGCAGCGCTGGCAGGGAGTGCTGGGGACCAGGGTGTTCAGCTGGCTCTGCGGCCTGGCCCCCTCCCCGCTGCTGCTGCAGGCGCTCAGATGTCTGGCCCAGTCCGGATCACACCGCATCAACTCGCTACCAGACTTCCTGCAGCCGCACAGCTGACTGCTCCGAGAGCCGCTATGACCGGACACTTTCAATATGATGTATAGAACTTGTAAATATTCTCTGAACAGACATAAAGAGGCTGGTGGAACCTATAATGGACTCAGGGATCCCAAGCTTTATTTAGGTCTTTGTTTAGTTGTGTGGCAGTTAAATGGTGCGGAATAAATGCTTCAGTTTGGTCAAAGTTTCTGATTGGCTCCTCTGGGTTGAGTATGGAGTATAACACTGCTCTAAACGTTTGATTCAAAGCATTCATTCACATGATGCAGAAGAAATTCAGTCTTGTCCCAGCTTTTAAAGACATGTCTTTCATCCCCTTTACTCTGATTCTCCCAAATAAACGTAAGAAGTCACCTGATAGTAGACAGAGTCCAGCTGTCAGGAATGCAGCTGATTGTTTGTGAGTGAAGCACAGCAGACAGGGCAGGGAGAACGTTGGTTCTACAGCACTGAGCTCGGTCCATGTCCATCTGAACATGGACAGCGGATGGACCACCTGCTGACCTACTAACACGTGGACACCCATCATCCACAGAGATTAGGCGGGAGAGTGTGACAGGATTTAGGAGAGATGCAATAAAAAAGCCACTGTGAAATGAAAGGTTGAGAATTCCTCGTTAAAATGCAAACCCAATAAAGACCTACAAGAAATGGTGCTTCTACTATTAACTAAGTAAGGCTGGATACAGAACACACTTTGGTCTAGTCTGTAGAATTCAGTAAAGTAGGAAGTGCTCATTTTGTGCTGTTATGTAGCAAAGCATGAAGTATGATTTGAGGACTATGAACATCTTTGCACTGTGTGAATCAGCAGCTGAGACAAATACATCAATGTCCCTTAGAGACCAGAGGCCTATCAGCAGTCTGCCAACTCCTCCTTTACCTACAGTCTCCTGTGTGCTAAACAGACATCACATCAGGCCTGCTATCACTTATTCAACAAGACTCAGGGTTAAAGGTCTTCTATCGCTACAAAACAAATAGAAATGAGCAGGAATTTCAAGATTTCAGGCAAAGATTTTTTAATCACATTTTGACCCATATGGTGAGAACTTTTCTCCCCGTCAGAGGAGGAATATGACATTGTAAGAGGAGAAAAGCGACTTTGCTAACAGAGTAGGATTTATGAAAGGTTGTGATTTTTCTCATTCACTTCACCTCAATATTGTGTTTTTGTTGGTTGGCTTGTTTTGTTGGAAATACACCAAGATACTGTGCTGCCAATTTTTAGGGGCGACATTAAAGAATAAACCGATCAGTATCCGTCACATGTGACTTCAGCAAGGAGCTCCACAAATCACTGTTACACAGGTTTACTTTCAATCATAAACCATCGGAGCAGTTCTCCTCAGAAAGAACATTAGGGAGGAAGTGACATGGAGCTGGATTAGCAAAGAAACCAGCTCTGTGCTCCAAATTGATTGGCTAATGGTCATGTTACCCAATAAATTAGTTTACAATTGATTCATTCAGTCCTAGAGGAAACAATGGACAGAAATCTTTCTCAGCACATCAATCTTAGATTTGTAGTCATAAAGCGCTGCTGTAAACATTAAAAGGCATCACAAAAAGGATCAATTCTAAATAATGAAGCCTTAAAACGTAATAGCTAACTATGGGGCAGCTGGACACATCTCCTCCACTGGAGTGCCAACATATTTAAATGTTAGTTGATCTTTTTTGGAAATATTTCCAAATATCTGAGCTTCCTGGTCTCCATGCTATTTGGAATGATTGTGGATGTGCATTTCCCATGATGCACTGAAAAAAACTGATGTGAAGATTCAGACTGTAAAGGTGCAGATAAAAGAGTGCAGCTATATTGGTCCAGAGGGACATCTAGGGAAACTACCAGAAATGATAGATTAAAAAGCTAGGCTTAAAACAAATAGATGCTATTTTTTTATAGGTTGCTTGTGGGGAGTGTGGAAAAGCTGAGACGCTTTGCCTGTCTGTGCAATAATAAATGAACTTTTCGCTAACCAACCTGCCAATCACAGCCTACAGCAGCCAATTAAAGGTTAGACACTGTGGGACCTTCCAGAGCAGCAACACAGGACAGACATGATCAGTTCAGGACGACTAAGGAGCAATATTGACTTTTCTGTTCGGGTGATAAGATACTCAGGAGAGCTGTGTGTGTTTCTGCAGCTAATCTCTTTTACGATGTTGTATGTTTAAAGGTTGTATATGAACATTTTCATTAAAAGCTACATAAAAGAAGTAATACATCCACAGGACTTTTAGAGGGGGGCAGAATGAAAGTAAAACATTTCCTTAAAAACTTGCATTTGAATTAAAATATATTTTACATTTAAAATGGGCAGGATAATGATGTTATGTTTACATCTACCAGCCAGGAGCGGGTGCAGGTTTGCAGTCAGTCTATGATCCAACAATATGGTCGGCACAGCTGGGCTGGTACTGGGAAGAATGGTGGAGTCAGCAAGTCCAGCAGCTGCTTCAGAGCCCCAGAGATATTGTTATCCGTCTCAGGAGAGGAGTGACCGTAGAAGAACAGAAACTAGAGTAGTTTTAGGTGAAGCCTACACTAGATGGAAACATGTAAATATCCACTCACTTTAAATAATGAATGAAGGTTTAAACTTTATTTACCCAGGCAAGAACAGATTAAGGATAAAGTCTAATTTGCAAATGATATTTTCTGTAGCAACAGAGAAATAGTTCTTCAGTGATCATTCTGTGATAATTTATTCCTTTAGATTTGAACCCAGAGCAGATTGATCAGTCCACCACAGTGAGACATGGATAATCAGGGAACACTGAGCTTTACTGGTGATCATCAGAGTTCTCACTTCTACATATAGTCCACAAACCTTTGCTTCAACATTTCCTCTCAGTTTCTTTGGGTTGGGCTCCTGGATCATCAGCTATCAACTACAACACAATTGCAGCTACCTAGAGCAATACTGTCCACAGGACAGCATTGACGATAAGTAAACTTTATTCTGTCATATTTTGCTATACTCAGTGTTACAAGGTCATTCTCATTTACTGTGTCAGTGTTAAACCACAAAGTTACAGTTTTGGAGTAGAGTAGGGTTGTGCAGTTGGTCATAGTAGTTAAAAGAATTAAACAAAGAGAAAGACAGAAATGTTTGATAGATTGAGCAATTTTTCTCCCTTAAAATTCTACCTATGTCTAAAGCTTAGTGATAAAAACCAATCTAAAACTCACTAAATAAAAGCAAACCAATTCACAGCAGAAATGGACCCATAAGAGCTAGTACGAAACAAACGGAGTTGCAGGGTGAATTCTATTTTACCCAAATGTTCCTTAAATGTCCTCAGTTAGTCATGAGTTACAGGGAGAACCCCTTCAGGTTGTTATATACATGTGTGTTCGAAGGCCCTGGATTTCAGTTCTCAACGCAAACAGTCCCAGTCTGTTAAACACGTTCAGCAGTGACGCAACATTACAAACACTTACAACCCTACAGGTAAAGTCTGTGATTCACAGGCTGAACAACCAAAAAGGCAACTTAGAACTTTATTTTTATCCGTTTATGGGGAGCCATCAGACTAGGTCCACCGTTTATTCTGTGGTTAAGAGAAAGGCTGGGAGGTGAATGCAGCACCATGTGAGTGCTCCAGCCAACAAAAGAAAGGTTAGAAACAGCTTAAAAGGGGCCAAGATAGGCTCCACTAAACCAAACTCAACTATTTGATATCTCCTTTAAATTTAAAACCTTCATTACTAAAGATAAATTGTAAAGCTGATTTCAAACCAGCATGAAGAGCTGAACTGGTCTGGAATAAATATTAGCAGATTAAATAAGGTTAAAGTGCTTCCTGTTGCAAAAGACAAACTTCCCTTCATTTTGCACCGTTGTTTTTCCCAGAGTGCCCTGTGCAGCAGACATTACAGGATGTGATGTCATTGGTCTGCTCAGAGTTGGTCCTGCTGTGAGATTACAATAGCCTGTTCCTGTCTGCCTTAGAGAAAAGGTTAGAGATGGGAAGATCAACAGCAATGACATCACAAGATCCTTCTGATCCAATCCAGAACCGGATCACCAGAACCACACAGAGAGCATGCCACTGGTCAGATGAGCTCCCATTCATCTTCACCATCCTCCCCTCCGAGCATGGCGCCTGCAGGTGGGAGGGCACTGGGCATGTGTGGGAGGAGCTTTGTCAGCCGACGGCATAATCCTCCAATGGGAGTCACCGCCCACAACTCTTCCTCTGGAGTTACTGTGAAAAACGACAGGAGACAATGGTCAATGCTATATTATCTTTTTCAGATCTGTTTTTTTAAACAGGCAGAACTCATTCTGGGCTTCTGATCAAAGATCATCTGTTTTACAACCAGGGTTTTTGCTGATATACCATTCAAGCCGAGATCAAACCATCTCTAAATGATCAGGATTGGAGTTCCTGACAAAAGTCACCTCCGTTTACCCGTTTTTTGTCTACCTTTGTCAGCCACACCCCCAGTTAGACATACGGCATCATTTATAGAACTCTTATTGAAAATCACCGTATATGTTTTCTGCACAGCTTTCAAACTTGTATTTTACAATGTAGAGTTGATCAACCTGTATTTTCTAAATAAAATGAAAGCTTTACAAATAGTTTACCAGGAATGAACTTGACTTCTTTTTAAGCCTGTTTTAGCACCACAAAAAGATAAAGGCATTGCACAGAATTTTAATTTATATAGAACAATAAAACAAGGCAGTTCAAGGTGCTTTGTTGGATTAGGTTATAGAGTAAAAGCAACAATTAAGTATAAAACAAACAGAACATAGGAAAAATATATACATTATTCACAGGCAGCTCTAAACAGACGAGTTTTAGCCTCAATTTAAAGAAGCTTGGCATTTCAGCAGCTTTGCAGTCATCAAGAAGTTTGTTCCAGTTAAGGATAAGGATGAGTTTTTAGACATCCTGTTGTGACATCATTCCTTTAATCTTAGAAATGTTTTTCAGGCGATAGAAAGCTGATCTTGTTATTGCCTTTATGTGACCCTGGAGGTTCAGATCTGAGTCCATTATTACACCTAGATTACAGGCCTGATCAGTGGTTTCTAGCTGAATGAACTGAAGCTGTGTGCTGATTCTGGATCGTTCCTCTTTAGGTCCTAAAATAATTACTTCAGTTTTGTTTCTGTTCAGCTGGAGAAAATGATGACTCATCCATCCATTGATATGCTTAATGCGTTTACTTAGTGTTTGGATTGGTATATAGTCACCTGGTGATATTGTAATGTACAGCTGCGTATCAGTATGAGTGTCTGCATAGTTATGATAACTCATCTTATTGGTTATTATAATCTTGGCTATTGGGAGCATTGAGATATTAAAAAGAGGGGCCCCAGGATGGAGCCTTGGAGGACCCCACATGTGATTTCTTTCTGGTCTGATCAAACGTTTCCTATTGAAACAAAGAACTTCCTGTTCCTAAAGTAAGACTCAAACCAGAGAGACCAGCCCAGCTCTCCAGTGGTGTTAATAATATGATCAACAGTATCACACTGAGGTCCAACAGAATCAGCACTGTGGTTCTGCCACAGTCTGTATTTATTAATCTCATTGAAAACTTTGACTAGGACAGTCTCAGTGCTGTGATGAGCACAGAAACAAGACTGATAACTATCAAAGCGGTTGGTCATTGTTAGGAAGCTTTTTCAATAACTTTTCTGATGAATGGGAGATTAGAGATTGGTCTGTAGTTCTGCATTAATGAGTTCTCCAGGTTGTTCTTCTTTAGTAGTGGTTTGATAACTGCTTTTTTTAAAGCCTGGGGGAAGACACTAAAGTTCGGCATGCTCTTTGGAGAAATGCATTATAGATTACTGCTAGAAGAAGTTATCTACGTCTATATTGGGAAGATTCATTGTTGAACATGTGCATTTTTTATTAAGTGGAGAGGGATGTTCTTTCCTGAAATTAAGAATAATCCTCCGTTATACCTTTAACAGTCATGGTTTTTGGGCTGTTAGAGTAATCCGGAGTATCCAGAGTGAACCCACGCATGCATGGGGTGAACATGCAAAAACAACCCAGACTGGGATTCAAACCAAGGATCTTTTTGTTGCAACGCAAAGGTGCTATAAATCGCCATTTAGTTGTAACACAAAAGCAAAAACAAAAGTGATCTATAAGGAAAGGAACACATATTCACAGTGTTGTAGATGACACTGATGTAATGTATTTTATGACACACTGGGGCTTGGTATTGGCTGAAGCCTGTTCTAAAATGACTCAGATCAGTGTCGAGGACAGAAGAACGGGATCAGGACATCCTTAAATCCAACGATAATATTACACTCAAAATGTGGATGCTTTAAGTCAACAGACTTAGACTCATAGTCCAATATTCGTTATAGGAAAGTTTAAGAGGACTCTTTGCATACCTGGATATTGTTATTTCTTTAGGACCCTTTCTATAACCTGTTCAAGACTGAACACTATTTGAGGCTAAAGTATATAGGGTTATGGTGTGAGTTAAGACCAGAATATAGCTTTGGCCTTGTGGTTAGGTTACTCCAATGAATGGGAGTGAAGACACAGACACAAACTTTTGGGAAGGGTGTCATGATAACATAGCTTCAACTGTAGAAACTTGATAAAGAGTCTCACCAGTAAACCAGTTAGTGTTTCCAGGAATCTTCTTCCAGTAATCCCCAGCAGGATTCCGATCAGAAATGCCATAACGCCGAGCCAGTTCTCCATTGACACATCGAACCCACACAGTCTGACAGCTAACAACCATCTGACTGACAGCCAGCCCTGCAGACACACCCACCACAAAGCAGTTGCACAGACAGAACATGTAAACAGAAAACGTACACTGGCATCTACAGAGAGCAGGCAGAGAAGGTAGTACCTGGAACAAGGTCCCAGTCGGTCCCAACAGGCATCTCATCACTGAGCCCAGTTCTGACAAACACACTTCCCCTGTTGTCCAGAGCCCAGAGGAGACGATCATTAGGACTCGTCTGGATACTAACCAGCTGTACTCCTATTGGCTGCAAAAATGGGACAGTTTTATTAATAACGAATGTATGTAGAACATGGTTCCATGTAGCTATCATCTGTGTCTATCCCATGCCCTGCAGTGGCAATAACTGTGGGTATTTCATATTTCAATTACTACTACGTATGTACGTTTAAATTTCACGGTTTGGTTCATTTTTGGTACAGACAGGGAACAAAGTAAAAAAAAAAAAAACGTTTTGTATACTGATATTTAAAATCAAACTGTACTTGCACCAGTGGTACCAGCGTGGTAGGCACCCTTGCTTGTCAGTACGCTCCAGGGCAGCTGTGGTTATAATGTACCTCACTATCATCAGTGTGTAAATGTGTGTGTGAAAATGGGTGAATGACTGAATGTAGTGTAAAGTGCTTTGGTTTCCTCAGGATTAGATTAAATGTCATACAAGAACAAGCCATTTACAATTTATCATACATTTTCCAACAAATTATTCTTAGATGACATAAAAATGTATATAATAAAATAACTACATAACAGTTTTAATTTTTTAAAGGTTTTTGTGGTCATCTTAGCTTTTATTTGACAGTGGCTAGTGTAGAGGGGGGGGAGTGGGGAATGACATGAAGAATGAGACTGGGACAACCACGGCGAGGACAGAGGACTCTGTACATTGGTGCCAGCACTAACCACTACGCCACACGACGCCTCCAAATATTTTATTTTATGGAAACAGAAATATCTGCGATGGACTGGCGACCTGTTCAGGATGTACCCCACCTGTTGCTCAATGACTGCTGGCGATAGGCACCAGTCCCCCCACGACCCTTCCAGGATAAGGAGCATGGATGGATGGATACATCAATGCTTTGGCTTTCTACCACAGTCAAGACAATCTGGGATATGAAATAAACATTTTAGACTGCCCTACTCTCTGTGAAACAGTGGTAACAAGTTAATCGGGGGTTAGCTATTACCTTAGCCAGCCGACAGCATGAGTTAAAAAAGGGATTGGGAGAGATTAAAGCGCACTTCTGGTCTAATGGTTTGAACTGTAGAGTCCTTTTTTTACAGAGGAGCCGTGTTTTTTGACTCCAGAGTTTCTGTTGGTTTCATGTGTATTCATGTGTAGATATTTTTATTTGGCCTTATAAACTCTTTTGTATGCATAAAAACAAAAGATTATATTATTTTAATATTTATGTGGGATATTGTTGTAGGGATGGAGCTCCTTCTGTTCAGCTTTCAACTGCTTCTGTAAAACATTGCAAAGGTTACTAATTCCTGGAAGAAACATTTTTAAAACACATTATTAAAGTTAGAACGGCACCAACAAGGGAAGCTAAGTGTTGTCCTTAACATCAGTAAAATCTGTGGTTGCTAACAGCAACGACCAACGCTACCAGAAGTTAGTAACCATAACACGGAGAAGCCGAACTGCTCCCAAACAGGGAGCTTTAACAACGGAAGCTGACATTCAAGCTTCTGCACGATTAGAGTGTCTGGCCAGGACATCTGCTAACAGGTGGCTGGGATACACTAGGTTTACAGAGTTTCATGTGTTACTGGCTAAAGTGCCACGCCTTTATGCTTCTGTGTGGAAACGTTCTGTATTAGAAAATCTGAATATGGATACATGGACTGTTACACCCTTTAGGCAAGGCAAAGCCAATTGTATTTGTATATATTACACTTTCAAAAACAAGGTAATTCAAGTATTTAACCAATACTGATGGATTAGCATGTGGTCCAGAAAAAAAGGCAAGAGAGTCTAAGGGTCGGATTTATCAACGACTTGCGCTTTATAAAACCCACGCAAACAGCACAGCATCACAAAACCCGGCTAAAGCTGATCTATCAACACGGCGCAGAGCGCATTGCGCCTGTTAAACCCACAGCAAGACACACTCAATCCATTTAGCGCTTTTGCCCTTGATGAATATGCAGTCTGGGCGTTTCTGTAAGAAGAAGTATAATATAGGGAGGAGAATAGGCAAAGAAGTAGGCGTTCCAGGCGCAGAGTGATTTACTAAGCATAAAAATATTTGTGCCGACTATTTTAGCGTCTATTTTTAGCACATCTGAAAAGCACGTCTTAATTTTACGAGCTTATTATTGACTAACAAAAAATGTCATTAAGTGGTTAACCTTCCTGGAGTTCAACTAATAAAATGTAGTAATCATATACAATACCACAATGATAATTGCCATTATATATGACACTTTAAAAACGAAATTCAGACATGCTGCAGTTTTAATGAGTCTAACCCTGCAGTACGATGTGTGAAAGCAGCAGAGAGCAGCGCATGTACACCACATGAAATACATTTATTACTGACAAATGAAAAACAGAATTCACAGCATTTTAGCCTAATTTCTGTGCCAAAGACGCATCATGGATCCATGCGCATTATTCCTCCTCTCTCTAGCCGTCTTTTTTACAGTCTATGGGTGCAGCTCGTATTAGCGGCCACAAACTCCTCATTTGAATACGGCTGCTTGCGCCTGTTAAGAATTGCTCATACAATCTTAGTAAATCACCCTCAAATTAAAGACAACCCATTCGCTAAACGTTTAGCGCCACACACAATTTTGCGCAAATTATCAGGAATCTTAATAAATCAGGCCCTAGATGTCTAAAATGAAACTACCACTGGATTATATCATAGAGTTGGAAGTGTACAAAGTCTTGAAGAACAAAGAACACAATTAATATTTTTGACAAAAGGAGATTTCTATCTTTTTTTATAACAGATTTACCCAAGACTCTGCAAGTGACACTGTTACATTGACAAAAAAGCAGATTTGAGGCCCGAGGCCTACCTGTGACGGAGGTTCGATATAGATCCAAGCTGGCATCATCATGCTAGCATTCAAGGGCTGAGTTCCAACCCTGAAGTAGACCAGTCCTCGACAGTCCACAGCCCAAACATTCTGGCTGCCACAGCTGATACTGACCAGACGAACATTTCCTGAAAGAAATGCAAGGAGATTTTCAAACCGATGAACTACAGGGTGTAGCCCGCCTCACGCCCAATGTCTCAAGAGAGGCACTGGCAATAAGCAGATTGTAATGCAGCCAGATGTCAAAAAGTAGAACAAGTTATATAATTACTACTGCAAAGCATTGTGCATACCACAATTTCTTATCTGGATTTTAAACCCATCTTAAAGTAAAGCCAACAATTCTTATCGTATTTATTTACAGTATTTAAGCATGCCTTATCTACATTTTACATTTGTGTGCAGCCCTGTGCAGCAAAGGCTCAAACAGCCTGTGGCTCAGGTGACAGAGTGGGTGTTGTGCAATCTGAATATTAGAAGTTGGTCAGCAGGTCTTCATGAGCTAAAGTGTCACTGAGCGAGCTGCTGGATGTGTTATGGTAGTGAATGATAGCCTAAAACTGCTGCATGTGTGGAAAACAGTAAGCAGTGTATATGTGTGATGAAAATGTAATTATACTATGCAGATAAGTGGTGTCCAGCTGCAGTTCCCAGAGCCTCGTCTACCAGGTTTAGATGTCTCTGCTCCAACACAGCTGATTCATATGGTCCAACTACCTCCTCAGCATGTCACAAAGTTCTGCAGAGGTCTGCTAACAAGGCGTCATTTGATTCAGGTGCGCTGAATTAAAAGGTGCAGACTAAGTTTGTGTCTCAGGCTGTGTCCAGAACATGTAGCTGGTGAGGACAGGTCAGGGAACCATGTGATCTTTGATAAGGAGAAGAGCAGAGGGGCTATAAACAGATCTGACCTTTCTGCCATGTTACACTACCTCAATCTCTCCCTCCCTCACAAACACATGTGCACACGCACCCTGAGCTCTGACACAAACCTGTTACACAACCCCAGACTGTCAATGTGATGAACGCACACAGCTGAGTCTGGATGTACCCGTTTAAATCGGTTTCTACACAGTCTAAAACAATGTGTCATGTGATTATTGCTTGGTGGTGCAGCGGCTGTCTCCCAAATTATTCCATGGACCAGACCAGATGTCGGTACCACTCAAGGTCACAAAACCTTCTTATGATTTTTTAAAAGATCCATGTCTGTAAATTATATTTTGGCATGATAACCCTTCCTGAGTGGCAGCTGTATCTTTGTTTATCGGTTTCTGAAGTATATGAAGTTACCCCCCTTCAGAAAAGTACATTTTACATGCTGGTGAATATCCTGGTTTCGACTTGTGTACAGGACATCTGTAAATGTCACTGTGGTCTTTGGTATAATTTTAAAGAGGGCATTTTAAATTTTGTTTAATGTAAAATGTGAATCTGTCTGACCAATATAGAAGCCACTGTAGCTATTTAAATAATCAACAACACACAATTTTTGTCTAAATTATATACCATATTCTAGCCTGTGTAATCTGGAAACACAAGGATATAACATGTGGAATTATCACAGGATCATAAGGATTCAGGAATTGCATAATATGCCAATATTCATTCATTGTCAGGAACGTTTCTGAAGATTAAAGCGCCTTTAAGTACTAATAAACTGTAACTAGCCGCTTCACACTCGGCTGCAACCCGCTCCAACGAAAGCATCGCATCATCTGCGAAAAGCAGCGACCCGATCCTGAGGTCACCAAAACAGATCCCCTCAACACCTTGGCTGCGCCTACAAATCCTGTCCATAAACGTTATGAACAGGACCGGTGACAAAGGGCAACCTTGGCGGAGTCCAACTCTCACTGGAAACGAGTCCGACTTACTGCCGGCAATGAGAACCAGACTCTGACACCGTTCATACAGGGACCTAACAGCCAGTATCAAAGGGCGTGGTAGCCCATACTCCCGGAGTACCCCCCATAGGACACCCCGAGGGACACAAGTCCATAAAACACGTAGACCGGTTGGGCGAACTCCCACGCACCCTCCAGGACCCTGCTGAGGGTATAGAGCTGGTCCAGTGTTCCACGGCCAGGACAAAAACCGCATTGTTCCTCCTGGATCCGAGGTTCGACTACACCTTACCAGGGAGGCTCAGCAGTGTGATCCCCCTAAAGTTGGAACACACTCTGTGGTCCCCCTTTTTAAAGAGGGGGACCACCACCCCAGTCTGCCAATCCAAGTGAACTGCCCCCGATGTCCACGCAATATAGTGTTATTAACCAACACAGCCCTACAACATCCAGAGCTTTAAGGAACTCCGGCCAAATCTCATCCACCCCCGGAGCCTTGCCACCAAGGAGCTTTTTAAAAACCTCGGTGACTTCAGCACCAGAGATTTGAGAGCCTTTCCCAAAGTCCCAGTCTTCGAAGTATTCCATCCACTGACCCAAAACGTCCCGTGTCGAGGTCAGCAGTACACCACCCCCACTGTAAACAGTGTTGGTGGCAGACCGCTTCCCCCCCCTGAGAAGCTGGATGGTGGACCAGAATCGCTTCGAAGCCATACGGAAGTCGTTCTCCATGTTCTCTCCAAACTCCTCCCACGCCCGAGTTTTTGCCTCAGCGACCATCCGAGCCGCACTCCGCTTGGCCTGCCGGTACCTATAAGCTGCTTCCGTAGTCCTGCAGGCCAGAAAGGCCCGATAGGACTCCTTCTTCAGCTTGACAGCATCCCTCACCGCCGGTGTCCACCAGTGGGTTCGAGGGTTCCATTTTTCTTACTGCCCCACGACCCGACCCCGGATAAGCAGAGAAAGATGGATGGATGGATAAACTGTAACTACGCAGCCATTAGCCTGATGTCAAGTTGTTGTTTTTAAGTACTATATAAATAAACTTTGATTTGATTTAATGTGCCAAACATGCCTTTATCCCAGAGAGGATAAAGACAGGACACAAAGAACAATAGTTTTATAATTAACATTCAATCTAATTATTTAAGATATTTACATAATACTGTTAACAAAATTAACATCGGTATCACTTCATATTATCACTCAAAGTGCATATGTTCCTAATCACCTGACTCCCGAGTTCAAAGTCACATTCTGTATCATCCTGCAGTTTTTGGTTGCCACAAGCCAGCAATCTGCACATCTCTGCATGCCAGCCCATTTGATGAACATGTGAGGTGTTCCCTTTTCCACTGATTGATTTCTTCAAGACAGTCAATTTTGTTCTGGTCTAAACTTAAAAATATAACGTGATGGATGTTACAGTCGGGCAGCCACCAGATGTTTTCCCACTAGAAAAATTACAGGTCTGTAATTTTCATCATAGTTACATTTCAACTGTGAGAGACAGAATGTAAAAAAAAATCCAGGAAGTCACATTGTATAATTTTTAAAGAACTTATTATTTGTATAACGGTGCAGAAAATCAGTATTTAGCATCTACAAACAAGCAAGAATTCTGTCCTTCACATACCTGTTACCTCTTCTTTAAGAAGCTATTCTATTCTCTACTCCTTAATTCCATTAATGGGACCTGTTTGAACTCGTTATCTGTATATAAAAGACATTTGTCAACACCCTCAACAGCCAGATTCCAATGTCCACCATAACCAGGACCAGAGAGCTGTCTAAGGACGCCAGGGACAAGATTGTACACCCGCACAAGACTGGCATGAGCCCATCTACAATACGAAAGCAGCTTGGTGAGAAAAGATCAGCTGTAAGAGCAATTAGAAAATGGAATAAACACAAGATCACTGAAAGTCTATCTCAACCTGGGGTTACATTTACTCCTCGACTACATTGGTCAGTTGGCATAAGGATAAAAACACACCAAGTGCTTATGCTGCGTTCAGAACGCAGGCTTTGTCAGCGTCAGCAACATCTATATTACACGTTAAATCTACGGTTGAGGCCATTGGAGGAGCGTCTCAGTCTCTGCCGCGATTTCTGAGCGTTGGCTCTGTCAACTTTTCAAGCTTTTTCTGCGTTTTAAGCTTCAAAGCTCATAACGCTAGCAACGCAGAAGTTCAGATAGTTAAACTTCTGACGGTCCTAAAGCTGTTGACGCAGCACGGCAACCAATCAGAGCGACTCACTGTAGTGACGTTGCCCGACGTCGACGCTGCCTAGCTAACCACGATCCGCGAGTGTTTAAAACATCCAGCAGACAAAGGCCCGCCTACGAGCTTTGCTTGCTTAAAAATGTATCTTCTGCATATATGTGTCGAACGAGTCGCTTTATGAGCGTTGCCTGGCGCTGACAAAGCCTGCGGTCTGAACAAACCATAAGAGCACCATACCCACTATGAATTATGGGAGTGGAAACATTATGCTTTGATGCTGCTTTTCTGCAAAAGGAATAGGGCGAATTATCAACATTCAGGAATGATGAATCGGGCCATGTATCGTGATATTTTGGGCAAAAACCTACTTCCATCAGTGAGAGCATACTGAAGATGTAACGCGGTTCGATCTTCCAGCATAAAAATTATCACTTTGCCCGGGCAATGAAGGAGTGGCTATGTAAAATCATATTTAGAGGCCCTGGAGTGGCCTAGCCAGTCTCCAGACTTTCATCCAATAGAGAGGGAGATGAAAGTCCATGTTGCCCAGCGACAGCCACAAAACAACTCAGCTCTAGAGATCTGCATGGAATGGGCCAAAATAGCAGCTACAGTGTTGAGGATGTTTATGAGCTCCACACTCCCTGTCAAAGACTTAACACTGGATGGTGGAACGATGTGCTTGGAAGGTTTAATTTTTACACGTCACTGTGTATAATATCATGGCCAAAGGATTGTTTTCATCATCAGAACAATGGATGATGCATTCCATCTGTGGTTGCTTTGATAGTGGGTTATCACTTGCTTCTTTTCTCATGGTCATGGCCAGACAGTTTTAACTGCAACATACCAGATAACAAATGCAGCTTATAGTCATTTCTTTAAGATATAAATCATGCAGCACACCACACTGGGTTAAAAAAAAATTACCTCCAGATATTGACATGAAACCTGGCAGGCCTGTTCCTACTGTTACAATAAAAAATTTTTTAAGACAAGTCTTAATATACATTGGATTTGGATATGCAAATGAGGGGAACTGATATACAAAATGTCGTAGTTCTTAGTAATGTATTAACCTGATGAGTGGAAAATTAAGGAATGTGCAGCTTTGAAAAATATAACCTTGAACAAAGCACTAAGTTTTATTGAAAATAAACACACAAAAATTAACCTTACATTGTTCCTAATGCTCCAAATGCATACAAATGTATTTGTACATTAAAATGTTTCCTCAGTTGATTTTCTGAACTCTTAAACTATTCAGAGTTATGACAAAGTACAAAAAGCCAAGAGTCACATGTGACAACAACCCCAAGTGACCTCTTGACAAAAAAATGTAGCGTGCTAACACATGGCTTTAACTTGTTTAATCAAAGTTAGCTCAAATCAAAGCTCTCATTTTGGACTTTTATGAAAAAATTTTCATGAAAAATTATTCTGACCTATAAAAATTACAATTTATCCTCACACCATTGTGGTGTTTGCACATCAAAAGATGAATACTGCAAAATTACCACATCAATAAGCCAAATATTTGATATCAAAATCAAACCACAGAGCCCTTTAGTGTGCCTGTAATAAGCAATGTGACAACCAACCCATGACAAGCAGCAACGGTCTCCCCTAATTCGATTAGATTGTAAATTAAAGGAAACGGTGTAAATAGCTAAAAAACACAGTGTTTCACTGTTTCTAAAACAAAGTATTACATAAATATAATTTAAGATGATAGTCTGTAGGTTTTTTTGGCATATTTTAAAATAGTAAACGATCTCTCAACACCAATTTCACCTGAGTGTTGTAAAGAACTGATTTTAAGAAGCAATGTGGGATATGCTAAACAGATTTATAAACCTCATATATGGGTTCTACAATCTTATTCAAATCAATTTGACATTTTATTAAAAATGTATTTTATTAGAAAAATGACAATTTTAACTTACTATACCTTGCTTGAAGACAGCAGTTTTTCTACAAATATCCTCTTCAAATTAAGTTTTCAGAGACACCCAGACTATGAATAAATATTGGCATGTTATACATTTCCTGAATCTTTATGGACCTATGAATATTCTACTTATTAAATTGTCTGTCACTGTTGTTCCCAGATGACACAGGGCTAAAAGATAGCATTTAATTTAGGAGAAAGCTGAGTAAAAATGTGTTGCTGATTATTTAAAGAACTACAGTCAGTGTTGGGAAACTTCACTTTTTATATGAACTAGTTTAGAGTTCATTTCACACATTTTAAAATGACCTAGTTTAGTTCATAATTCCCATTTTTTGGACTACGTTCACAGTTTAAAAAATGAACTATTTCATAGTTCTTTGTTTTTCTTTGTGGCAAGCTAGTTCCCTTAGAATACAGACATTTTCAAGTTGTTGCCATCCATTCAGTCCACACTGGTACCCGGCTGCAGCTTTAACCCCATACAGTATATTCTCAAAAAAAGCTTTTTATTGTTTTTTGGGGGCAATTATTAAACAATCTGAGATAGGAACCATGCTGGGATAGGAAACTAAAGCTGTACCTCATAGTACAATACTCAAAGTTCATAACATTTAATTATTAATTAGCTTTAGTCAGCTTTTAATTTCTGTAAATGTATCTTCTAACTAATTTGCCTCAAGAACAATTATAGAACTTGAGTTATAAAGTACAACAATTAGCCCAAATAAATAAGTAAGATGCAATTCCTTACTGGAGTTTATGAAAGCTGGGCATTCCATTTTTCTTAAAGGCTGCAGGTCCCAGACAATATACTGTAATGTTAGGTTGTCCATCTGCAGCCTGAATATGCATTCAGCATAGCTGCTACTACTGTTATCTGGTATTGAGTGGTAGAAGATTTTATTTTGTTTTGGTACATCGTTGTAGTGTTTTTACATTTTTTACTGACTTACACGCACATTGAAAAGCTAGCCAGTCAGACGCTTTATGCTTCAAGTTTGCTGTTGATGTTGTTGATGTGCGGTGTAGCTTCTCTAGACCCGTCAGCCTGGATCATCACTAAACTTTTCAGAAAATATTTTAGGTGGTCATACAAAGACGGCACTTCGTTCATTGATGCCGAATTACTGCTGCAATCAGTGGAGCAGGCCGTTTGACACCAGAAGCATGCACAGTGCGACTCGATGACAAGTGTTGCCAGATTTGATCTTTTCCACCATTTTAACCACCATGGCTTTAGCTGGGCTTTTATCAGGAAGGCCTGAATGAAATCTGGCATCACTTGAAAATAATGAACTGCGCTGTTTACAAACTCCAGAATGAGTGTGTTCATAATCACGTTTATCAGACCTAAAGTGAGAGTTCAGTTCAAATTCACAAAAAATATGAACACATTCATGAATGATTGTTCAATTAACTTGTTCAGGCACAACACTTGCTATAGTGGTATCTCTATTGGTCAGACAGTATAACATGTTGCCTTAAATTAAGCCTAATATGCTATCTTTAAAACAATACCAAAGACGACAGTGTTAAACATTTATAGCGGTCTTGTATGCAAGTCAAAACCAGGAAATTCACCAGCGTGTAAAATATGATTTTCTGAAGGGTGGTTGGGTAACTTCACGAGCTGATAACTAAGATACAGCTGCCATTCAGGAGGGGTTATCATAACAAAATATGATCTATGGACATGCATCTTTTCAAAAATCATAAGCGAATCACATTGAGTGGGACTGACAAGTGAGATACATAACTCAAAAAGATCTCAGTGAATTATGAAATGGACAGAAAATGTTAGACAAGGAACAAGAGATTCAATTTTTGGGGGAGATCTAGGTCATCGTCTGGGGGGTGGGGACAGTGACCCCTTAGTGGAAGTCTGCGCTCTTTTCTAGTTTCTGTTTTAAGACGTGTCAAATGCTTTGTGCCTCAAATGACACCAGGTATCCTCCACAGAGTGTGATCACAGGAAATAAAACAGCACATAACTAGAAAAGCACTCAGAGAGCTCAGACCTCTACCAGGGCCACTGATCAACCTCCGTCCCCATGATATGATCCAAGTCTTATTGTTGGTACTTTTCCAGTAAAATGTGTGTTGATGAGACATTAATGAACATCTGTGATCATGCTATCGCTGTGCTTCTCCAGCAGAGGGCGAAGATTGACACATGGGTGATTAATTAGCTGTGTTTATGGTCCAACCATAGAGGGGTTGCTGTGCGAGCTCAGCTGTCTTTGAGCTTTCCGAGACGAGAGAGGAGTGCAAGATAACGGCACTGGTTGGTGGGTGGGTGGATACGCATACCCCAAAATTTAATCAGTGGGTAGGTTGCGGACCCTTCTTGAAAATTTCATTGAAATCTGTCCATAACCTTTTGAGTTATCTTGCTAACAGACAGACAAACTCGAAAACATCTGTAGAGTGCTCACTTTCCATCATTTCTGAAGTATCATCAGCTATCTGTTCCTTACAGCTTTTTGTCCTAGTTGGGTTGTGGAAAAAAGCAAAAAGAATTTCTAACACTTTAACAATCCCTTTTTTCTTGGCCCTCTTCCATAAATCTTACATTTGTGGAGTACTTGGCCATTAGTTGCCCTGTCAACAGATTCTCCCACCTGAACTATGAATCTCTGCAGCTGCTCCAGAGTAAATTCTAGGCTGCTTCTCTGATTAATGCTCTACCTGCCCGTCAGCTTTACATGGACATCCATATATTTGGAGGCCTGCAGTTGCTCCATCTTCTCTCCATGTTAAGATGCTGGGTGGAACAGACTTCTGGGAGATGTTTAAAGCTGGGATTTTTTTCTGCTTTAAACTTCTCCACAACTTTTAACGAGGCATATTTAGTACAAAGTTATTTGTGCCTTGAAACTGAAGTTAAAGTCAAAGAAAAATCCAATAGGAATCCAACTCTGACAAATTAGTGAATGCAACTCCACAAAACCCCTGATGAGAGTCAGAAAAACTGCTTACCAAGCCACACCTCCGTTTCTTTGTGCTCCTCCTTTTGCACTATTTTTCATGCTAACAGTGGAGCAAAAACGTTCTATGACTTGTAGGTTGGGCCTATGCCCATACAGCAGGGGGCAATATTTGACTCCATATCAACAAACAGGAAGTGCCCCCATTGTTAGCATTGTGGGCCCTGAGAGTGATGATATGATTGGCTGTATGTTGGACTTTCACAGCATATTGAATCGCTACAACATCAAAATTAAGTTTTTTAGAGAAATATTTATTTACAGTCTATTTAATAGAGCAGAAAGGCTTGTCGGAGCAGCATTAATAGGGTTATATGAAACTGAAGTTTGCTTGCGAATGTAATTTGGCCTGAATAATTGTATTAGTGTAGAATAATCTATTGCAGGTTTTAATAGTCTAAACATTTTTGTTTTTCCAGTTGGCCTGCAACCATTAATGGTTTTCCTTCAACTTTAAATTTATGACTGACTCGTCATAAAGTGGCTACAAGTGGCTATTTCAGAATGGTATTGTGATGTCTTTGGAAATGGAGCGCAATGATGCGGAAGGATGAGGACTGCAAATTTCAGAGGTTTTTTTTTTGCAGTTAATTAGCTTTTTTATGGCCTTTATTATTCTCATGGACAAACCACTTAAATCGGACCCTTATGGATGTAAAAAGTTTGTTTTTGTTCAAGATGGATTGGTTTCGTCATATTTAGTGGAGTATAAAGGACTAAGTTGCCAGCATTTCAAAACACTCCTCCCAGATTCGTTTGTTTTTATAAGGAACATACCAAGCTGGCTGAGGTCCAGGAGAGTCCAGTGCAAACCGGTGGGGCAAGAAGGCGACAGTGTTCGAATGCTTACTTGGCCATGAATGTCCAAACCCCATAAAGCATCGTGACAGGCGGATAAGTGGGTCAGCTCCACCTGAGCTCACAGATAAAACGTAAAACATCACAGAAGCATGAGCGTAGAACTTCAAAATTGACTCAAAACAGACAGTTTGATTTCTAAAAACTGGTTTCAATGTCTCTCTATTGCATACACCCCTCCATGGACTATTCAGAAATACGCATCTCATTACGAGAATAGAATTTAAAACAGCTCTGCTTGTGCTTCTTTTCATGGTTTGGCACCAAAGTACATCTCTGACATGTTAGAGACATATGAACCATCTCGGGCCCTGAGAACTTCAGGGAGGGGTCTCCTGGTGGTTCCCAGAGTCAACAATAAACATGGTGAGGCTGCATTTCAGATTCAGGCAGCTAAAATCTGGATGATGTGTATGAATTCTCTGACTGGCTGATGATTATGGCACTCATGTCACATGCTAGCATAAGTCACAGTGCAGGTGATATTCTAGCACCTCTTCTCATCTTGGTTTGCAGCCATGGATGCCGCTTCTCACACCAGAGGAAAGGAGAGGATGGCACGGTAAGGATGTGAAAACCTCTTGGGCATAACACTCTTTCTGCAGGGAAAAAACCCTGTGCGGTGAAGCTCTTTGCAAAATTTCAAGGACCTGAAAAGGCTGGTTTGCCCAGGATACCGCTGATTGAGCTGCTGGTAACAGCCTACATGCATCCTAGGCTGTCAGCAATGTTTTCCTGATATTCCACACTGACTTCAAAAGCGGACTGCTTCCAGTTGGTGCTAAACGAGAGGGCCTACCTGAGGCAGCCATGTCAGTCAAGGCCCTGAATGTCTTCACCATACTTTCTGCTTACAAAGCCCAGTTCTGGAGGGACATGGCTGTGAAGCTTGACCCTGATATGTTGGAGGAGATTACTGTGCCAACGGATGTCTGCCTGCATGTTTAGCGCTGTACGGTCCAGGCCACAGGAAACGCAATGTTGCAGGAACGAGGACTCACCTCTGTCAGTGTACCTCACGGCAGCTGTGGCTACATTACAATAGTTTGCCACTATCCGCGTGTGAATGGGCGAATGACTGAATGTAGTGTAAAACGCTTTGTGGTCCTCTGATTGAAAAAGCGCTATATGAATACAGTCCATTTACCATTTTACTTTGGCTCAACTTTACCATCCTCTCTGACAGGAAAAAGAGGATGGTAAAGATGGTCATTGTTGACATGGCATTTGTACCTGATGGTCTTTTCGGCAATGCACTGGCATTCCTGTCAGTTCCTGAGCATGCATTGCAAGGGCAGCTGCACCTCCCTGTTGTAGCTGCTACAAGGCGTTTCCACACCGTACGCGTCAGCTTTAAGGGCTGTGTCTCCGTTTCATGCAAATGCAGGAATAGGTGGCTATTTTGGCCTTGGAGTGGATGCTGAAAGCCATTTTGAGGGGTTACTGGCTTCAATTAATCTCAGTTCAGTTTTCCGGCGAGGTGCTCTTCAACTTTCATGGTGCATTAGCTTGCGTTCTTCACAATGAAATTTCTTCTCTAATATAGAAACAAGCAATATGCAAAGTGTCTCCCTCTTAAGCTCAGAGCATCTCCAGGACACCAGGTATTTTCTGGTCCCCAATGGATGGTATTCGTCCGGTTCTGGATCTGAAGGATCTTAACCAATACCTCAGATAATACAAATCCAGAGCACTTTCACACGCATCCCTTCTGAGTCTGATTATCAGGTTGACTGACTTTATTCAGTGGATCTTAAAGACGTATCCCCCACACAGGGAATATCTGCGGTTTGTCTGTACATCTCTCTGGTCTCTTGCTGATTCCAAGAATATTTGTGCAGAGGCTATGAACAGAAGGAAGTGCATCAGGCTGGCCAAGTATTTGGATCACTGGCTCCTGCTGGCATGGGCCAGAAAGGAGGCCGGGTCACACACACTGATGGTTATCAAACACTTGTGTGGCCTGGGTCTCAGAATAAACCAGAATAAGAAACGGGTAATTTCTCTTCCCAGAAATGAAATTGTTTTGGACTGAGTCTGGGTTCGGGGACGTTTACAGGCCTTCGCTTTATCCTATCTCAAGTGTTTTTGTAGGAGACAGCTCTTCATGGTGCCAGCTATTTTGGTGGTACTGTTGGGTCGTCTGTACATGAAGGCTTTTGAGCACCGAGTGGTTGCCCTGTGACTGTCTCCAGTGGACCCCAGGACACGCTGGTCACACATGTTGGCATGTAGACTAATCGTTTGGTGCAGCAGATGTTTCCTCTCCATCAGTGCTACCTAAGTCCTGGGCTTCCTGCATCGATGAGTGGCTGTGTTGTCCAGGGGTTCAACCCTGTAAGTGGAACTGTGTTCTTCATCCAGCAGTGGAGGAGCAGATCTATATTCGGTTTAGCAGTTCAGGGGTGGACCTGTTTATATCCAATGAAAATGATGGGTGCCCCTTGTTCTCGTTATGCGGCCGAGATGCTCCGCTGACGTGAACGCGCTGGTGCATGAGTGGCTGTGGGACCTGCTTTACTGATTCCCCCCGCTGGGCCTAATCCCCCCCACCCTGCCCAGATTACAACACTCATATTATGGTGGAACATCAGTGAACATTTTCTTCAACCCAATTGCCTACATCAGCCACAGGGAAAAATCCAGTCCCTTCTACATCAAAGGAAAAATCAGTATTCATGGTCTTGCCTACCTCAGGTTGGGACTGCCAACGGGAAGGTTCCATTGATTTCGTGGCCAGAAGAGAGCAGAGCACGCTATCGCTAGTAAAGGCTAACCATTAGCAACTTGGCAAGTAGAAGCTAACCATTAGCATTTATTTGTGGTCATACACACCAGCTTTGTATGTTTTACTGAAGAAAGGAGAGCCGAGGAACAAACTATTGGAATTTGTCTTTGGAACACCAATAGTTACAGTTAAATTCAAAGTTTAAAGGCAGTATAATAGTCGCATTGCCTTTAGCCAATCAGAGATGAGACGTATCCATATCATGAATAATAATAATTAAGACTCACAATCGTAACGTTTCCACTCACCCATCCTGCGACAAACTTCGGCCTCCTAAAGCAGAAAGGAGAGAGCATCTTTCCATAGAAAACAACTCACGCGGCATTTATTCATACTGGAGACCAAAGCAGATTTATTGAAGAAAAAACGCGCGAATGAGACCTTTCTGAGGAATCCGCAGAGGGGCTTATCCTATAGTGAGACATCTCAATCATGTTACTCAGAGAACCGGGGTTATGAGAGTAAACTAAAAATGTGGACACAGAGACAAGTTGAGCAGCTTTACCTCTGGTGGTAAAGGGACAGAGGAAGGACGCAGCTCTCCATCCCGATCCCAGACACAGAACAGATCCTTCCTACTCTGAGCCAACCACAGGAAGGTACCTGAAGCACAGTAAACACAGAGAACACCTGCTGGTATATGTGGAACTGAGTGGCAGGGATCCAGATGGACACTCTGTGTTACCTTCTTTATGAGGCACTGGTGAAGATGTAATAAAGGTCCATCTGGTGGCTGACACGGTTCCTCTTGGTACTACATTCTGCCAAAATGTACCTGGAAAAAACAAACGAAGGTTGTACACAAAAACAAGCTGAAAACTCTTAAACTGCTCTGCTGGACTTTACTGACCCACAAGGTTTCCACGGGCCAGATGCAGCTGGTTCCGTCCTGAGGCCACCCACACTCCTGTGGCATTAGCACTGACCAGGCTAGGCTGGCACTGGGAGTACTGTGACAGGAAGGCAACCACCCGCTCCACCGGGCCTCTGGTTACTGTGGCAACGCTCTGTGTAGCTTGCAGCAGGGTTTGGAAAAAATTGCCTTGATCGAAGACCACGTAGTCAGAAATGCTGATCTGTTGGAGACATGGAGCTGAGCTTTAAGACCAGAAGTCCAGACTCCTAAATCAAGACCAGGTCCAACCTGAACGGTAAAACTACCTGCTTCAACAGGTAACGTTCAGGCAGTCAACTCAAACTTCTCCTCTAACATAGTGATGCTTACGAATGAGCTGTGTACCTGCCACCAATGATCATCATTGCCCTGTGGTTTGGAAGGAGAGATGCCGGTTCGAAACCAGAGGCTGCCGCTTGCATCTAATGCCCAGGCTATTCCACCACCTCCTAGAGCGATGCATATGAGCTCCAGCCCCTGAGCCTCACTGCATCAGAGACAAACAATCAATGTCTAGGAAACTTCTTCAGTTTTACTTGTGGATGAGAACCAAAGCTGGAGAAGCAGCTTTCAGTTTCTATGCCCCCCACGTCTGGAACAAACTGCCAGATGAATGCAAAGCTGCAGTCACTCAACCATTTTAAATCAAAAATAAAACTTATTTAGTAGTGCTTATGAGTAACTGATATGATTTTTGCTTTCATTTTTTTAAATAACTGCTATTGCTTTAGTCAATTGCTAAATGTTTCCGTTTTTAATTTTCATAATTTTACCTAAATGTTCTTTTATGCTCCAATTACTAAATGTTTTTTTTCTTTTAATTACTGTTATTGCTAAATGTTTTGATTGATTCTTGCGTTTCATCAGTTTTTAATTTTATATATTTTCTTTTATGCTTTCTTTAAGTGATTCTCTGATTTAATTTTCACATTTTCGTAATCATGTTAAGCACCTTGAATTACCTTGTGTTGAAAGTGTGCAGTATAAATAAAATTGCCCTCCATGCCTTGCCTATCTAGTTACCAACTAACATGGAGCTTGACCTACATTTACACATAGAAGCTAAGCTAAAAAACAAATGAGCCGCAGCGTAACAATGCCATCAGCTCCAACGGCTCAGTGGAGTCAGACAGGTCAGTGTTTCCACACATGTAAACATCAAACTCTACCCTATATCTAGCTGAAAATGTAAAACCTTTAGTTTTAATCGGCGACAGGAAGCCGATAGACAACAGGGGCCAAAAGCAACACAACGTACAACTGTGTTGTAGCTGTATATACTTAAACATTTCAGATCAAACCATCATTAATATAAGCCTGACCAGAACAAATTTAAAAAACTGTTTTCAAATGATAATTTTATTTATAATGGTTATAATTATATTTATTTAAGTTAAAACAGCTTCTAAACCAAGATGGCACTATGTGAAGAGTTAGCATCCTTGGTAAATAAATTGAAATAACCCCGATATTTAGTGTTGTTCAGGATCTCTACCCAGGCCAAAATTCTGCCAGACCTGTTGAAAGTAAGAAATCCCTAGACCCAAAAGGACACAAAGGCCCATCTCACCTTTATTTGAAACATCTTTACGATCCACAAGACTGTTGGGAAATATTCGGACTGGCAGGAGGCTCCGGTCCATTCAGACCAGAATCTCTCACCATAAGAACAGTTTCTTCCCCTCTGCTGTCACACTCATGAACAATAATCTGAAGACTGTTCCTACCATCTGATCTGTCTCAACCACATGACCCTGTGTTGTGTTCTCTGCACTTTTTTTGCACTGATCATCACCTACACTCATACCAGTCTGCTTATCACACTATTTATTGCATGCTTAGCGTTTGTCTTATCGTATGTTTGCACAAAGTACTGCAGCAATTTCCTAATGTCGGAAATCTGCTCACCATTTGTCAATAAAACCTGATTCTAAAACTGAAAACGTGTAGAAGTTGTGTCCTCACTGTTATATCTAGTGTAAACTAACACAAAATTTCAGTCAAACAAGATGGTGGTGGTGTTATGATTTGGAGCTGCTGAGCTGCTTCAGGACCGGGACTCTGATGGAACAAAGAATTATGTTGTCTAGCAGAAAATCCTTAAGGAGAATGATCAACCATCAGCTTTTGCCCGAGACACACCTCGGTTATATAGCAGGACAATCATCCAAACACCAGCATGTCCACCTCAGAATGGCACCAACATTAATGTTGATAAAGAGTGCCAGCCTGTCCATGATCATAAACGCTTAGTGGCAGTTGTTGCTACTGTGGGGGCTAATTAGGGAGCAAGCTCTCTTTCACATAGGACCATGCAGGTCTGGATAGCCTTTTTCTCTTAAAGTCATCATTTGAAAACGGCTTCTAGTATTTACTGGGCACATCCTTGTTGGTATTAAACTCTGTTTGATAAACTCAGTGTCAAACATAATTGTTGTACTAGTTCCTCCGTTATAGTACTTTTTGAGATCATTTAAGCTGTTGCTGTTCAAATCAACCCTATATTGGATTAACTAGAGCAGTAGCAATTTCATGATGCACAAAACCATTAAATACATTTAAAACAATGTTCATATTTTGTGAATGTAATTAAGTTACAGCAGGACCAGTACCTGACGGTGTCGTACTTCCAGCCGTCTCCCTCGCTGCAGTAGCTGTTCATTCCTTCTCTGTAGAACAAAGCCTTGTGTTCACTTAAAGCCCACACCACACCTCCTCTCACACACACCTGGCTGAACACACAGGGGGACTCCACTTTAACCGAGCGAGCGCAGGGACGCTCCACACTCAGACCTGAAACACACAAAGCCTTAAATCTAGCAGGAGTAATAGTAGTTCTATAGTAATCAGTGGAGGATTCCTCTCCACCTCTTCTAACAAAGCGTTGGAAATCAAATGTACAAAGACGGTGTGGAAACCAGTTTTCTTAAGTGAATGCATCTCATCATCTGAATCATCAGATGATGAGATGCTGATGAGATGATGAGATAAAACTTTTTTTTTAAACAGCTGCGGGGCAAGATCTTCCCATCTCACAACATAAACAGGGATGTCAGAGACAATGAAACCTAAAGCAAACCAGAACACAAATCAGTATAACCAGCCATTCATGGAGACTTTCCTGACTTCCTTCTTCAAACATCTTTATATTCAAAACAAAAAGTTACCACTTTACTGGGATTACTGTGGCAAAATACAAAAAAAACACAAATATTTGATATCAAACATTTTTATCAGCTCATTATGCTAGGGTTGAAGTAGTCATATATTCTTTTTCTTTAGCTGGCAGAAATGTCAGGAATTTAAAGCAAAAAAATTGGCTGGTTCACCTTCTTTGGCTCTTTGTACTTTGGTATAAGGCTAAATAGTTGAAAAAATAGTTCAGAAAATTAACTGGGCAATTCAATTCAGTTTATTTATATAGCGCCGTTTCACAACAGATGTAATCTCAAGGCACTTTCAAGAAAAGTTATTACAACACAATGTTTAATGTAGAAGTTAGAGAACCACAGAAGATTGCGTCGTGACTTCTCAGCAACTGAGCAAGCATGAAGCGACAGTGGAAAGGAAAAACTCCCTTTTAACAGGAAGAAACCTCCGGCAGAACCAGGCTCAGTACAAGCGTTCATCTGCCGAGACCGTCTGTGGTTTGGAGAATACATAACAGAGACACAGAAAGAGCAATAGAACTGATGCAGAAGTTTGTTGCAGGACGTGGAGAACTTTCCGTCACTGCAATGCCATGTTAGTCAGGGTCGTCAAGCAGGGCGGGTCTACCTGCTGTAGGAAGAGACTAAGAGAAAACAGGTTAGCGCTTGAATTTACAGCACATCATGCAGTTGGGGAGAAGTAGGAGAGAAAGTAGGAACAGACCCTAATAATGTCCTCCAACAGCATAAAGCAGCATAGCTACTAACATTAACCTGTCTCCTAGCTACTAGGAGACCTAGCTACTAACACTTTCTACCTGGCTTACATTAATCTATCTCTACCTAGCTACTCTACCTCTTCCTATCTCTTCCTAACTTTTGACACTCTGCCTGACTACTAACATTAACCTGTCTCTTCCTATCTACCTGTCTGACCTGACTCTAACTACCTATAAACATATCTCTAACTGTAAGCTTTGTCAAAGAGGAAAGTTTTTAGCCTAGTTTTAAAGATAGACAAATTGTCTGCTTCACGAACCAACCCTGGGAGCCGGTTCCATAGGAGGGGAGCCTGATAGCTGAAAGATCTGCCACCCATTCTACTTTTAGAAATCCTAGGAACTACCAGTAAACCTGCAGTCTGAGAGCGAAGGTCTCTGTTAGGAACATATGGAACAATCAGGTCTCTTATGTATGATGGAGCTAGATTATTAAGGGCTTTATATGTCAGAAGGAGGATCTTGAATTCTATTCTAGATTTTACTGGGAGCCAGTGAAGAGAAGCTAAAACAGGGGAAATATGATCTCTTCTTTTAATATTCATCAGAATCCTAGCAGCAGCATTTTGAACTAACTGAAGACTTTTAATTGTATTCTGTGGACTACCTGATAATAGACAGTTACAGTAATCCAGCCTTGAAGTAACAAAGGCATGGACTAGTTTTTCAGCATCACTCCTGGACAGGATGGTTCTAATTTTTGCAATATTCCTAAGGTGAAAAAAGGAAATCCTACAGACTTCTTTAATGTGAGATCTAAATGACATATCTTGGTCAAAAATAACACTGAGGTTCTTTGCTTTATTACTGGAGGCTAATTTAATGCCTTCCAGGCATTTTAAAGACCCAAATAAATACATTTACATGTACTCTGAGCACTGAGAACAAAGTTGGGTTAACTTTTTTCTGTTTTTATAGTCAATAAAAATGGCTTTATTCAAGGCGTCTTTGAGTGTCCAAAAAAGCGCTATATAAGTTTGATGCATTATCATTTTTATTATTATTAAGCCTATATTTTTAAGAACTACACTTTCCTTCACTTGATAATACATTACTATATAAATATATTGAAATTAGTTTAGTCATAAAATTCAAACAAAAATTATTTTTAACTGACATTCCTTTTGCATTGATTGATTTTCTTTTGAGAGAGTTGTCTGTCTCGTTTCCTACAGAAACAAACTTCTTAGTTGAAAGAAAATAGTAGCTATAGAATTAGAAAAATGCTGAACATAACCTGAAGATACATTCTCCAATTTAGTGACAGTTTGTGAGCGTTACTAAATAAGACAGATGTGAAGTTACCTGTTTGCAGGAAAAGATCTCCATTGGTCCTGATGATCCACGCAGAGTCATCACTCAGAGCCACGAAGGCTATTTGCTCTGCAGCTTTATACCAATGACGTTTTCCTTTAACAGACACTTTGGCACAAGCAAATGCTGTCATGGTTTTCTGCTCCACCTTCCACAGCAAATTACCTGAAATGTTAAAAGCAGTTAACATGTGGAGAAAAAAGCAACTCTACATATTTGTTATGAATGACCCTCTGAGATAAGCTGTGTACTGTAATAGATCACTACAAAGCTAGACATCAGAGTCTGCCCACCTGAAGGGGATAACGCCACCTGGTGGACATTGTCTTCAAAGCGCTGCCATCTGAGTCCAGTCTCAGGAAGTGTGCTGCAGAACAGTCCTCCTTTGAAATCCAAACACCACACATGTCTGGAACCAAAGCTCACAAGTCAGACATCTGAGATTCAGCAGCAAGACAGAAAACAGCTTGAGCTGACTCACCTATCAGTCACCTGGAGACTCAGTATTCCACATCCTGGTCCAGAGTAGCCCATCCAACTTTCTGCCAACTGCAAAGAAAAGAAAACATTTTAATTACTTTAATTAGGTAAAATACTTTGATTTGCAGTAGTTATAATTAGCACCATGGGATTTGGTATTGTTCATACAGTGTTAAAAATTATTTTGTAGTTTCCAAATTTTTTTCTAGAAGAACGAGCTCTGACGTCCTTCTCCTGCGTCCTGTGGGACAACCGATCCATTCGAATTAAGTTAAATTTTTGTGGGGTGGACATGAAAAAAACTCTAAAGAATTTTCTTTTTCTTTTTAATTAAGTTCAGAATTAGCAATGCTTAACTGGAAAATGACAAATAATTTTACAATTTTTCATTTTAATTTTATTTATGAGTCAAAAATGGCATTTGTTGTCAGAAAATGAAAAAGCATTCTGAAAATCATTTTAACTGTAATTTTTGACATTTCAAAATTACTTTTCTAACTATTTTGCTAGTTGTGTTATTTGGAAATTACATTTTAAATTTCATTTTCTTTTTCATTTTAATTAAGTTACAGAATTAAAGGCAAATGCAAATGAAGCATGGCTGAATATAAACAAGATTATTTATCTACTTAAATCACCACATTCTATGTGTTGTCCATCGTTATGCAAACAAGATTTTTTCCTGCAGATCTCAGCTGGATAACCCTCTCCAGGCCAGATGTCATGTTTTCCCTCCTAAGGTTATCTGGTGGCTGGTATTTTAGCCATGCAACTCTCATGTATGGTGCTGTGATGTTTTTTAGGTGTGGATAAAGGTTCATAGTGTACATCATCAGGTAGTAATAATACCAAAGCAGGTTCAACACTGCTAAGATCAGAGGAATGGTGTCGAAACCAGACTTAGAGAGACTAATCCTAGGGGTGTCACGATTCTCCAAATCCTCAATTCGATTTGATTTTCGATTTTAGTGTCACGATTTGATTCGATTCTGATTTTCTTTTTAAAACTTACTTTTACAGTATCGAACCCTATGTCAATTTTACACTGGTTTTATTCATAAAATGTTGTCCAGTAAATCTTATTTTAAAAGACAAAATTGATGCAATTTTTATTATTCTTGTGTAATGTATCACATTAATGTTAAATCATTTATTTACAATGATATTGTTGTTAAATGCTAACGGAGGCTTGCTGCCATCTAGTGGCTCTTTATCGTTACTGCAGAAATACGATATGCTCCAGATAGGACCGAGCAAAATGTAGCTAATAGCGGTCCCCTTGTTTACAATGCAAAAGGGAACTTAACTCGCCGGGAACAAAAAATTTCATCACCAGTGGTTTGAGAGTAGAAGGAGCGGCTTTAACTCCGTTCCTGTTGCTCCATCTATCCAAGCCGTGGTCGAGTTGTAGCTTAGCCAATAGCTACTTGCTAGCATCAGCTAATGTGCTCTGTAGACCTGCGGTCTGATCCAGGGGGATGTGAAACAGGCAGTTAATATGTTACCAGGTGTTGTTGGGAGTTGGATGAGAACTAGTGAGAGTTACTTGTTAGGGAAAATGCAATGTGTGCTTCCTTGGGATGAGACGGTTGTCTGCTAAATATTGCTACGGTGTCCCGAGTGGGACACAGGATGTAAACATGGCAGGAGGTGATCGTGATCATCTTTTGGATTTTGATGTGCAAGGTCATAACGTAATTTCGATCGATATATACAAAATCAAGACTGTGACACCCATATTATCCATGCATTTGTCTCCAGCAGGTTAGACTACTGTAACGGCCTGCTCACTGGCCTCTCTAAACGAGCTGTTAGACAGCTGCAGTACATCCAGAACGCTGCTGTTCGAGTCCTGACAAGAACCAGGAAATACGACCATATTAGTCCAGTGCTCCGGTCTCTGCAATGGCTTCCTGTCGCTCAGAGAATAGAATTTAAAACAGCTCTGCTTGTGTACAAGTCTTTTCATGGTTTGGCACCAAAGTACATCTCTGACATGTTAGAGACATATGAACCATCTCAGGCCCTGAGAACTTCAGGGAGAGGTCTCCTGGTGGTTCCCAGAGTCAACAATAAACACAGTGAGTTGATGGTTGTTTTTTTCTGTTTATCTGTTTTCTTAATTTTTGCAACTGTAAAGCGCTTTGAATTCCCTTGTGTATGAATTGTGCTCTACAAATAAACTTGCCTTGCCTTGCCTTCAACATAATACCTGGGATTGGGAAGCATCATTGTTTTTATAGCCAATTTAATTTCCCATGTACTATTCCTCTTTGGTAACAAATTTTGAGCAGAGTTGGCTTCTGTCAAGCTTTAGATCATTTTATAACAGCGTTTCCTTCTCTCCCTGCTTTGTTTGAGTTGCTCACATGTCATGTGACTTTCCCAGATCTCATGCTTATGACCAGTCAAATTGCCACCTTTGCGATTAGAAAATCTAATTTTGTCATATTGCGATATTATTGCATATGCAATTAATTGTTCAGCCCCAATAAATATAGGTTAAATTAAACTGGATTTAAATGGAAAATCATTAAAAATCCCGTATCAGCACCTTGGCAATAAATGATGCACGACCAAGATTGGTTTTGTATTATTTTTACCACATGTGAATAATGTGGCAGTGTTTATTTTCTCCTCAAACATCCTATATGAATAAAACAGTTTGCGATGAAAACAGTGTGCAAAACCAGTGTGCTCAGACATGTCCACATAAAAAGAAACGTAGAACAGAATTCTCCAAAGGTCAAGGAAAGATGTCAGAAACAATGGGAAGCAGAAAGAACTGGTTGGTGGCTTTATAACATGTAAAGGAAAGTTGGTATAACGAAAACAGAATAAAACAGAAAGGAGGAAATACTATATCTACATTAGGATTTGGTCATATACCGGGTTAAAAAATAGCCTATATTATGTAAGCATGGTAAACAAACTACAGGGAAATGTGAATTTTTTATAACTTCGTTTGTGTAACTATGGAACATGTTATATTATTTATTCTGAAGCATTCTGTTAAGAGAAAGGAACTACTACAATATGTACAAGATACCAAATTACAACTGGAAATCCAGTTTTTTAAAAAGAAATTGCTAAGATATCTTGAGAAAACAATTAGTGGAAATAATGTACTTTTTGTTTGTTTGTTGAAAATTTCTAAAAAATAAGACAGACATATTTACAATGGATCAAACATTGCATGCCAACTGCCATAAAAAAAGTTTTTTTTTTTTTTTGATGCATCATTTTCCTGTTTTTTGTTATAAATTTAAAATGTCCTATGTTATTAAATTCACCAGGTTTTTTGAACGCTCCTTGAATGAGGATTTTCCGTTGGGATCTCTTTCTTATAGTGAATTCACATTTCCCTTATGTGAACAGCTTTTTGGATTTACTCAGGGTCTATTAGTCTGATTATTTGATCATTTATTGTGAGAAAAAAGTAAGATCTGAGGAAATCTGTAAAGGAGCAGATCCTTTTTTCACAGCATTGCATGCAACTTTTATTTCTCACCATGTAAGGTCTGTTCTTGTCCTGACTGTCCTGTTCTGGGTCTTTCTCTGAAGTCTTTTCTGCCTCTTCCGATGGACCGATGTGGGCGTTTCCTCCACCGACAGCAGGAAGAGAGTGGCAGTAGATGTCCCCCTCTTCATCACTGGACATGCTGGGCTTCCTGTCCTGATTGGTCACATCACAGGCAAACATCTGCTCTGCCAGCTCAGCTGAGAGAAGTGGGTGGTCCTCCTGGAAAGGAAACCAGTTTATACTATCTGTATGCTACTCATTACCAAACTCATCTATTTACTTTGGTATAACATGCCTCAAAGTGCTAGACTGTAACATTGCAAGATAACTATTGGTTGGATACAGTTCATTATGTTTGAGAGCAATAGACTGGTGTGAATATAAACCAACTCTATACAAACCATTAGAAAGAGCAACTACAATCCACAATAGTAACATGATTACAGGTGCTGTGCTGGATTAAGCCACTATCATACCTCATTTAGGGATGTCTATATTCTGTTTTACAGAACTAAATCTCACTATGTCCAACAGTGAGCACACACTCTGTTTTACTACCAGTTGTACTGATGGAATGGTACGAAGTGGTTAGAATAATGTACGTATTGGTTATTTCTGCAGAAGGAATATAACTGCTGCATACCAGAGGAAAAAACTAAAAGGGGACGTCACCTTTTGGCAACTATAGACCAATCAAATCAATTGGTCTTTTTCCTAGAACAGTTGTGCCGACAACGCAGACATTGTCTTTACAAAATGTAAAGGCTAGAAGGTTCAAACCACAAGTGGCTTATCTTATCTGATGGCCCAATTGCAATTTGCATTAACTATGACATTTTTTTAGAAAGTCTGTTAATCAAAACTTTTTGTTCCACTTATGTCACTGAAAAGATTTTTTTCCCTCTCTAGGCCTGTGGTCCTCAAACTGGGGTCCCTTGACCCCTGGGGGTCTGTGATCCATGTCTTGGGAGTCCGTGAAACAAACAGTGATCAGAGGACTTACTGACAATAATATTTTTATATTCAGAAAAGGTTAGCTAGTTAGTTCACCTTAGTAACTGGCTACAAGGTTAATAAGTTCAAAAGGGTCATGTGTTAAATATGATAGTGGATTTATAAAAAGTTTCATGAATCTCTGCTGTATTTCCTTTAAAAAAAACAAATCTGATTATGTCTTATTTGCACCCAAACTTTTACTTTTTCAGTCATGTTTAGGAATGTTAATAAATCACAATTCATTCACAGCTGCCCTGTGATTAATTAGATTTTTTTAAATTATCTTTTGACAAGTCCAGTTTTTTAATTTACATTATTTATTTAATGCATATTTTTAGCAATCTTTTGATCTGCATATTTTATTTAATTACACGAGTTTAGCAGCATTTTGTTTTTGTACTTCAAGAAAACGTAACATTATCTGTTACGCTGATGTTACTTGCCTGTTTGATAATAATAAAGCGAAGGAAGGTTTGTAATTGTACACTTTCATTTGACATAATTTTATATACGTAGTCAACATATGGCTTGATTTGATTATATAGGAGATCTGACTTCAGCTCCCTCCCTTTAGATTCACATTATGATGCATGGGGGGGGGGGGGTCTTTTTTTTACTCAGCTAGATTTACATTAAACATCTACATTGTAGGTTCCAACCTTGATGGGAAAAAGAGTACCAGCACTTCTTGTTGTCCACTAAAAGCACTGCCCACATGGAAAAACAAACGAAGGCTAATAGTAGCAGCTTTTACCTGTCTCTCCTAGACCTGTCAGACATCCACTATAGAGTCAATGCAAACACGACTGCAGCTTTGCAGAGATGACTGTCTCACCTACCTTGGAGCTAGAGAATGTATAGGATTCAACTTTAGTTTATATACCATTGCATACTGTTAGTTTACATTCAGAAAATGCTCCAATAGCAGAACCCCATTCAGAACTACATATTTACATTAACTGCATTTAAGACACAGAACCTTTGTTCTCACTGTCGGGCATTAAATCAGACTGTTCCTGTTTTAGCTCAGGATTACCTAAACCAGTTCAAAAGTCAAACCTTTACTTACACTTTAAATAAACTGGGGAAAACCAGGTGATGTCATCATGATACTTTGTGAGCATCGGATAGGTTAAAGTTTAACACTGAGTTAAACAGAGTCATACATATGGATGTTAAAGCCTACACATTGAACAGTCAGCTTCTTTGTGTGAAATCATAGAACATTTAAAAGGAATCAGCTCTGATGTCTGGAAGAGAGTTCTGGACTTTCACCGGTCTTGGTTATCATGAACATTATCCTGAGTGACATGAGTCCTGTACCAACATGGCCAGAAGGAGTCATGACTTCAGACAAACAGAACATTTTGCAAATGGTTAATGACCCGAAACATGCTACGACATTTTCATAATGTAGCTCAGAGATAGCAAGATCCATGTTTTGCACTGACCATCAAAAAGCCTCGGTTTCAGAAAAAAATCATGTGAAGAGTTACACTACCGTTCAAAAGTTTGGGGTCACCCAAACAATTTTGTGTTTTCCATGAAAAGTCACACTTAGTCACCACCATACGTTGTGAAATGAATAAAAAATAGAGTCAAGACATTGACAAGGTTAGAAATAATGATTTTTATTTGAAATAAGATTGTTTTTACATCAAACTTTGCTTTCATCAAAGAATCCTCCATTTGCAGCAATTACAGCATTGCAGACCTTTGGCATTCTAGCTGTTAATTTGTTGAGGTAATCTGGAGAAATTGCACCCCACGCTTCTAGAAGCAGCTCCCACAATTTGGATTGGTTGGATGGGCACTTCTTGCGTACCATACGGTCAAGCTGCTCCCACAACAGCTCAACGGGGTTCAAATCTGGTGACTGCGCTGGCCACTCCATTACCGATAGAATACCAGCTGCCTGCTTCTTCTCTAAATAGTTCTTGCACAATTTCGAGGTGTGTTTTGGGTCATTGTCCTGTTGTAGGATGAAATTGGCTCCAATCAAGCGCTGTCCACTGGGTATGGCATGGCGTTGCAAAATGGAGTGATAGCCTTCCTTATTCAGAATCCCTTTTACCCTGTACAAATCTCCCACCTTACCAGCACCAAAGCAACCCCAGACCATCACATTACCTCCACCATGCTTAACAGATGGCGTCAGGCATTCTTCCAGCATCTTTTCAGTTGTTCTGCGTCTCACAAACGTTCTTCTTTGTGATCCAAACACCTCAAACTTGGATTCATCCGTCCACAGCACTTTTTTCCAGTCTTCCTCTGTCCAATGTCTGTGTTCTTTTGCCCATCTTAATCTTTTTCTTTTATTGGCCAGTCTCAGATATGGCTTTTTCTTTGCCACTCTGCCCTGAAGCCCAGAATCCTGCAGCCGCCTCTTCACTGTAGATGTTGACACTGGTGTTTTGCGGGTACTATTTAATGAAGATGCCAGTTGGGGACCTGTGAGGCGTCTGTTTCTCAAACTCCCCCTGTTTTCAGATGTTAAAGTGGTTATATAAGGGATTTCGCCAGCTAACTGTCTTGGAAGTGTTCGTTGGGACTCTATGGTCCTTCATTTTGTTTCTTTTCTGCCACCCAACCACTCCCACATGCGCATAAAAATGTCAACAAAAATCCTCCTATAGATTTAACAAAGAAGTGGGACATGTCAAATCTCTATATGGAGAGAGCAGGGGTCTCGTTACTCGAATATTTTTTGTATTTGACCAGTTTAAAAACAATGACAAAAAATCTGAAGGTTCTTGATCCTCTGACCACTTGGTGCAGACGCATACACATTTTCAGCTTTATGCAGTTAGTGCAAATAACTAAATCACTAAAAATCTCTCTAACCAGAAGGTAACAGCCCATTGAAGTGTAACAGAGGCTTTGAAAGGCTTTGTGCTGAGGAGCCAGGTGTCGTGCCAACCACTGGTTCATGCAATGAGATTTCCTCCCATTAAGGCAACAGCTCGCGGTCAAGAGACAACGAGTCAGTCAAACTTCTGATCTAATTCCCAAACTTTGGCTAAAGTGACGCTTACTTTCAGTCTTAAGTGAGGTGGCAGAGATTCAGTCTCCAGAACAAAATCTAAACCACCATGAGAAGTTATCTGTCTAAGGCAAAAATCCCAAACTTCATGACGATAACCTCTACAGCAATCCCACCATTGGATTACACACAAACCAGTGAGCAGTTCCGTTCAATCCGGAACAGGAAGAAATTGTGAGACTGTTCAGGCCACAGGAGGCAACTTTTTCATATTATAAATGCATTCCCTTAATTTCATTTTTCACGTGTTGTTCTCTGTTCAGCTTGTTTGGATTGAATATAGGGCTGGGCGATATAGAAAAAAAGCTTAGCGATAATTATCGATAAAAAAAAATCACATAATGTAAAAACTATATTTTAAGTGCCCAGTCATTTTGTTATTCTTCATTGAACTAATTTCAACTAAGAAGTAAATTCATTCAATTTTCAAACACTTCTTTTTTATCATAAGTAAGTTTGTAAGACAGAAACAAACCAGGAGACCTGAGTAACATCAGTAAATACAAAGAAAAGTAATATTATTAACCATTATATATATATATATATATATATATATATATATATATATATATATATATATTTTTTTTTTATTTTTTTTTTTTAAATCATGTTAGTAATTTAAATTAAAGGCTTATTTTTATTCTTTTTAATCTTTTAAACATTTTATGACACTTTATAATATTAATGGCTGAAACACTTGGTTTTAGTTTGTCAATAAAGCGTATTCAAATTCTCTTCAGCTGTAGGCTAAAGCTAACTATCTACTCACCAGTGTTGATGGGCTCCAACACTGCAGCTCAGTCACTGAGAGCTGAAGCCAGCAGGTCTATCCAACCCCTGTTTTTAAAGCGTTTTTACGTTTCTGAGGACCAGGAGCAGAACCTCGGGGACATTTTAACAGCCACAGATGTTAGCAACGCGACGCGACCTGGGTACGTTTCCTGTCTCTCTGTAAGAGATTTGTAGCGAGCTGGAGATGGGAATCCTGCTTAAAACAGCTGATCTTAGTTTTATATTTCATTCATTATTGCTACGTTTAGTGTTTTAGTGCGTCGAGGATCGGTTCAATGCAGGACATAACCTTTACCGGAGCCACGGAAACATTTATCCGGGACAACGTCCTCTGCAGCTTCTTTGTTGTTACGTCTGAGCGCGCCGAAGCTACGGTTAAATTCTGTTTCAGCTCAAATCATTTCATCCTATTTGTGGTTTGAAAGCAGAGAGGGTGGCTGACAGAGCTGTGTGGGTCATTGTTAATGATTCGTTTGGAATAAGTAATGATTGTTGTATTAGCTGCCTGATAGGGTATAATGAAAAAATGAGGGGAAACTTTTTTTTTCTATCAAACTTTTTTATCGACCCCCTTTTTTTTCTATCGCACCACACATCTATCGATCAATATATATTGCTATCGAATTATCGCCCAGCCCTAATTGAATATTAAGAGAAATTAATAGAAATAAATCCTACTGAATGTCATAATTAAAAGAAGTTGAGAAGTAAAAATAGATCATGAGCTGATTTTTGATCCCATTAGTCAAAATGATAGACAACAATACCAACCCATAACTGGTAGAAATCAGTTCAAAACCTACCGTCTCATCTGTGGATGCAGGCAGTTTCCTGGGAAACCTTCCATCATCATCCAGTTGCTGCTCAAGCCCTCCATCAGCTTCAGCCTTTGTGTAGGAGAAGGTGCATTCCAGCAGCTGATCAACGTCTGGGGTTGGGGGAATAGGATCCGCCACTGAACCATCTTTCGGAGCCTTTACTGGGTTCTGCTGGTTCTTCAGACCCGACAGGAGCAGGGGCCCTGTATTGGGAATGGAACTGACAAGAATAATGAGAAGGTCATACAGCAGCAGTGGAATATAAATGGGACTAGAACATGCTACGGCTCATCGGACACTAACCCAGACTGGTTGAAGGAACACTCCCCCTCTTTCCCATCTTTCAAATCTCTTTCTGACCCCATGTCTTCTGTCTCCTGAGGCTTCTGGTCATGGATCTGTTGTAATGCAGCCTGGTTCTCAACATCAAGACCGATGAGGAAGGAGTGGTCACTGGAGGGGGTTCCATTTTCTCCATCACTATAGTTGCTGTCCTGGACTAAAAACACTGAATCTGAACAGCTGCTCTCCACGAGACGGCTTCCAGTGCTGCGGTCTAAGGAAACGTCTAAGGACAAATTGAGACAGATCACAATGAGACAGACATTACATGCATAAAGCTCCCCACTTAGCCTTGGGTTTTAGCTCCCTTAATTAAAGAACAAATAAAATCCAACGCTTCAAAGTGAGTAAGAATGTTAATTAGCAGGAGATTAATGTATATTTGGCTGTACAGGTGTAAACAGTCATATGAATAGTGGCGAGAACCTGCTGGAGGTGCTATGATGATATTTTACGAGTGTTGGAGACTTCTCTTAGCATACTGCTGTCTGCACTCAGGATAAACTGGCTTGGAAAGAGCATTTTTTTAAATACATAGAGCAAAAAAAAAATGTTCTTTTATTTTTTCCTTATTTTCTTCAGTTTTTACTGCTGATATTTTACTGACATTACTCAGTATTGTTAAACTTAATATTAAACTTTAAAATCCAAATATGTTGGGAAAACACACAGGCTGTGGTGGACTGTACATTCATTTTTAAGCACTGCTGACTCTATATCAGCTTTGATGTCTGTCTTAATCTACTTGCCTTGATGTCGTTTCTTCTTCTTTTTCACTCTGATGGGTTTCACCACCAGCTCCTGCTGCATCCTCTCCTGGTCTATAGGGGCACTGTAGCGCCTGGAGCTCAGCTCATAGGATGCGCTAACTGGAGTTGTTACTGGGGTGGGGGTGGCTGAACTCTGGCTGTCCCAAGCGGTGACAGAGCTGCTACGGAAGCGGGAGCTGCTGAACAAAAAAGACGGCTGGCTGCACTCCATCACCTGAGCAGACGGAGAAAACAGTCCTCAGAAAATGCAATATGAGCTTTAAATTGCATTTGCAAAATGATGCATACACATGTACCAGTTGTCTATATTTTATTTTTTTCATGCAACACATCTACACAAAATTTTGCATTAATGGACATTTGTGAGATGGGACAAGACCCAAAATAATTGTTCAGTTACCAGTTGAAGTGTTAATATTGTGACTATTAAAATTCTTTCATACATCTCATAAAATGTGCAGCTTCGACTCCCGGACAAAGAGGAGGAATCCTTGAAGACTGATTAAAAAGACATTTGATTTGATAAGACTGATATATTTCACACCTAAATATAATTAAGAAGTCAATCTATTGTTACAGCAATCCATGCATTATTTTTGAAGTATTATCAGCTATGTCACCAGTTTTCCTTCAACAATCATAATCTTCTTGCCACACTTCCATAAAGCTCACATTTGTGGGGTGCATGGCCTCTAGTCATCCTGTCGGCAATATTTAATTGACCTTCGAATTAATAATTATTATGATCATAAATCAAAATCAAAAAACGTTACTGACACTAGCGATTAATTTCTGAGTACATACCACCAGACTGGTACCCTGCTGGTTCCTGAAACGGCCCTGTGGACCTGACCATACGGGTTCTTTTTATTAATTAAATGATTTAACAAGAAAACAAATGTAAAAGTGAATAAGTCTTAAAATGTATGTTGGACATGTCTAGAATGTATTCAGTTAAGGTCTTATTCGATCTAAGGGACCACAATGGAAATAAGCCCCAGGGCTTTATTGTGTTATCCTGACTTTGTCTTTTTTAACTTATGGTGCAAAGCTGTATCACGTTTTATAACAAAAACGGTCGAAGAAAATCAATCAATCAATCAAGGGATTTTACATTTTTGTTATATTATAGAATATAATAGAGTTGTTATTGTCAACATGTTATTATTGCGTAATTTTTTCTTGCAAGCAAGGGACACAGCACCGACATGGCGTTGTCTGGTCAGTGTCTAAACACAAACAGTCTTCCAACCCAGCTTTATATATTGGATATGTCTTTTATGTTTGTATGAATGAATGATAAAAATTGTCTAAAGGCCGCTGTAAAATCTATAATTACTGTTACTCCAAGATTATTGTCCCTGAGGGGCTAATAAAGTGTGATTTGATTTAATTTACACAAGGTGGTCACTCCCAGTAACCTTCCATTAACTCAAACCCTGCAGTGAGAAAGCAGAGTATTTTATTGCTCCTATCATCAGTGAGTGAAAACAGATCCAAAGGAAACTTGTTCTACCTCATAAGCCAGTGCTTTCCTGACATCCTCTTAAGCTTAAATTACTCCACTTGTTCCTGGTGGATGTTAGTTGACCTGTAGGTTGCTCACCTGTGCTGTGACCTAGTCTCACCTGTAGGTGTGTCCATTCATTGTCTATTTATGTGAAACAACGTTAAACTAAGGTAAAACATTCCCCATTGCTGCTCAATGTCATTAACATCAATTATCCAACTATTAGGCCAGGTTTCTAACTGTAATAATGTAATAATCTATTTGTACTGTGACAGCGTTACCTTTAGTGGGCCGTCCTGTTCCACTACCTCTTCTACTTCTTCCACACCCTCCTCCTCCTCTTCATCTGTGCCTTGCTCAGAGACCCTCTCGCTGCCCCCTGCCTCTCCCTTGCCTCCACCTTCTACGATGATAGCCATTGTTCTGATTGGCTGGACTATTTCCACTGCTCCAGTTGGTTGGAGAATTGTAGGTGTGGTCAGTGGTGAAGACAGATGAGCTGACAACACTGATAAAAACATTAGATAAATACACTGTACACATTAGTTTGGGCTACCATTGAGAGAGGCATCGTCTGTGGCAGAATTAGTAGCACTCACTGTTTGACACTATTCCCTCTGGATTGGTGGAAAGGCGGATAATCTCTCGGTCCCCTTTCAGGATGAAGATTTCATTGTCACAAGATGACACTGACACAATGTCTCCACTGCTTTCCAGTGCACCGATCAGAACCTTCAAGCACCAAACAAAGGAACAATTTATCCTTTAGATTCAATCCAGAGTTTCCATCCAGACCAGGGTGGTTCATCTCTTCACTTCACTAAAATACGGTGGTACTCAAAACACTTTTTAATTATTATTATTTCTGGTTTAAAGTATTTCTTGTTGTAGATCTCAGTACTGCCGTGACATTTTGATGAATAAAGTGAACAATATGGCATTGCATGGTCATGCTCTGCTGAATTGGTTGAAATCTTACTTGGATAACCATTTTAATAAATACTTTACTTCTATTTTAATAACTACTTAAAATAACTACACACTATTTTAGATTTTCATGTGTAAATAAGTGTTTTACCCTCCTTGTGCTGATAACACACAGCTTTGTGCTTCTGTGTCATAACATGATCCTATTTCATCACACTCACTAAAATAAATAAGAGAATATACCAGAATGTTCTGCAGCCCAGCACTGACTCATACCTCCATTTCTAGAGCCACATAAACCCTATTACTACAGGAGCCCAGTATCTTTAAATGCTGCCAGAATGAAGGGATTCCTGTCAAAAAAGGAACAGAAAAAACTGGTGCATGGAAATCAGTATATTTCATTGGTGTCCTTGGGGTGTTTGTAAAAAAAACAGATGAATTTGTTAACAGCAGCTCATCAACAATACATTTAATCGAGCTTTGACCAAAAACAACAAATGGAATATAGTCCAGAAGTCCTTTAGTCTTGCATCAGCATAAACTCCATATCCTCTGCGAGCTCCTTGCACTCCCCTAAACGTCTTATACTGCTAGACACAAGCATTATTCAAACCGTCCTTTTCTATCCTCCCCCTGTTACTTTAAAGGGATAGTTCGCCTATTTAAGACATGAAGTTGTATGCAATCCTCACCAGCACTATAGTGCATACACGTTGTCTCACTCAGTGGTCACCTCCCTGGTCAGAGTTCTGGCCGCTTGAAGTTGTTCAAGAAAGTAGTCCCTGTTAGTTTCCGGGGCCACAAAACTATGCGTTTTTAATTGAAAAAAATATATGTGTTTGAAAGCTTGATTAATTTACATCACAAAACTGCCCACCAAAAAAATTCATACCTCCAGTTTTAATCGGCACTATTTTCTCTTCCATTTCCATCAATCCGCGCTGCCGTAAACGTCAACGGTGCGCCTAATCCCGTCAGCTGTTGATAGCGCAACTCGCGGACAACATGTCTGACTCCGAAACTTCCGATGATAAATGCAATTTTAGCACAATATCAGATGAAACAGATGATGAAGAAATTAATTTTAGCAAAATACCAAAGGCATACCTTTATGAACCGGAGTACACCGATGCTGAACTTCAACAGATGGAGATAGAACGGGAAGAGAGAGAGAGAGAAGACAGAGACGGCAGTGCGGATTGATGGAAATGGAAGAGAAAATAGTGCCGATTAAAACTGGAGGTATGAATTTTTTTGGTGGGCAGTTTTGTGATGTAAATTAATCAAGCTTTCAAACACATTTAGTTCCCAATTAAATAATAAAGTCATCACACATATGGACCGGGAATCCCCCCTCTACCTGCTACCCTCAGACTGCAGGTACAGGACTCTGAGGTGGTGGCACGGTTCAGTAAAAGCTTCTCCCTTCAGCCATTGTTGCTCCAACAGCTCACTAATCCTGCTCCTCACCCCATGCATATGTGATTTCCTATGTGTTTATTTGTCCACATTGTATTCATATTTCCTGACAGTATATGTGAGGAGGAGTTTCCCGTGGGAGACAATAAAGGTTTTTCTATCTCTCACGGTCTAACATTACAGTATATGTTGACATTTTAAACCAGAAACATGAATACCACATTAGGGAGAGCAGGGATCTCCAAACACAGTCTATATGCAGCAGTACTTCCAGGCAACCTCTCAGGGGTTTGTTAGAGTTATGAAGCTACAACATCTCCATGGAAACGAGGTCTGGGAGATGCTAGACAACAGTGTAAAGCTACTTTCATCTATGTTGTATTTCCAATTCTTCACTGATCTAGCTTCACCTTTTTACCAACTGTGAAAATACAAAGAAGTTACAAAACTTCTCCTTTTCTACATTTCTGTTTCACTGAAAACATAATAAATCCCGTGTTTGACCATGAAATCAAAGAATGAACACAGATCTGTCCTACTTACTGGGATCTTATTGAGTCGTGCTCTGAGCTTTGATCATTGGTAAAGGAATAGTCAATAGATAAATGCATTACCTCATTGAGACAGTCAAATACGTAGATGCTGTATTCATTCCAGCTGAGAATCCAACCCTCTCGAAGAAAACAGATGAGCAGGCCGAGCTGGCGGTCTGCTGGACGGTACGCTCCAACTGGACCGGAACGTGGAAACAACTCAAAGTGAGGGATCTGGAATGGAGCAGCAGACAGAGGAGTAGACAGGCAGAGACCTTCTACATACAGTCATGTCACATTTCTAACCACAAACCTCAATGCATTTGAGTCTGTTAGAGACAGGGGCTGGACTAGATAAGCTTTTGCTTCTTCCAGTCCCCTCTCAAACTGTTTTATCTTATTGTATGTTTTGTTTTATTTTTATTCAAAGGCGTTAATCTTAGTCCATATTTTATGTCTTATTTTATGCACTAGGAATATGGACAAGTGTATGTGCTAATTTGTCAAATCAGTCTTGAAATGAAAGAAAATGATGCATGGTTTTAAACATTTTCACTGATTAAAACATGTGGTGTGTATTTATATTCAGCCTGAACCCATGAACCCCCTTTCACTGGAAATGTGGTGCTTAGAGCGTTGGTTCCGTCCTCTCTAGTGCCCCCTACAGATCAAAGGGGGTTTTCACAATTTTGTCTCTGCTGAGGTTGTGGAGTTTAACAAAATGATAATTGTAAATATTACATTTATAAAATCCAAAAGTCCATATAACCTACAGTGTTACACTGTAGAATAAGAACCAAACCCTACAATTGCTGCTTATTTTTTACAAATTAAGGTTTGTAATGAATAGCTTTTAATGCGTGTGTGTGGGTGTGAGCTGGGTTTGGGGGTTCCAGGCTTGTCTTGGACACAGACAAAAGGTAGTGAACCACTGGCTAAGAGGAAACTTCTGAGTGTACCTGTTTGTCAAAAAAAGATTTGAGTATTCGAGTGTCCTCCACCTCTCCTCTAACATTAGACCTCCACAATCTGAGTCCAGGTCGGGCAGCATACACCTGGAGATCGCTCTGTTTACAAAGCACTGGCAGAAAGCAAGCTCCAAACCTGCCGTTTCTGAGACAGCAGAGAGACACTGTCAGCGCTGCTACCTGCAGTGATATTTAAAGCAGCTTGTTTCATGGCTGATAGACCGAGATCATTGGAAAGCAGGTGAGTGAGGTCTGGTGTACCTCTTGCGAGGTTTGGTGCCCAGCTGCAACACTTCCTGCTTCTGTGTACAGTAGAGCACAGATCTGTGCTGCGTTGAGACCAACAACACCTGGTTTCTGTACTCCATCTGAACCACACCTGACGGCTCCTCCAGCAGCAGCACAGGTTTACACACTCCCTGCACACATTCATGGTCAGACAGTGAGACTGATGAAAGGTTCAAACAGTCCTGGGTCACAGTGTGTTTTACCTGGTCTAGGTCCAGAGAGGAAAACACGACCCGCCCTTTATCATCTCCAGAGAAAAGCTTCATCCCGTTGGCGCTCCAGGTCAAAGACGTGATGGAACCTTTATGGAGGCTGACAACATCGAAACGTCTGAGCTGCAACAGAACCAACACATCAGCTGCAGCCTCCTGATAACAGCAGAGATCCAGAAAGGATAGATCTGCTCCGTGTACCATTAGCAAAAAATGAACATTTGATTGGTTTTTGTGTTATTTACTAGTTAAAAGTCTTGTTTGTCATATCTTACATTTTAGTCTCATATTATGAAAAGTAAGACCTTTTTTGTTTGTTCTTTATTTGATTTAAAAACAATTAACATTTTCATTTGATTTAGGCTTTTGTCATTGAAATGGAAAAGACGAGTAATAAACAGAAAAGGTGTGTATTAGCAAACCTGTTTGTTGCGTCCAGGAAGTGGGGACACCAGCTGGAAGACTACAACCCGACCAGAAGCTGTTCCAGCAGCCACCAGATCATCAAAACAGCTGAGCAGTTTTACAGCCGTGATCGCGTCACATTTTCCCTGTTAGACACAGAGACAAACCAGGAGAACTACAGCGCCTTGCAAAAGTATTCACACTCTTTGAAAAGGTTCCGGTTTAGTCAGGTTACAACAACAAAATTCAGTGTATTTTATTTGGCATTTGATGAGACAGACCAACACAAACTAGTGCTGGCTTTTAAAGAGAAAAAAAAATAATGTATGGCTTGAATAAATTCTTTCTGAATACAAGTCTGAAAAGTGTGGTGAGCCCCCTTTTACTCCACTGGGCATAAACAACATCCACAGCCTTGAGAAGTCACCTAATCAGTAAGCAGATTCTAGCTGTGGGTCGGGTTTTTCTCTGTAGAGCTGCTTCACAAGTTCTGATCCTTCCATCATATGGACATACAGAGAGGGGGGGGGGGACACCTGCAGACCTACCAAGACATGGAAGACCACCTAACCTGACAGCAAGGAGAGCATTAAGCACCAAGAGGCCCGTGCTGACTGGAGGATCTTGGGGGGGCCTCCGGTCAGTTCAGAGATCTGGTTGACAGTTCCATTATAATTATAACTCCACAAATGTGGACCCTTTAATAAAAAGGGGCAAAAAATCTGATGCTAAATGAAAATTTAGGTTTCCCACAAGCTGTATATCAACATAAACTTACACTGCACATCACCCTGAACACAGCATCCCCTTGGTGAAACCCAGTGGTGGCAGCATCATGATGTGGGGAAGCTGATCAGTTAGTTGGAAGATGACATGAACAAAATATACGAACATTATAGAAGAAACCCTGTTAGAAGCTGCAGAAGACTGAAGACCAGCCACCCTGACATCCAGCTAGAGCAACAATGGGATGATTTAGATCAAAACTACTTCATGTGGAAGAACGGCCCAGTTAAAGTCTAGAACTGAAATCCATGAATCTGTGGCAGGACTTCAAATACTTTTCATTCAGTTTGACTGATCTTGAGTTATTCTTAGCCAAAGTTCATGAGAGCCATTGTTGAAGGTCTAAAGAGCCACTTATAGCTCTGAAGCTACAGGTTACGTTACAGACACCTGCTCTAAACATCAGCAGTTGCAAAGGAAATTCAGCAAAATACTGAGTCATTGGGTAGGCCTACTAAATACTAATACATGGCACTGTTTTCTACCTCTCTATTTAAGAAAAAAAAAAGAAAACCATATTCTAAATAAAGGCTGCACGGTGGCGCAGTGGGTAGCACTGTTGCCTTGCAGCAAGAAGGTTGTGGGTTCGTATCCCGGCCCAGGGTCTTTCTGCATGAAGTTTGCATGTTCTCCCCGTGCATGCGTGGGTTCCCTCCAGGTACTCTGGCTTCCTCCCACAGTCCAAAAACATGACTGTCAGGTTAATTGATCACTGTAAATTGTCCTTAGGTGTGAGTGTGTGCACGGTTGTTTGTCCTGTTTGTCCTTTCCTGTGATGGACTGGCGACCTGTCCAGGGTGTACCCCGCCTCTTGCCCGTTGACAGCTGGAGATAGGCACCAGCACCCCCGCGACCCATAAAGGATTAAGCGGTTAAGAAAATGGATGGATGGATGGATGGATATTCTAAATAAAAGGAATTAAAATTATTTTGAGGTTTGTTGTTGTAACATTACAAAATATGAACAATTATATTGATGCAATCTCTGGCAGAAGAATGTGTTCCAAAAACTACCAAACATTTCCAAATATGGTTTCTGACGTCTTGAACGTGGACGACTGAGTGATGAAGACAAAATAAAAGGAGCTCTCACCTCTATGCTGTATTTGTTCATATGAGCAACACGACGACAGTACAGGTAAAGCATGCCGATGCTGCTCCCCACCGCAAGGAAGTCAGAGCTGCTGTCCAAAGCAGTCAGGTAGACCAGGACAGACCTGAAGCCCCGCTGTACCTGTACACAAACACAGGGACCTTCATCACCAACAGACTGGTTAAACCCCATCTGTCATCCTTATATTTCCACTGCTGGTCAGAAGAGAAGTGATGCAAAAATTTGCATTTCTTGTGGATTTTGTTTAAATCATAAAGTTTATACATACCAGCTAAACTATATAGTTTTATTATTTGTTGAATTCCAAAATAATCAGAGAGCTGTTTTAGTGAACACGTTAAACTTTTTTAAAATTCATAAGTTTACATACAGTACATGATAACTTTACATTTGATCCTAATTAGGAAAGCCAATGCTGTCATAATTTTGTTGCCACAGTGGCCTTAATTTGAAAGTGGACATCTGTTGTAAACTGAAGCTTTAAAAATAAACTGAATTGAATTAATGGGTGGATGCAAAATTCTGATTGGCAGAGTAGGCCAAGGTTCTTCCCTGGTTTAGCGTATGATAGTTTAATTGTAGTACAGCAGGTTTTAGGTGAGTACCTTAGCAGGGATAGCATTCAGCAGGTAATAAAGTGGACAGAACTCCCTCAGGATGGAAGCAGAAGCCGGTTGTGCCGTCATGATTCTCCCTGGGAATGACTTAGCAGCTCCTGGTAATCATTTCAGACCTAAATACAAAAAAAAAGCGAAAAAACAAAACTGATGGTTATGAATGTCATCATTCAGTATACAGTACTTAAAAACACAGAAAGAATAAAGTCTGGTTGAGACATCTTTCTTATTACATATGAGTAAAGACGGGACCCTTCAGAATGGGTAGAGGGATTCTGAACACAGTGATTTAAAGATAACACTTGAGGTTTTACATAAAGAAAATGTGTGACCTTACAAACATTGAAATAAAAAATAGGGCTGAACGATTTTGGAATAGAATCTCATTGCGATTTTTTTTTTTCAATATTGCGATTTAATGTGCAATTATTTTTGTGGGGCTTTTGTCATGCATTTTTTAATTAATGCAATCAAAAATATTGTGTATTATAAACAGATTTTTATACATAATTTATTCTATTCCATAAGATTATTTACTTATTTTAAGACAAAGGCAAATATTAACAACTTTATCTACTTCTAATCATCACACTCGATGGTCATCGACGTCGTTCTGCAATCAAGGTTTTCTTCCTTTTGATCCCAGCTAATAATTCCCTCCGGCTGCAATGTTTTCCTCCGTGTGGTTATCCAGGAAGTAGGATGCTTGAAGGAACAAGCTCTGATTTTTAACTCTCCATCGATCTAATGCACTTTCAGACTCTGGTATGGCTCCGTAGAGCGGTTTGATCTCAGGTCAGTTGTTGCAAAATACTCCGCTGTTTTTGGTGCGGCTTTAACTTTCTGTCGGCATTTTTTATACAGCGCAGGTAAAATGTGGCTAAAATGTGTGTGAGACTGAATCCTAGCTTATTCATCATGCTTAACAAAGCATACTTTTGGCTATAAAACCCGTTATAGTACGAATTATTTCTGTGTGCCGTTTTTTTATGTTGGTAAGGAGTGATTCTTTAAAACAGCTCGATCAGCGATCCCTGTCGCCTCGAAGTTTGTTTACTGGAAATTTAAACACTGGTAGCGCTCAATTTAGCCGTGCAACTCTCATATATGGTGGTGTGATGTTCTTAGTTGTTGATAAAGGTTCGTAGTGTAGGCAGCAACAATACCAAGACGGGTTCTGCATAATACCTGGCGTTGCGCAGCATCAGTGTTTTCATAGCAGATATAATTTCTCACAACTGATGTACTTTTCCTCTTTGGTACTAACTATTGTGTAGTGTTGGATTCCGTTAAGCTTTTGGTCATTTTATAACCGGTTAAAGTGCAGCGTTTCCTTCTCTCCCTGCATTGTTTGCAAGTCACGTGACTTTAGCAGATATGTTTACATCAAGTCAAAACGCAGCCTTTGCAATTAGGAAATCGCATTTTACCAAATCGCGATTTAATTGCATATGCAATTAATCGTTCAGCCCTAATAAAAAACAAAGACCAAACTCTGATTATTTAATGCATCCAGGAAGTACATGCTGTGCTTCACTTGTTCCATTGTTACCTCCGCCAAGGAGGTTATGTTTCCCGAGGGTTTGTTTGTCCCACCTTTTTAGCAACATACCCCAAAAACTTATAGTTGGGTTTTGTAAGAACCAAGGATTACAAAATGGCTTTCTGTTCTGATAATGCTTTCCAGAACCTACTGCAAAGGATGCAGGACATGGAAATAAAAATCTGACACCTTGAAGAAAACACCAGAAACAATATTACTCTCCCTGTGGCATGCGATTTTCACTAGCCAGGCAGGTCGATGCCAACAACACAGAGTACCCCTCCAAACATACGGCTTCTATCAGGAAGAACCCTCCACTCATCAGAAGAGCGGCCAGCACTCAAACGGGAGACATCTGTGGACATGTCCACTGATGACAGTTAAAGAACTTTCTGAGAGTATTCCATCAATTATTGAAAACCAAGAGCTAGAAAAAATTGTTATTCACGCTGGAGCTGCTGACATCTCTCTGAAGAAATCTGAAATTCTAAAGAAAGACTTCTTAGATTTACTCCATAACTTTAACAACCACAAGGTAGAGCTTCACATATCTAGCTCAATTCCAGGAATGCCCTCAGACGAAGAATTTAGCAGGATCAGATTGTTCAGCAGGTTTGTTAAAGCTGTCTTTGTTGAAAGTTCAATTCAATTTCTAAAGATTTTTAAGATTTTTTTGTGAAAGGAGAGATTTGTTTACAAACAATAAACGTCATATTAATTAGAAAGGTCAGAGACTTTATCTCTTGAACATGTCGTCTCATGTGAACTCACCGCCCTGTTCTCAAACCGAGATAAAGACGTCAGACTCAGCTCTCACAGTATCAGCTGAGATAAACAGTGGACGCCAACCTGATGGAACACACAGAGACCATGACGTCCTCACACCCTTCGGTGATAAGCCAACCAGAGAGATATCAGTTTACTTTAAAACAACGCCGTTTGATGACCTCCAAAAGAAACAAAGAGTTTCTGCCAACCTTGAGTACTCAGCTCCTTGCAGGAACATATCAGTTGACATACCAGGTCAAACAGCTGAGCCACTACGTCACCCCTCAGTGATTACAGCAGATTCAAGTAATACACCAGCTGACAGAAAGACCAGCAATAGATCCAACACAGCCCCATCATTAATTTCCTCCACTATCTCCATTCCTGGACTTTTCTGATGCCTTTCAGACTCAGGTGAACAAGGGAATCCTGCTTTTAACACCATGCCCAACCACGAGTTAAAAACAATGTGGCTCCCCAATTCAACTCACCATATCAGACATCTGATATCGATCGGACACTTTCACCAGACACGCTACCCACCAGGAAAGAGTGTTCGGTCATCCTCATTCTCATTCTGAAAGTAAAATCCCGGTTATATAAAAAATAGATGTTCACACACTAAAATGACAAATAACCGAGCAATACAGCCTTCAAAAATAATACCTTTTTTAAATGATCTCTTACTTATTTTAAGAAATTTCAATATAATACCATGCAAAAATAATCTCTCAATCACAGAAAGAAATATTAACGCAGCTGTACAAAATATAAGATCTCTATTAGGGAAGTTCCTCCTAATCAATGATTACATCAGTACACATTATATACATGCTCCATTTCTCTCAGAAACTTGGCTAGATGAAAATACAGAACGAACTGTACTGATAGAGACTTGACCAACTGATTATCACTTCAATAGTGAGACCAGGAAAAACCAAAGGGGTGGTGGCCTTGCCACTATCTTTCACAAAACCCTAAACTTAAAAAATGTATCGCTAGGCGAGTTCAGTCCCTTTGAATATTTAGCTACTGAAACAAATGAACCAAACAAACCCTTATTTGTAAACATATATAGACCACAAAAACCTAACACAAATTTTTTTTTAACGGCTTCAATGACCATTGCTCTGCAATATGTCTAGAGTATGACCAGATAGCAATTGTGGGAGATTTGTGGGACCTACTTATTAGCAAAGACCTAAATATCTCTAGCATTGCCGTAATTGATATCACATTATCCGACAATTTCTGGATCTCATTTGAAAGCAGCATCCAAGCCAAAATATCTAATCAGAGTCAAACCACTGTTAAAAAAACGCTTCCGTAAAGAAAACTCAGCCGAAAACTTTAAACTGATGTACACTCCAACCTTATCTAAATCACCAACGTACACCAACAAACATTCACTAAAAAAGCTGACAGATGAATTTCTATCCAAAATCTCAGACATGATGGATAAGATTGCGCCACTTAAGGTTTAAACTGTCTCTAGCAAAAAGAAGTCTCTGAAGAGAAACAATCCACTGGTATGTAATGAAAAAAGGGAGTGCCGGTGCGCCGAGAGAAAATGGAGGAAAACTCGACTCCAGGTTCATTATGAGATATATAAAGAGAGACTGAACAAGTATCAAGTAACCTTAAGGGGTGCAAGGAAATCATTATTTTCTTAGATTATTAAGAAAAACTACAATAATGCTAGGACATTATTTGCTACAGTGTAGAGATTAACTACTCCTCCAGTGACAGTATCTAGTATTTACTGAAAAGATCTTGAACATCAGAAGGCCAATCAGTACATCGGTTGCAACCCCAATACCAATTTTGAGCCCAATTAACACCCATGCAGAGAAACTTACTCATTTCCAAATAATAAATCAATCAGGCTTTGATCAAATTATTGAGAAACTAATCTCTGCTATCTTCTGCTTGGAAATCTTACCAACAAGTTTTTAAAAAAAGGTCCTCTCAACCATCAGGGTGGATCTGATCAAAATAATTAATTCATCCCTCCAATCAGGTGTTTTCCCCAAAGCCTTAAAGACAGCAGTTATCAAACCAATACTAAACAAGAAGAATGTAGAGAGCACGTTAATGCAAAACTACAGACCAATCTCTAATCTCCCATTTATCGGTAAAATTATTGAAAAAGTTGTGTTCCAACAGTTAAACAGCTTCCTAACAATGAACAACCACTTTGATATTTATCAGTCTGGTTTTAGTAGGTACCACAGTGACAATGAAATTCATACAAATACTGACCATGGTAAATCCACAGTTCTTGTACTACTAGACCTCAGTTTGACACCGTTAATCATGATATATTACTGGAACGTCTAGAGAGCTGGTACAGCACTTGACTGGTTTAAATCTTACCTCAAGAACAGGAATTTCTTTGTGTCAATTAGCCACTTCTCATTACAAAATACAGAGATCGCATGCGGGGTCCCCCAGGGTTCCATCCTAGGGCACCTCCTGTTTAGCATCTACATGCTCCCACTAAGCCAAATTATAACCACCAATATTAACTACCACAACTATGCCGACGACACTCAGCTTTATATCTCAATGTCACCAGGTGATCTTGAACCCATCCAAACTCTTGAAAAATGAATTGAGCAAATTAATAACTGGATGTCCCATGATTTCCTCCAACTGAACAGAAATAAAACCAAAGTACTTATCTTTGGACTCAGAAAAGATCAACTACATATCAGTAAAAAGCTTAAACAGGTCCACCTAGAAACTACCAATCAGGCCAGAAATCTAGATGGAATAATGGACTCAGACCTGAACCTCTAGGGTCACATAAAAGTGGTAACAAGGTCAGCTTTATATTACCTGGGAACATTTCTAGGATTAAAGGACTGATGACACCAGAAGACCTAGAAAAACTCATCCATGCATTTATTTCTAGCCGTCTTGATTACTGTAACAGTAGCTTCACAGGTCTACCTAAAAAAATCAGTCAGACAACTGCAGCTGATCCAGAATAATGCTGCTCGTGTTCTCACTAGAACTAGGAAAGTAGAACACATCACCCCAGTTCTAAAGTCACTACACTGGCTCCCTATAGCTAAGAGAATAGACTTCAAAGTGCCTTTATTAGTTTATAAATCATTGAATAGGTTAGCACCAGAGTATATTAGAGATCTGCTATCATGGTACAAACCATCCAGATCACTCAGGTCCTCCAGTTCTAGTTTACTGATCATCCCTAAAACCAGAATCAAACATGGAGAAGCAGCTTTTAGTTTCTATGCTCCCATATCTGCAACAAACTGCCGGATGAATGCAAAGCTGCAGAGACACTTATATCTTTTAAATCTAAAATAAAATAATACCCATTTAGACTTGCTTATAAGTAACTGATCCTCCTATTGATTTGTTTTGGTTTTTTTTGTTTTTTTATTAGTGCTTTTTACTTCTTTGTTTTTAATTTTCATACAAATTATTGTCTTGATTACTGTTTTATTGTAAATGCCTTCATGTATTTTAATCCTCAAAGTGATTTTTGCTCTCTTGTCTGTGTTCTAATCATGTATAGCACCTTGAATTTTCTTGTGTTGAAAGTGTGTGATACAAATAAAATTGCCCTGCCTTGATTTTGCAATTGGACCAGGAATAAGTAATAAGATGTTTTAGGTTGATCCAGATCACCATCCAGGGTTCACTCAAGCTTCTTTGGCTGACGTCTGCGTCTCGAGTTGTTTTTTTTGAGCGGTTATGTTACAGTATCACCCCAATATTAATTCAATTCACCTGAAAAAAATGCCCCATAATTACAAAAAAAGAAAGGAGATTTAAATAACTAAGCACTTCCCTTAATACTTTGTTAATCCGCCTTTTGCAGCGATTACCACCTCAGGTCGTTTTGCATATGGTGCCATAAGCTTGACACTATTTTTGGGCAGTTTTGCACAATCCTCTCTGCAGAATCCCTTATGCTCTATCAGGTTGGACAACAACAGAGCCTGACATCTTCTGATTTCTCCAGGGATGTGAAATCTCTGGCTGGGATTCTCCAGGACAAATACAGGGTTTCCTGAAGTCATTGCTTTGGTACATTGGCTGCATGCTTTGGGTCACCATCCTGCTGAAAGATGAAATGTCAGCCCTCTCCGAGGGTAAGATTGATCTGCAGTAGGTGTTCATCCAGGATGTATGTTGCTGCATTCATATAACCATGTAGTCTCCTGGTCCTGCTGCTGAAAAACATTCCCAAAGCATGATCCTGCCACCACCAAGCTTCACTGTGGGGAGGATATTGACCGAAGGACAAAAGCTTTAACTCATACCAGATTTAAATCTTTGTCTCATCAAACCAGATAATTTTGTTTCTGATGGTGTCAGATAGGGCTGGGGGGTATGGCAAAATTTTCATATCACGGTATTTTTTAAAAACATATTGGTAATACAGTATTTAACTTTTTTTTTTCCATACAAGACTATCCAGATTATCTTACAATAATGAATAATATAAAAATGTGCTTTAAATAGCCAATTTTATTGTCATATGGATTGCATCATGTTTTTTTTTTTCAGACACAGCTGAATGATATGAAAATAAATAAAATGATTATGATTCTAGTAGACATTCTTGAGTTTCTAAGGCTGAAATTAAACTTGTTTTTTAACCTCACGTTGACGCAAGCAGCAAACTGCATCTGGTACTGGCTTTGCATGTAGTACTGAACAAACCCATTAGGGGGCAGAGTAAAGACTCAGATCGGATGGTGCCAAAGAAGAAGTAAAATAAACCTTATCGACCGTAGGAGATTATTGGCCGGTTAATATTCAGAAAAAAAAGATGGCAGAAGTATCGTAGATGGTATGCAAAACATTTTTCTCTCTATTTTTGATTTCTTTCCGACTGTTTTTGCCGCCATTGACCATGTTAACCTATAGATGGTCAAATAGTGCTCAACACTCCCCCTATTGGTTGTTCGCCATAGCTCTTGTAAAAGATCTGCTGTTCAGTTCTCGTGTGACCTTTTTAAAGCCGATAAACTTCAAAATATTAGATGTAAATCCTCTTTTTGGAATTACTTCCTCAGCATTGTGTGCTTCGCTCTGATGATTGGTTCTATTGCTGGTTGAACTTTTTTTTTTTAAACTGTATAAAGGTGGAATATTGAGTGATGTACAACAATGCTATAGCTACTGTTATGTTACATTCCATAAAATGCAGAAGGCCCATCTCACAAGGCAAGTTGCAATGAGAAGAGAGCATTTTTTTCATGTCCCCCCCCCATAAAAATTGCTCTCGGAAATTTCACTGTTTATTGCCCCCACCCCCAAATGAAATGGGATTTCCGCCCCTGTCTGGAACGTTACTAAATGTGGATAAAGTGAACTGCTGTGAATACTTACCAGATGCACAGGGAGTCAGACAGAGGCTGATCTTTCAGAAGCAAAATGTTATGCAAGAAAACTCCCAAATAGGCACATGACTGCGCTAGAATAATACTTGGAATTAACTGTAAATGGTGCAGTTGCTAGCAATCCTAATTGCTTCAGTATCCAGTTTCCCTCTACTTAAGCACTTAGGATTGTCATGTCTTGGATGCCTGAGAATTTACACCAGCAAGCTTTTAGCACTGTTGCCTTGCAGCAAGACACTCCTATGTTCTAACTCTGATCCTTCATGGCATGCATGGACTTTGCGTGATCTTACCATGTATACATTCCTCCCAGTCCACTAACTTTAATGTTAGCTTAACTGGACAGACTGCTTTAGGTCTGTGTCCATATTCTGTGTCACACTGTGACTAGACTAGCAACCTGTCTGAGGTTTCCTCCACATCTAACCAACCCAGGGACTGCTGCATGCCACAGTCTCTCTAGCTTGAGTCTCTTTTTCAGTGAACGACAGATCAAAACTGTTGAAAAGTGGTCCAGAAAACAAAGAAAATAAGTGAGAACAATTAGATTATTTTTAGTATTATTGAGTTACATCACAGTTGTTTGTTTTCCAATGTTGTGCAGTTCTGGGTTTGTCCATCTCTCTCCACCCTTCTCAACTCCAAATCCATCCAGGCAGATCAAGGCCCAGTTCTCCTGGAGGATTCTTCCCACTAAAGTTAGTCATTTCTCATCCTGCTGATTCTTACCGATCCATTATGTGGGTTTTCTTTCACCTTTCTCCCCCTAATTGGAATTTATGATTTACGAAATATAATTGTGAAATTCATTTTTCTTATTTGAATGGGCAAATTGACACGTGGTAGGCATTAACTGGAATTGAACCTGCAGCCAACTACTCTTCCTAGCAAACCACAGTCCCCCAGAAATATGAATTTCCGGTGGCCATAAACCCTGTCATTAGCAGCTGATGTTTAGTGTTTGTCTTCACACTAGATACTGAAAGCTTAAAGTTGGTTGTTTGTTCACTTAACAGAAAAGAAACCTGTTGAAGCATGAAGCATTTTATCATTCAAATATAGGCAGGTTTCTTTTCGTCCAATATTAAATGAGTAACAAGGATAAGAGACACTGCTGAAATTTATTTCCATAACATTTAGCTTTTATTGTATTTAAATATCTTCATCTTTATTTATTTTGTGAGAATGTTTGTGTTGCATTATTTAGGAAATTGAAAATTCTTTAAATACATTTTCAACAATAAATGTTCTTTAAATCCATTCTAAACCCTTTTCAAGTTGTTCTGCTACAATGTATCTGGAAAGTTAAGATATTCATAAGTAAACATTTTTATATACAAAGAAAAAATATAAATACTGCAATACCTATAATTACCGCACATGCTTAGATTATATCGTAATATAGATTTGAGGCCATATCGCTTGTGTCCTTAATGTGTCTATAAATCAGTCATTCACCGAGTACTGCTCAGCTTCTATTAGCTAAAATGTAATGGGCAGAGAAATAAAAAGACTCAGTTCACTGGGTTAAATGATGATTAAATCCCAATAGTTTCCTAAAGTAAAGCTAAACGGGTCGTGGCAGTATTCCTGAGTTTTCCGAGCTAAACGGAATGCAGCATGGGGCATTAAGGAACGGCTCGATGAAAATAAAGCCCAGAAATGTGCGTGATTCAGTGATAACTCTGGCACAGCCCACATCAAGCCAACCCAATGCTGGGAGCTAACAGCACATCAGTATGTTGTATATCAGACATATTCCAGACTAAATGTGGGTGTGTTTACATGTGTAATGGGTGAGCTGTGGGACTGTCCTCGCGGCGCCCTGGCAGGGTTACGTCAGCTCTCATCGTTATGGCACAATGTGACTTTTTAGGATAAATAAAAACAAGGTGACGCAACAAAACATTGAAATTAGCAAACATGGTGCTGCTGGCTGGGCTGCTAACCCAGGCTAGCTAGCTTCATCTGGAGCTGCTGCTCCGCTGCTCAGAGCCGAACAATGACAGCAGGAGGAGAAAGAGCGTGGTACCTACTGGGAGCTCAGGCTGCCGGTGGACGGGCCCAGAGGTTGATCCGAGAAAACCTGCTGCGACTTTATTTCATTGTGCGGACAGGTGCCATCGCCCAGCATGTACAGGAGCTGTCCGAACGAGACTGTCAAACTACGCCTCCTACTGGCCACACACAGAAACATCTGTCTCTCCGTTTTATTTCTGTTTTTCTAGACTCAGTCTATCCAATTCTCAAACAGCTTGCTCAAGAAACGAGTCTGCTTTTTCACTAAAACTTTTTTTGTTGTTGCCTTTCTTGCTCCCTTATATAGAGTTTAGAAAATGAATGACGTCGATTGAAAAAGCTAATTGGAAAACAGGGAATCTGGATTCCTCTTACCATTTTAAATCCATGCAGACGTATGCAGGATCACGGCAATAGCTCCTGCCCCTCTCAATGAAATAAGCATGTATAAATAAATAAATCCAGTTAACAACCCTAGACGCACACACTCACACCTAAAGACAATTTAGAGAGACCATTTTTCATTTATTTAACCTTTATTTAACCAGTAAAATCCCATTGAGATTTTTTCAATGGAAAAAGAAATTCAATAGTCAAGCAGCAAGCCTCACAAATTTAACAACAGTTACACAACTACACATAGTTGAAAACACAAAAATAGCGATAAAAATTATTAAAGAGCCAATTAATATGACAAGTACTCTAAATAAAACAGTTAAATGTGGTGGAATTGGCCTCAAGAATACTAAGTTTAAACCTAGTCATGTTTTCTGACTCCCTACTGATTGTGTTTTTTCATCATCTCCTTTAAACAATTAAAAACATACATAAACTGCAAATAAACAAAAAAGTAATTACATGTGAAAGCTATTGATCTTGTGTTTTATGTGTGCATGTCATCTTTGTGAAAAATAGTTAATTTTTGTATTCAGAATCAGATTGACAGAAGTAATATAATATATTTAGGGTCCTTTCCTAAGTCATGTGAAAATAGTCTAAATGTGGTGGAAATACAAACCAACTGCCACCTGTCCAGATCTTTCTGTCCAAGAACGTTGTCCCTGAAGGCAAACCACAAGGTGCAAAAAGAAGTCTTCAAAAACCCTAAAATGTCATCATGAAACTTATGGCTGATGCTTAATAATATTGATATGAAACCTCCATTGGAGATAAGCGAAGTAAACCTTTGCTCTGTGACTAAAATGTGACATCCAGACTGGAGTTTGCCAGCGAGAATGTTGAGGATGACCATCATTTCTAGAATTATCTTCTTTAGACTCACTTTGGAACAACTAATTGGTGCATTCTAGAAAAAGAACCTCTCACCAGCTGTGAAGTACGGAGGTGGACGTGTCATGGTAAATGGGGAGGCTTTGCTGTAGCAGGACCGGGCCAGATCACCATGGATTCTGCTGCATACCAAAGGGAAAAACAATGGAAGCGAAAACAAAAAATCCTGGAGGCTGAAGAAGAGCTGGGCTCTGTAACATAACCATGACCCAAAACAAACCAGTGAATCCACCATTGATTGGCTGAACACTGAATCCGCTCCACTGCCGGATCCGGTCCGGGTAATGTGCGCTACCGCAGCCGTGGAGGGTTAAGCTAGGCTAGTTCAAAACGCCTCCCGCTAAAACCTACCTTCCAGCGATTTCACCGCTTCCATCAATGTTGCCATTCATCATCGGGGAGAGGTTCATCTACCAGCACACGCTGGTTTTATAAATATCTTTTTATTCTGTGATATCTTCTGGAGCGACGGTAAACAACATCCAGGCCCCTTTTCAGAGCTAACTGGTAACCCCAAAGCTAAAATGGCGGACAACGAGGGCGACAGCGGAGCTATCGGAACAATAACAGTGGCGGAGCCGCCGGGGACAGACGCTCAGCCCGCTGTTCTTCCAAGTACCCAACCCATGGAGCCTTTACCAGTCCAACCCGCCGTCCAGATGTTACAGGCCGAAGACAAAGTATCGACTTTTATTGTCACCCAGTGCGATCAGCCTGCAGAGAGTTCAGAGCCCGGGTCCTGTGCGGATGGGACTCAGTCCCTGAGTGGAGCAGAAAGCTGCCAGGTGGAGCAGCGCGTGGTGGTGGGCGCAGAGTTTACCGACCTGGCTAACACCACCATCATCTACGTTCAGCCAGACGGCAGCCTGGTGGAGGGCTCGGGGCTGACGGCTGAGGAGCAGCAGGCGGTGCTGCAGCAGCTCAGCAAGCAGCAGATCGTGCAGGTCTCCGACACGGAGGCCGCCCAGCTGCTCCAGCAGAGCCAGTTGGTCAAACCAGTCCCGGTCCAAAATACGGCCTTGGATCCGAGTCAGCTGCAGCAGGTCATCAACCAGGTCGCAAAGTCCCAGAACCAGGTCCAGGTGCCGCAGGAGAACCTGCAGCAGGCCAAGGGTCAGCAGTGTGTGGCTCAGCAGAAGCAGGTCCACGTTTCTCCACAGAACCTAAAGGTCAGCCCCCAGAATAATGTCTCCACTCAGCTGAAAAGTGTGGCCCAACAAGTCACTTTGCAGTCGACCCCTTTAATCCAGGTGAGTTGGAAATGAGCAGAGATGCATAGATCAGACTTTGCATGGCCGGTACCAATTTCTGGTTTTCTTTGTGGTCTGTGCTGCCAATTCTGAGTTGAAACGGTTCTGATGTGTTTTAGGGACAGTAACACTTAAGATGGAAATATTCTGCAGCTTGTTTAATAGAAGAAACTGTTTTCAGTCCAATACAAAATAGAGGATTGTTTCAGTCCAAGAAACGGTGGAAGTTTTACTTCTGATCCATTTAATGAATTTTGGTGGTTTGACCAGATAAAGTTGGATATCTCTGATCTCTGGTAGATTGATTCGTGCATCTATGAAAACATTCATACTCATTTCTTTTTATACTCTATTTCTTTCCATTTTAAATGTTTAGCATTTTCTCATCTAAAACCAAAGAAAAGGCAAATTAAATTAGTTGTGATTTGCTTAAGTTAAAAGAAGAAAAGAGGTTATAGGGCATCTTTGAGAGACACACCATTCATGTTTTTTTTGTTTTTTTGTTCACGGACATGACGTATTAAATATATAAAAAAAACGTCCTGCAGGTTGTTTGGTTGATCAGTTTTGAAACCAAAGAAAATGACAGAATTAGATCTTCCCCTGTTACGTGCCTAACTTTTACTCATTTTGTGTGCTCAGATACCATTTTAATTTACTTGTATTGGTTAGTTAACTGACAGTTTATCTTTCACTCAAAAGTTTTGTTTTGTGGTCATTTTTATTTTTTAAATCTAATTTATCATCATTTGTTGTAACAAGCAAATAATTCATTGCATTTTTATAAAAAGTGGTATGTTGCATCCCTAATTAAGCTCCAAGCATTTTGAAGTACATCCTATTATGGCTCATGAGTTTTGTTTGCTGCTTTCAGGGAATCAATGAGTGCATTGGGGTTCGACTCGCATAAGAATCTAGATTATTTGCTTAAAGATCTTAAATCGATGTTTTTCAACAAAAAGAGCGATTAAAAAAAATGTTTTTTATATTATTTTTTTTTTGCACATGCAGTCCAGGTTTGGAAAAAAAGTTTACCTTCACTTTATCATAAAGTATATTTAAGTGTATAGCAGTTTACTTTAGAAAGTCTTTACTTTTCATTGATTCGGTTGTAAAGGTTTAAGATGTTGGAAGTAGAACATCCAGAAAATTATATATATTTTCAAAAATATAGTGAATTTGAAACATCTGCAATTTTGAAGAATCTCAATTGAAATTTAATCAGCACAAAATCATAAAAGAATTGAATCGGGAGAACAGCATATCGTCTCAGCTGTACAAATTGGTACTTTTTTAAAAGTAATAGTATTGATTGGGAATCGGTTCTCAATTGAGAATCGGGTCTGAATCCAATCGTCACTCCACGAATCAGAATCGTTGTAAGATTCACATCCCTATTATCTGGGGCATATGTTTCAAATACATAAACACTGTTTACGGATTTTGTGATTGATTGGAAATCATATTATTTAAACATTCAGTAATGATATTGCATGTTTTTCATGAAACTGTTTTAATGTATAATATGCAACTCTATGAACACGAAAAGGACTGGAGTCCAACATGGTCACAGAATGTATTTGTTCAGACCTGTTTGATGAAAGGTCTCCAACTAGAGTACAAAATACAGTAAACAGCAACAAATAATCCAATATTTTCTCTGTACTCTAAAATTCGATTTTAGAGGTTTTGATGGCCTACAATTTCTCTTTAAAAAACTACATATAACGATATACTTTTTTAAGGAGCTGGCTGTAGTGAAATGACTTTCTGAGAAACAAAGCTGTTCTTTCTATCTTTGAAAGTCTAGCTTGTACTTCTTGGTCAGCAAGTTTGCATCCAGATGTTTTCCTTTTCTACTTCTCTGTTGGTGTCAGTGTTGTAAAGCAATTCCCCACCAGGACAGCAGGGGGTGCTGACTTTTTCTGAAGGGTCAGTGTCGTTTCAGGTTAAATAGGGTGTATTTACTTCACTTGTGAACACATTTCCCCCTCAAGGAGCAATGGACGACAGAATTATGTTTGATTAAGCTGGAAAGCTTTTTACTAGAATGGCAGCTCATAGAATACTCTAAAAACACGTGGAAACAAACCCAGCAGTCTGTTTTGTTGTTCTTTACATCTCCTGGTGTTCAAAACCACCAAAAGACCAGATTAGATAAACTGGAGTTTCAATATAAAGCACCGCTCCGATTAAACGATCACTGGCTGTTGTTCAGCTGACCAATCACAGGCATGCGCTCTCCGTTGATGGAGCCGCATAGTTAGAAAATTGGGCTCTTGTTTGAGTGTCAGAGAGCCCTTTTTCAGAAAAGTCAGGATTCTGAGACTAAAGTCAAGAGTTCTTTTAGGTACTTATGTTTTCAGTGGCCCTAACGCTTCTCCATACATTTCCGCAATGTATTAGTTTTTATATGATTTAGTGTACTTATTCGGGAGAAAGAAATAGTCAGACTCTTCTGGTCAACTGTTAGGTTATTTCTGACTGTTTTGGCTTCGTGAGAGAACAGTCATCATTTCACAGCTCTGCTCCAAAGCACTTCAATAAAAGGGCTACATGATTCCAGAGTTGAGTGTTGAAACTGTCTTTATCATGTTTTATTAGTGATTAGCACTGTTAACATTGCCATATTAATCTCTCTATCCGTTACCTAAGGAGTAGATCACTATGTCAGAGATTTGGACTTAGGGCTGCTACGATTCGTTGATTCGTCACAATGTCAAAAAGTCAAATTGTTGAGAAAAAATAGAAGCATATGTAATGTAAAATTCACAAAGTAGAAGCAGCTTTCCACAGCAGTGATGTTTGAGCTTCTTAAAGGGAAGCCCGCTGTGGCTAACAACAAACACGGACAGTAGCCTCTGTTAGCTACTTAGCTTGTTAGCTGCTAACGTTAGCATCAACAGTAGAGAGATTTTCTCTTCTCCCCCGACATGTCGGCTTTTTACCTTCTCTCCTTGGTATCCAGGGGTATTCATAGATTGATGAAAATGTCCAGATTCTCTCATATGACGTCCTCTACAGCAGGCATGTCAAACATACGGCCCGCGGGTCGGACCTGGCCCGTTGGATGATTTAATCCGGCCCGACATAAATATCTGAGTATATCAAAAAAAGAAGCAATTCTCTAGCTCATAAAAGTGTTTTTTATTATTTTTTATCCATACATACCAAATTCTCCCTCCGGCCGCTAGAGGGCAGTAAATGCGTAAAAGAGCTCACGTCCAGCATGAGGCGCTGACACAAGTTAGTCACAGGAAAATAAACATTTGCAACGTGATGTGTCGAATTAAAAATAAAGCGGCAATCTTGCTTCGCCATTCACCACTACTAAACAAGTTATCGGTGACACCACGACAGCAGAGGACATTTTCAGCGCTCTCGTTGGAGAAAGGCAGGCGTTGCCACAAAATTCCGTGACAAAGTCCAGACCACAAAAGGAGGACAAGAGTTTAGAGTATTTCACTGTATTTTGCATCAGGAGGCATTATGATGCAAAACACTCCAAATAGATCATGTTATGAGTGTGGTTGTGAAAACTGTCAATTTCATCAGATCGCGTGGTCTCGTCAGTTTGACACATTTCACACAGTGATAATGACATTCATGCTGGCCTACCATGCCACACTGACATGCGGTGGTTAAGCAGAGGTGCAGTACTCAAGCGCTTCTTTGAGCTACGAGGGGAAATTGGACAGTTCATGGAGAAGAAGGGACGCCCAGTAAAGGAACTTAATGCCAGGAATGGGTGCAGGATCGTGCGTTTATAGTGGATATTACACAACAGTTGGATACACGTAACAATACATTGCAGGGCCGTAACAGAGTTTTCACTCAATATTAGGACAGCATAAGTGCGTTCAAGATGAAACTGTCACTGTGGGAGACTCAGCTATCCAACGGTGACTCCGCGCATTTCTCTTGTCTCACAGCTGTGCGTCCGATAATGATTTGGATAAATATAAAGACAACATAACAGATTTGCTGCCAGAGTTTGGGCAGAGGTTTCAGGTATTCAGGGAACTTGAGAACAAATTTGGCTTTTTTCCGCTCGCCATTTACAGTGAAGCCTTCTGATATGCCAGCTGACATTCAACTGGAGCTTTGCCTTGCACTGCGATTCCGCTGTGAAGGATAAATTTGGGTCCGTGGTTTGGATACGTTTTATCATTATCTCGTGCCAGGTTACCCCAAATTAACAGCCATGGCTGCAAAGGTTCTATCCACATTTGGGACTACTTATCTTTGTGAACAGGTGTTTTCTGTAATGAACAATAATAAAACAAAGCAGTGCTTAAGGTTAACAAATAAACACTTGTATGACATTATTAAATGTGCTGCTACTCAGGATTTGACACCTAATATCGATGCACTTGTGAAGGCAAAAAGATGGCAAGTTTCAGGAGCAGCAGCAGCAAGTAGACTGCAGGAGTGCAGTGAGAGAGAGGAAAAAAGTCTGATGACACGAAATTTGTTTGCACTCATGAATACATATCATTAAAAATAAGATTAATCTGGTTTCATATTAAATAAACTTAATATTGTGCAGTATATTCTCAGCTTCAGTAGGCCCAGCCTAGTAGTTTGATCTGATGTAGTCTAATCTTATTGCTCAAGCACTGCTATAACTTTTATTTTGTATTTCTTTTTTTATTTATTTCAAAGCAGTATGACAATTAAGGGAAAAATATATTTTTTTCATAGCTCCCACTTGAGTTTGTTTAGTGTGGTGAGTTGGTTCAGGTGTAAAACTGCATTCACTCATCTGTCCACCAAACATGAAAATATTGTTTGTGAATAAATGTGTTGAGCTTAGAAAAGATCCCTTTTCATCCGTGATTATAATATGTAGGGTAGGCTACAAATGTAGGCTGAATGATAAAGCATAGGACTTAAAATCAAAGCTAAATATTTGGAATATCCGGCCCACCTGAGAACAGAAAGTCTGGATCCGGCCCCAGAGCCAAACTGAGTTTGACATTCCTGATCTACAGCCTGAGCTGCTGCTTAGAGGTTCTGGTTCTGAGCCGTTTAAGGACAGAACAGCTGCTGCTTAGAGGTTCTGGTTCTGATCCGTTTACAGACAGAACAGCTGCTGCTTAGAGGTTCTGGTTCTGAACCTCTAATATCGGAGCTGATATTAAATCCGCTGTTTTTGATACAGCGCTTGAAGCTGCCGCCTGTTCCCACCTGTGCTCCGTTGTAAAATATTTTCTGTCTAAAATAAACGACTGCACACTAAAATCACTCATTTCACTCGGCCCCTGTAACTTCCTCACCTCATCTGGTCTGTGTGATCACTTCTGAGTTTAAACTGGACTCTTAAGAAATACAGAAAGGAGTGGTAATCAAAAACTGAATAAAAAAGGTGTTTGAAGCCGTTCAATAGCAAGAAGCGAATTATATTTTAAATAACATTAAGCCAATTTGGCCGGACATTTAATAGAGAAAGTGATATGATTTAATAAGAAGAAAAAGAAAAGGGGGGTGGGTCGTCATTGTTATCGTACACTTACCGTTATCGAGGTTAAATGCTCAATATACCGTGATATTACTTTTAGCTCATATCGCCAATCTCTAGGTATCACTACAAAAACACGCTGTTTATTATTTGTATTATTGCATTAAATACTTATTTTGTCAGAATATAATTTTTAGACTGACTTAGATGTTAAATGGCTGTGAACAGGAAGGATCTTTTATAAGAATCAGTCTAATAGAAATGATGAAGCTCCTGACTGCTCTATATCTCAATAGCTGCAACATTAACAGAGGTGATTGTAAAGTTATTACCCATAGCACACGTCGTGTGCTTGTTGTTACACTAATGTTTAATGTAATAATTATTTCATAAATGTTAAATGACCGATCACAGTCAGTATTTCAGACACTACGTACCATTTTGAGGTAATCCGTTTATATTATAGCAGCTGTTTGCTCCTGCAATAACATACATTTTACACATGATCTGATTAATCAACTAATCGGCAAAATAATTATTTATTAGTAGATTATCAAAATAATTGTTTGTTGCAGCCTTACTTGGACTCTTGGCTCCTGTCTTTCTGGTATTTTCTGTCGTCTAATTCCCTGATGTGGCAACCTGAATGAAGCTAATGGGTGTTTTTAAAAGCTTCTGATAGCTTCTGATTAGGAAACGCCTCACTGATTCCTTCACTAACTGAGACTTTCTCATCCAATAACATTTCCCATCCTGAAGAGGGTTGTCAGCAAGAAGTCACAGATAATAATAATAAAAAAAATTAAAACTAGTCGAGCTAATTATTTTCCACAGATCTCTGGCTAGAAGATTATCTTTGTTGTAAAAAGTTCAACAAAGTTCAGGAGTTTTCAGTAGGGGTGCTCGACATATCGGCCGATGTTAGTCGTTTTTTAACATATTGGTTATTGATCTGATATGTAAAACCGACTCCTATCAACAACAGATCTTTTTGATATATATTCCACATATTGCTGTTTGTGTTTCAGACAGGGGAAGTGGTTGGTCATGTGACACTGATGCAGCAGTTTGTGGGGTGTTTAACTGAAGAAGGGAAGCAATATGGGCTGCATGGCGTTTTAAAAAGGGCAGAGAAATGGATGTATGTACATGATGTCAGTTATTGGGCATAACGGCAATATTAATATGGGACATCGGCCCAAATTCTATTCGTATAAGTTCATCCCTGTTATTTCTATTTTTATTTCAATTTTGAGTTGATTATTTGTGGATGCTTTTAGCTGTTTGTTTTTCTGTCCTTCCAGTCAGAACCAACAAGAATCCAGATCCAGGTCCCGCCGAAGCAGGATGGGAAGTCTGTCATCCCTCTCCAGCAGAAGACTGTCGCCATCAGTCACCCACAGGTGAAGCTGTCTGCCAGCGGAGGCTTGGGCAGCGCGCAGATCATCCACCTTCAGCCTGTGGTTGGTCAGCAGGGTCAGCAGATTCTGCTGCAGCAGAACCCAGGGGAACCAGCCATCCAGCTGGTGCTGCAAAACGCTACTCCTGTGGTCGGGTCTCTGCTCCCCCTGGTCCACAAGGTGACGGGTCCGGCAACCATAGCAACGGCTTCCTCCAGTCCTAGTCAGAAACCGGCTGCGCCGACGATCAGAGTAACGACAACGTCCACCATTAAAGAGCCCCTGACCTCCATTAGTAAGGCCCTTCCTGTTCCCGTCACCAAAACCATTAGCATTCCTCTGATTAAAACGCAGCACAATGGCACTGAACCGGCTGCTGGGAAAGCACCAGTTAAAGCTTCCCCGGTCCTCCCTGCTGCTCCGCGTCAGCCCGCCACCCTGGCTGTCAGCCCCAGACTGGTCACAGTCACAGCGCCCTCTGTAGTCAAGGAACGAGACAGGGAGAAGAAGGAGAAGGAGGAGAAGAAGAAAGCAAAGAAAAGAGAGAAGAAAGCACTGAAGGTCCAAACCAGATCTGGTCGGGTGTCCAGACCACCCAAGTACAAAGCCAAAGACTACAAGTTCATAAAGACGGAGGACCTGGCTGAAAGCCACCAGTCAGACTCTGATGATTACTCTGACATGAGCGTGGAGGAGGAGGAGAACAGCAAAAGGGATGGGCCTGGCTCCAGCAGCCCCTCGTCTCTCAGCTACAGCCTCAAGTCGCGTTGTCATCGCTGCCAGACCTGCGATAAAGCCTACATCGGCCCTGGTGGCCTGAACAGACACTACAAGCTGAACCCAAGCCACGGGGAGCCGGACCTCTCCAGCGTCACGTCCAACAATGCAGCAGAACCCAACCAGAGCAGAGGAGACCAGAAAGTGCAGAAGGCTGTCACTGAGGAGGAGGAAGAGGAGGAGGAGGAGGAAGAAGAGGAGAAGGAAGAGGAGGAGGAGGAGGACAAACCTGCTGCCATGACAACAAACAGTGTGAGACATCTATCTATTCAGTTTAATTCTCTTTATTTATATAGCATTAATTCATAACACATCATCTAAAGGCACCTTAAAAGAAAACTCTTTTAAATTCAGTCATTCTTACAATCCAATGAATCCTTCAGTTCATTATTTCAATCAGTTTAAAAGTTTTCTGTCTGAGCAATCCCAGCAGATTGCATCCAGTAAATAACTGGCATTATTAACTCCTGGACCAACACGTAGCAACAATAGACAGTAGCCTGTGTTGTGTCGTTGACTTCATAGTAGGGATGTTCGATATCGGCTTTTCTACCGATATACCGATACAGATATAAACCGATACCGATATGTGGGGACCCTCCCTCATAAAAAACAAAAACTACTAAACCCTTTTAGGTAACCACAATTAAATATAATGTATCATGCATACTTGAGTTTAAAAAATGTAAAAAGTGTAATTAGTACTAGAATTTTAGTTGAGCAATTGAAAAAGGTGCCATTTTTATTTTGTCTTCAAAAGTAGCTGGAACATTTTCTCACACAGAGAATACTGACAAAGGCCCCGCACTCAGGACAAATTTTAACTTTTAGAAAATGTAAACATTATACCTTTGTGGCTGATGACGTCATCAAGTGCGCCCGATAGACGGTCACGGTTGGCCCAGAAGAATCCTTTCGATATAAAGAAAGTTATCTCAAACAAATAATATCTCAAAAACCAAACCTCAAATCTGTCATATTTTTTACATTCTGAGAGAGAAAAGAAGTAGCTGAAGAGTTTAATATATAATATGTGTATGGTGTGAAAAACTCATTTTATAAAAATTTTTAAAAACCGATACCGATAATTTCCGATATTACATTTTAATGCCAATATCGGCCGATAATGACTTCAGGCTGATAATATCAGACATCCCTACTTCATAGTAATCCCTCATACTGAGCAAGCATGTAGCAAGGAGAGGAAAAACTCCCCATTAACAAGAAGAAACCTCAAGAAAAACCAGAACCAGGCTCAGTACGAGTGGTCATCCGCCACGACTGACTGGGGGTTTAAGATCACAGAGAAGAGACACAGAAAGAACAAAAGAACTGATGTAAGAGTAAAAACTTTAATAACAATACATGGAGGATGCTCAGTCACTGGGAGCATCATCTGAATCGATGCTCCCCATCCAGCAGGGGGCGTTATAGCTGAGTAGGATACCAGACCAGGTGGAGCTTCTATGGGGAGTAAAATACTGAGAGAAAACTGGGTTAACAATCACAATAACAGCAGAAAACATATATCTTGAGAGTAGTAGAAGAAAAAAGTAGAAGAGAGAAGAAAAGTGGTCAGTCTGTCCCCCAACAGTCTAAGCCTATAGCAGCATAACTACAAAAATAGTTCAGGATAACCTAAGCCATTCTAACTATAAGCTTTATCAAAAAGGAAGGTTTTAATCCTAGTCTTAAAAACAGACAGAGTATCTGCCTCATGGACTAAAACTGGGAGCTGGTTCTACAGGAGAGGAGCCTGATAACTAAAAGATCTGCCTCCTATTCTACTTTTAGAAGTCCTAGGAACTACCAGTAAACCTGCATTCTGAGAACAAAGGGCTCTGTTAGGAACATATGGAACAATCAGATATCTGATGTACGATGGAGATTGATTATTAAGGGCTTTATACGTAAGGAGGAGGATCTTAAATTCTATTCTGGATTTAACAGGGAGCCAATGGAGAGAAGCTAAAGCAGGAGAAATGTGATCTTTCTTTTTAATAGTCATCTGAACTCTTCCTGCAGCATTTTGGATCAACTGAAGGCTTTTAATTGCATTTTGTGGACTTCCTGATAATAAGGAATTACAGTAGTCCAGCCTTGAAGTAACAAATGCATGGACTAGTTTCTCTGCATCACTCCTGGAAATGATGTTTCTAATTTTAGTAAAATTCCGGAAGTGAAATAAATAAATCTTAGAAACCTGTTTAATATGAGATTTAAATGTCATGTCTTTGTCAAAAATTAAACCAAGGTTCTTTACATTATTACCAGAGACCAAGTTAATGCCATCCAGATGAAGTTCTGTCTTGTCCTTCTACCTACCTAACTGATTGGTTTCATCAGGTTTTATGGGTAATTATAATTGTGTATCATCAGCAAATCTGTGAAAATTCATTCCATGTTGTCTAATTATTTTACCAATTGGAAGCATTTATATAGTAAAGCGAATCGGTCCAAGCACAGAACCCTGTGGTACACCACACGTAACCCTTGACTGAAGAGGCTTGATGATTTAAACCAGCCTAGTGCTGTTTCCTTTATCCCCACAACATGTTCGAGCCTTTCTAAGAGAATATTATGATCGACTGTGTCAAAAGCAGCACTGCGATCTAATAAGACCAGAACAGTCACAAATCCATTATCTGAGGCCATTAGAATATCATTAGTAACTTTTACCAGTGCTGTTTCAGTGCTATGATGAGCTCTAAAACCTGAATGAAATTCCTCAAACAGGTTGTTGCTGTTTAAATGCTCACATACTTGATTAGCAACTATTTTCTCAAGAATTTTAGATATGAAGATTTAATATAGGTCTTTAATGAGCTAAAGCCCATTTCAAACAGGCCAATAAAATCTGTAATTTTCCAGACTTCGTGTGTTTTACTTTTGAGTCTGAAAGCTGTGAGCACACACACACACATACACTGACCTGTATACACATACAGTTGGTCCTCGTTTATTGCGCGGTTGCGTTCTTAAAATAACCTTCATCAGGCAAAATCCGCAAAATAGTAATCTCTTTTTTTACAATTAATTATACATGATTTAAGGCTGTAAAACTCCTGGCCACACACTTTACACACTTTTCTCAGACATGCATTAAGATTTACTCACAGTTCTCACTAGTTTTGATACTCCATCCATCCATTTTCTGAACCGCTTAGTCCTCCAAGGGTCGCGGGGGGGGCTGGTGCCTATCTCCCGCTAAAACATAAAAGTAATAATATAATGAGGTGTCTCCACCTGCGCGCGGATCGTTGAGTCTTTTTCCACTGAAGATCTCGGTGGAGATTGACAATTACCTCCAGTCAATCAAGACGCAGAACACAGTGCATGTTAGTACGCTGTAAAGAAAGCATTTAAGATTGTATTAAAAAATCTGGGTGGCAGCGATTATAGAGAGGGACCACTGTAAAGCAAAGGCTGCTTCACACTCCATTGGTTTTGCATCTTTTTTCCGTTAAGCTTCATCTTTTAAGCTGATGTGCGCATAATTGCACCAAAAAGAGGAGCACTGTGAGGAGTTCTGCTGTTTCGTCAGCCCAATTGCAAAAATTACTTAGTTGGGGAAATGACATGTATGCCCGCCGCACTGTTTACGTCGTAGCATGTTCTTTCAGCAGCAATGTCCTCTTTTCTCCGGACATGTCCACTTTTTGGCTGCTGTCCGGCGTGTCCTCCCCTAGCTGCAGGCTAGGGGAGGGCATCGGCTGTTTACTAGAGGTCAGCTCAAGTGTAGCTTTACAGAAGAATGAAATAGAAATTTCCTTCATACTGTTGTGGTTGCGACTAATGTGTGGTGGAGTGCACAGTTCTCATAGCTGGCAGACATGTTTCTGTGTAGAACAGGCACCAGTCCTCCTGCTGGCCACACGGACACAAAACCTGTGAAAAGGTTGTGCAAAGTTCATGCTAAGTTCTTATATTAAATTGACAGCTAAAGACCAAAGAATGGAATATAAACATTAAGTGTCTTTGGAAGAATGCTCCTTTTCATTTTCATTACTTTTAATAAAAAATAACACTTATCTTTCTCAGAATATAATTTCTGATTTTGTGTCAATTTTGTCCTGTATGACTTAAAATGTTGAAATATTTTTGCTCTCTGTTTGTTTTTCTAATTAATTATTACTTATTACTTATTCTTAATTATTAAGTCATTATTTCTATTTAGATTTTGCAGGCACTTCCGTAGTGGTTGACCTGTAAAATCATATCTGAAGTTTATCAAATTATTCTTTTTAACCCAATAGAACAGCAATACTTTAAATTTGTTCAAAACAATCGTAAACAGAATATGAATGAGAGTTTCACGAGTGTCCTCTTTTATGGAAATCAAAATATGGTCACCCTGTATTATACTTCGAGTGCCAACACATGTTTATTTTAGCTTTCAAGGAAAATTTTAACTTTGATATGATTATGAAACCTATTTTGGACATGTGTTGGTTTTATGGAATCCCTTAAATAAAAGACAGGACATAAATTTGTTTGGGTATGTCAATCAATAGAAACGGAACGGAAATAAAAATAAAAATGCAAGGAATGTAGTAAAAATCTAAATGGGGGAAAACATATGCAACAAAATAATTGTTTTAGGGCATTTTCACATGGTACGGGAGTCCGTACTCGGGTACGGTATTTGGTCAAAATCCACTTATTTCGTACCATGTGAACACAGACTGTACCGTGCCAGGATACGGCCAGAGAGACCTGCCTTGGAGGTAGTATCCGAGTCCAGGTACGGGCGGCCACGTATCATGTGAACACAACCCGTACTCTGGCCGCACTCAAGACAATAGACGCGCTCCACGCGGAAATGACGACACCGCCGGCCGAAATTAGAGAATCACCTCGCGACCATACAAATACCAAAACAACACGATTCAAGCATCCCACAGCAACACAGCAGATTACAAAAAAGCGGGTTTACTACAACACTCACCCTGTAGATGGCTTCAGGTAGCAGCTGACCAGTAGACCAGTTTGTTTACATTTTAGGCTGTCGCTCGTTTTATGACGTCGGTACTTCTCACTTCCTTGTTTGTTGGAGAACTACAGAATTATTTGTATACCGCCACCTGCTGTTTAGTTGTAGTAAAACACTGGATTCCAGTACGGGTCAAATACGTGCCATCTGAACAGAAGAAATTAGCATTTTCTCTGGCCGTATTCTGGCACGGCCACACATGTGAAAACGGCCTTATAGTTGAATAAGGCTGTACAGTGGTACACTGTGTATAGCACTGTTTGCCTTGAAGCAAGGGAAGTTTGAATCCCAGCCTGTGGTCTTTCTGCTTAGAGTTTGAATGTTCTCCCTGTGCATCTGTGGCTTCCCCTTGGGTACTCCAGCTTTGTCCTACAGTCCCAAAACATGGCTGTTAGGTTAATTGGTCCCTGCCCCTCACCTGTCTATCCACATCCAACAATTCTATGCCAGATTCGTCTCCTTTTTTTCAAACCCTTTGGTTCAGGTTCCAGATGGAAAGCTTGTTCCAAAAACTCTAGTAATTATGATTAGATGCATTTGTAATTGGAAAAATCTACTGGAACACCACCCACCACCACCCCTCAAGTCAACAAGAGTAAGCTGTGGTGCTTAGTTTACAAGACATACTTGTAAACGTTCGTCTAAAATTAATATGTGTAGAAGTGCCTGCAACTCTTAATGAAACAAATTAAAAATGAGTTCAACATCTGAGGTTAACTGGAACACACCGTCACTCTCCTACTTGGAGCTGTGGTCCATTTAGGTTCTAACATGCATCAGAAAGAGATACAGAGGAATGGAGTCAGGTTAACACTCTACAGGTTTTTTTTACCCATGATTAATAAATTGGTTAAAATGTCCTTTCAAAACTTACTGAGTTCTGAATAAGCTGAAAAAGATCATTGACTTTAGATAATACTTTGGGATGTATTCACAGGTATCTAAATAAACCGTTTAACACGAAACCATTTAACGAAAAATGGTAAATGTTTTAGTAGGTACTATTGTCATTGTTTGCTCTGCATTTAAAGAGCTGCTTCTGTTTGTCTTCAGGGTCACAAAGGTCTGACAGCAGCTGAAGGACTCACCAACCTTCATTACCGCGGCCCAGGGCGTCCCAGAGGAAGAGGCAGAGGGAGAGGAAGAGGCAGGGGAAGAGGAAGAGGCAGGGGGCGAGGTCGATCACTTGGACCTCCTCCTAAGGTTAGTTAATTCTACAACTAGAGTCATAAACTTTACTCATGAAGTTTACTCTGATTGTTCCAAGGCGACCGTTGTTTTGGACGCACCTGTGTGAAGCACAACAGCAGCGCGTGATACAGTTTGAATTTAGTTGGCGCGATGGCGGAGAGTAAAGATGCCAATAAACGGCAGAAAATGTGTAAAGTTTGGGATCATTACATTCTAAAAAAAGAAGAGAACAAAGTATAGTGTATTTACAGCAAAGTAGAGCTGGTGTAGCTCAGCAGTACGAGCTCAATGATCCAGCATCAGAAAATATCCACACGATGTTTCACCAATCGACGCTTAAACAAGGTAGCGTAACATAAAGCCTGTATGCAGTGATGTTTGCTAATATTAATACAGTATTTGTAGCGATGTCATGATGCTGTTTGACTAGATATGATGTTTAGCTTTGATGGTTTTCAGCAGTAAATTTATTCACATTCAGTCGCAACAGAGCTGTGTCCACACGTAGCCTAGGATTTCACAAATCGGAGATATTTTTCTACGGTTTGCCTGTCATCCACACATAAACGCAGATTTTCGGCACAAAAACAAATCTTTTAAAAAACTCTGGCCAAAGTGGAAAACTGCGTTTTCTCTGTTTTCAGTATCATGTGGACGGATGAAAACAGTACCGTCTCTATCTGTAACAAAAAAATGATTTCCGATGAGTACCATAACTTTTACACATCAAGATACTACCTGGAAGTACAAACAAATACTGGTAAAATACAACAAAAGCACGAGCAATTCAACACAATCATTAACGGTCTGTAGTATTGATCGCGTTTTGCATTCAATACACAGGATGAACGTACAGATGCTTTTCAAACAATGTATGTGGTTGGTAAAAAATAAAAAGGAAATCACAAAAACATTGCAACTTTTCACAAAAAAGTGGATGGACTGTTTAGTTTATTAACTTACATTATTACTGTTGACTGTCATGTTGTCAAAGAAATAAATACTGTAAATGGGCATAATTTTTGAGCCAAATGTTGGAGTTGGAGTTCTCTGTTTATTTAAGAGATAAAAGGCAAATGCTCGATCATTTTACAGCCACAAAATTTTCATTATGCATTATTTGTTTTGGTTATTTAAAAACGTAAAAATAAATATTCGATTAATCGATTAATCAAAATGATAAAGTGCTAGATTAATTGATTACAAAATGAAGCCCATATCTATATATATATATATATATATACATACACTACCGTTCAAAAGTTTGGGGTCACCCAAACAATTTTGTGTTTTCCATGAAAAGTCACACTTATTCACCACCATACGTTGTGAAATGAATAAAAAATAGAGTCAAGACATTGACAAGGTTAGAAATAATGATTTTTATTTGAAATAAGATTGTTTTTACATCAAACTTTGCTTTCATCAAAGAATCCTCCATTTGCAGCAATTACAGCATTGCAGACCTTTGGCATTCTAGCTGTTAATTTGTTGAGGTAATCTGGAGAAATTGCATCCCACGCTTCTAGAAGCAGCTCCCACAATTTGGATTGGTTGGATGGGCACTTCTTGCGTACCATACGGTCAAGCTGCTCCCACAACAGCTCAACGGGGTTCAAATCTGGTGACTGCGCTGGCCACTCCATTACCGATAGAATACCAGCTGCCTGCTTCTTCTCTAAATAGTTCTTGCACAATTTCGAGGTGTGTTTTGGGTCATTGTCCTGTTGTAGGATGAAATTGGCTCCAATCAAGCGCTGTCCACTGGGTATGGCATGGCGTTGCAAAATGGAGTGATAGCCTTCCTTATTCAGAATCCCTTTTACCCTGTACAAATCTCCCACCTTACCAGCACCAAAGCAACCCCAGACCATCACATTACCTCCACCATGCTTAACAGATGGCGTCAGGCATTCTTCCAGCATCTTTTCAGTTGTTCTGCGTCTCACAAACGTTCTTCTTTGTGATCCAAACACCTCAAACTTGGATTCATCCGTCCACAGCACTTTTTTCCAGTCTTCCTCTGTCCAATGTCTGTGTTCTTTTGCCCATCTTAATCTTTTTCTTTTATTGGCCAGTCTCAGATATGGCTTTTTCTTTGCCACTCTGCCCTGAAGCCCAGAATCCCGCAGCCGCCTCTTCACTGTAGATGTTGACACTGGTGTTTTGCGGGTACTATTTAATGAAGATGCCAGTTGGGGACCTGTGAGGCGTCTGTTTCTCAAACTAGAGACTCTAATGTACTTATCTTCTTGCTCAGTTGTGCAACGCGGCCTCCCACTTCTTTTTCTACTCTGGTTAGAGCCTGTTTGTGCTGTCCTCTGAAGGGAGTAGTACACACCGTTGTAGGAAATCTTCAATTTCTTAGCAATTTCTCGCATGGAATAGCCTTCATTTCTAAGAACAAGAATAGACTGTCGAGTTTCAGATGAAAGTTCTCTTTTTCTGGCCATTTTGAGCGTTTAATTGACCCCACAAATGTGATGCTCCAGAAACTCAATCTGCTCAAAGGAAGGTCAGTTTTGTACGGTAGTGTATATATATATATATATATATATATACACACACTACCGTTCAAAAGTTTGGGGTCACATTGAAATGTCCTTATTTTTGAAGGAAAAGCACTGTACTTTTCAATGAAGATAACTTTAAACTAGTCTTAACTTTAAAGAAACACACGCTATACATTGCTAATGTGGTAAATGACTATTCTAGCTGCAAATGTCTGGTTTTTGGTGCAATATCTACATAGGTGTATAGAGGCCCATTTCCAGCAACTATCACTCCAGTGTTCTAATGGTACAATGTGTTTGCTCATTGGCTCAGAAGGCTAATTGATGATTAGAAAACCCTTGTGCAATCATGTTCACACATCTGAAAACAGTTTAGCTCGGTACAGAAGCTACAAAACTGACCTTCCTTTGAGCAGATTGAGTTTCTGGAGCATCACATTTGTGGGGTCAATTAAACGCTCAAAATGGCCAGAAAAAGAGAACTTTCATCTGAAACTCGACAGTCTATTCTTGTTCTTAGAAATGAAGGCTATTCCATGCGAGAAATTGCTAAGAAATTGAAGATTTCCTACAACGGTGTGTACTACTCCCTTCAGAGGACAGCACAAACAGGCTCTAACCAGAGTAGAAAAAGAAGTGGGAGGCCGCGTTGCACAACTGAGCAAGAAGATAAGTACATTAGAGTCTCTAGTTTGAGAAACAGACGCCTCACAGGTCCCCAACTGGCATCTTCATTAAATAGTACCCGCAAAACACCAGTGTCAACATCTACAGTGAAGAGGCGGCTGCGGGATTCTGGGCTTCAGGGCAGAGTGGCAAAGAAAAAGCCATATCTGAGACTGGCCAATAAAAGAAAAAGATTAAGATGGGCAAAAGAACACAGACATTGGACAGAGGAAGACTGGAAAAAAGTGCTGTGGACGGATGAATCCAAGTTTGAGGTGTTTGGATCACAAAGAAGAACGTTTGTGAGACGCAGAACAACTGAAAAGATGCTGGAAGAATGCCTGACGCCATCTGTTAAGCATGGTGGAGGTAATGTGATGGTCTGGGGTTGCTTTGGTGCTATTTAGAGAAGAAGCAGGCAGCTGGTATTCTATCGGTAATGGAGTGGCCAGCGCAGTCACCAGATTTGAACCCCGTTGAGCTGTTGTGGGAGCAGCTTGACCGTATGGTACGCAAGAAGTGCCCATCCAACCAATCCAAATTGTGGGAGCTGCTTCTAGAAGCGTGGGGTGCAATTTCTCCAGATTACCTCAACAAATTAACAGCTAGAATGCCAAAGGTCTGCAATGCTGTAATTGCTGCAAATGGAGGATTCTTTGATGAAAGCAAAGTTTGATGTAAAAACAATCTTATTTCAAATAAAAATCATTATTTCTAACCTTGTCAATGTCTTGACTCTATTTTTTATTCATTTCACAACGTATGGTGGAGAATAAGTATGACTTTTCATGGAAAACACAAAATTGTTTGGGTGACCCCAAACTTTTGAACGGTAGTGTATATATATATATAGTCCTTTATTTAAGAGTTGTTGTGTTGCAGTAACTGAAAAGAGTCACTAGGTCGCAGCCAGCCTCTGTTACTAATCATTTCTGTTATTTATTCAAACAAGATTGTTACACTTATGGTACTTTTTGGCTTCCATAGCCTACTTCTGAGGAAAAAACAACGCATGGGCGGGGCTTCCTCTGTTGCTGCACGTTCTGAACTATGGCGGATCGTAACGAGAGAGTGGCTTGGCTTTATTTGTTAGATAAAGCTATACAACGTTGACATCGGGTGAATCAGCGCCCATTATTCAGATGTATTCTGAGTTTGGGGAGTTTAACCATTTGCTCCAGGAGCTGCTTATGGATGAGGTTCGCTTTCAGCGCTACTTCCGTCTCTCCCGCACCTAATTTTACGACCTCCTCGGCCGCATCGGAGCTTAAATCTCCTACCAGGACACTTACTACAGATTTTCTGTTACTCCTTAGGAGCGCCTGTCCAACTGACCTCGGTATGTCTCATTTCTGATATTTAAAATCTGCTTTTGTTGAAAATGTTTTCACTGGACGGACCCACGCATCATTCAAGATACGTATATAGTGACATCACTACAGTGAGACGCTCTGATTGGTTGACGTACTGCGTTAACTGCGTTGGGTCCGTCAGAAGTTAAACTAGCTGAACGTGAGCAACTTTATACACGAAGTTTGGGATTTATAGATCTTTCCTGGATGCTGCTCTTGTACCAAATCATAATGGCAATCACTTGTTGACATCACCTGTTTCATATCACATCATTATTTAACCAATTCACCGGTTCACCAGCCCAAAATTGCTAATGTCCCAGCAGTGCAGTTGATAAAACGCGGGTACAACACTGTTTAATCCACCATTAAGACATCCCCAACACCGGCAAAAGATAATAAATCTGTCAGAACCCGAGACGTACAATAGGAGGACCCACAAGGACAATAACAATAGTGTGACTGGAAGGGATGAAAACAATACACACATGGATCGTGGCAGAAAAAGAACCAGAAATGACAACCACCAGGACTACTCTATATCCACTGAGGCAGCACGTGAAGTCTCCTGAATGAAATCTTTTGGATACCCAAAAGATGGTAAAGGATAGGTCCAGGATGAAGTTTTACCCGCTTGCAGAAAAAAAAGTTGTGGCCAAAGAATCTAACATCCAACTTGTTGCAGCAACTCAGAGATCATCATGTGGATGAAGATGCGAAACTGAAGATGGGCTAAACCACAACAGAGTCAAACTTAGTGACTGAAGTGATTTCAAAGCAATATTGGAACAATTTGGTGAATTATGGTTTATTTAGCCACATAATGTCCTTGATACGTACTGTTAGTGTGGAGCTACTACAGTTCATTGCTTGGAAGACAAAAAAAGTGTAACTGCTTGCGACAAGCATGAGACTTCCTAGTGTGCCAGGCATTTCGTTTCAACCTTAACCACCAGGAAACCGTGGCTCAGGTGGTATGAGTTTATCCTGTAACCGCTGGGTTGCCGCTTAGAATCCCAACTCCATCCGTTTCAGCCGTTGTGTCCTTGAGTAAGACGCTTGAGCTGCTATGCCTACTGGTGGTCAGAGAGCCCAGTGGCGCCATTGTATGACAACCCCACTACATTGTAGCTTACCACCATCAGCGTATGAATGTGTGTGAAGGGAGTGTAAAGCACTTTGTGGTCCTCTAACTGAAAGTGCTATGTAAATGCAGCCATTTAACTGTTTACCCCACCTGCTGTCTTGAGCTCATCAGAACATAAAATGAATAATGAACCACACCGACCCAGGAATGAAAACCACTCTTATGATTTGTTTCGTAACTAACCATATATATCCAACAAATTTAGAAATTCAAGTGGCTGGAGCACACTGACCAGTTTAGCATTTATAATGTGCAAGTTAGACTAACGTTTCACTAGTGGGTCTACATTAGTCACCAGTTAACCTGAGCAAGGCTAGCTAATAAAGAGAAGCAGGTAAAATTCATTGAGAACAAAGCTATGCTTCCACCACACTGGTCAAGGCAGTCGTAGGGAGGAACTTTCCTGTGTTCACCACACAAACTTCCAAATGTACCTCACTGTCTAGGAGCTGAAAGCACAGAGAAGAGTTACCGAGGCTTAGAGTGTGACTGTACTGAGACAGACTGGGAATGGAGGGTTGTTGTGAGGTTTGGGATTTTTGCCTCGGACAGATAACTTGTCCTGGAAGTTTAGATATTGATATGGAGGCAGAGTTCGTGCCCCGCTGCTGCACAGGAGACTGGAATTAAATGCCACCTCAGCCAAAGTTTTGAAATCAAGGAAGATTTCTCCAATTGAACTGATCAGAACTCAGAAAGACTCTCTGAACGAGCCGTGTCCTGACCTGCAAGCTATCGCTACAGAGGGAGGAAACCCCGCAGCAAGGACCAGTTCTGCATCAGTGGTTCAGTTGTATCGGGCTCTTCTGAGCATGTTTCTGACTGGGACTCCAAAGACCCAGTAAGCCTTCACCATGCTGTTAGCTCCCAGGTAGCTAAATGCATTGAGTACGATGTCGAGGTCTGAGATGATACTTACAGGTGCTGGCCAGTAAATTAGAATATCATCAAAAAGTTGAATTATTTCAGTAATTCCATTCAAAACGTGAAACTTGTATACTGTATACTTTCCTTCCACACATAGTGATATATTTCAAGTGTTTATTAATTTTCATTTTTATTATTACAACTGACAGCTAATGAAAACACCAAATTCAGTATCTCAGAAAATTAGAATATTCTGAAAAGGCTCAATATAGAAGACACCTGGTGCCACTCTAATCAGCTGATTAACTCAAAACACCTGCAAAGGCCTTTAAAAGGTCCCTCAGTCTTGTTCTGAAGGCTCCACAATCATGGGGAAGACTTCTGACTTAACAGCTGTCCAAAAGACGACCATTGACACCTTGTACAAGGAGGGCAAGACACAAAAGGTGATTGCTAAAGAAGCTGGCTGTTCGCAGAGCTCTGTGTCCAAGCACATTAACAGACAGGCGAAGGGACGGAAAAAATGTGGTAGAAAAAAGTGTACAAGCTCTAGGGATAACCGCACCCTGCAGAGAATTGTGACGACAAACCCATTCAAAAATGTGGGGGAGATCCACAAAGAGTGGACTGCAGCTGGAGTCAGCGCTTCAAGAACCACCACGAAGAGACTCATGAAAGACATGGGATTCAGCTGTCGCATTCCGTGTGTCAAGCCACTCTTGAACAAGAAACAGCGTAAGAAGCGTCTCACCTGGGCCAAAGACAAAAAGGACTGGACTGCTGCTGAGTGGTCCAAAGTTATGTTTTCTGATGAAAGCAATTTTTGCATTTCCTTTGGAAATCAAGGACCAAGAGTCTGGAGGAAGAGCGGAGAAGCACAGAATCCACGTTGCATGAGGTCCAGTGTAAAGTTTCCACCGTCAGTGATGGTGTGGGGTGCCATGTCATCTGCCGGTGTTGGCCCACTCTGTTTCCTGAGGTCCAAGGTCAATGCAGCCGTCTACCAGGAAGTTTTAGAGCACTTCATGCTTCCTGCTGCTGACCAACTTTATGGGGATGCAGACTTCACTTTTCAACAGGACTTGGCACCTGCACACAGTGCCAAAACCACCAGTACCTGGTTCAAGGACCATGGTATCCCTGTCCTTGATTGGCCAGCAAACTCGCCTGACCTTAACCCCATAGAAAATCTATGGGGTATTGTGAAGCGGAAGATGCAATACGCTAGACCCAACAATGCAGAGGAGCTGAAGACGACTATCAGAGCAACCTGGGCTCTCATAACACCTGAGCAGTGCCACAGACTGATCGAGTCCATGCCACGCCGCATTACTGCAGTGATGGAGGCAAAAGGAGCCCCGACTAAGTATTGAGTGCTATACATGCACATTCTTTTCATGTTCATTCTTTTCAGTTGGCCAACATTTAAAAAAAAAACATTTTTTTTCATTGGCCTTTAAAATATTCTAATTTTTTGAGATACCAAATTTGGAGTTTTCATTAGTTGTCACTTATAAATATCAAAATTAAAAGAAATAAACATTGGAAATACATTGGTCTGTGTGCATTGCATAAATATAATGTACAAGTTTCACGTTTTGAATGGAATTATTGAAATAATTCAACTTTTTGATGATATTCTAATTTACTGGCCAGCACCTGTAGATCCTCTCATGGGAATCATTTGTTAAATTGATTTTGCTGCCTGTACTATGTGCATAAAGTAAAAAATGTCGCTGCATCTGCACCAAGTAATCAGAAGTGTGAATACTAATCTAGGGTTACTAAATGTTCTTTATTCCCCCAAACTGTCCACTGTTCATGTGCTGTTCGGGGCCTCTGGAGGAATTTTATAGATTGATGAAAAAGTCTGGGTTTTCATTGCTTTAAGGGGACCAATAAGCATACTTAAAGTGACTGATGTGATGCATGTAATACGACAGCCTGTCTCTCATCTGATGTCCTCCCTGAGCTGGTGCCTCGCATATGGTTCTGACCCGTTCATCGATGGAACGAACAGTGTGCTATGATGCACTGCACCACTTTGCCCTGCCCTGCGTTTGTGGCATTGTAACAGTTTTAATCAAAGTGCTAGTGTAGCTACAGAGATGAACAGAGCTGGTATAGCTGGCTTAAGTGTTTCTGTGAAGATCCAGGAGGTCCACACTGATACAAACTCTATAATGATGCTGTGCAAACTGAGAGTTCATCTATAAATTAACCGGGGAGGCTGAAAGCTGGAGTATTTGTTTTTTGTCTTTTTCAGACTGCTGCTTTTTACCTTTTACACACAGCTTTTCCATTTTAGCCTAATCTGTGTTTAATAAATGACTGTGGAATCTGTTGTGTGTTTATTGTACACTTGAGGATAGCTTTTCTATGGTACCTGGTAAGGGTTCTGCAGCATCTGTATAGATGAGACCTGTGGTTTCATCCTGCAGTTTTTTCTACAAGCTGCTTCAATTTTCTTTTTTATTTGCTTCTGGAGCTGTAAATTTGCTAACCTGATTGGTCGATTCTCTCAGGTGCTCGTTGGTCTCATAGGTAGACCTGGTCGTCGCGGCCGACCCCCGAAGCTTGGAGTCATCCCAGTAACAGTGAAGCAGCAAGCAGAGAGGAGACAGCACAGGCTGCAGGAGGTAAGGAGGAGGACTGGAGCTGATGGTGCTGATGGAGCTGGCTCTTTCTGGGGGACACGATGGGTTTGGTTCACTTCTGTGACGGCCTTGTCTTGCTTACAGCTTGTGGAGCAGTGTGAAGATGAAGAACTGATGGATGTTGTTCTTCCTCGTTTGACCAAAATGTTGAGTCTGTGGGAGCTCCTGCTGGCCAAGGTGCATAAGAACACAAACACAAGCACCTATATAAGAAATACATCCAACAGATGAAATGATGGCTGCAACCGCCTGTTTGTTTTTCTAAATTATTCCAATTTATGAATACTCAGTAATAAGTTTAACAACAAAAAGAAACTGGATATTAATCCACATTAAATACTGAATATAAGACTGTTTTGTTCTTAATATAACAAAAGCTGTTTGTGGTGAGGAATATTTTAGGACACCACTACATTTATTCCAAACTCACTTCCTGGTGTAGCACATCAAAAAAAAAAAAAGATTACTAGTGATTTTTAAGGAGGTTTGTCCCATTTAGTTTGATGCTCCTCACCGCGTGTTGGTGAAGCCCATGATGAGATCCAAAGATCTGTCTGAGGCTTTCAGCGATTTGAGAGCAGTTTATGAGCCTGGAAAGAAATGTTTAAAAGAATCTGAGATTAGTCATTCCACTGTATGGACAATGGTCTCCAGATTAGTAACAACATCATGGGGCCTACAGCAGTTTCCGTCACTGTTGATAAGACAGTAAACATATGTACTATCACTCTGCTCTCTAAGAACAACCTGGAAGGCCACACTGAGGTTTGCCAGAGAACTTGGGCTTTTGGAATAATCTTATCAAGACATATTACTCTAAAGAAAGCAATAAATCTATGAAGAACTGGCTGAGAATGAGTCCTGGGCCTAGTCAAAGGCCAGATCTCAAAGCTGGGATGGGGACAAACTTTCTTCAGACTGCTGTCAGAGATGGTAGATGTGGACAGCAGGTTGCTTCAGGGGATGACACTGGATATAGGTAGTCTGGTTTCCCATTCACATGTTTGTGGATGCATTAAACAGTTGAGGTTAAGTTGTATATTGACGGCATTAATGTGTGAAGATGGCTCACTTCTCAGATTATTTAAAGGTCATTGCTGACGTTTGGCGTCCTCCTTCTCTTTCAGCTCGACTGCAAGGGTTCGGCCTGTAGCTGCTTTCCAGACATTTATCACGAGTTTGAGTCTCTGCATGCTCAAGTAAGACAGACCGCCCAGGAGTACATCATAAGTCCTCAAGGTGGCGCCATGCCTGTGGAGGTCAGGAACATTGAGGTGAGACAACATGTCCTCTCTTTGTCCACTGAAGACCAGAAGCTTTGTGCAGCAGATGATGTGACAGGGTCTGTGGTCTGCACTGGGCTCCCTTTTCAGGTCGCTAGGTCTCTAGGGATCCTGGATGAGGTGAACAAGATGAAAGTGGTTCCTGGAGCTTCCTCCGTCTCTAGTGTGAACAATAAGAACGTCCGCTACATGGGGGTAAGCATACTATCAGTAAGGTTGGGTTCTGCCAGAAGGAAAATGTTGGGGTGGAAAAAAACATGAGTCAGGGTTTGTTTGTTTTTTACAGAACCTGCAGGTTTTTAACAGAACAGGATGCTCTTCAAAAAGCAGGTTGCATGATAGGAGATTAGGGTTGTCACCAAACTAAACTCTAATATTGCAAATATTTCTGCACTTTCAAACTGAATAGTTCAGAGGTGTGAGTTTGTTTGTTAATAGAGTTAATAGAGACAGTAAAACATGGAGGATAAGCTCTGTCTTCTAAATATACAACTTATGGATGTTTCTGTTATTTCTTAATGCAGCTTAAATCAGAGTTCCTTTATAGATCCACTGAGACAATGTCAAATTAAAGAAGGCCCATATTTTGCTTTTTCTGGGTATTTCCAGCTTGTATGCTTTGCTAATTATGTCAGATTTGTTATACAGTTCAGGTGTGTGTGTGTCTGTTGTTTGATCTTAAAATTGTATCAGTACCATGCATTTGATCTATATAAAAACAAAAGATTTATACTTTAATTACCCTTTTCCGTAGAAGAAAATGCAAAGGTAATGAAGCTTAAAATGTTTTTTCTGAGGTGCCTGATAATATTGACCCACAGTGCTTCATGGGTAAGTTCTACATTATTGAACCAATAAAAACAGGTTATGTGGTTCTATTCATCCAAAATGCAGTTCAAAGTGTCTTACAGAAAATGAAAGGAGCAGATGGGGGAAAATTGCATTAATAAACATAAAATGCATATAAAAAAACTGTCATGAAAACAAAGAGTGCTTTATAGAGTTTAAATGACATCATTTTAAGAAGCAGTGCAGTGATGTAATGTGATCTATTTTGTGTGTTTGTCAGGATGGTGGCAGCAACATGTATAAATAAATAAAAATCTTTTATTGTGTCAACATTTCTAAGATGATAGTGGGCTGATTTAGTTTTAAACTTTAACTGGCTGATATCAGTAGAATTTTGCATTTTTGGTCCAAAGACAATGACTACTTTGTGTTCTGCAATAAACTGGAAGACATTTGGACTGATGGATGTTTTGGACACACTGGCTCAGTAACTGTAGTGGGCGATAAGTTGTATGTCAGTAGCATATGTTCTTATAAGAGATGTAGTATTTGTAATTGGAGTTAGGGGATTATGTAGTTGTTGAATAAAGGTGGCACTTGATTGGACGCTTGTGGAGCCCAATAGGTGATTAGTGTTTGATCAGATTAAGTTCCTTATGTCTACCAAATAATATCTGCATACATTTAGATAATTCCACCCTCTTCAGCTGTATCAAATCCAGCACAGAGATCGGGTGAAACAAAGGTTGGGGGGATAATTGGGATGGATGGATGTTATTCAACACCCTTAGCAGTGCAATCTCAGTGCTGTGGTCAAAAACCTGAATTGGAAACATTTGAGATATTTGGGGGTTTTGTATGAAAAAAGGAAATGTTTTTTAACGAGTTATCCCATTTTGGTTCAGTTACTTTGTTCTAAAGAGTTGTGGGAACAGGATCAAAGCAGCAGGTCAGGGATTTCAGATCATGATCCATTGTTATCAAAGATCCATAATTCATAGTTCAAGCTTTAAGAGGCACTGGAGACGTACCCAAGTCATCAGAGGTGGAAGTACATACCGCCCGAAGAATGGTCATGTAGTAAACATGAGAATGAGTAAAATATGTTTGGAGGTTGATTGCTTTTTAAAAGAATACAAACCGCTTGTTCCTTGGAGGGACAACATCATCCAATACTGCAGGAGCTTAGACTGGAAAATATTCTGATGGAGTTTCACTTTAACTTAATTAAACTTTCTTTCAGAACTCCAAGATGTTACCGCCATCAAAAAGATTCAAGATGGAAAACAGCATCGTAGATCAGCAAAACGGCACAGAGGCGCCAAGAACAGGTACAACAGTGATTAACAACAGTGTTTCAGCTTCTCCTTTGGTTATATGTGAGCACAGAGCAGGGGTCTCATTTATAAAGCTTACTTACATACATAACAGGGTCTGAAAGCTGCATAAGTCACTTTCTCATCAGGTTTGGAATTTATGGGGAAAAACATGGCGAAAAAATGTGCGCAACTTTATAATGCACAATAAGGACCATGCTTAAGAACATTTTGGACACAGAGGACACCAACAGTACAGTGGGTGAGATGGGGACATGCTTAATTTAAGACAAATATTCAAACAGAATTAAAATGATACTCTGAATGAAAATTATATTGGTGAATCAGCTGTATGAAGTACAAACATATATACTGCACTATGGATGCTCTGGTGCTCATTGAAGATCAGCCACTGGCACCATGTAGATGGGGGAGCAGATGTAGAATCCCTAAAGCAGTCCTATTAGATCTATGAGCTGAACCAGACCCAGTGTTTGACCTACTGACCCGCTGGATCTGTGAACGCCAGGCATGCTGCATCAACACTGTCATGTTCAGCTTAGGGCTGGGCCATTATGAAAATAAAATAAGGATCATTTTCACTATATTGAAAGATTTCGATTTCCGATTGATTTATTTTACTTAAACCAACAATAATAAAAACTATTATATATAGCCTTCACTGTTAATGTTGCATACAGAGCGTGCATCTTGCTACTGTTGTATTGCCAACAACATCACATCAAAACTGCTTGTGTCTCTTCGTCCTCAGAGGGATGATAGGACTTAAGGTGATTAATTAGATCGGTTGTATTACCTAGCTTTGTTGAAACGCTCCGTCAGCACATTTTACCGATCGGTTTAGTCTGGCTGCTGTCCTTTCTGAAATATCCAAACCATTTCCAAACTACTGAGCTCACTTTACCACTTCTCTCCACAATGTCATTGCCATGTTCTCTTCTGTGCTCAGTGTCAACTATTTTTATCATCTTCCCTGTTTTCCATTTTCCTAAACAATTCTTCACCAGCCGTACACTTTTGACACAGCACTTTCGTTTTACTTACCAGATGGACCCGCTGCTCTTAAGTACCACATTTTTTCTTTTATTTGATTGGCCAGTTAGCTCGACAACAAGGCAGTGCTTCGGCTAGATTGGTCAGTTGGCATAATGATTAAAACACATCCCACGATTACTTCCAATCAAGCTTTTTAATATCATAATTTTGATTAAAATTCACTTAATCACCCAGCCATCTCTCAGCTTTTCAATTTATTTGTGTCCCCCAATTAATATTTTACATGGACAATACTTTTTAAAAGTAGAATTAAAACACAAATATCCATGAGAGCTGGAACTTATTACATTCTGTTGTAATTTAGTTTTTATCTGTTTTATTTTGCTTTTATTGCAATCTTACTGTTGCTGTAAGAACTATTAAAATGTTTTAAACATTACATTTGTTGTTCTTATCTGTTTTATTGCTTGTTTCACTCTTTTTTTTTTTTTTTTAACTCTTGTCTTGCTACACGTTATCTAACCGTATTTTTGTATTTCAATGTGAAGAACTTTGGTCGCCTTTTGGCTCAGTAAAGCTCTATATAGCTAAATGTTGATTGATTGAAATAAAAACAGTGCCTCTATGTCACCCATAAACACAGCAATTTCAATCTATATGGAATTACGCCTTCTCTGCCTCTCTATTGCCATGGTTACGTACAAAATGCCTCGTATGAGCCAGCTTAAGTCTATGCAGAATGTTCGCTAGGCCCTATTCCTGCAGCATTCTGTTTGCGTTTTTTCTGCCTGAGAGCTCATTTCTTCTCCTTGTTTCTAATGCAACCATTCACCATCACTGGTCGTCACCATTTATAGAAGGATTGTTCTCCTGATTCATAAACATCTCTGATCCTCACGCTAAGCGTCAAGTTTTTAGTTGTTTTGGGGGGGGTGGGGTGCGTCTGGGTTTCAGTTATTTTTCTCGCTGTGGCTGGCAGGTTTAGTCTGCATACATACAGAGGAGGACTGAAAGCCCTCCTTACAGGAGCGGTAGCCACCAGATCACTACAGGAACAGCATTTAATTGTGTAGTCCGTTTTTGTTGTTAAATTCCAGCTCTCTTTCCCACAGTTTTGGATCTTTTCGTTCACTGCCATCATAACTGGTGAGCAGAGCTTCTAGTGAGAGCACGAGGCGAAAACGTATGAGCGCAGCAGTTGCTCCTCCCACCATCAGTCCCCGCTGCGTGTGTGTTTGTTAATGAGGAGCGGGCTGATAATACAGTGTTTGACTTGTGTTTTTATCTCCCGTAAAAGATGAATATGACCTTAATTTACCGTTAAGAGCACCGATTAGGCTGAAGCTCACAAGAATCAGCCCCAGGGCTAATTTAATACCGGATTTCGGTACCCATCCCCAGCAGCACAGCTCCCTTTGGTTGCAGTAGACCATCATCAGGTGTTTTCGAGTTGAGCTTCATCAGAAACTCTGATGCCAGCCTTTTAAAAATCCCTTGATTAGGTAATGTTCTAATCCCAGTTATTTTCCAGGCCAGTCTAGTTGTGTAGAAGCTCTTAGCTTGTGTGAGTAATCAGGTGAAAGGTAACGAGCTAGGAAAACTTCTGATATGGATTTGATAAAACTGTGCCATAAAAAATGCACTATTTGGCATGTCGGGGATTTAGCTATTTGAACTGGCATATCTTAAGGTCATGTCTGTCCCTGTTTGTTTCAAGGTGCCGTTCCAGTGACGTCAGCCACTCCAGCAGCCAGTCTCCTGAAATCCTGCTCAGTTTCTGTGTCTCCATTAGAGATTTCTGGTGCATCCAAAGTGGTGACCACCCCTGCTGATCCTAGTTCCAGGTGAGCTGACCTTGACTCAGAGGATTTTTGGGCTGTACAGAACACTCTCATAACATTCGTCCTTAAAGAGCAACTCATCCCCCTACCAGAGTCTAACTCTGCCCACATTTCCTGTTTGAAAAATGCCTCAAAATGAGGTGTTGCCTGGCAGAGCAGTGAGGGGTCTGTGCTGTGATTGACATGTTGAATGCAACGCTACTGCAGCGGTAGACACACAGACAGATGGAAAGCAGTAGCGATGCGAGCTCCAATAGCCTCAGAGGGGGGCAGTTTTCCTTCACTAGAGGAAAGAGCAGAAAAGCAGGAAGGTTCTGTGGAGGAGGGGAGCGGGTCTGAGCCTGAGCTTTTTTTTATATCCCACAGCAGCAGGACACTGATGTCAGACATTCAGGCCAAGTTGCAAGCAAAGCTTGATTTATATTCCACAGTGGGCTGAGGAACAAGCAAGACTATGTTCTACAGTCCCAGTCAATAATCGGATGGGACCAACATTACCGTTCAGACGTCAGCATTCTATAGTAAAATCAGTGACACCAAAATGGTTCTGACCCTGATTGGCACTGACTTATGGCCAACTGGAGCCTCTGAAATCTGTATGTTAACAACAAATGTAAGAGCTTCCAGCTCAATGGGACCAACACTGTCGGGGGTGGAGCATCTGCAGAACGAGACAAAACAAGCAGTCAAGAGGTTTGTGGTAACTCTGGGGGAGCTGCAGAGATTCAAAGCTCAGGTGGAAATCTATACAACTATTAGTGGTGCACTCCACAAACTGGCAATGATGGAAGAATCCACATGAGCCAAAAAAGATTCATGTTCATTCATTTTAGTTCATTTCTAGTTGACCTGCTGTGGCCTGAACCCACATTCTTACAACTTCCTCCTGGTTCCCACCAGCTTATGTGTGATCAGTTTATTATTCAGCTTCACATGACGTTTTGTGGGGATTTTGATACTCTAGAGCAGGGATCCCCACCTCCAGGCCTCGAGGGCCGGTATCCTGCAGGTTTTAGTTCTTTCCCTGGTTTAACACACCAGAATCAAATAATGGCTCGTTAGCAGGCCTCTGCAGAACTTTGCCATGTTGAGGAGGAAGTTAGATCATTTGAATCAGCTGTGTTGGAGCAGAGACACCTCTAAAACTGGTAGGACATCGGCCCTTGAGGCCTGGACTTGAGGATCCCTGCTCTAGAGGCTGAACCCACCCTCTGATTCTACTCTGAGACAGAGGGTGTTTCTCAATGTCAAGGCGTCTTGCCTACCAAGGCAGTGCCTCGGTAGACAAGACGCCTTGCCTACGAGGACCCTGTCCTTCCTTGGTCAAAAAAAAACCGGTTTGGAACAGACTAGCCTACGTGACCGCGGGGGCTTATGTGCTCCGTTTAAGTCTCCCCCATCGTAGTAGCATTGTAGCGTAGTAATATTACTTCAACCATGGAACTGGAAATGTATAATGAGAGTTTTACTTTTTTTATTTTTTTTGTATATGTCAGTTAAATCAAATGTACAAACAAATTAGTACCTGGTAGCCACCGAAGCTGTAACTACTAAGCAACTAACCAACTATATATAACTGCTTTGGATCTAAATAATAATAATAAAAAAATAAAACAAACATTTTAGATATAAGCCCGACGGTTAAAATGAGTTTACTTACATTTAGAATGGACATTTACCCCCAAAGTAGCTGCTGCCGGCTCCTACCGCGATGTATTCTGGGAAATGTTTGACTAAGAGAAGCCATCAAGGCACGTCTGATGTATCCTTGGTTAGTTAGCAAAACGGCTAACAAACGGAGGACAGATTCCTCGGTAGAACATGAACATTGGAACACGCCTTGGCGGTCCCTGATGACGTATCTCCTAGGCAACCGGGCCGGGACCAAGGCATCAAGGCGAGGTTCCTGGGCATTGAGAAACACCCAGAATGTACCAGCACCACATCCGCCAAAGTTTAGTTCAGAAAACATGTCTCAAAATGAAGAGGTCAGAGGTTGACAATACTCTGAACAAGAAGTTTCCTGATCCCGTAAGCACCCGCTTCAGCAGGATGAAGTCCTACAATAGGTGTTTCTTCTGCACCAGTCACTAAACCGATGCAGCTGGTTCTCATCTCCAAAGCCTCCATAGCTCTTCAACACACCGTCAGCTTCCAGATAGTGAGTACAATGTCCAGGTCTGAGATGATACTCTGATGAGAATGTTATGTTGATTGGTTTGATTACCTGTACTCTGCTTCAGATCTGACTGAGTTTTGGCACTTTTGCAAAGATTGGACAAAATTCCAGTCCGTAGCCGTTCAAAGCTAGAGGAAATGTATCCATTAAGACCTGCAGCTGGAATCATAGCCAGAGGAGGTTTTATGCAGTACTGATTCAGAGGGGCTGAATGCAAATGGAGGCTACATTTTATAGATTCTAAGTAATAAAACGGTTCAATGACTCAACTTTACTCTGTTTTTCTTCATGACATAAAAACCCAATGAAATACATTGATGTTATCAATGTTACGATGTGGAAAGGTTCAGGAGTTGCATGGAAGAGTCAACATCTTGTTTTGCTGATATGATTGTAGTGAACATGATTTAAGGTAACAGTGATTCTAAGCTGCTGACTAGAGACAAAACACTTCCTGTTCTCCCACCGTGTCAGTGATGGAGAACTGCTTATTCTGATGGATCAGCTATAGAGTAAGATAAGGGGTCGTGGTGTCTCAGCCCAATAATAAGGTCAGTCAGTGTTGGGCTGATAGTTTGGTAACCAGCTGATCCTGATTCATACTACAGACCTGTGGAGTGAAGCAGTTATTCTGGGTTCTGAATCTTCTTTTGTTCTCATCTCCTAGCTCTTCTACCAACACTGCTGCTAAACCAGCTCCCAGCCTGGATCCACCTACTGCCAGTCCCATGGAGGAGCAGGAGGAGGCATTGGTACAGCCGGACCCGGACACCGCAGTCCAGATTACACAACCAGACAACGCTGTTTGTTCAGGTGCTGAAAGTCCCATGGAGACAAAGGAGCTGGAGTCCAGCTCAGCCCAGCCTGCAGCTCCTGCTGAGCTCCAGCAGTGTGACTCCTCCAAGCCTGATCCTGGGACAACTAAAGAGCTGCAAGCAGGCCAGGAGATCTACATCCAGACTGAGGGGCTGACGGTCCAGCTGGCCGAGCCGGGCTCAGACGGGATTGTGATCGTCAATGGGCCAGATGGAACCACTATGCACATTGAGACCCCAGAAGGGGTTCCCCTGGAAGCAGTCCAGGCCCTGCTGGGCATCGAGGCTCAAGACGGAGAGAAACCTTCTCCGCAGATCCAAGACTGAGCAGAACTTCATCAGAATAACATCACTAATAAAGGGGCCTAAAACAGTGGTGTGGATCAGCACCAGCCGGGCCTATGTACACATGGGCGGCTGGTCTTTTTAAAGGCAGGTCCACAAACAGCAGGCTGTGTGTAAGGCAGAGGTCGGAGAGCGATGGACGGGTGGAAACTGCAGTGCCTCACTGTAAACCAGGCAGTGTTTCATGGACCCAGCTCGAACCTGGGGTTTATCTCGCTGAATGTCAGAGTTTGAGAACAACACATGGGGATGATGGTCCAAATCCCCAACTCCTGTAGGTAAATGTCAAGACCTTCATCTTGCTGTGTTCAAAGAGCCAAGGTGAAGCTGCTGATCTTCAGGTCATATATAAATATATATAGTTATGTATAATGTTGTCAGAACATTTCATTTCTTCTGCTCTTATGTTGCTGGTCTTTGGTGCATCTGCTGCACACCTCCTCTATATGTTTATAAAGATTGAAAGATTCATTCGTCATGTCCTCTAACTCTGTTGCTCACGGTCTACAGTTTGTCTTGTTTTCTTTTATTTTTCTGAAATAAATGATAATTCAGGAAAAAATTGCATAGAAGTGAATGGGCCAGATTTTTACTGAGTAAACTGCCCACAGTTTACCTGTACAGATGTAGTTTTTAAAGAGGGGAATCCGTTTTCTTCTCACTCTTTAAGTCTGAACTAATAAACATACAGTATTTCATCAAGATGTGCAGAAAAACATCTGGGTGTTTCAAAATTCCAGTTATTCCTAAAAAAACAAAAACTGCTTCGTTTTCTTCTCTTTTATATGGTTGAATTTTCTTCTTTCTTTTTTTTAAAGACAAATCCATCACAAGTGTTTGCAAGAACATTTGGTGTGTTTGGGATTTATAGTTTAACCCCCATATTATTCAAGTTCCTGGTATATTCAGATGTAATATTCTCATTGAACACATGTTCATTTCCTGTCAGAAACGGGCAGCTCTTAAATCATAATAGAACAGTGAATTAAGGGGTATTTGTTTTAGATTGGAAAAAAAAATGCTTGTTTTGTATTTACACATTAAAGTCGGCCTTTTTTTGGCATTACAGCAATCAAAACCCTTCTGGTAATTTGATTTCTCTTTGGTGAAGGGTACCAAGTGTTTGTGCTGGGAAGGCCTCCTAGCCATCACCCTAATCTTTTGGGTTCTGGTCCGGGCCGCTCTAAAACGGTGGTGGTTAGAAGAAACCTGGCCAGGCGTGGGAATCATTTTGGGATCACCATGTTTTTGTAGGTTGCAGCAGCTGTAACACAAAATCTGTTTGAAGTCAGAGAGTGTTGCACACTGAACATCACCATGGCAACCCCCGAGGAAGATCCACGTTTTACAAGCAGCAGCTTCTCTTCCCTGTTGTTTACAAGAACTCTGATGAAAATAAAAGTCAGGCTTGGGGGAACTTCCTTCTGAAGCAGTCGGCTATAAACCTGCCACTGGAAGCAAGGAATGTTTGGTCAATTATTTCTTTAGAGAAAATATTTTTGGTAGTAAATACCCTTGAAAGCGGCACAATATTAGTAAGGGAAATATAGGAAAAACCTCCACAATCTGGAATTCTACCAGTGGCACAACATCATCATGACATTTTTCTTGAACTGAGATCGTCTATAGTGACGATGATCGTTTTCCAGCGAGGGAAGTCCCACATCATCACACTGCTTCTACCAAAAGCTTGTTGCCGTTGGCAGTGAGGATTCCACATCCAGGTACTAACCTCTGCAACCACCCTCCAAGTGCATTTTCCTGGTGGGTTTAAGGTGGAATAGAGATAGATTTAGTGGGCTACGATTTAGTGCCAAGGAGAATTGTTAGAACAAAGGAAAAAATGACCAGTTATTCATTTCCTTGTGTTTTTGCCAGGTTGAAAACCTGCTGTCATCCTAAAAGGAACAATCTGAAAGTGACAGTGCTAGTTTCTGATGTGTTTTTAACTCCCTGGTTTCTGTGCAGACTTAAATAAGTACCCCGATCAATAATCACCTGATTATTACGCTAATAAAGCTGTTTGATTGACTAGTGCATTGAACTTTGCCGTTAAGCCAATATCAGCTGGTTTTTAGATACATTTGAATATTTGTACAGTTCTTTCCTCAGTATGTTTTTTTTTTTGACCTAGTCATTTAAAAGGTGATTAGCTGAATGTCTATATGGAGATAATGAAAAAAGTTTAAAAGTTGCACTATTTTATTACTTTTTATAAAGCCTCACTCAACATGTCTTTAGAAGTAAACTGGGCTTGTAGAGGGATCAATGCAGAAGGGGGATATGTGGATGTTTCAGCTGCAGAAATTCTCCGGTATGTGACCTTATTACAAATAAAACGATGTGTCAAACTTACCTTCGGTTTCTCACATTCTTACACAAAATAATACAAACAGGCTCTGATGCTATGTATATATATAGTTTTTAATATTTGCTTGTCTGCTTTGCAGCTACAAGAAACCCAAGGTGTGTAGCGCTTGACTGCATAAAGTTGGTGACCTTTGGTCCTCAGCCTCTGTAGTTTTACTTGGTCATCCACTTCCTAGTTGAGTTGCTGTACTTCCCAGTTACTGCCACTTTGGTCTAATACCACTAATAGTTGACTGTAGAATATTTAGTGATGAGGAAATTACACATGCAGGTGCTGGTCATAAAATTAGAATATGAAAAAGTTTATTTTCAGTAATTCCATTCAAAAAGTGGAACTTGTATTTTTGATTCAGTGATTACAGATATATTTCAATGTTTTTATTTCTTTTAATTTTTATGATTATAACTGACAGCTAATGAAAGTCCTAAATTCAGTATCTCAAAAATTAGAATATTGTAAAAAAATTCAACATTGAAGAAACCTCATGCCACACCTGCAGAAGGCTTTCAATGGTCTCTCTGTCTAGTGCTGTAAGCTAGACAAACATGGGGAAAACTGCTGACTGAACAGTTGTCCAAAAGACGACCTTTGACACCTTGGACAAGGAGGGCGAGAAACAAAAGATCACTGCTAAAGAGGCTGGCTGTCCACAGAGCTCTGTGTCCAATAAGGACATTAATAGAGAGGCAAAGGGAGGGACAAGATGTGGTAGAAAAAAAGTGTACAACAACAGGGATAACCGCACCCTGGAGAGGATTGGGAAACAAAACCCATTCAGAAATGTGGAGAGGATTCACAAAGACTGGACTGTAGCTGGAGTCAGTGCTTCAAGAACCACCAATCACAGACGTCTGTAAGACATGGTTTCAGCTTCAAGCCACTGTTGAACAAGAGACAGCGTCAGAAGTGTCTTGCTTTGACTAAAAAGGACTGGACTGCTGCTGAGTGCTCCAAACTTAAGTTCTCTGATCAAAGTACATTTTGCATTTCCTTTGGAAATCAGAGTCCCAGAATCTGGAGGAAGAGAGGAGAGGAACATAAACCATGTTGCTGGAGGTCCAGTGTAAACTTTCTACAGTCAGTGATGGTTTGGGGTGCCATGTCATCTACTGGTGTTGGTCCATTGTGTTTTCTGAGGTCAAAGGTCAATGCAGCCATCTACCAGGGGGTTGTAGAGCACTTTATGCTTCCTGCTGCTGACCAACTTTATGACTTGGCACCTTCCTAGACTGCCAAAGCTACCAGTACCTGGTTTAAGGACCATGGTATCCCTGTTCTCCATTGGCCAGCAAACTTCCTGACCTTAACCTCATAGAAAATCTACAGGTTACTGTGAAAAGGAAGATGCAATATGCCAGAGCCTACAATTAAGAACAATTAACAGGTGCACTACAGTGACAACAATTAGAAAAGCCTCAAAATAGGACTGGTTTTACATGTGGAGGTCATTTCAAGTTTCTCCCTCTTGATCTTTTTGAGTAATTATCTCTACTCGCAGCATGAGGCGATTCCTTAACCCTACAGAAGTTGCACAGGTTGTCCAACTTCTCCAGTATGGCACATCCACACGTGCTGCAGCAAGGTTTAATGCAATCTGCAGAACATGGAGATTTCAGGAGACTGCTGGTTATTCTCTGAGAGCTGGACAGGGCCGTAGAAGGTCCTCAACCCATCAGCAGGACCGATACCTGCATCTTTGTGCAAGGCGGAACAGGCTGAGCATTGCTCGTGCCCTACAGAATGACCTCCAGAGGGCCACTGGTGTGAATGTCTCTACCCAAACAATCAGGAACAATTAGGACTTCATGAAGATGGCCTTAGGGCCCGACGTCCTGTAGTGGGCCCTGTGCTCACTGCCCAGCACCGTGGAGCTCGACTGGCATTTGCTCAAGAACACCAGAATTGGCAAATCCGCCACTGGCGCCCTGTACTTTTTACAGACGAGAGCAGGTTCACCCTGAGCACCTGTCATGGACGTGAAAGAGTCTGGAGAAGACGGGGAGAACGTTATGCTGCCTGCAACATCGTTCAACATGACAGGTTTGGTGGTGGGTCAGTGATGGTCTGGGGAGGCATATCCATGGAGGGACGCACAGACCTCTACTGCCTAGGAAATGGTTCCCTGACTGCCATAAGGTATCGAGATGAATTCTTTGAACCCATTATCAGGCCCTACGCTGGTGCAGTAGGTCCTGGTTTCCTCCTAATGCATGACAATGAATGACAAAGAGTATGCAGGCAGTACCTGGAGGATGAAGGAATTGAAACAATTGAATGGCCTTCACGATTCCCTGACTTAAACACAGCAGAACATCTGTGGGACATTATGTTTTGATCCATTAGGTGCCGCCAGGTTGCTCCTAAGACTGTACAACAGCTCAGGGATGCCCTCACACAGATCTGGGAGGAAATGCCACAAGACACCATCGGTCGTCTCATTGGGAGCATGACCTGGCGTTGTCAAGCATGCGTACAAGCTCGTGGAGGCCACACAAGATACTGAAAAGCATTTTGAGTTGGAGAAATTAAGTTTTTGAAAAAATGGACTAGCCTGCCACATGTTCTTTTCACTCTGATTTTAGGGTGTCTACACAATTGAGCCCTCTGTAGGCTGAAAACTTTTATTTCCATTAAAAGATTTGGCATCCTTTTTGACATTGCCCTGTCGTTATTTGTATAGATATACAACTTCATATTGAGATCTAATGTGTTTCTTTAAAGTGCTCCTTTAATTTTTGTGAGCAGTGTAGTTAATAATCCTGGCAGAGAGATGTTGGAGTCATGATCCTGCAGCCATGTCTCAGTGAAACACATAAGTGCATTTCCCGTTATTAAGAAGCTGAGTCTTTGTAATGGCTTGGAGTTCATTCATCTTGTTAATGCTAAATGGTCTACTTTTGTATGCTTCTTCAGCCATAGGAGCACAAAGCGCTTTACAATGTAGCCATTCCCACACTGGTGGTGCTACATCTCATGGGGCATACTAGCAGAAGGGAGACTGCCGGACACAGGCGCCACCGGGCCCTCTGACCACAGGCAAGTAAGGAAGGGGTCTTGCCTACAATGACCAAGACAGAGCTGGGATTTGCACCGGCACCCACCAATTATGGTACAATTTCCTACCACCTGTGTCACAGTCGCCCCAGTCTGGTTAGCTATTGATCTCCCATTACACATTATAATCAATGGAAGAGATGCTTTAAACATCCTCCTTCTCTCTCTCTCCTCTTTGCTCCTGTTCTGCATCCATGACGCCTCCTTCTCAACTTATCAGGGATTTGTGGCTTCGGTTGAGGTATTATTTCAGCTTTTGCAATATTAAACACCTCCTTTCAGCTGTAAACCAGATGTTGCCATGGTTCCATCATAAATGTCCAGCTGGACAGCATCTAGTACCATATAAATTAATCATCCCCATAAAGAAGCAATGGCTCTACCAGAAAAGAGGAATGATCTTAAAAAAAAAGAATAATTCAGAATGTAAGTAAGAAAGCTACTCCAACATGCCTTCACTCACAACCAGATACAGCTTGGCTCATAGCTAAGGTAGAAATCATAGGTAGACCATTGGCATTCTTATGGTGAGGTTTCAGTGTCTGCGTGGCCTCAGGGTCAGTCCAGGGCGTCTGTGACATCATAGTGGACTGAGTTGTCCTTCACAACTTTGCAAAGCTTTAAGGAGAGAGCCACCGCCCACACCGATGAAGATGGCATAGAGGAACCCCCAGTTAATAAACTAACCACAGAAATGGGAGAGTCCTCAGAGACCTAATTTGTCAAAGGTACTTTAATTTAAGTTTCTTTAATTAAACAGTGTCTCATTGCTTCATTTCCTTAAAAAAACATTCTTTTAATATTTGTTATAACACCAATTACTGCTAAGTACATTAAAGAGTATATGTTTTAAAATTCCATTTCACAAAGTCACTGGAAGGCAGACTCTGATGATGAAGTGTCCCCAGGAATGCCATTAACCACTGGTTGACCTTTATTAATGGACAGAGCCAACTCCTCAGCTGGGATAAGGGGAGATGGCGGTGGCTCCCCAGTTAGATGGGCCTCAGCCTTCTTTCAGATAGTTACATGACAGGAAGAATGCACAGAAAAAAGATGTATTAGACCCACACATCTCCATTAACTATTTGATTTCAATCTTACCTTTTTGGAGTTTTTCTGTTTCATATTGACTTGGGACAGAGTTCTTCTGAGTCTAGAAGGATTGCATTTCATTAAAGGGAAATTTCCTTTTTTTCTATACAACCTGCACCTTATTGTTGGCATTTATTAAGTTCATACACTCACCTAGACAAGTTTGTAGCCACTTGGAGTCCTTTGGGAGAAGTTTACATCCAGTCGCAATCAGTGTATATCTATATAACAGTAGTAAATCAGGGCAAGAGGTTTGGCCCCTGTAATAAGGTATTATCTGCCCCAGAACTACTTCATTCAAACAATGTTTTGTTATTAATCATTAGCAGTACTTCCCTCAGAGTTCAGAACGTCTCTGAAGTGCTCCGTTGTTCTGTTCCAGGGTGATTTAGAGGCTACATCTACACTAACATGCGATTACAAAAACATGACTGCTGTCCTCCATCCCAGCTGTAGTCTGAGCAGGACTTTCTCTCTGTGCTTTACGCCGGTCGGACAGACAGACAGAACTACTGCAGACATCAACATGGTTTGTGTTTGCATGTTCCCAAATGGCACTAACCAAATGACCAGTTGGAATAAGTACAGCTTCTACAGACTCCCTTTCTACAACCTACACAGACAACAGTCTCAATGGCGGACAGCTGCTGTGGTAGAAATCTGGGTGTCTGAGAGGATGAGAGAATAAAAAAAAGTGTCAGCTATATTTGTACATAGTTTATTTTACGTGCACGGAGGGCCTCCACAGAGGACTCTGAAGCTTCAGCACAGATGCATGAGTATATACTGTATAGTAATCGGCCGCACCCTATTGAATTAGCTTCTGTCCGATCATTACATCATACAGTTATGGTAAGATAACTAACACTCTGTTCTATGCATCAGAGGATAATCACAAGACAAATCACAGAACAACAGGGATAGGGTAAACACAGGATCTGTCATGAGGCAACAATGGATGTGTCACTGGACAATAAGAATGTAGATAATTGTAATTCAATTCAATTCAAATTCAAAAATACTTTATTGATCCCAGAGGGAAATTAATTGTTGTTGTAGCTCATTATTAAGTCATTTATCAAGGAGTTGTTGTAGACCATGAGGGATGTGGGGAAAAAGGATTTCCTGTAGCGGTCTGTGTTGCAGAGAAACTGTAGAAGCCTCGAGCTGAAGATAATCGGTTGCTGTAGGACTGTCTCATGGAGAGGATGCTCAGGGTTGTCCATGATCTTTTTAATTTTATGAAGAATCCTTCTTTGCATCATTGTCTCCAGTTGTTCCACAGCCGTCCCCAGAACAGAACCAGAACAGAACCAGCCTTCTTTATCAGGTTGTTGAGCCGTTTTAAGTCCCTGGCTCTGATGCTGTTACCCCAACAGAAGATGGACAAAGAGATGAAACTCTCCACAACAGACTGTAGAAGATTTGTAGCATCTTGCTGCAAACCTTGAAGGACCTCAGCTTCCTCAGAAAGTCCAGTCTGCTCTGTTCCTTTTTGTAGACGCTTCACTGTTGATTCTCCAGTCCAGTCTATTGTCCAGGTGAACTCCGAGGTATTTGTACTCCTCAACCCCCTCCACTACTTCTCCCATGATGGAGACAGTCTTTGACGTCTCCTTGTTTCTTCTGATATCTACTATCATCTCCTTTGTTTTGTTCACATTCAAGGTAAGATGATTGTTTCCACACTATGCCACAAAGCAGCTTCTTCTCCATCTCTGATACACCCGACAATTGCAGAGTCGTCTGAGTATTTCTGCAGATGACAGGTCTCTGTTTTATACTGGAAGTCTGAGGTGTACAGAGTGAAAAGGAATGGTGAGAGTACAGTACCCTGTGGTGCTCCTCTGCTGCTGACCAGCTGGTTTGACCCACAATCCTTCAGTCTCACAAACTGTGGTCTGTTTGTCAGGTAGTCATTGGTCCAGCTGATTGTTGAGGCCTCCACCTGTTTCTTCAGGAGTTTCTGACAAAGCAAATCAGGCTGAAGTGTAGTAAATGCACTGGAGAAATCAAAGAACATAATTTTCACAGTGCTGCCTGCTTTGTCAGGGACACTTTGTATAATGCTGAGAAAGACAGTCACAAGATCTGCCATAAGTCAACACCAGATAATCACAAGAGTTGTCATAAGTAAACATGAGATGTTTACATACAATTGGTTCTTGTTTGTACTTTATCACATCAGTATAACTAAACAACATTTTATCTAGACATGAGTAACAGAATCAAACTTAAAAAGCATCAGCACTAATTCACATAAGAAACATCTTTATCTAAGATCTGTGAGAAAAGAATAACTTGTAATAAAGATTATCACAACATCATTGAAATCCTACGTTAGTGTAAATTGGAATCGGTTGGATTAAAAGCCAAGTAAAACCCCCAGAAGCTAATACATTAGCATCTCCAAGACGTTGCTAACTCACAGGTTAATATTGCTAACTATTAATAACGAAACATGGTTAAATGAAGGAGTTTTGGGGCAGCTAATGCTTTATTTAGAATTGGCACTTTGCCTGCCCTCATGACTCCCGTTATATGTATATACGCTGATCCCGACTGAATTTAAACTTCTACAGAAGGATTCCAATGGGCTCAAACTGGTTGTGTAAATTAACATATATGCTAAAAATAAGGTCTAGATTGAAAAAAAAAGATTTTCCCTTTAAGCTAGGATTCAATATATGTCAAAGTTTGAGGGCGTGTCACTCGTAAATTTAGGACTCCTATTTTCTTAAGATAAAAGTAATTCACATCAACTTTTAGGCCTAAAAGTAGCTCCTAAGTCTGGGAGTCCTTAAGAGAAGTCGAGAGGACTTCTAAGTCCCTAAGAACTATTCACAAAGACTCCCAAAATGGCTGCAGCCAGACGCAATGTGTTAGACACTCTGGATGATTCTGAATTAACCAAACGATACCGACTAAATCGTTTATTGCAGATGTGGTGCGGGAAGCAATCACGTCTCCAACTAAACGTAACAATCCGATCAGTCCAGAAATTCAATGTTTAGCGAAAGTAAGATATTTAGCCACAGGGAAAATGCAACTTTGCAACGCGGATGACTTGGGTATATCACAACCATCTATCAGCCAATCAATCCACTAAACTCTTAAAGCGCTCTGGCAACCACACATTATCCAACAATTCATCCGTTTCCCATTAGACGTCCAGTAACTGCATCTAATTAAAGCCAATTTCATGGTGATTCCAGGTATGCCAGGGGTGCACAAAGAAGAAAACGTGCACGTCTTCCAATTTATGCAACACATGTAGGGATGCCTATATGACGGATATTGCCTACCTGTTGCAGCAGCATCCTTTTTATAAGCGACGATCTCGAGCCGACACTGGGACTGTAGAGAATATCATCTCTTCTCACAGTCTTCTGACGTTCCAGACACCGCTGGATAAAATGCATTTATGTTTCTGCTTATTTTCACCCATGCCTCCCTTTTCTTCTTATTCATAATCCCAGCTCCGAATCGCCCTTTGAGGACCGTCCTCCTCTCCAGTACCAACTGTGCCAGTAGTAATAATTGGTCCTGCGACCAGTTAGGTTTCCTTGAAATCACTCCCTTAATATGATGCATCCATCCATCCATTATCTATACCGCTTTCATTCAATTCAGGGTCGCGTGGGGGGGGGGGGGGCTGGAGCTTATCCCAGCTATCAGCAGGCGTTAGGCAGGGTAATATGATGCATTTCATGTTTTTTCGTTTTTAAACTTCACCCTCTCTGTAAGTAGGCTATTGTGTGTAAGTTGTATGAAGTGTCAGTCTCGTGGCCGACACAAAGATGTCATCATGCATTATTTCTGCTATTTGCGCTGTTCATAGTTTTGTATTTCCTGGTTTCAAACGTGTCATTCAACAACCAGTCACACTGCTGTCCGTCTATTTACTCATGCAGAGGAAATTACGTTTTCCATAGCAACGGGACGTCACTCCTAGCTTACTTTTAGGGATTTGTCCTACGTAAAAGTAGCTCTTAGTGCGTTTGTGAATAGGTTTTAGACAACAACTCCTACGTAAGACCTTTTAGCGCGAGTTAGGAGTAACACCTAGTGGTAAGATAAGAGTCTTTGTGAATACGGGCCCAGGATTTGATTTCTAAATTGCAGTTTAAAAGTGCATCCATTGGCCGTGTGTCATCAGGAGATGTGTACAACTGTGTATCATCAGCATAACTGTGGAAATTCACCCCATGTCTCCTGATGACACTGCCAAGAGGGAGCATATACAGGTTAAAAAGCACTGGGCCTTGTGATGGTTGGATAATATCTAAGTTTGTGCTTTTATTTTATTGCAATGTATGTTTACAAATGTGTTGAAATTAAAAACATGTATATTGCCCATTCATAGGTTTGTGATGGTTGGATAATGTTTGAAAAATATATTGATTTACATTATAGCAGGATAGTTTGGTACATGTTAACATCAAGAGATGTATTTATATCCAGTGGTAAAATAAGCATAGTGTTACTGAAACCTTTTTAAAAGATCCTTGTCATAACATCCTGGCATGACATTAAGGAAAAGATCACAGGTTAAATTCCCCCCCCCCCTTTTTTTCACAGGGCCTGATTTAACATTCAATTTCACAACTTTATTTTAATTTTAATAGGTTTGTTGTGATTAATAGATTGTGATAGCTGGATTTATTAGAATATCTTGAGGCTATAATACATTTAATAGACGTCTATACGATGTCTAGATTCTCTAATGCCTAGACGTCTAATGACCATATAGATGTTCATTTAACATCTTAAGCGTTACTTGCGGCAACGTAGCAAACGCAAGCAACGCAGAAATTCAGCTAGCTGAACTTTTGACGGACTTGACGCAGCGCGTCAACCAATCAGAGCGTCTCACTGTAGTGATGTCACTACGCGTATCTTGAATGAATTGCGGGACGAGTGAAAACATTTTCAACAAAATAATATGTAGAAATTCAGAAATATCACTTACCAAAGACAGATGGTGAGGCACGCAGCATCTTTAGTTGTTGTTCTGGTAGGAGATTTGAGCTCCGATGGCCTAGGAGGTCGTAAAATTGGGCGTGGGACAGACGGAAGTAGCGTTATAACTTATAAGCGAACCTCATCCATAAGCAGCTACCGGAGCAAATGGTTAAACTCCCCAAACTAAGAATGCATCTGAAGAACGGGCGCTGATGCACCCGATGTCGACGTCTAGCTTTATCTAGCAAATAAAGCCAAGCCAATCTCTAGTTACGATCCGCCATAGTTCAGAAGCCCCGCTCACGCACTCCTTTTTTTCTCAGAAGCAAGCATTGGAACCCTAAAAGTACATTCATCAAATTTCATGCGTTGGGTACGTTGCCTGACGCAGACAAACTGTGCGGTGTGGTCGCAGCATTAGACCGAAAAATGCTCGGTGGGAGGGGTCACACGAGACATTGTTTTCGCTTATAAGTTATAAGGTTCAATTGTTCAATTTACATGCTCCTGTAATTGTTCAATTGTTTTCAACCAATCAGAGCGTCTCACTGTAGTGGGTCTGTCCCACGCCCAATTTTACTTTTAGTCATAACATCCTGGCATGACATTAAGGAAAAGATCACAGGTTAAATTTGTCCCCCTCCCCTTTTTTTTCACAGGGCCTGATTTAACATTCAATTTCACAACTTTATTTTAATTTTAATAGGTTTGTTGTGATTAATAGAAATCTCAAATCTCCTACCATTGTTATCGGCCTGCGCATGTGCAAGTTAGACCATTCAGTGGTTAAGGCACAAAAAGACTTATAAGCTTATAAGTTGGGTTATAAGTCAGGTTGGGGTCTAAAGCCTACCACAGAGTTTAGGATTTGAAAAAAAAATTCAATTCACAATTTCTTTGTGATAATGACTACGTTTACATGCAGCCAATATTAGGGTTATGATCGGGTTAATGTTCCTGAAACATTCTGAATAACTCGTTTACATGCTCCTGTATACATGGAATCTGTATGCCAGATGGTGTATACAAGAAGTTCCTCTAATCAAAATACCAACATTCTTTGTGAATACAACATGCACTGAACATATATCAATATTCCTTTAGAGGGGGATATGCCGATAAAATGTTTACATGACCAAATACTTGGGTTAGAACAGGGGTACCTCTGGGATCATATTCAGGTTTTTGCCTGTGTTTACATGGCTGTGTGTGAACAGGTTATTGCTAATATTCCGGTTTTGAACGAGTTATTGGTTGTATGTAAACGCAGTGACTGTCAGACTCCACAGTTGAAGATTTTGCATTTTTTTGCGGCAGAAGAATGAACATAAACTGTTGTTTTGTTGCTTGGATGATTTGTCAGGTTTTACAAGAGAAAGAAAAGATGGGAAAAACAACAGCAAATCAAATGTCATTAGCAGCAGCAGTTACAACACATGATTTTCTCAGAAAACTTCTGACTGCTTGATGTGGGTTGTAGCTCATCTTAGAGACTACTGTGGCTTGAAGGGGTAGAGAAATAAATATGTTTCTGTCTAAAAACTACATATACTTGTATGATGTGCCTGAGAAGCCATGTGTTGTAGCCATTGAACTGGAGAATGATTTGCAGAAATATGGTGTGACAGATGAGCAGATGAGGATGCTGGGGATGAGGTGGAGACGCATAATTTGCAGGGTTCCTGCACCATTTTGAAAATGATCCCACTTCATTTGATCATATTCCAAGTCTGGATAAGTGAGGAAAAAGGAAACTTGAGTACGTAAAAAGCTTCTTTATTCCTTTGCTGAAAATATAAATATCGAAAAATAAAGGCCTTTTAACATTATATTTAACTTTAATTTTTCTCCAACTTATTGATCATTTCGGTATTTGTGTTACTAACATAAAGAGGAATATTCACCAATGGAGTTTTTTATTTTATTTTATAAATGAGTCCAGGGTTTCTGAAGGTTTTTCTTCTCAGCATTGAAGTTTTCATCCTGTATTTTTGTGAAATCAAAAACACAACTGATCGCAAAATCTTTTTCAAATGTCTGTCCAAATTTTCTGACTTATACATTTTAAGAGCTGTTTTCGAAGAAATGCCAGAAAAGTAGAGAAATAGGTCTGTACCACACTCCCACATTACAATCCAGCTTCAGAGTTTAGTGGTTCAATCATTTGTAAAAAATAAAATACGATTGTTTTATACTAAAATATTGGTCATAAATATCAATGTTGCCCCTCATAGGGAGCAGCTAAACTAATAATGTAGACTTTCCTAATAAGTGGATTTCATTAGAAAAGAAATAAACCAAAAGAAATTCAAAAAAGGTCTAGAATAAAACTTTAAAAATGTGCTTTAGTGGAGCAGTTCAACCTTTCATTTACACTATTACAAACCCAAACTGGTTTCAGGTTTTCAAGTTAACAAGTTCAGTGAGCCAGCCTGTATCAGTCACCACCAAGGTTAATACACTGATGATTGATGATGATCACAATGATCCAAGTGGCAGCTGATTTCACAATGGCCGATGGCCAGTCTCCAGCAGCAGCGCTTCCAGTGCTAGCCTGGTCTGGGCAGGGATGAAAGGCTGGTGGAGCCAGCAGGACAGATAGACCATATGCAGGTCAGAGACGGTGGTGTGGGCCAGTTCCTCCAGAATCATCTGCTTCAGCTGCAGCTCCTGGCGGAAGGCGGCCAGCAGGAGCCGAGAGGATTCCTCTGAAACACGACAGCCAAACAGGTACAAGACTCAGGATCAGTGGCTCTCATTCATCCAGGTCACTAACATATCAAGTATTACTGCATCCAACAGAGTGGGTCATATCTGGCCATTTCAGGCTCCATTCCAGCCTGGCCTGTTTTACCAAATCTCACACTTTAAAACATGGACTTCAGCCTCACATGTGGGTCAGAAAGGTAAATAAGTAAAAATGGTGCTAACCACCCAGCCAACCTATCAGGTTTTAGATTTAAAAAGTAGGGAAAATTTTGGACACGAGTTATCCCACCATTCCAACCAGTTAAGTATTCATGAAAACTCCCACTTTCACGGTGGCCATTTTTTGTAGCACGTAAAACAATGTACTCTGCTCCAAAGTGGTATCTATTTGATAGTGGGTGTTGTAGAAACCTCTAACATTTGCATATTTTACAGTTGTGGCCAAAAGTTTTGAGAATGACACAAATATTAGTTTTGACCAAGTTTGCTGCTAAACTTTCTTTGTTTGAGTTGTTTCTGTGATGTACTGAGATCATAATGTCAGGCTGATTGTGTTAGAATGGCAGACTTGACGTGTTAAAAGGAGGTTGATGCTTGAAATCATTGTTCTTCCATTGTTAACCATGGTGACCTGCAAAGAAACGCGTGCAGCCATCATTGCGTTGCATAAAAATGGCTTCACAGGCAAGGATATTGTGGCTACTAAGATTGCATGTGAATCAACAATTTATAGGATTATCAAGAACTTCAAGGAAAGAGGTTCAATTCTTGTTAAGAAGGCTTCAGGGCGTCCAAGAAAGTCCAGCAAGCGCCAGGATCGTTTCCTAAAGAGGATTCAGCTGCGGGATCGGAGTGCCACCAGTGCACAGCTTGTTCGGGAATGGCAGCAGGCAGGTCTGAGGCTCATACGCCTTGATGGGGAGGGGACCGAAACTGTCCCAAACGGACGCGATGGTCCTTCTCGGGCCCCCGACCCTACTTTTTGTCCCCTCCTCATAGGATTGCATTGTGGGAGCCTGGGGGCAAAGGGACGAGGCCTTACCCAGGATACGGGCCCCGATGCCGGGACAGTCCGCGGGCCCCGACCCTGGGATAAAGATCCACCGTCAGGGTCCCTGGATCTCTGTCTCATGACCAAAGTACCTAAGCCTCCCCATGGACCTTTGACACCCTAATTTTCGTCCCCTCCTCATAGGATTGCATTGTGGAAGCCTGGGGGCAAAGGGACAAGGCCTTACCCAGGATAGGGGCCCCTATCCCGGGAGGGTCCGCGGGCCCCGACCCTGGGACAAAAACCCACAGTCAGGATCCCCGGATGTCTGTCCCATGGCCAAAGTACCTAAGCCTCCCCATGAACCTTTGACACCCTACTTTTCGTCCCCTCCTCATAGGATTGCATTGTGGAAACCTGGGGGCAAAGGGAGGAGGCCTTACCCGGGCTGCAGGCCCCGATCCTGGGCTTAAAATCCATCGTCAGGGTCCCTGGATGCCTGTCCCAGTGCCCAAGAACCACAGTGTCCCCATGTACATTTGACACCCTACTTTCCGTCCCGGGGGGCAAAGGGACGAGGCCTTACCGGAGCACATGGCCCTCATCCTGGGCTAAAAATCCTGGATGTCTCGTGCCTCTGGTAGGGCAACTCGCGGCTCTGGTAAGGCAGGATTTTTGACTAAGTGTTTTTTCCGTCCCCACCTCATAGAATTGCATTATGGAAAGCTTAGGGCAAATGGACGTCACTTATCCCAGTCATTAGGCCCCCATCCTGGGCTGAAAACCATGGATGGCTCGTGCCTCTGGTAAGGCAGGCTTTTTCACAAAGTGTTTTTTCCGTCCCCGCCTCATAGGATTGCATTATGGAAAGCTTAGGGCAAATGGACGTCACTTATCCCAGTCAGCAGGCCCCCATCCTGGGCTGAAAACCATGGATGGCTCGTGCCTCTGGTAAGGCGGCTCGTGCCTCTGGTAAGGCACGATTTTTGACTAAGTGTTTTTTCTGTCCCCGCCTCATAGGATTGCATTATGGAAACCTTATGGCAAATGTCCATGGTGACACTTGGGTTTAAGAGTGGGGGCCATGGTTCGCCTGGTTAGATGGGTTCTGGAGGTGGTCCAGCACTGGGCCACGGGTGCCTGGATTGAGGAGTACCGGGGGTCTGGATGCAGGGGGCCCAAAAAACTTGTCGTCCCCTCCTCAAAGGATTGCATTATGGGAGGCTGGGGGCAAAGGGCCGAAACATTACCCAGGCAATGGGCCCCCATTCTGGGCTCAAAATCCACCGTCAGGGTCCCTGGATGTCAAATAACCAAAGTCATCCGGGGACCCCGATGGTGAATCTTTACCCCAGGATGGGTGACTGTAGCCCGGGTAAGGCCTCGTCCCTTTGCCCCCAGCTTTCCCCAATGCAATCCTATGAGGAGGGGACGAAAATAAGGACGACTCCCTACTTTTCGTCCCCTGCTCATAAGATTGCATTGTGGAAGGCTGGGGGCAAAGGGCCGAAACCTTACCCAGGATATGGGCCTCCATCCTGGGCTAGAGACCCACTGTCTGCGCCCCTGGTTCTCTGGGTCAGTACAGGGCCACATCTGGTTACATGTACCCAGGCTATGGGCCTCCATTCTGGGCTAACGATCCACTGTCTGGGCCCCTGGTTCTCTGGGTCAGGACAGGGCCACATCTGGCTACATGTACTCAGGCTATGGGCCCCCATCCTGGGCTAGAGACCCACTGTCTGGGCCCCTGGTTCTCTGGGTCAGGACAGGGACATCTCTGGCTTCATGTACCCAGGCTACAGGCCCCCATCCTGGGCTAAAAATCCACCCTCAGGGGCCCTGGATGTATGTCCCAGTTAAGAAAAAACCCAAGTCCACCATGGACATTTGCCATATGTTTCCCCCAATGCAATCCTATGAGGAGGGGACGATAAAATAAGGACGACTACCTACTTTCCGTCCCCTCCTCATAAGATTGCATTATGGAAGGCTGGGGGCAAAGGGACAAGCTTTTACCCAGCCTGCAGGCCCCCATCCTGGGCTAAAAATCCACCATCAGCTTCCCTGGATGTCACACAACCAAAGTGTCACCATGGACATTTGCAATATGGTTCCCATAATGAAATCCTATGAGGAGGGGACGAAAAGTAAGACACCCTACTTTCCATCCCCTCTTCATAAGATTGCATTATGGAAGGCTGGGGGCAAAGGGACAAGCTTTTACCCAGGCTACAGGCCCCCATCCTGGGCTTAAAATCCACCCTCAGGGGCCCTGGATGTATGTCCCAGTGAAGAAAAAACCTAAGTGTCACCATGGACATTTGCCATATGTTTCCTACAATGGGAGCCTATGAGGAGGGGACGAAAATAAGGACGGCGCCCTACTTTTCGTCCCCTCCTCATAAGATTGCATTATGGAAGTGCTGGGGGCAAAGGGACGAGCCTTACCCCAGGAACGTGACACTGCTGCCAATTAACGACTTATTAAGCTCATATCTCTGCATACGTTACACCTACATGCATGAAACTTTGAGGGTATTGCCCTGGAGTCTGGGGCCACACAATACGTCGAATATACGCTGGCCCAACGTTGCCTGGGGTCGTGAGGTCACTCAAACCGTCCAACCACTTTGATGCTGCAGGGGCTATGTTTTCAGGAATTTTGACATGAAAATTGCACAAATGCGCTCGATATCCTCTACTCTATCCATGCAGCAAAGCACATGTCTCCAAACACCTTCTAAACAGAACTCCTCACAGGAGCCACCTAGGAACCAGGGATAAAGTTAATAGAGAATAATAAGGTCTCCTTTAAAACATAGTCAAAGTTGAAGAGGAAGGGAAGCGAGGGTTGTTCTAATCTGAGGTGGTCTATGTTTTACATTTTGGACTTGGCTAATTCACATTTGAACAATAATTTTAAGGTAGCTTCAAAGATTCAGAACAGGAGGTGGTTCTACAGAGAGCAGGGCTGGATTAAAAGCACTGACCTCTCAACGACTCGTTTAACAGTTTGATTGATTTATGACTCCCAAATAATAATTAGTCCCAGCTTTAGAAATAAAGAATTAATTTATGTCTACATCTAAAGAGAATTATTTGGACTATAGCTTGTATTATTTAAGTAGCAAAACTCTAAGGACCTAAATGTTGGTCTTAGGCTGGCTGGCTTGTGCACCCTTTTTGTTGTCGCTTCCTCTTTAAAGTGACAGTCTGGACTTTATAAGAAAAAAAAGAGAGGGACATGATTTACGAGCACGACCACACAGCGTTCGTGATGATTGACAGCTCTTGGAATTACTTGATTGGTTCAAATGGATGGCACCGTGGGTTTTGAGCCATCGCTGAGATACGGGAAGGCGGGACTTACCCGTAATGGTATAATTAATAAAATGACTTATTTTATATCAACATTTAAGGCCAGGAGGTCAATTTAATACAATTGTTGAAATTTGTAATTCATTTAGAGATCCAGACTATCACTTTAATTTGATGTATTTATCAGCATAACACCCACTACCATGAGCTACAAGCCTGAACACAACTGAAAAGGTAATGCTTTAAAAATGAGGGTAATATGCATTAAAAGCAATTAGGTCAGGTGAAACCCGAGTAACCATGGCCTGGTGTAGAAGATGCATGAAGTTGATCAAAACCACTCTTTTAAGAGCCACCCACAAACCTCTTAAGAGCATTCCTGTCTAAATAGTTTATTTTTTTATTTCTGTCTCTGTATAGCAAACAGCTTGTGTCATGTCGCTCGGGGTGATTAGCCACGATGTTTATCAGTATTTCCTCCATGTCCTGCTGAGGCTGTGACTCCATGACAGTCACAGAATCACTGAAACTCTGTCCCTGATTGGTTGTCGCGGCGCGATTTGATGCTGGAGTTCAGATTTTTCCAACTTGAGCAGAATTTTTCACGCGCCGCAAACGCCTCATTCGCACAGATCGGGCAGAAAAGCGTTTTCGCGACGCAAATCTGCTTCTAACTTGAAGCTGGACCCCCTGCCGTGCGTCATCGCGCTCCTCCATTGACATAACATGTACACCTGACTCGCCGCTCGCTTAATTCGCTTTTGGTGTGTACGTACAGTAAGGTGTCTTGAAAAATTTGTAATCTGCCCCCCCCCCCCAAAAAAAACAAGCAAACCCAAAAAACATCAAAGTTCAGAATAAAAGCCAAAGGCTCCTAAATTCTGATAAACATCGGGTGTGTTGGCTGCGTAGTCTAAGTATGTGGACTAACCAAACTCTTTGGTCCTCCAGCTGTGACAGAGAGGTAACGTTCTTCCTTCAGGACCAAACTGAAACTCCTCCAGATCCTGGACTCCTCGCTGTGTGGCTGCTAGGTGCTCCATTTTTGCCACTATACAAACCTGCAAAAACAAAAATCCCTTCAAAAATAAACCTGTCATATTTTTCGTTTTTCTTAGAACAGAAAAGTTAAATCACTGTTAAAAGAAATCAATAACTATAGTTTTCTCTCCTGTGAGTCACTAGGTGTAGAAAATATGTACTATTCATATTTAATATTGTATGTTTTATAATTATAACTATTACAGTGTGGCAACAGGGCGCAGATTGAGCCTCTTAAACTGAGATCACATGGTGTGATTTCTTTCGGTGGTCTCCCACTGACTAATAAAAACGAACCTTGGGAGAGAGCGAAACGTCAAACAGTTTAACACACTGAAATCTTGGGTGTGACACACATCTAGAGGTGGAGCTCACAGAGTGTGAACTGGTTGGAAGTGGGAGAGCAGTTCAGGCCACAGCCGGGGAAATGGTGATGATTATTACATGTAGTTTATTAATCTGCTTGATGTGTAATGGCACAGTGTGGATTCTTTGTTCAGTTTGTTCTGGTTGAATGCTGATAAAATGAACAACAATTAAATACTACTGAATATTTATTTTTAAAATGACATTATTTGAAAATTGCTTTTTGAATTAATTCCGGTTATCTTTGTCTGATATCAATTTCTCTTCGTCTCAAACTAATGAAAGAAAAAAAACCCAGAAGAAATTTGTAGGGCACAAATACTTTTTCACACCACTCTACATTTGATTTCTTCTTTCTTCTTATGAAGAACTGTCATACTCGACCTGATCTACCGTTCCTGCTTGGTAGCTCAGCTGATAATTCATATACTCAGTTGAACAAAGTTGAATAAAGCATTACCATTTGTTCAACAACAGCCTGCAGTTTGGAGCATTCATCATGCAGTTCTGCTGTTCTGGCTGTCTGCTGCTTCACAGTTGGCAGAAATGACTGAGATGCTGAGGCTGAAGGGGAGTCATCAACAACCTCATCATCTTTCTGAGAACTGAGGAAGAAAATATTGGATTTAATAAATAAGAGACAAGTTACATGGAAGTGCAATTGTGATGCAGTGCAGGCAGGAAAATCAGTAAGGCTCCAAGGAGGAGTATAGTTAGGAATTCTGAATGCCAGCAGTTTAATATTATACTACCCAGCATTATGTGTACTCAAAGTGGTATCTGATTCAGTACGTATGTATAAGCATGTAAACTATGGATTCTCTACCATCGACTCAGAACTGGACAGCTGTTTCTATTCACCAAACCGGTTAGAAATTGATTTTTTTATTAATTCTCTTATCGTTACATAGTGGAAGGTATTCATTCTGTTAAATCTTTAGGCAGTAAAATATGGACGGTTTATTAGCATCATGTCAGAAACATGAACCTTCTATAAACAGAGCTTTTCAAGACATGCATAGCGCTACACAATACCACTATTCATTCATTCTCACATTCACACACTGGTGGAAGCAAGCTACAATAGTAGCCACAGACACAACGACTGAGACAGACCAAGTTGGGGCTTGAACCAGCAACCGTCTGGTTACAAGATTAACTCCTGACCCCTGAGACACAAATATGGAATAATTTCAGAAAAAGTTATAATTTTTAAAAAAAAGTCCATGGGGCATTTAGATGGGTGCAGAATTAAAGTACAGCATTTGCATTAAAAAAATCTATTTGAAATACAATATAATAAAATATACATTTTAACAGGCACGACAATGCCTTTATGTTTACATTTACCAGCCATTAGCGGCAGCCACTGCGTGTTGCCAAATTCAGTCTCTATTTTCCGAGAACAGCTGCTAGCACTGGGTCAGCAACTCAAGCAGCTGCTTCAGAGCCTTTAAGATATCGTTATCAGACTCAGGAGAGGAGTGACCAGAGAAGATCAGAAATTAGAGTAAATAGGTGAAGCCTTGATTGAAACCCACATAAGCGTCTATTAAATAATACTTTTTTTCACCATTAAAATCCTACGTTTTTCAGAAAGGGCTGGACAGACTATTTGATATGTCTTACTGTGACGTGTTGCCAAGGTAACCGATTCTGGCTATAGAACCTGCAGTTTGGTGACCCGCAGCTGTTATATAATGCCTAATCAGTGGAGGAAGCGAGATGACAGTGTTATACTTTACGGTTCTTTTTCTGAACCGTCTGGGGTTTGGAGAGCCTCAGACGGTCTCGGCAGATGACCGCTTATGCTGAGCCTGGTTCTGCTGGAGGTTTCTTCCTGTTAAAAGGGAGTTTTTCCTCTCCACTGTCGCTTCATGCTTGCTCAGTGTGAGGGATTGCTGAGAATTCACCACGCAATCTTCTGTGGTTCTCTAATTTCTACCTTAAACATTGTATTGTAATAACTCTTCTTGTAAAGTGCCTTGAGATGACATCTGTTGTGAAATGGCGCTATATAAATAAACTGAATTGAAATTGAACTGTGGTCAGGAGACAGGGAGATCCGTCTTCACCAGGATCAAAGTATCTTTCTATTCAGGGCCAATTCCTCTGACTTAGCCCTGCAGGCCCACAATTGTTCATAACATAATGGGCCGTCATGGTGAAAAGAAGCACCTCTATTGTGAGGCACAGTTCTATTACATGCTGCCTGGACTAGGGATGCAACGATAGGCAAGGCAAGGCAATTTTATTTATACAGCACACTTTCAACACAAGGCAATTCAAGGTGCTTTACATGATTCAATGGTAATGAAACCAAATGCATGATAAAAATATTAACAGATCATTACTAAAAGAAATGCATTTAATAACTGAAGCATAAAAAAATAAATTTATGTGAAAGTATGAAATTTAAAAACACATAAAACATAAGAATCCATCAATAAAAAGAGAAGGTGCAAAAAACGAAGTTATGCAAAAGAATACAGATTAAAAACAGATAAAACACAATCAGTTAAAAAATAACAATAAAAATCAAACCATGAGAATCAAAGAGGGATCATAAAATGCAATTTAGGACTCAAAAGCAGCTCTGGATAGTAGAGTTTTAATCTTTGATTTAAAAGAGCCTAATGATTGAGCATTTTTGCATTCTTCTGGAAGTTCGTTCCAGATTTGTGGAACAAAGAAGATGAAAGCTGCCTCTCCATGTTTAGTTCTAATTCTAGGAATGTTTAGTAAGCTAGAGTTGGATGACCTGAGTGGTCCACTGGGTTTTTATAGAGACAACGTATTTCCAACATACTTAGGTCCAAAAATAATTACTTCTGTTTTGTTTCTGTTTAGCTGGAAAAAGTTATGGGACATCCAGTCATTGATTTGTTCAGTGCTTTCATTTAAGGTCTAGATAAAGCAAAGTCACCTGGTGACAATGTAATGTATAGCTGAGTGTCGTCTGCATAGTTATGGTAACTAACCTATTGGCTGCTATAATCTTGGTTAGTGGGATGATAAAAATATTGAACAGGAGGGGTCCCAGGATGGAGCCCTGGGGAACCCCACGTGTTTATTCTGATGAGAAATTTCCGATGGACACAAAGAACTTCCTATTCAAACCATTGAAGTGCTGCACCAGTGAGTCCGACCCAGCTCTTCAGTCGTTCCAGTAATATTTTATGATCAACAGTGTCAAACGCTGGACTGCGGTTAGATTGTTGTTTTTTAATAGGGGTTTGATAACTGCTGTTTTGAGGGCCTGGGGGAAGACACCTGACAGGAGGGATGAGTTAACTATTTGCATCAGATCAGACTTAGTGACAGGGAGAACTTTCTTTAAAAAAGCTGTGGGTAAAATATCGAGGCAGCAAGAGGAGGAGTTCAGCTGTTGAATAATTTCATCAAGATCCGATTTAGTTTTTTGAAATCAGATATTTTCTCTACATCGTTTCTTCATGGGGGTGAAAATAGTGGTTGGTTGGGTGCTGCTTTACAGATTGATCTTCTAATTTCCAGTATCTTTTCAATAAAAAAGTTGAAAAATTCACTACGGGCCCTAGTGGATTGTAGCTCAGGGGCTGCTGTCAAAGCAGCCCCTCAAGGGGATCCTCCCGCACAGTGCGGCCGCCCATTACCTGCCGGGTTGAATCCCCCGGGCAGACTGTGCGGACCCCACCCGTTTATCTCTTAAACGTTTCTCGCCCTCTTCAACTCTGTCCTCTCAGTTCTGTCTATTTTTCCTTAAGATAGTTGTCGACTATCGGTCTCGTGCCGGTATTTAGCCTTAGATGGAGTTTACCACCCACTTTGGGCTGCATTCTCAAACAACCCGACTCCGAGAAGACCCCGGCATGACGGGGGCCGTTACCGGCCCTACACCGTCCACGGGCTGAGCCTCGATCAGGAGGACTCAGACAGAGTGTTGGTAGCCAGGTCTCCTAGTAGCTAGGAGACAGGTTAATGTTAGTAGCTATGCTGCTTTAGGCTAGGCTGTTGGAGGACATTATTAGGGTCTGTTCCTACTTTCTCTCCTACTTCTCCCCAACTGCATGATGTGCTGTCAATTCAAGCACTAACCTGTTTTCTATTATAGTAGGTGCTCCGGATTAGCCCTGCTTGACGACCCTGACTAAGATGGCATTGCAGTGACGGAAAATTCTCCACGTCCTGCAACAAACTTCTGCATCAGTTCTATTGCTCTTTCTGTGTCTCTGTTATGTATTCTCCAAGCCACAGACGGTCGCGGCAGATAACCGCTTGTGCTGAGCCTGGTTCTGCCGGAGGTTTCTTCCTGTTAAAAGGGAGTTTTTCCTTCCCACTGTCGCTTCATGCTTGCTCAGTATGAGGGATTGTTGAGAATTACACGACGCAATCTTCTGTGGTTCTGTAATTTCTACCTTAAACATTGTATTGTAATAACTCTTTTTGTAAAGTGCCTTGAGATGACATCTGTTGTGAAATGGCGCTATATAAATAAATTGAATTGAATTGAATGTAGGATAGGTTAGTCTTTTAACTGTTGTGAATAAAGTCAGAGCGTTATTAATGTCTCTGTTAATGTTTTCAGAGAAGAATGATTCGCTTGCAGTTTTCAAAGTTAAGTTATATTTGTTCAGCCTTTTTTTGTAGATCTCATAGTGAACCTGAAGTTGAGTATTCCTCAATTTTCTCTCGGCCTGAGACTACTTTAACTTTAGTTGGAGCAATGGTATCAACGATGTCAGAGACTTTAGAGAACAGAGTGTGTATTGGGTAATGGGGGTGGGGGGTGGGGTGGGTGTGGGGGTAGAGCAGTACATTTGTTTAAAGATTTCAGCTGAGCTATCAACAAAGAAGCCTTTTTATACTGTGGTCTCGATTTGATTAGATAGTTTAGTCGGGATCATGCTTTCAAAGAAGATGCAGAAATGGTCCGAAAATGCAACATGCACTACGGAGATGTTAGAGATTTTCAGTACTTTGCTAATAATTAAGTCTAAAGTGTGACCTTGTTTGTGTGTTGATTGATTGACATGTTGGGTTAGAGCAAAGTTATGGAGACTATCACTTCTTTCTGCTTTAATCCGGTCACCAATTTGTACATTGCACGGCCTTGCCTTTGCGTGCAATACAATGTAAGGCTTTGTTTTTCATGCTGGTCTGCTGAAGATGCTATGTCGCTAACAACAATAACAATGACTTTTTTTTATTCGAAATTTTAAGTGCAATGACTACAATTCAGAACAATCGAAATAACATATTACACAAATAACTCCAAAGTCCGTGTGGTTGTCATAACCTTGAGATTTGTAGTCACTTATATAAGCCAAACATAAGGAAACATTCAAAAATGGACAAAGTTGAACAAAAGAAAACAAATAAAATATAATAAAGACAGATGTGTTTAATTTAAACAGATTCACAAGGGGAGCTTGAGTGAGAACAAAAACCTTCCCCATTATATAAACAACCTAAAGGTCATTATAAATTTGTGTTCTTTATGAAATCATGTAGTTTTTATTGAATTTTTGTAGACAATTTATTTACAGATCTCAACAGTAATTCCATTTTTAAAATATAATTCCACGTAGGAGGAGTTTTGGTGCATCGACATTTATGTATAAAAACTTTTGTAATGATTACAAAATTGCTAATTATGAATTCAGCCTTTTTATATTTTAGTATAATTCCAAACAGAATATTTCCAACCAAGAAATTATTTATATTAGTTTTATTAGAGTTAAGCCACATGTGAAGTGATTTCCAAAGATCTATAATTTTACCAGATTCATAGAAGAGATGTTAAGTTGATTCAATCTCTTGTTTGCCTAAGTTACATTTGTGGACATTGAAATTAGAATATAATAGAATAATCCTTCAATCATCCCACATAGGGAAATTTGGTTGTAACAGCAGCAAAAAACAGATGAACAGACAGAACATGACACAGAACAGAAACGCACACAATTATTACAAAAGAAAGAAAAATATTTACATCACTACAGTTACAAAGTACGGATTGTACGTCGAGCAGTACAATTGAACTGAATCTAGTTTGAATAAAGTGGTTCGATGGGTAAATACTATTTAAAGTTTTGAAATGGATTTCTTGACTATGTGGATCAGAGCCCATGGAATATTTTTAATCACCTTCTTATATTCAATAGAATAACAATGACTAGCCTGCCCCTCGACACCTGCTGCCCTCAAAGCATCCTTTATCTTTTTTTTCGACTTGGTGTGCAGTGAGACAAACTGGAACACGTAAAGTGGGGAATTACATCACATTTTCGTGTACAGCGACTACGGCGCCACAGTATCTGAGTCAAATGGAATGCAGCAATATTACAGAAAGAAGGCCATTGAGGTCGTTAATGAAATTTGAGATAGCTTGGGGGGGTTTGTACATATTTACGACTAACACCTTATTTGGCTCTTTTATCTCTGTGGCAAGTATTCAAAGGAGTGAAATGTGCCCAGAAATATATTTTTCAAGTTCATTGTTTTGTTTTTTTATTGTGCCCAGTCTGCCCCCTTTTCTTTGTTTCCTGTTTTCAGTTAGAAAACTATAGTTAGGAGGAGTAGCTTCTAGCATTGAGGATGTTTCATTATTTGCATATAACCAAGTTTCAGATAAAAACAGAGCCTGTAAATTATGATTAGTAATAAAGTCATTGATTAGGAAAGATGTCCCTGATAAGGATCGGATATTGAGTAATGCCAGTTTAAGAGATTCATTGGTGGGAGTTGTCTTGGAGTTAAGTCTGGCGACCTAATTAATTATACATCAGTCATTACCAGTGGTGGAGCGGAGAATGATTATGTCCAATAGACTTGAGTGAGAATCTTGGAGTTAGTTGAGTACCTTTGATGATTTGCTACTGTAAATTTTGGGAGAATTCGATTGGTGAGCCTAGGATTACTAAAACATCTGATCCTGATTCATCACGCCGCTTTAGGAGAGCGGGGGACGCATGTCCCTTGGAGCGTTCAGATAGTGCAGTCTCTACATTATCAGAGGACGGCAAGCAGCTGGAGGCACCGTCTGATTGTTATCTGCAGGCTGAGTTGAGGTTTTGACTTTCGGGAAAATTTGTTTTGAAAGTCTCGGAGCACTTTAATTCAAATGGGCAAAAATATTTGGAGCCAGCAGTTTAATCCCAGCTCTGTTGAGATAGTGCTGATTTTCTTTAAATAGATGAGTCGCCGAACCAAAATCTTAAAAGTTGCTTACATAGCCGAGCGTGTTTTCCAAGCATTTTGTTTACATCCATTTAAGATAGGATCTTGCCCTTGACCATCGTTCATGATTACCTTCTGGAACTGGGCCAGACATCCAAGTGTTTGTGATATTGAGCAGATTTAGAGCCATGAGCAGTTGTGAGACGTCAGCTCTGAGGATTTCGCTCTGGCGATACTGATATCATAAGAGCCAGCATGTATAATGAGTGTGTGTATTCCTTGATGAAAAGCAAAGATAGAGGGAATTTGTCTGATAGTGCTCTATGGGCATCCGTGAACACTAGTGTTTTGCAGCAAAAGTTTTCAATCCCATTTACAGAGCCATCATGAATGATAAAAACCTTAGCTGGGGAGGGTCTTACTTTATTATGTAGCTGAATCACACTCCTGGATTTTTCCCTTTGCTCTTGGCTGCTTGGTGCTGTCTTTTCAATCATAGGGGGGCTTCTTACCATCCTTTGGTTGTTGTGGGATTTCCCCTGCTGGCCTTGACCAGTCACGGGGGCTGTGTCTTGCAGAGAGTCTAAGGCTGTAAATCTATTTTTTAAGGAAAGTCCCGGGGGAGAACTTGCCTTGACTTGGAGCTTCATTTTCTTCCTCTTGTTTTTCTTGGGAACAGGTGTCGAGGTTTTTTCAGAGCTTCGTTTCAGAAGCGGCCAGTTCTCCTAGAAAATGGAGTTTGGCGTTCTGCCCCTTCCACGCCTCGGTTAGGGAATGGTGTATTTCAGTGCTTTCTGACTGAGGCCAGACCGAAGCACGGGGCTGTCATTTTTTTGTTATTCCTTTGTTGGTAATGTCGTCTCATTGTTATATCCAGCGTTAATCTCAAAGTTTATTTCCAGAAGGCGTAGTTTTACTTCCATATTCCGGAGCTGATCCTCCAAGGCGTTCTGTCTTTGGAGTAGTTTATCAAAGTTCTCGGCTGAGCAGTGTGCCATGTTGTTAATCCACAGTTCTTCACAGTCTTTCAAAGTTAGCAAGAGAAGGTGATCAGGTCTAGCAGGTAGCTAGGCACAAGTCTTCAGCCATGTTCTTAATCCACAGTCTTACAGAGGTGCTTTAGAAGCAACCCACAAGAAAAAATCCCGTCTAATAGCGTACTTCCAGAGGCACATAAATTAAGAGGAAAACTGAAGAAAAAAAAACAGAATCAAAACCTAAATCTTAAAGGGGAGAATAGGGCGAAAATAAGGCAAAAATCAGACAGATCAGGAGAGCTCAGAGAGTGCTGCTCCTCCTCCGGTAGTCAGTCAACTTTTTTCAACGATACCTCTTTCTCAAACCGATACGATACCGATTCTTGGATTTTAATACTTGCCGATACTGAGTACCAATACAGATACTTCTACCACACAAAAAAAGTAATGCATTGGAAGAAAGGTTTTATGTTCTTCTTTGCTTGTTACAACAAATGATGGTGAATTAGATGAAAAAAAGATAAACAGGACTGCAACATAAAAATTTATAGTGATAAACATTTTCTGTGAAACTATTGCTGAGTTTAGACATTTTAAGTTTCGGTTCAGGTTATTGGTTAACTTTAGAGGCTGACCGATATGGGGCTTTTTAAGGCCAATTCCTATACCGTTTTTTTTCTCCCAAATTTGGTCGCCGATGGCCGATATCAAAAGTAAATTATTAAGGCCAATATGCAAGGATGATATATATATGTACTTTTTAGCAACCCAATGATTGTGAAAGAATAATTTATCACCTACTGCATGCAATATAAATTAATAACTCATTAAAAATATTTATTGAACTTCGAATATCAGACAATATAAAAAAGTCAAAACTGTAACCTCTGTTCAAATGGTTTCAGAACAATAGAAAATAGGACAGATTCAAGTTTCTTTAAGTATACAAAATGAAATATGTTCAAACAGTAACCAGAATAATGGTACAAATAGCTGGCTGATGTACAATCTTGACTTCAAGTATCAAAGGAATAATTACTGCAAATTAAAGCCCACTACTACATGGTAGTAAATAATAAAATCTAAAATATATATTAGAATAGTACAGTCAAAGATTAAACACCAAAGTTAAGAGTAATATTTGAGTGGGCTGGTTCACTGTAGTTCTGAGTGCGTGAGGGTCCTTCCTTCAGTCAAGTAGTGGCTTCGGCTCGCCACACAGGTTAGTTTTTTGTTTTTTTTATATCAGCTTTTTTTCTTAAAATTTCGGCCAATTGCTTATAGAAAATATTGTATACAGAACAGACCAAAAGTTTGGACACACCTTCTCATTCACTGCTTTTTCTTTATTTTCATGACTATTTACATTGTAGATTCTCACTGCAGGCATCAAAACTATGAATGAACATATATGGAATTATGTAGTACTTTTACAAAAAAGTGTGAACTAACCTGGTCTCCAAAGTAACCGGACCTGAACCCAATGGAGATGATTTGGGGTGAGCTGAACCGCAGAGTGAAGGAAAAAGGGCCAACATGTACTAAGCATCTCTTGGAACTCCTTCAAGACTGTTGGAAAACCATTTCTGGTGACTACCTCTGGAAGCTCAAGAGAATGCAAAGCAGTAATCAGAGCAAAGGGTGGCTACTTTGAGGAATCTAAAATATAACACATGTATTCAGTTATTTGAATGTAAGTACATACAGTAATTTCATAGATCATGTGTTCATTCATAGTTTTGATGCCCTTAATTGAGAAGGTGTGTCCAACCTTTTGGTCTGTACTGTATATCGGCCCAATATATCAGCTGGCCGATATACTGATACGATACAGTACATAAGAACGATATCGGCAACAATACCCAATAACAGTATTGTACCCGTGCATCCCTAGCCTGGAATACACATAAGAGTTAGACACAGCCCACAACAATTGCTTAACCTTATGTTCCATGATATCAAGAATCACAGTCCACAAATAGTTTCCTAAATCGTTTTAATTGCAAGAAAATTTCACCATTCACTCTGATCATTAGATATGTATCAAGCAAATAAGTTTATCCTTAATAATTTTTAGAAATATTATCCACCTTTCACTCTGTATCAAGCGAGGGTAACAAATGTTGACATATGTTCTGAGTTTATGTTACCATAGTAACCAACTAGCGTTTGAGCAAGCGCAATAGATGAAGAAAGATGTTATGAAATAGACTCGAGTCCATAGATATGCAGATAAAAAAGAAACAAACCATAAAATATAAAGTTAAAAAATATATAATCAGCAGACATTTCAGCCAGTACATCCTCTGTCTAGAGGAGTAACAGGTGCAATTCTTAAAAGGATTTGAGAATGCTACAATAATACTATATGTAGATTCATTCAGACGTTGTATAAACTTAAATATCAAGTTGCTTAGAAGAGCGTTGAGTTTCCTCAGTCCTGCAGTAACAAAAATCTGCCCTGCACTCCCTCCTCTGGGAACCTTAAAGGTATAACTGAGGATTTTTCTGCATCTCAGGAAAGAACCTCCCTCTCCACTTTTAGAAAAAAAATACTTATGCACGAAAACAGATCTTCTCTGGAAAGTTACAATATAGACGTAGATAACTACTTCTAGCAGTAACCTGAAGTACATTTCTCCAAATAGCATGGTGAACTTTAGCCCAGCTGTTGAGTAGAAATCATTGGGCAGCAGCAACCTGTGCTTTCATCGCACACCATCTTTGGAGAGAATCTCCTTAAAATACTTCAAAGACACATTTTAGCACATCCACACTCTTAAAATGAATGGCAATTAGGAGGACAAATAGTGTAGATGATCCACACGAAAGAAAAAGATCCTCCGCAATACCTTTAACTATTATTCTTATAGTATCATTGTAGGCCTGTGCAACTTGTATTTTTCATAGATGACCACGAATAATAATTTAGATTTCAGATTTAATTTTTGGAAAACAGAGATTTTTTCCAACCAATGTACTAATTAGACTTCCATAGCTCAGAGTGATGTCAATGTAGCCATTTTGTTTTACAAGGATTTTTTGCAGCTTGTTTTTAGTTGGACAATAAATTCAAGTCAGCTCCAGGACAGGATGATTGCATTTTTGAAAATATTTTTATCACTTGCAATTTCTTCTTACGAAAAAAAAATTTAGGTAGGAAAAAATGTACTAAAATCTGAAATTAGATTAAGTAATTAATTTTTTAAGCCATATAGCCCAGCCCTTCCTCCTGGTGTTTTCTGTAAATATTCACCCTCTGTTCTGAACCTTTAATCCTGTAAAAAAAGAGGAGTTTGGCCTTTGTTTATTAATGTTAGTCAGGGGAATCATATTTTGACACAAAAGTAAATAGAAGAAATACTGCATTGAAAAATCTCAAATTAAAAGTACTGTTCTGCCATTAAAATTGTGTTTTTGGTTTCATTTATTGAAATACAAAACCTAAAATAAAAAAATTTAAAAATACAATATAAATAATATTTTTTATCTAGAAAAAGTGTTTTTTCTGAAACCAGGAAGAATGTCTGTGAACCTGAACCTACTGTGAAAAAGACTTTAAGCACCTCAGCAGCGGGACATGAACCTGGACCTACAGAACGAGAGTCACCAACACTAACCACTGAGCCAAGATGACATCATCGTAAAATGCATGGATTTAATAATATATATCAGGGTTTTTCCTGGCTCAAATTGTGGCAGAGGCGGTACCATCCTGACTATGCCCGAACACATTCTGTGCATTCAACTGACACACTTTTTTTAAAGGCAACATTTTTTTGTTAAGCGTTCTAATAAGAATATGACAATTATCGTGTTAAAGCATTCTTTTATTAAAACAATATACGTACAAAAATAAGGAGCCAACTTTAAACTGAAAGTGCATTAAGTTGTAGGGATTTATCCACACATCTGGCAGACAGACTTTAACTATTATCATTAACTTTATTTAATTATTAACTATTCATAGCATATTATTATTCTGTTCTACATTTCATCGCAATGAGCACTGAAAGTATAAACAGGTAATGAAAATCGCATCTTTATTCAATTAAGAACAGTTGAAAGCCAAAGGATTGCGCGTTGTTTTGCAAATGACTGGATAGCTCGCGGCTCACGCAAAAAGTAGGTCAAACGCTGAAATGATCACTTCACGGCGCTCCACGGCAGTTATTAACCAGTCTTCAGGTTTGGTGGAGACAAACTCGTCATAAAAAATGTCCTGTCCTGCATTCTGACCATGATTCTGACCCTCGCCAGTCCCTGCCTGCAATTTTCCCATTTTGTCATAACCATGATTACCTTTTAACTGCTTGTTACGATAATTTATCTGCACTGTTTCACCTGGATTCTTGACTATCCTCGCGAGGTTGTTTTTTTAAAGTAGTGGCTGATTTTCCCAGTTCATATCTGTAACAGTAAAATCCATTAACGTTACTCTAAGACTAAACATTTACCTGGTTGTAGAGCCGGGGGGAAATTAGGACACCGATAGCACCAACTGGCAGAAAAAAAACATTTTTACACTCTATGGAAAACAATTTTATCTTCTTTTTCTGCGCTTCCCCAGACACACCGCTGCTGATACAGCGCCCCCGTGGTGGTGCAAAGCTGCAACTGCAGTTAAAATAACAGCAATATCAGGCTGGGACGGCAAGCAAATTAGGTGGAAGCGGCCACCACACAAATTTGAACACAGGAAAAACCCTGTTTATACTTACAAGATCCCCACGTTGTTTAAAACTTATACAATTCACGACTCACACTGATTTCTTTTTAATTTTAGGCTGCTTGCAGTTAACTAATAAGCAGTGATCTGCTTATTAGAAACTTTAAACTATAGCTTACTCTGAGACAAACAAACAACTCCAGTCCAATCAGTGGGAGTGAGAGGGATATCATGTTACCGGACCAATCAGTCCATAGGTGAAGTTGGACTGTTCTTTCGGCATGCTTGGAACCAGGGCAGAGGTAGTCTGAAAAAAGGGGTCGGCTGTGGTCGGCTCGGAACGGACGCAGGTAATGGAAACACGCCAAAGCGTCCCTTTCCGTACCGTACTGGCACTAGTGGAAATGGGGCCTTGCTTTTGTCTTTGCAACTCAACCTAGAAACACTAGATGTCGCTATCGTAATCGTATTCCATATCCAAGCTTTAACAGTGTCTTCAGTCAGAGGGGTTTGCAAAATTGCAGTAAAACTTGCCACTATAAGAGCTACTTCCTGCTCACAGCATCACTTCCAACAATAACTATTTGAAGAAACATAAAAACATGTCAAAGCACAAACCTAAATCCAACTAAGAATCTGTGTTAAGACTTTTGTGTTCACTAATGTTCGCCATCCATTCAGAGGCTGCCACAAACCCTTCTTTCGATTATAAACTTGTCACAATTTTTTTCTGGTGATTAGTCGACTAATCGTATCAGGGTAAATTGTAGTTTATCGCATCGCACCAGCATGTATCTGCTCTATATAACCAGGATTATCAATAGCTTGAAGTGTTATCTCTGTGCTGTCTAAATATAACAATCGACTTAATCAACAACTTTTAATGAAAGAATTATAAAATAAAATGAACAGCATCTGTGTCAAGCTGGAGGAGAAGTCACATTTATGAGTCGATAACAGCAAATCATACAGCCATTACGTGTACAGTTTTTGGTGTTTAGTACATTATTAAACCATCACACTACAGGAAGCTTAAGAACTGAGTCAACTCACGTTCTCATGTTGACAATGTTAGTTGCGAACTGGAATCCGTCGTTGTTCAGTTTGTCCCACCTAATCATCAGGTTGTGCCAGTCGGCTGCATTGTCTCTGATCTTCCGAGCACTTCCTGTGACTGCAGAGAACTTTGTGTTGGACGAGGACATCGAAACGTCAGCAGGGGGAACCTGGAAACACATTTATTCTTCATTTCAACTAATTATTTTATACAGATTCATCAACAACATAAGAACAAAAACCTTTCTGTTAGATAAACCTGAGTTTTCTTCCAGTTACCCTTGCCTACCATAAAGATCTGTCCACAGGTCTTCTGTTGGATTAATTGTTTAACAAAGAACACGACAAACCGCCTCAGTGGAAAGAAAAGGTCCATAAAAACCTTCATCTGGTGTAGTGTTCTGTTGAGCTGTGACACCTTCCTGTAGGACAAGGTCTGTCTCTGACTCTTTTACAAATATCTATGTGCTTTCTTACATCCTGTTTTTTGATAACTCAGAGCATATCTGTTTAGCGTTCATAGCACTACATCAATGATGATGGCATGTTGGAAGGGTACCATTGTAGAAAGAAGCCTGTCAGCACAGAAGGTTAGTGTTATAAGCAGCTAAAAAAATTACCTCAAGGCAATTTAAAGTATTCAACGGAGCGGACAGTGGTGGTTAGGACTGTGGGAGTAAACCAGAGTACCTGGAACGAACCCATCCATGCATGGAGAGAACATTCAAGCTCCATGAGGAAAGACCAAAGACTGAGATTTGAACCCAGGACCGTATTGCTTCAAGGCAGCAACTACCTGCTGCAGCTCCCTCCTCCATCTGAAAATCATCAAACATTAAGCTGATGTTGCTGAGTTAGTATAGGTCAGACTGTCAGGATCAGTAATGGGGCTAAATAGCCCTTCCTGACTGTACCACTTAGCAATATAATGTTCTTTAGAGTACAGGCTGTCTTGTACTGTGTATTACAAAGCCAGTACTTGTCGCTTCCTTTACAACTGAATGTTGCTGTAGGCCTCTTGGCCATCTCCCTCATCAGTTTTCTTATATTTTCATATTTCTGACAGAACTTTCCCTTGTTTATGGTTTCTGTTACTCCAGATTTTCTCCATTTGATACCTGCCTTCATTTTCTAAGATATGTGACCACTATTAAGAAAAACGACAAAAACAGCCCAACTTTAATGAAACAGTTTAAATTATAGCAGATGTGTTCTGACTCATATTTAACATGAGTGTAAACGAGCCCAGTCATTTCCCCAAGTATATAATAACGTTCAGTCACATTATTTCTTTATTTCCCCCTAAATGATTTCAGTTTGTTTTCCATTTGTCCTGCAGGAGTTTTAGGTGACATTATCAATAAAAAAAATTAACAGGGCTTTGTGGAATATAAAAATAATGAAACTAAATTCTCAGTTTAAAAAAAGCAACAAATCAGTGGTAACTATGATTTGATACTATGATAAACATTTTATTTTCTTTGTATGTGTACTTGTTTTAAATGATACTTTCAAACTTTTGGCTCACTGAAGAACAAAAATGATTTTACTCTGTATTATAAACAGTTTGCTAGCTAATTTTAAACCTTAAATTCCTTTAATTCAGTTAAACCTGCATCTCTTCCGTTTATTAGAGCTGTCTTACTAACCAAAGTCTACCTACCCAATATGGCGGATGCATTGACGTGAGGCTACAGCTCTGGCGGACTGTGTAACTACTTTTTTCTCTCTGTTTTTGAAATCTGTACTGTTTTAGTTGAAAGGACGAGTTGCTTCTGATCAATGTTGTGCATAATCCAGATGAAAAAATACTATTTAAATACGTTTAAAATGGAGCCGGGTGTTACCCTCTGAGAAATAATTCTGCTTTATAACACAGAAGGCCATTAGCAGCTGCCCAGACGACAACGCTCAGTCCGCAGCTGTCCCTGATAAACCCTAATTTTCTGTCTGAAGGAGGAATTAGCTGCTTACATTAACACGTTAGTCGTCGTCGTCGTCTTCTTCTTCTTCTTCGTAGTTTTATGGCAGTTGGCAAAAACCAATTTGGGAGCATTACCGACACCAACTGGCTTGGAGTGTGGAATGCAATGACGCTCAAACAAATATACAAGTAAGTTCGTTTCTGAAACTGAAATATAGCCATAAAACTTTTATATCTCGAATTTCTTTGCAATTATCCTTTATTGAATTGCTTTGTGTTGAAAGTTTGTTATATAAATAAAATTGCCTTGCCATGTCTAGCTTAATCCTGTTTCCCCCCAAATATTGAATCAGCTCTCTTCTTTCCTCGTGGTAATTTGACAATAAAATAGAAAAATTTCTATAGTTTCATTTACTCCACGATGTTTTCCTATAATGAATAACGGGCTATTTAACCAATTGTGTTCAAGTCTGAGTCAAGATATTATTGTCACAGAGGGGGGATGGGGGTTTCTATCTCCAGCTGTCAACGGCCAAGAGGCGGGGTTGAGGCTGGACAGGTCACCAGTCCCTCACAGGGCCACATAGAGACAGACAGGATAAACAACCATGCACACACACACCCACACCTAAGGACAATTTAGTAATCAATTAACCTGACATGTTTTTGGACTGTGGGAGGAAGCCAGAGTACCCAGAGAGAATCCACGCATGCACAGGGAGAACATGCAAACTCCATGCAGAAAGACCATGGGCCAGGATACAAACCCAAAACCGTCTTGCTGCAAGGCAACAGTGCTAACCACTTTGTCACCGTGCAGCCTGTTGCACCGTGTTGAGGATTAAGCAGTTCAGAAAATGGATGGATGGATATTATTGTCTCCTCTCTCCAGGTCCTCTCTTTCCATCTCTTGTTTTCCTTTAAATAGAATAAAACCATCTTCTTTTCCCTTTTTCCTCATTTTATCTGGCTCCTCATTACCATTAGCAATAATGTGCTGTACCATAGTTGGTGGGTACCCAAGCAAAATTAGCTATTAGTCTCATATTCAATCTAAAGATGAAGAATCTCCACTAAAATATCAGCTCTGCCATCTGATTTAGGGCTACTGTTAACCAAACTTATCAAAGATTAACTGAAATCTGAACAAACTTCAATTCAAAAATACTTTATTGATCCCAGAGGGACATTAAGGGTTGTTGTAGCTCATTACTAGGTCATTTATCAAGGAGTTGTTGTAGACCATGATGGCTGTGGGGAGAAAGGATTTCCTGTAGCGGTCTGTGTTGCAGAGAAACTGAGGAAGCCTCTGACTGAAGACACTGTTGCTGTAGGATAGTCTAATGAAGAGGATGCTCAGGGTTGTTCATAATCTTTTTAATGTTATGAAGAATCCTTCTTTGCATCATTGTCTCCAGTTGTTCCAAAGTCGTCCCCAGAACAGAACCAGAACAGAACCAGCCTTCTTTATCAGGTTGTTGAGCCGTTTTAAGTCCCTGGCTCTGATGCTGCTACCCCAACAGATGATGGACAAAGAGATGAAACTCTCCACCACAGACTGTAGAAGATCTGAGCATCTTGCTGCAAACCTTGAAGGACCTCAGCTTGCTCAGAAAGTCCAGTCTGCTCTGTTCCTTTTGTAGACGTCTTCACTGTTGATTTTCCAGTTCAGTCTGTTGTCCAGGTGAAATCTGAGGTATTTGTACTCCTCAACCCCCTTCCACTTCTTCTCCCATGATGGAGACAGTCTTTGACTTGTCTCTGTTTCTTCTGAAATCTACTATCATCTCCTTTGTTTTGTTCACATTCAAGGTAAGATGATTGTTTCCACACCTTGCCACAAAGCTTCTCACCAGCTCTCTGTATTCAGCTTCTTCTCCATCTCTGATACACCCGACAATTGCAGAGTCATCTGAGTATTTCTGCAGATGACAGGTCTCTGTTTTATACTGGAAGTCTGAGGTGTACAGAGTGAAAAGGAATGGTGAGAGTACAGTACCCTGTGGTGCTCCTCTGCTGCTGACCAGCTGGTTTGACCCACAATCCTTCAGTCTCACAAACTGTGGTCTGTTTGTCAGGTAGTCATTGGTCCAGCTGATTGTTGAGGCCTCCACCTGTTTCTTCAGGAGTTTCTGACAAAGTAAATCAGGCTGAATTGTGTTAAATGCACTGGATAAATCAAAGAACATGATTCTCCCAGTGCTGCCTGCTTTGTCCAGATGACAGTGAGTTGGTTGAAGCAGGTTGATGATGGCATCTTCAACACCAACTCCATCACGATAAGCAAACTGCAGGGGGTTCTAGCTTGCTTACTCTGGTGGGGGACAGAGGAGTTTCTGCAAGTCCTTCATGATGTGGGATGTCAGGGGGACAGGTCTGTAGTCATTGATGACTGTTGGGTGAGTTTTCTTTGGTACTGGAACAAGGCAGGATGTCTTCAACAACACTGGAACCTTCTCTTGGTTCAGGTTAAGGTTTAATAGTTGCTGCAGAATCCCACAGAGCTGCTCTGCACAGGTCTTCAGGACTCTGGGGCTGACACCATCTGGACCTGCAGCCTTGTTCCGGTTTAGTTTCTTCAACTGCCTCTTCACCTGACTTTTAGAAAAAGACAGGTGGGAAGGTGAGGTAAAGGGGGTAGCAGCATCTCCTGACTTGGTTGAAGACAAAGTTGTGGAAGAAGAAGAGTTCATGACTGAGGTGGAAGTTAAAACATCTGAGGTGTGACAGGACAGGAGTTGCTCAGAGGAGAGTGGGATGTCTCTTTGGCTGGAAACAGGAGAGGAGGATGCTGAGCTTGTTCCTGAACTGAACCTATTGAAGAATGTGTTCAGTTCATTTGCTCTATCCACACTTCCATCTATCCAGTCCTTCCTGTGCTTAAAGCCTGTGATCTTTTTCATTCCAGACCAAACAGAAAATAAAATACTGTGCGTAATGATTTTTTTCCCTCCATGCACTGAGCAGCCAACATTTCTCCTACACTGAAAGTAAATAATTGTTTTGATCTGTTTTCCTACTTTTATCTTAAACTCTGGAATATTGAAGTTGCCTACATTTTTAATGCATCCGTTATGAGTTTTATTTCTGCTTTTTTCTTAGTTTGTTTTCTTTCTCTTTCATCGCCTCTTCGTTTTTGTTTTGCTTTTTGTTTCAGATGGACAGTGAGCACCTCTATCGACCAGCAACAACATCCAGGGGAGGTGTTACAGAAATAATCATTAAGATCCACACTATTTTTTTAACAGTTTTGCATAATTTGTAAGGTGCAATGGTGGAAACCATGGTAAAATGCCCCGCCCCTACCGAAGCAGGTAAATGGTGATCCACATAATTTGCCACCATCAGATTCTGTTACCTGAGTGGCGCTTGTTTTGCCAATTCCTCCATAGGTCACCAATTGTTAAAGCAGATGCTAGGGGTGGACTGGCATAATAATCTAGGCTGGGAATTTTATACCACCAGCCAAATAACACAAAACGGCAAGAGTGAGTTAGGCTGAGTACCTACTGAGGTAGAACTGCATTCTATATGCCCACGCACAACTTTTTCGGTCCTTCCCCTACAAAATAAATATTTACGTTGTGCTGCAATAACCTGTACTTAAATCGCATAAAGTATCTTATCTTTTACTACACTGATACTGCTGCCTGCACATTTAACACACTGATTGACATCAATCCTGAGCTACCTATTAAAAAAAAAGACAAATTATATTTTGGAGAGGGAATGAGAGTAATTCTAAAATATCTCTTATAGCCCTGTCCTGATTCCTGCCTGGTTTCTCCCAGCAATGGGTCTCTTTTTCTCAGCTACTTCTGTCTCTCCTAACCTGTGAAGATCCTGTGTCCTCTTCCCTGCGGCTGGTCTCTTGTCCTAAATCTTCGCTCCGGCTCTGATTTTTCTATATTAGCAATAAAGATATGGAAATGTGCAAAGCAAAATTTGAAAATAGTATTTGGATGAGTAGTGGTGAAATTACAATGGAAATTAGCCTTAAAGTCCCTTTGGGTGATTGATATTTTTTTTCCTCAGTCACTTAAAATTCCTCTTCACCTTTGCAGAACCTCCCTGCCCCTGTTTTTGAAATATTTCTTTCAAATATGTGAAAGCAATAAGATCTGCACAGAAATGAAAGAAGATTGGGTTTATTCCTAACATGAACTGACAAGTAAGGGATGTAAGATAGTACTGCTAACTAGCTAAACATGATTTATTTACATTTATTAACTAGTCATCATTTAGCTAAATTTTCTGTGTGCAACAGCATAAATCATCTTTGTGTACAGCTTGTTGGAAAACACTGTCAAGTGTTTTGGCTTTATGGGTTGGTTGCTGTACATACATCTCTGCTAAGCAGCAGCAACTGTCTGTGATTCACTGTTGCCCGCATTAGCCTGCGTACGCATTAGACATGTTTAAAGTCAGCTTTGAAAAAATACGTTACCGAATATTAATGGATTACAGAATCCCATGAGTAACTTGTGTCTGTTATGCCAATGTTCAGTGAAGTGAATTCCCTAATGAGCCACAGGACAGATTGTTTATTTAAAATTTGTGTGGCACAGTGGTTACTGCGGGCATTCCCCAGTTTGAGTTCCATTCCAGGCCACCTTTGCCGCATTCTCTCCCCTTTCAAAAGGCCACTGTGGTCCAAAAACCTTTTTCTTTTAATCAAGTACCACCTGACCCGACCGTTCTTCAATCACCAAGCAGGCCAGTAGACAGACCACTGGGAAAAGTCCCAAAGCTCTCTATGGCCGGTCTGGTACAGGCAGGTGCTCCTATCAGCTTATGAGACCCCTCCCTCACTTATGAAAGAAAAACGTTAGAGGGTTGACATTTTGTTAGGCGACTGTGTGTGCATAGATAAGTTAAGAAATTTGCTGTGTTTGGGTGTAAACATGACAGAGGGACAGTAGTTCTAACAGCTGACTGGTCATATCATATGATGACACCCTTCCATAGCCTTTGCAAAACAATGTTCACCTCATATCAGATTTAATAATAACCTGGCATCAACCAAAAATCTATGTGTAGCCCGTGTCGAGGCTACCCTTTTCGATCTGGAATCTCTGCCGCAGAAACCGTCTGAAAGAGGGAGGGCCATCTGGTAGAATATTTTGAGCTGATTGGAGGACGCACAAGGTAGCGCCCGCCAGGCACTGGCTTCTAAGCAAGCATCAACCAGCGCGGCCATATTTGTTTAACTTTTCACAAGGTGCTTCCCTTTACTCACTTTTTAACGAAGAAATAGTATCCAGTTCTTCTACAACCGATTCAATACCCGCTTCCACGCGAGCATCAACCAGCACAGCAATGTTTGTTTGTCTTAGTTGGGCAGTTGATACAATCACCACAGTTGCCAAAGCACAACGCTGACACACGATTGGCCCGGTCAAAAATGGGTCGGAGGTCGGACGGTTTTGATTGGAGCGGTACAAGATGGATTCTCCTGAGTTTGGAAAACTCTAAATCTCACGAGAATACATCTTGCAGAGCAATAAATGAATAAATAGATCAATTTAATTTAATAATGGCATTAATGATTATTACAAAGTGGTACCAACTCTTTTCAGCAGAATTCAGCATAAAAAACACCCCCGGGGAAAATTGGTAATACCTTTTAGTTGGAGTAGTCCTAAGAGAATCGGAAGTAAATTAATAAAAGTTTTTATTATCCTTTAACCAATGTGCCAGTACAATTATATTTTCTATCCAGCACAGCTTGTCCAAAAACATACAAACACATAACACATAAGCAGGATCAGGCAGACTGTGGCTGCAGCCAGGACAGAGGTCTCATACATAGATAAGGAAGGGTGGCGAGAGGGGAGGATGAGAGGAAGGGGAAAAGGCTTCTCAGCCCTGCCCCAAACAGGGGACAGAGCAGAGGTACACAAAAACACACCTCCATACAGAAAAGCACATTTCAGTCATAAAAAAAACTGAAACGCAAGGGGTGGGAGGGGATCTCCCAGACAGAAGGAGGTCGCAGCTGATCAGCGTGTCATCCAGCCCGCTGCCCAGGAGCGGGAAGGAGGATCTGGGGATGGGCGAAGACATTGAATTCAAGGAGTGCGTGCATGTCTGTGATTGTGGTGTGAACCTGCATGTGTGTATACATCAGTAGGTGAGTGAGTGAGTCCGTAAATTCTCTCTAAATTCAATCCCAGGGTCTATTGCCTAAAAATTTGACAGGACGACCTCAGGAAAGCTGATCCAGGAAGCTGCATCGGGGGAGGGGGGCATCTATCTACATACACATCAATGGGAGCTTGAGATGAACTTCCAAGGCCAACATGGGGAGCCAGATTCAAATAACAGGAATTTTTGTTGTGTTCAGGCCAGAGCTTGTTGCATCTGCCCTAAGTCTCTCAGTGGTCTCAATGGTGACTCCTGACTGCCGAATCAGGATCAGTTTTCCACCAAGCTGAGCAGAAAACTTCTCCAAATTGTTGAGATCCGAAACTGGAGCCAACTTTCTGGTCAGAGCATTCAGCTTGCGATTTCACATGTACAGGGTCAGGGAGCTTGCAAGTTGCTCCCAACAGCTTTTGAAACTTGTGATACACCAGGAACCAGCCTGCTCCTAACAGCAGAAATCTGGTTATCAAAAATCCAGTTATATAGATATCAATATCTTTTGCATCCACCACAGACAGTAGCAACAGCCCCATGATCTTCCACTTGCCCCAGGAATCCATCATGTATCCACCTGCATGCATACCATATAAAGCGAATTCTATAATTGAAAGAGAGAAAGATGAGTATAAGATGTGCTTATTAAGAAGTTTGCTCTCGATTTACATGTCCTTTGTAAACTGTATGGAGGAAAATCAGGAGGAAGAAGACATCCTGTATGATGGTGTGCCAGTTAACCTGTTAGCTCCACAACACAACCTAAAGCCAGCTGGACCAGCAGCAGTTCAGACTGGGTTTATCTGGTGTGAGATGCTGCGTTGTGGGGGACAATTAACAAAAATATGCTGTTATTATCGATCGTCGAGCTGCTGCTTTTGATTATCGGGTGACCAGATATCCAGCACCAAAACCTAATGATCTTCTGTGCTGTCACTTCCCAATTGGAGCAAAAGTCTTCCCAGACCAGATCATGTATTCACCAACCACAGGTACACTGTAAACCCAGATCAGTTGAATCTACTTAAAAAGCCAAGGTAACTCGTTGCCTTAAATTTTTTAAGTAATGAATCATTAGTTGAATGAGTTCAGAGAAGTACATTCAATGTACTTAAGCCCCTAATAAATTTGAATTGAAGAGTTAAGTTGAATGTGCTAAAACAGAGTTGCAATAACTAAAAATACTTATTTTAAACAATGATTGACCAGCCATTTAATTAACTCATCATGTTAAGTAAGCATTACTCCATTACTAAATGAAATACACTGTAAATTCTAACTCACCAAGCTTAACTTTTGTAGTTTTTAAAAATCAAAATATATCTTTAAATCAACAGACATAAAATGAATATATATATACATATATAATATACATATCAGATTTTTATTGAACATATCTTTGTTTCGACAACAAAAATCTATATAATTTACAATACTGAACTGTTTGAAATTTTGTGGATAAACTCAGCCCATCTGAACTTTACATTTACAAATTCATCTAGAATCAGACTCTCCCCCTTTCTTTGGATCTATCTTACCTATGTTCAAAAGTATCTGTTGAACAAAATCACAAGTGTTCATGTACTTTGGATAGCTGAGATGCAGTACTTAGATATCCAAACACAATGTACACAGCCTGGGGCAGGTTCTCAACATCCATCAGAATATTGCCTTCCAAGATGATTCCCGCTGAGGTTGTTGTAGTGAAGGGACTGCATGCATGGAGTAAATGTTTTCCTGTTGATGGCAGAGGAGACGCACTGTTCCATGGCTGTACAAACTTTCCTCACCATCAGTGTTCTGAAAGACATGACACAGCTGTTCAGTGTCCACCCACTGACTAAGGCAGTGAACGCTGCAGAACATCACGTTTAATAATCAATGACAATAATAGTTCAAAAGTCAATTGAAACATAAAAACACTTAAAATAATATGGATGGTAGGTAGAGAGGAGGGAAGCTAAAGAGTGTGGTGGAGAAAACAGAAGTAAAGTTTCAGAAAAAGAGGGAAGATGTAAACAGATCGAACTAGGGACTGGGAGTAGTAAGAGGAGGTAAAAAAGAATAAAAGTCCCTAACAATGCAGAACTTGAAAAATGTGGGTGGATCATCTCCAAGAATGACAGCAATGAATGTGAACTCCATCACGTTTAAAGCCTGAACACTATGTATGTAAACAATCATATAAAACACAATCATTATGTAATGAAACACACCCTGTGCTTGACATTATTCTTAAAGAAAGCTATTTACATACCATTTACAAATCAACTGACACAACCTGGTAATGCAACAGGTGGTAAGGGATTGCTGTTCGAAAATATTTTAACAAATTTAACTCTATTGAGATGAGGCTACAAAAAGATCAGGAAAGCATCTACAAACAGCATATCTCACATTCACGGTACATTCTTCTACAATATGGGATTTTTCACCCTTGATCAATTAACCAACTGCATTCTTAGACACAAATATAGAAATGAAAATCACCTAACCTTTGTTTGTTGCATCTGGTCAGCCAACAGCTGCCTTGCAAAACCCATCTTTGCCTTAAAGATTTCGATAAGCCTGTCTAGGACTTTGGTTTGTTAAGTGCCTCGTAGAACTCCTCTCTAAGGCTCCTACTAAGCACTCTGCTGCACTGTAGAAACACCTGAGACATATAAAAAGAAATCATGTTCGTGTTAAAAATGAGTTGACCATGATTTGATCTTTTTTCTGCATCAACCCAGACTGCAACATTACTCGTTAAAACAATTTGAATGAGTACTATGGATCCTTCTGGCGAAATAAAATTAAAAACCAAAAAAACCTTTGGCTGTGAAATATTACTGTTTTAATTTCTGCGCAGACATAATTTTTTGATTTAGCCAGTAAACATAAAAAGTGTGTGAAACTGTATTTAATTCCTATGCAATAGATTTCTTTCAACTTGTCCTTTTATGAAAATGTCTCTTTTTTCCCCCACCATATGTCCTACTTATTTCTGAACCTTCTATAAATTGTCCTTACTTGTTGGCTAAAACTACAGCAAACAGTCTGCACAAAAGTGACATCAATTTCTGGACAAACATCCAGTATCATCATAGATTATCAGTGTACATGTTGCCAACATTAGCTGAGGAAGTGTCGAGCAAAGTGAGCTAGCTTTTTAGCTACCTTGCTAATTTATTAAACGTATGTTATTTACGTCAGTCGATTTGCTACCAGTGTAGGTTTTAACTTCAATCAATCAATCAATCAAATTTTATTTATATAGCGCCTTAAACAGCCAGAAAGTTTCCCAGGGCGCTTTCCACTTATCTGTTTTTCAAACAACATACCACTGTCAAAAATAACACCCAGGTTGTGCACTGCCAGAACAAACTGAGGTGTTGGAGGACGAACACTGGGGGAGCTGTTAGGTGAGTCCGGGGTGAACAGGATGTTCTCTGTCTTTCCTTCATTAAGGTGAAGGAAATTCTGGGAAAGCCATTGTTTGATGTTATGAATGCAGTTATGGAGAGGGTCCAGTGCAGTGCGGTTACTCAGAACCACGGGAAGGTAAATCTGGAGGTCGTCTGCATAAAAGTGAAAGCAGACATTATGATTTGAGATGAGGTGACCAAGTGGCAGCTTGTAGAGCGAGAACAGAATAGGACCAAGAATGGATTATTGAGGGACAACGGATAACAGAGGGGCAGCTGAAGAGAAAAAGTCATTAAGCATGAATGAAAAGTTCTATTTGTAGGGTATGATGAAAACCATCTGAGAACCATGCCCTGTAGACAGACAGTGTGTTCGAGTCGGGAAATGAGGACGGCATGATCCACAGTGTCAAAAGCAAAGGTTAGGTCTAGTAAAACCAAAACCACAGAGCTTTTTCTGTCCAGGGCTGCAAGAGTGTCATTCTGGATCCTAAGTAATGCTGATTTACTGCTGTGTCTGGACCTGAAACCAGACTGAAATTTATCAGCATTGGCATGCAGCTGAAGATGAGATCGAAGCTGGGAAACAACGAGCTTCTCCATCAGCTTAGACAGGAATGGCAGATGAGGAATTGGGCGGAAGTTGAACAGAATGGAAGGATCGAGGTTAGGATTCCTGAGCTGCGGTCCAACAATGGCATGCTTGAGAGCAGTGGAAACAGTGCCCAAACTAAGAAAACTGTTTATAAAGGAGACAAGGCAGGGGCTCACAATGTCAATGGCCTCCTTAATAATCCTAGCACGAACAGCATCTAGGGGGCAGGTGGTAGCCTTCAACTCATGGACAGCTTTTTTGAGGCCCACAAGGGTAACTACCTGAAAGTTCTCCAGCACACATTGCGACGCTTGTGAGGACATGACAGCAGCAGGGACTTGTGTGATGGCTTGCCTAACAGACTAAACCTTGTCTAAAAACTACTGTTTAAATGCGCTGCAGGTGTGTTCAGAAACATCACTCAAACCAATAGACACCGGATTTAACATAGAGTTAATAGTGTTGAAGAGGATTACAGGGCGATGGCTATTGCTGTTGATGAGATTGGAAAGGTACCGTCCTTTAGCTTCCTTCACTGCTCTCTGGTAGGTGGAAAGACTGTCTCTGAACATCTCCAGTGACACCTGTAGCCTATCCTTCTTCCATTTACACTCAGCCTGTCTACACCGACGCCTGAGGGCCCGAGTTGTGTCATTGAACAAGGGGTCTGATGGGCTTTTGGTACCCATTACCTTGTAGGGGGCAACAGAGTCCATAATCTGGGAGCAGATGGTGTGAAAGGAGGAGAGGAAGAGGTCAGGACACGGAGGCGACGCCAAGTCAGCAGTAGAGCAGAGATCAGAGGCAGTAAAGACAGTAACAAAGTCATCAACTGTAGAAGAGGTAATGATTCGCCGACGTTGGGGGGCAGTGGATGTGGGTGCAGGTGGAGCAGCACGGATGTCAAACCGTATTAGAGAGTGATCAGATATGTGAAAATCCAGGACCTCACAAATTGACACCGTCACCCCACGCGAGATGATGAGATCAAGAGTGTGACCTAATCTATGAGTTGTGCAGGATATGGACTGGGTCATTAGCAGTTATCAGAGGCAGAGGGGCAACAAACAAGAATGTTGAAGTCACCAGAGATTAGAATGTTGTCAGACTTTGGCATGAACTCTTGACAGAAACTCAGAAAAATAATTTAAGAAGTCCTTGTTTAATTTGGGCGGCCAGTAGATTATTGCACATAAAATAGGGAAGGGCAGTGTGAGCACAAACGCTTGTATCTCAAAGCTGGATAATCGTCTGGTAGAAAGCTGGCGGCATTTCAATGACTGCTTGTATATGGAGGCTATCCCCCCGCCTCTATCCGTTTACTTAACATTTTGTGGCTGAACTCCGGTCATTCAGCTTTAAATGTTTGCTAGACGACTTGCTTACTGGCTTCAACGTTCCCTCTGATCTGCATCACTCGGTTCTGCTCTCATCAATGCAGCTCTGTAAAACTGGTTTGAACCAGATTTTTCCCGGGTGCAAAATGCAAACTTGATGACATTAAATTGTTTGAACTTAAACACTTATTATCATTATTATTACAAAAAGCTAGATCATGTAAAAAGTACAGTATACTCAAAATTCCTAATTAATATAAAGACTTGACAGCTGTTTAAGTAATTACAACTCAATTTTTTTCAGTAGAAACTATTTATTGGACTTAAAAACACAAGTACAATAAAAAAAAAGACATGGAAAAGTTCGGCAAAGTCAAAATTAACAGGTTATGTTCACAAATGAGGCAAATTTAATTGATTTGAACTCAACATTTTTAAGTTGTATCAACATTTGGTATAAAATCTCTTTTTTTTTCCTTATATCTTACGTGGAACGAATTAAAACCAGTGCATTCATGGTTTCTTGTACTGGAAACATCCTAAACATGTGTGAGCATGAGGAAAGCTCAGATCATTGCATTAGTGAGCCTATTGCCTCAGCGATCATCACCCACTGGGAGTGGGACTGAAAAGCTGAACTTGATCTGGAGGTGAAGTAGTGATAAATGATAATCACAGTCTATCACATATGTATTTGTATCACATAGATTTTATAAAAAAGATGGAAATAAAATGTTTTAAATATTGGCCCAGTTTTACTTATCAGACCGATATCAATATGTTCAAAAAAGACCTTTCTGAAGCCCCCAAAATTGACCGATACCGATGTTTTTGCCAATATATTGGGTAGTCCTACACATAAGCGATGTTCTTATAGTTTCATTCTTGAAAAACTGGATAGGAGGATGGAATTAAAATCCATGCAGGACAGGAGAGGAGAGAAATGGGAGGTATGAGAGACAGGTACATATTTATTAAACAAAGAGGCAAGAGAACAAAAAGAGCACTGTAGAGCCAGGGGCAATTTTGCATTGAGTTACTTCTGGGTGAGGTCACTCCTGTGTTAATCTTTCTTATCTTTGTTAGATTATAGGTAGATACTTCTACTTTTATTATATGATATTGATCTTTTCTTAGTAATTTCTTTATCTCCTCTGTTAGTCTCTGCTTTATTATATTTTTTTCTCAGTAGGATCACAGTTCTCTGGTTGAAGTTTCTTTCTACAGTTTTGCTTCCTTCTATTCTGTTTTCCTTCTCTCCTTGTTATATTTATCAGTGCTTTTACTTAGCTTTCACATTCAGTTCAGGTTATTTATATAGTGCAGAGCCACAATAGATGACGTCTCAAGGCACCTTACAAGAAAAGTCATTTCAATATGTGGCACATCCAAATAGGTGCCCCACAAGATACATTTTATGTATATATTTACACTGTCCCTTTAAGAAGTGACACTGCAGCAAGCAGTTCTGTTCCGGTTGCTATGGGAACGGACCTCCATCCGCTCTCAGATGCAATTTGGGAGAAAACGAGGAAAGCTGCTGTGTCAGACTCTGCCTTTATTTCACCTGTCCCTTGGAATCAAAGGGGCTAAAGAGAGGAAAGCCACTAAAAACATCTGTGAGGCAGCTGAGAAAGCCTCTAGGTGGCTGTGGATTAAGAGGGGTGAGACATGGTTTAGTGCGCTGCTTGGACACAAGTCGGGGTCTGATCAGCCCCGGCTGGGTCGCCCAGGCGAGGGTGTCTGATGATCTAAGACCCGAAACACCCTGTGACCCTGGGTTCATTACTGAGGATGTGTCCAAGCTGCACCATCTAGGTGTTTGATAAATCTACCTGTCGTTCATTTCACTAATGGTTAAACTGCTCTTCCTTTATCTTTACTTGTTGGGGTATCACCCTTTTTCTTAAGGTCTGTTTAATAACTGATGGTAGTGTTACTTATAATATAACAAATGTTTAAATAGAAAGTTGGAAGTTGATCAAGGTTGAGGTAGGCCACGGTAAAGAGTTAGCCATCGCCTCACAAACAAGCTGTGGTGGCAAACTGGAGTAACCGTACCGCAGACGGCTAACTGCCGCCTCACAGCGAACAGGATCATTTTTATCCCATTGATTCATGTAGTATAGTGTTTTGAGCTCCGACACTCTGCGTGATAGAAACGGTTGTTAACAAGTTAAACTGATAAGCTGATAAACTGTCAAGTTATAACTGATATGTTAGAATATGTATGTAGAGTAGGCCAATATGATATTGTCATTTTGGGAAATGATAATATGGTGATGTTTTGTATAAATAATTTATGTATGCATTGGATAGATTTGATACTTTGTACTATTATTATATATTTTTATTTTATATATTTTTATATTGTTCACCACACTGGGACTTGAACAAGACAATTAATGCACAGATACAGTGGGGCAAAAAAGTATTTAGTCAGCCACCGATTGCGCAAGTTCTCCCACTTAAAATGATGACAGAGGTCAGTAATTTTCATCATAGGTACACTTCAACTGTGAGAGACAGAATGTGGGAAAAAAATCCAGGAATTCACATTGTAGGATTTTTAAAGAATTTATTTGGTGGAAAAGAAGTATTTGGTCAATAACAAAAATTCAACTCAATACTTTGTAATATAACCTTTGTTGGCAATAAAAGAGGTCAAACGATTACTATAGGTCTTTACCAGGTTTGCACACACAGTAGCTGGTATTTTGGCCCATTCCTCCATGCAGATCTTCTCGAGAGCAGTGATGTTTTGGGGCTGTCGCTGAGCAACACGGACTTTCAACTCCCTCCACAGATTTTCTATGGGGCTGAGGTCTAGAGACTGGCTAGGCCACTCCAGGACGTTCAAAAGCTTCTTACGGAGCCACTCCTTCGTTGCCCGGGCGATGTGTTTGGGATCATTGTCATGTTGGAAGACCCAGCCACGTTTCATCTTCAAAGCTCTCACTGATGGAAGGAGGTTTTGGCTCAAAATCTCACGATACATGGCCCCATTCATTCTTTCCTTAACACGGATCAGTCGTCCTGTCCCCTTAGCAGAAAAACAGCCCCAAAGCATGATGTTTCCACCCCCATGCTTCACAGTAGGTATGGTGTTCTTGGGATGCAACTCAGTATTCTTCTTCCTCCAAACACGACGAGTTGAGTTTATACCAAAAAGTTCTACTTTGGCTTCATCTGACCACATGACATTCTCCCAATCCTCTGCTGTATCATCCATGTGCTCTCTGGCAAACTTCAGACGGGCCTGGACATGCACTGGCTTAAGCAGGGGGACACATCTGGCACTGCAAGATTTGATTCCCTCTCGTTGTAGTGTGTTACTGATGGTAACCTTTGTTACTTTGGTCCCAGCTCTCTGCAGGTCATTCACCAGGTCCCCCCGTGTGGTTCTGGGATTTTTGCTCACTGTTCTCATGATCATTTTGACCCCACGGGATGAGATTATCAGTGGTCTTGTATGTCTTCCATTTTCTGATAATTGCTCCCACAGTTGATTTTTTTTCACACCAAGCTGCTTGCCTATTGTAGATTCACTCTTCCCAGTCAGGTGCAGGTCTAAAATTCTTTTCCTGGTGTCCTTCGAAAGCTCTTTGGTCTTGGCCATAGTGGAGTTTGGAGTCTGACTGTTTGAGGCTGTGGACAGGTGTCTTTTATACAGATATCGAGTTCAAACAGGTGCCATTAATACAGGTAACGAGTGGAGGACAGAAGAGCTTCTTAAAGAAGAAGTTACAGGTCTGTGAGAGCCAGAGATCTTCCTTGTTTGAAGTAACCAAATACTTATTTTCCACCATAATTTACAAATAAATCCTTTAAAAATCCTACAATGTGAATTCCTGGAATTTTTTTTCACATTCTGTCTCTCACAGTTGAAGTTTACCTATGATGGAAATTACTGACCTCTATCATTTTAAGCGGGAGAACTTACACAATCTGTGGTTGACTAAATACTTTTTTGCCCCACTGTATGTTATGATTTATTCTAAATGAACAAAAGAGATGCATTTTGGGAGAAAATAAGGAAAGCTGCTGTGTGAAACTGTCTTTATTTCACCTGTCTCTCAGGATATTTTATCTTTGTTATATTCAGTCTCATATTTGGGACGTGTAACAAATTTTGGGGGCTCGTCAGGGATTGGCGCCACCGTTGACAGCTGTAGGAGGACACCAGTACAGTGATTCATGAACCTGTGGTCCAGAAGGTGACGCGTCATCAGAATTAAGGGGTCTCTCTGAATCCAGGGCGTCTCACTGTTGCCAGAGCGAGGGAGTTTGAAGACCATAGACATCTGACAAACATCCATCATGAGCCTTGAGAGAAAAACATGACCACCCAGGGTACCAGTACGCACACTACGACAACCCTGGGGTATTTTGCGCCCTATACTATAGACAAGATTTCATCAGCATGACAAACCTATATGGTATTGTCTGAGGCCTCAAAAAACATGAGTTGTATTCTCCTTCAGATCGACTGATTTAAGAAAAAAAACTTTTTACTCTTATTTTAAAACCTGTTGCCATTCTCTATTCTCTTAGCCATTTTAAAAATGAACTAGGCTGAATTAAACTAATTTAAAGGGTAAATACAGCAGGTCTGACTCACATTATTAAATACAATTATTAATTCATACTCTGATCCAAGGGGAGACAGAGGCGGATGGATTACCTCTTATTTAAGATTTTTTATATGGAACTTTATATTGTTCGCCGACAATTTCCTACCTTCGTCGCTCATTTCCAACATGTTTTAATCTGTCACTAGTCACTAAGTGAACAGAACCGCGCCTACCTGTGTTGGATCTGACCAATGAATGTTGAAACTAAGACAGTCTAATTGTTAAGATCAGACAAATTTCTGTTCCCCCTTGGCGGCACGCCCCTTCTCCCCCAGCCACGCCATTCTAACCATTAGCAGGACTATCCGTTTCTTCCCCGATTCGAATCCGCTGAGCGCTGGATGATCTGCTGCACCAATTGGCTAGAATGTCAATCCTTCAAAACCGCTGCTGCTCCCCGCAGCTGACGGGGAATCGCCGTTCCCCCTCTGTTATACATACACATACATACACATATTTCACTGTTATGTGTATAGTTACAGGCTAAGTATACAAGAAATTCCAGTAACACATTTAAATGTCTTATATATCAGTGTTTAAATAGCTTCTGTGTGTATTTATCTGATTAATATTTATGAAAAGACCATGGTTTAAGTTGTGCTTTGAGCACGCAGGAGCATCTACATCTCCAAGCATACCAGTTTGGGATTTTAAAATCCTGGACATTTTCGGTGCCCACTGCGATCCGTCCCACCGCAGCAAACGTTGAGTATCCATGGCATTTTAGCTGTCATGTCTCCTGTTTTGGCCGGAATACAATAGTGTTTTAAGAGATTTCGAAGAAATGGGAGATGGCCTTATGTCCAGAGGGAAAGAAGAACCCCCAAAATCCAAAAATCCACTTTTGTGTTCATGTGAAGATGACAGACAGCTAGATATATTTTAAGTTAATGGACAGAAGGCTTATGATTAACAAATATTTTTGGATTTGTTGAGCCACTATTCTTTTTTTGCTTTGGCACACAAAAATGTTTGCCTCTGACAAAACAGTATGGATGGGCAGGGTCTGAAAGTATATTGTAGTAAGCACTTACATAGACTCTGATGTTGTCAGTGTACATAATCTCCAGATATTTCTTGAAGTTAACAGTAATAACACAAGTAAATTGCTGTGACATGGACTTTCTCACATAGGACCACAAAGGAGCTCTTGTACAAGCTACACATCTTTCTGGGTGAGGCCTTGCATCAGTCAACTTACAAGAGGAAGTAAACTGATGATTAACTGAATTTACCTTTTATTACATGACCATTATTTTTATATCTAGGAATGATAATAGCAATCTTCAATCAATAGCAAAAAAAGTATCCTACAAGATAGAGGCAAAATAACAATTTAACAATGATACTTAATTTTTTTTAAAAATAATTTTGGGTGCATTATAAATCTGTCTCCCTTAAGGGACACTCGCAGTAAACATTGGTAAACACTGTTCATTTTGCATATAGAGCCTAAGATCAAATTCTTTACACTGTTAGGCAATAATAATTGTTAATACTTGGTGAAACATTAAAAGAAATTAAAATGATATAGTACATTAAATCTAACTTTTTGTTCTGCAGATATCCTGTGATGTGTGTGGGCGTTGGTTTCACCAGGTTTGCTCTGGATGTTCAGACACATCAGCAGCTTTTATTTGTAAAGCCTGTTGAGGGAAGAGGAGATGTGGAAGTTTTGTCACAACTGGAACATTTGTTCAGTGTTATTTTTACACTTGGAATAATGCTAATTGTTTTTATTGTTTTATTTATTTTAGATTTTAAAAGAAGCACATTTTATTTATGTTACATTATTATGTTACTCGGTATACATACGTTTACACCCTATGTTCAGGTAGTGTGACAGTATCTGTTAAGTTTTAAACTCAAAGACGATCGTTCCTGGCGTGTTTTGTAACGAGGTATCTGTCGTTGTCCAGCCAATATGTCTGTCAATGTTATGTTGAAATATTAAACATATGTGTGATCTGGACCAAATCAAAGTATGTTAAAAAAATTTACTGTTCTGGTAAAATGTATGATCATTCATTTCTAAAAGACCAGGGAGAATAAATATCTGACTGGGGTGATTTAGCCAACACAAACAGTTCCCCTGTTTAACAGAGGGGGAACGGTATCTGACGGGTGTTATTTGGCCATCAGATACTGTTTCCCCTGTTTAAATGAGGTGAAACGGTATCTGATGGGTGTTATTTGGCCATCAGATACCGTTTCCCCTGTTTAAATGAGGGGGAAAAGTATCTGACGGGTGTTATTTGGCCATCAGATACCGTTTATCTGTTTAAATGAGGGGGAACGTTATCTGACGGGTGTTATTTGGCCATCAGATACCGTTTCCCCTGTTTAAATGAGGTGAAACTTTATCTGACGGGTGTTATTTGGCCATCAGATACAGTTTCCCCTGATAAATGAGGTGAAACAGTATCTGACGGGTGTTATTTAGCCATCAGATACCGTTTCTCCTGTTTAAATGAGGGGGAACGGTATCTGACGGGTGTTATTTGGCCATCAGATACTGTTTCCCCTGTTTAAATGAGGTGAAACGGTATCTGATGGGTGTTATTTGGCCATCAGATACCGTTTCATCTGTTTAAATGAGGGGGAACGTTATCTGACGGGTGTTATTTGGCCATCAGATACCGTTTCCCCTGTTTAAATGAGGTGAAACTTTATCTGACGGGTGTTATTTGGCCATCAGATACTGTTTCCCCTGTTTAAATGAGGTGAAACGGTATCTGATGGGTGTTATTTAGCCATCAGATACCGTTTCCCCTGTTTAAATGAGGGGGAACGGTATCTGACGGGTGTTATTTGGCCATCAGATACTGTTTCCCCTGTTTAAATGAGGTGAAACGGTATCTGATGGGTGTTATTTGGCCATCAGATACCGTTTCATCTGTTTAAATGAGGGGGAACGTTATCTGACGGGTGTTATTTGGCCATCAGATACCGTTTCCCCTGTTTAAATGAGGGGGAACGTTATCTGACTGGGTGCTTTATTTGGCCTTCAGAAGATAAACTAGAATTTCCCCTGATAAATGAGGTGAAACGGTATCTGACGGGTGTTATTTGGCCATCAGATACTGTTTCCCCTGTTTAAATGAGGTGAAACGGTATCTGATGGGTGTTATTTAGCCATCAGATACCGTTTCTCCTGTTTAAATGAGGGGGAACGTTATCTGACGGGTGTTATTTGGCCATCAGATACTGTTTCCCCTGTTTAACAGAGGGGGAACGGTATCTGACGGGTGTTATTTGGCCATCAGATACCGTTTCCCCTGTTTAAATGAGGGGGAACGGTATCTGACGGGTGTTATTTGGCCATCAGATACCGTTTCCCCTGTTTAAATGAGGGGGAACGGTATCTGATGGGTGTTATTTAGCCATCAGATACCGTTTCCCCTGTTTAAATGAGGTGAAACGGTATCTGATGGGTGTTATTTGGCCATCAGATACCGTTTCATCTGTTTAAATGAGGGGGAACGTTATCTGACGGGTGTTATTTGGCCATCAGATACCGTTTCCCCTGTTTAAATCACGTAAAACCTGTTCCGATTGCCCCGTGCCCTGCTTTTGGAGCTTCATTTTTTAGGCCCGGCTCTGCAAAGGCGCACAGCGAAGAACCACGCAGTCCCGTTCCCTCTCCAAGTACTAACCAACTTCGGTTTCCTGGCATCCGGGACCTTCCAGAGGGAGGTGGCAGACAGGTCGGAAATCTCACAGCAAACATTCAGCCGCAACATGCCAGACGTGTTGGATGGCATAATTCGTCTCTCACAGGTACATCAAATTCCCGTACACTGTGGGTGAACAGGCCAACATAAAAAGGCAATTTGCAGCAATGTCTGATTTCCCCAACGTAATCGGTAGTATTGACTGCACCCATGTTGCAATAAGGGCACCAAGTGTATAAACCGAAAGCATATTCATTCTGCAAATAATGCGTGATGCAAAGATGTTGCTCACTAATGTAGTGGCTCGCTGGCCTGGGTCTACCCATGACTCATTCATTTTGACACACAGCAGTGTGGGGCGCAGACTTGAGGCTGGAGCTCTGCAGGATGGCTGGCTTCTAGGTAAGGCTCGTTAATTAAATATCTCTGCACACTACATTACTTAACCCATTCCTTAACCTTGCAGGGGACAGTGGATATCCCCTCCTAACGTGGCTGCTCACTCCCTTCCTCGACCCTCGGAGCACAGGCTGTCGTGGAGCGGGCCATCGGGCTGCTGAAAGGCAGGTGGCGATGCCTTAATGCCACAGGAGGGAGCCTGTGTTACACACCTGCAAAGATGTGTAAGATTGTTTGGGCATCAAGGGTTTTCAGTGACTCGGAGATATCTACGAGAGCAAACTTTTTCTCCCTCAGCTCTTTCGTGACCTCATGGATGGTACTAATAGTGTCCCTCTGCACCTGCAGGACCTCTTCAGTCAGGACACGGCTACGGGGAGGCGCACTGTGTCACTGGCTTTCCCAACCTCAGCTGCACCACTGACCCAGCTGGAGCATCCAGGAAGTATAAAAAGACATAATGTTGCACATTGAATAAAATGCCGTCACATCAATTGTGTCTACACTTTCATTCAATGTCGAAATTAATTACCTGCATCATCCGGAGCCTCTGGCGTGTGTGGTTCAGGTAAGGACACCGGCGTGTCCGTGTCTCCCTCTCCCTCCGTCACCTCACCCCTCAGGAGGGACTCTCCTATGATGCCCTACCAGCTTCTCTTCCATGGAGGTGAGCTGGTTGTCCCCCTTCCTCCTCTTGTGGCAGCTGCACTTCTCCTGTGGAGAGCGAGCCGCTTTTTGGCGTCCTTTTTGATGTCGGACCACTTTTATTATTTCGGGCACAGTCCGTTGCTCCGATGAAACGGCGTTCATAGCATCCGCCACCTGTTGCCACTCTTCTGCCTTTCTGGCATTTGTGATGCCCCGGCTGTGCCCACCAAATAATATTTTTTGCGATCTGTCGACCAATACCTCCACCTCCCACTCAGTGAAGTTATGCTTTTTTGCTTTTCTCCTCTCTTTAGCCATCATGGAAATGAAATGATGAAGATTTATCAGAGGCGTCCAGCGGACCTTTCATAGTCATCATATGGGCGGGGAAAGGCGTTCCCCAGGTGTGCCAACTTTAGAGTTGATTCTGCTTTATAAGCTGAAGCAGGTGTAGGACGTGCGTGCGCACTGTTTTATAAATCGGAAAGTTTTTGTGCGCCGCACTTCTATTTTTGCGTACGGACAACTGCCGGTAGTGAGCTTTCCTACACAATGTTTTATAAATGAGGCCCCTGGTTTACAAGGCAAGTGAGTTACACCACTGTGTAGCGTGTTGAATGTAGATGAGAACTTTAGTTTTACAAAGATACTGTAATTTCAACAGGATTTTCATTAAAATGTACTAAAATACGTAAAATAATTACTGGAAATGTAGATGGTGCTATTATAGACTCAATTATACAGTTTATCAACAAAAACAGTTGATTTTGGGGTGAGTTAGTCTTTAAGAAAGACACGTGATGCTGGAAACACTTGGCGGAGGGACGTTCTCTCTCTTACGCACGTTGTCAGTTTACTGACGCAAGCAGGAAGTTGGGAGAAAGAAAGTGGTTCCTGAGACAAGCGATCTTCAGCTCCCAGGATTCAGTGGGCACAAGTCTTGTCATCTCATCTCTCGCTGGGACTCAGGGCCAGGTTGCCATAGGGTCCTCTATGCCGCCGGATTTCTCCCACGGTGCTGATAATGACGTCGGCTCTCCAGCTTCCCACCGAACTATGGCTACAGGTGTTCAGCTACCTGTCCTGGAAGGATAAGCTGAGTATGCGCTGCGCATGTTCCCACTTTAAGCAGCTGATGGATGAATCTCGGCCTCTGTGGCGAGGCTTTACCGTAGTGCTGAAGGATCTGTCCCGGTACAACCGCGCATTCTGGCGGAGCCTTGCTCGGAGGCAGCTGGACAGCGTGTCCCTGCGGGGAGGGAAGAAGAGGGACCTGAAGCTGCTCTCGGTGTGGCTCCCTGTGCTCCAGGCCCTGCGGCTGGACAGCTGGAGAGGAAAGGACGTCCTGGAGCTGAAGCGGTTCCGCCACTTACACCGCCTGACTCTCACGGCTTGTTCAGAACCGCTGGTCAGCCTGGAGTTCCTTGTTCCTCTGGCTCAGCAGCTGACGCAACTGAACCTGTGTAATGTGCAGCTTAGCTGTCCGGCCCCTCGGCTGCTGGCCAGCATCTCCCAGCTGACTGCTCTCAGGTCGCTGCTGCTGCACCATGATGGCTGTTTGATGATCCCAACACTCAGAGGAGTCCTCTCTCAGCTGGCGAACCTGAGGGTTTTGTCCTGGACCATGATCAACTACAAAAGGCTGTCTAAGGACTTCTTCCGGCCAGCCACCGGCCCAGGTAAATAAGTCTACGTTCTATTAAGACGCTTTCAGCCGGCCGCTGATCCCCTGCTCTCAAAATGTGCCCTGACATATTGGTATGATGTAATGAGAAACATATGTAGGCAATCAGAAAGCGACGTGACAAAGCTATGCGCCTCTGAAGCATCTATTGTTATTTGTAGGTGTTGGCTCACTTGACTGCAATCCACAAATGCATATAGAAACAAAGATCAGTCAGAGCGAAGTTTATAGTTTGGAATGGAAAAACAACCCAATAATTCACTTCCGTATCTTTGTATAGCAAGTAGAGCTCCTGTGTCTACCTCATTTATCCAACACCAGCATCTCATTTAAAAGCTATAGTCCACAAACTATTAATGCCTCATCTTTTGCATCCATATTTATTCATTCTTTTAACTTTAGTCATGTTTTATATCAGGAGGTTTTTAGATTTCTTGTCTAATCTAAGAATGTTTGAGTAAAATTGGTGTGTGGTGGCCACATACCACACAATGTCGGACCAAAACTGTTTTATCTGGGAGTTTTTTATTACGATGTACGCAGTCTGAAAATCCTGAAACGATTTTAAAATCCAGCCTTGTGAACCAGGCCTTAGCTCTTTGGTCTGACCCATGGTGGAGAGGTTGGAGTTTGATTGACTGAATATGTGGACAGGTGTCCTTCATACAGGTAAGGAGTTCAACCAGGTGCAACTAATCCAGGTAAGGAGTGGAGAACAGGGAGATTCCCTCACAGATCTGGGAGAGCCAGAATACAGACTGGTTAGGTGATCAAATATGGTTTTCATGCAACAAAATGCAAATTATTTTAAAACGATACACTGTTAATTTCTGATTTATTTATTAGTCTCTTATAGTTGAGGTACAATTTGGTTGCGTATCAAATACTTGTTTTCCTCAATGTTAACATGTCAAACTCAAAGTTCCTAAATAACCTCATATGTAGAGTCAGGTCTCCTGGGAATAATGGCTTTTTACTATGAATAATGATTGGTGTGATATATATATATATATATATATATATATAGAGAGAGAGAGAGATGGCCATAAAAGAGAAAACAAAAATTAAAGCTGTGAGCAGCCGCTAACAACCCTCACAGCTTAGCACTGCTTTCACTGCTTCTGCGGGACTCAACCCACCACCTCAACACCATCTCAACACGTCTGCTGAGCCTTATGATAAAATATGCATAGCAGAGTGTTTAAAATCCAAAAATGGCAGCCTTCGACCAAAATGGCCGACCTCCTGTGGGGAATGGACCCTGGCTTTAACAATCTGTCACACTCCTAGCCAAAAGTACTGCTTGCTGATTTTAATGCTTCTAGGAGGCGCTATGCAGGAATTAGACCACGCCCACCAAACATTTGCAAATATATCTATTAGGGGCGGGACCAGTATCCATGTTCTTTAATATGGCACAGATCAGAGAATGCATCAGGAAATTTGAGCCAAACGTATTTTCATATAGCCAGCGTTGCCATGCCACCAGAGCCACATCCTCTTTCAAAAACTCTCAGGAGTGGTTAAGACCCTACCACAACTTTTTGTTAGTCACTGACCATAGCCAGATGTTTGATTAGGAAAAAGGAGGCAAATCTGGACCTTCTAAGTAAAAGATTGCACTTCCTGTTATAAGGGGGTGGGGCTTAAGTAACATGAGCAAGTGAGCCTATGAATGTGTTGTTAAAACAACTTGTACATTTACAGCGAGAAGCCTGACGTTGAGGCCTAGCCACGCCCACGTGTTTGGACGCAGCAATATTTTTTGATATCTTTGGGTCCGCAATGCCTGAAGACCCTTTTCTCATATTTAGTCTGTAAGTGAAAAATTCTAGAAGTTTGTTCCCATACGATGTGTAGAAATGGAACAAAATGGCATGTTTGATTCAAAATGACCGACTTCCTGTTGGGTTTGGACCATGGCTCTAAGAGACTTTTTTTTTTTTTTTTTTTTTTTTTGCATTGCAGCAGCATAAAGTGGACAGATGGTTAAAAAACAGCTAAACGATAAAAAGAAACAACTCTGTAAGAAACATTCCATTAAAAATAAGTAAATGATAATTAAAAACTAAATAAATGAAGAGCTGTCTGTGTTTAGAGCTGTTTGTGCCAGCGGCCAGCTAATGTAACTTTTTTTGTAGTAGTTGTTGATTTTTTTTGGATCAAACGGTTCATGATCTGTAAAGCCCAGTTTTAATCTAGTTGTCTAGTCTAATGAGGTGTTCAGTGCTACTGTTATTTAATAAATCCCTCTGTCCACTCTGAACTCTCCTGGTTGTTTGGAAAAGTCAGTTAGCAGCTCTGTCCTAGTGAACGTTCCTGTAAGTCCTGAACTGGGAATGTGAGTTTTCCATCTATCTAAAATAACCTGTTTTGCTAACAAAAACTCTGCTGAGTTGTTAAAAACGAACTTTGTAGCTGTATAATTTGGCAGCAGTCCAGACGTCTAATAAAATGGAAGAGTAATATCTATTTTATGTTTGATCCAGTTGATTTTCTGTTTCTGATGGTTTTTCTGTAAGTAGCATTCTATTTCTGGATTCTTGCTTTACTGTAGTTCCAGTTACTGACACTGAAGAAAGATTATAAATGTTAAAGTTAGATTAGATGTCGGTACTCTAACTTGTATACTTGCTGAATCGGTGTGTGCCATCTGTGGTGTTTTCCTTGCAGCTGGTGATGCCTTTCTGCAGCTGTCTGAGTTACAGCTGCTGAACTATGATGCTGCAGTGACACCAGAAGTTCTGCAACCTTTGGTTAATCTCCGCAGCCTGTCAGTCTTCCACCTGTACTCTGTACCTGGACCCACCTGTCACCTGCAGACATGGCTGACGTCACTCCAACAACTCTGCAGCCTGAGCGTACACGGTAACTATTACTTGTTAAAGGAGTGCAGTGCTAAAGAACCTTTAAAAATAACCAATATCACTTCAGCATTATCACAGGGAACTTTCATCAAGTAGGTTTATAAAGTAAGTAATAAGGAGGTGTGGGTAGTAATAAGCAGGGATCTCATTTATAAAGCTTGCTTACGCACAAAACAGGGTCTGAAAACATCGTAAGCAACTTTCTATGCAAAGTTTGGGATTTAGGCTGTAGAAAAAAACCTGTCGGAAAAATGCGCTCAACTTTAAGCACACTAAGGAGCTTGCTCACGCACTACTTGGACATGCAGTAGCCTACACTGACCATGCAGCAGGAGAGATGTCAAAATTGTCAATTTTATTCACATTTTGAGACTTGAAGAGCAATCCAAACAGACGAACACACAACCAACACACAAACCCCTCTCCCGTCCAGTCTATGAACTGAGAATAAAAATGAGAATCTGGATAAAAAGAAGTTTCATAAAGAATTCTGTTCATATGTGTGTCTTCAGATTATATAGCAATTGCACGTACTGGTGCATGTGTGAAGTACAACTATAAGGCAGCATCCCTCCATAAAATGAGCATAATGTCGGACATGCTCCTTCATCAACGTCTTGTCAACTGCAGCTCTTCCATTTATTTTTATGCCCCCAAATCCATATTTTGCATGGATGATGTTTTGTAAAAGCAGTTTTAAAGCGCACCTTTTCGTCAGGCTTTAAAATTCTAAGAGTGCTTAAACATGTTCTGGTTTCATCTCTTGTTCTTCTCCTTTTATTTTTTAGACTGTTTACTTTTTGTTTTTTACGCTAGTCTTGTTACACATTTTAATTTTGTAACTATATTTTTATCTTTTGATGTGAAGCTTTTAGCCGAGTAAAGCTCTATATAGATAAACATTGATTGTTTAAAATAAAATGGTCTTCTGTTCTTACGCATGCCAGCAGCTGTCTCTGTGAAATTGCTACCCCGCCCCTCGGTTGCCACCTTAAGCATATTCATGCATATTCACTAGATACTCTGCATTGAACGTTGATGGCATAGAGTGGGTGTATAGGAGGCGGGATATGTCTACGAAAAGTCTGATTTATAAAGCGGAAACTGCGTGCAGCTAAGCGTGCTGCAAGTTTGATTGATCAGAAACTCACTAGGCGTAAGTACAAAACAGCTGCTGATCGTATTACGGTTTTAGTGAAAATTCTACGCAATGTTTTATAAATCAGACCCCTTAAGTCTGGCACAACGCATGTAGTGGACACAGCAAATGTGGAAGAAGGGCCTCTGGTCAGATCAAAACCAAAATCGAGGTTCTTGGTCTAAATCCTGAATGACGTATAAAGCTGACCTTGCATATTCCTGGGGGTATTCCATGAAGTGAGCTAATCACAAAAGTCAGGGTTTACTTTACAATCCTGGCTCAGAGGGAGCACGGTGACGCAGCTGGTCCTGGGTTCGATTCCTGCCGGGGGTGCTGAGGGTGTGTTTGTTCCTCCATATCATCAGCACCCACACCCTGGGTGGGGTTGGCAAAAGGGCCTTTCTGTGTGGAGTTTGCATGTTCTAGTTAATGTGAGCTACTCCCACAAAAACATGCATCAGTTCTGGGCTATATACTGCCTCCTCCTGGCCGACCGAGGCGCCTGAGGGGTTGGAGAGGATCTGGCTGGAATAGTGTGATCCTTCCACACGCCATGTCCAGCTGGGGGAACCCCACCCCCTCGGGTGACAAAATGGGCCTGCTCACTCCTCAAGCAGGAAGGAGGCTTGAGCTTCAGTGCGGGGCCCTCCTGCGGTCAGCAGAGGGAAGGCAATGCCCAGGACTGTACTTAGGTAGGAACACTGGGGTGAAAATAATGGGAAAAAACGTGGGATTAAAAAAAACATTTACAATCCTGGCTCATTTTCCCCAGATTCGGTTCCAGACTGAAGCCCCACCCATTAACCATGGCAACATGCATTTGGACAAGCCTGCTCTGTGGCAGGCTAACTGATGCTTATTTTAGTTTAATATGATTGGACGCTCCATGTGTTGTCCCACTGAAACAGAGATATTCAGCTGCTGTTCTCTCCATCACCCCCCCCTCAAATATTAAGTTAATAAATCAGTTGCAGCAGCACAGCTTTCTGTTAAATGGTGGTTAAATTATGTAATGGAATATAGGTTTTATCTTTTAAAAGGCAGTTCTAATTAGATTTTACTTTTACCATTTTGAAGAATACTACTGTATTTTATATTGCTGCCAGACACGTTTTCTTCCACCCACGTCACTTCTGACATCAAGCTTAATTATTAATAAGCCTACAAATAAATCACTTTTTGTCTAAGCCATAAAATGGGGCCATAAAATCTTTATGCTGTTCTGTCTAAATGTGTAAAAATAACCTTGTTATTGGTAAAACATAATAACATAGAAATAAAACTACTGTATTAATGTAACTTTACATTTTAAAAACTTGTTCTTACTTAGTTGTTAAATATTTTTAAATCCTTACTTAAATCATCTTTTAACACATTTAACCTGTCAACTATTTTCTAAAATGGGTTATATTCTGATTTTAATAAATCACATCAGACTCCAGATTATCTTGGTTTACTCAAAGAGGTAATATTTATATATTTATAATATTTATTCACAAATTTATAGTTAGAAGTGCTTCTCAGTGCCACACTCTAGACCGTTCGTGTAGCAACATGCCCTAATTTACATTCTAACAGAACACAGCCTGAGGAGCATTTCTATACAGCTGCTGTTCCCCTGATTGGTTATGATGCAATTATGATGCTCATAGGCTGTATTAATAAGTCTTTCTCTGCCTGGGAGAAGAATGCAGCTCTTTCCTTTTCTTCCATTCTCACTTATCCAGCATTGATTAACGGGGGCTGCCTTTAATGTAGAGTCTACCCACATGAGCCTGACTTTTTAAGCCTCCCTTGATTCAGCGCAGATTGTATACAACTGAACATTGTTAGTGGAACCAAATAAGCCTGGTGTGAAATTTTTGAGAATTCAAGTGAGGATATTTCACATGAGCCTCGATTCCTTGAGCTCGCTTTGTGGAATGCCTTCCTCAGCACACAATCACTGCTTTGAAACATGGTGGTGGCAGCATCATGCTGTGAGGATGCTGGTCCAACCTGAGAAGAAAATGGATGGAGGTGAATACCATCCTTGGATAAAATCTGTTAATGGCTGCAGAAGATTCACCTTCCAGGAAGCCTAAACATACAGCCAGAGCTGCAATGGGATGGTTTAAATGACCAAGGCCAGTCTTTGAGAGCTGCTTTTAGATGCATCCCTGAATCTGATGGATGAATTTCCTCATCAGTATATTGTTCAGCTCTAAAGTGGCCCAGTAATAAGCCCTTAAGTTGATTCTGGTGTGTTGCAGCAGGGATAGATCTTAAAGTTGCAGGCTACTAGCTCTTTGAGGACTTGACTTGGGCACCACTGGTTTAGATCAAAGTAGATTCCTATGATGGAACTCAATGCATTCAGTTAGGGTCTGAATGGGATCAAAGTTACTTGGTGAAATTGTAATGTAAAGCTAGATGTCATCTGGATAGTTATGGTAACTCTTTATATTGATTGTTATAGTCCTTGTTAGTGGGAGCATATAGATATTAAATAGAAGGGGCTCCAGGAGTGACCCCTGGGGGACCCCACATGTGATTTTTGTTTGTTCTGATGAAAAGTTACCCATTGAAACATAGAATTTGCCCTTTCTTTAGGAAAGACTCAAACCAGCGAACCACTGTACCAGAGTCCGACAAATTGGAAGATAGAGTAGGATGAATCGAAACCATGTTCCAAGCTTCTTAGGTTACCAGCTGCTTTGCGTTGGAACAATAAGGAAACAGAAAAAATAAAAAATAAAAAGTGATATGTAAGTTTTTATAGAGATGCTGTCAGGAGTGCCAATAGATTATCTATTTCCAGTTTGTTATACACATGTAGCAACCATGTGGATTTTCAGGTTTGGCATTGGAACCTTTACCTTATGCCAAGCAGGTTTTCGATTGAACCCCAGCAGGTTTCACCTGTAGTAATGTTAATAAACTTCACTTTATGCATGTATGCAAAATAACAGCTGCATTTAAGTCAAGGTAGGCACATTTATTTGTATAGCACACTTTCAGCAAACAGACCAAGGCCAGTTCAACATTAGCGCGGCCATATTGTGTGACTCCATTCATTCTCTCTGTAAACAGGAGGCCATCCCCTGGTGATGTATGCAGACTTCCTCCCATCCTCTCTCATTAGCCTGACTCTCTCTGTGGACCTTCGGCCTGAAGATCTGCATGTGGTCTCATTCAGAGCTCCTAAACTGCAACACCTGCATTTAGAGCCATGGAGCTCTTCCTCCAGCCTCATCAGATTGATCCCACAGCTGTTTCCTTGTCTGAAGACACTGGCAATCAGGTGAGACTTACAGCATTCATAACTTTTATAAAATTGTTTCTGTAATCTCTGGTTTCTCACCTTTATTTTGGTCTCAGACATCATCACGTGTCGGATGAAGACTTCCTGGGACTCTGTGAGCTTCAGCATCTAAACACCCTGGAAATTCTGGATTCATTTTACAGGCCAGATCCAAATGATGCAAACTGGATTGTCTTCAAGCCAAGTCCTCGTCTGCGGCAGCTTATCTCTGACCTTCAAAAACTGACCAGTTACAAAGTCAGAGTTATCACCAGTTCACACAGCGATCCTCTCACCTGTGGCTGTATTTGACAATAGACCAAAGTCAACAGCTTAACCAAAAATTATTTTTCTATTCATATTGAAGCAAATCAGTTTGAGGCAGTCCTTCTCATTCTTGGCTGTCAGTGTGTTTACATGTAGGAAGAGAAAACTCAGTTATTGCCTTATATGGATTAAATGTGGATTAGTTAAATGTATGCATACACACATTAGTCCAGCTGAAGTTGTACTGACTGGCCTACTCCTAATCTAGCTACCATATCCAGATCATTCTAAGTGTAAGCGACATCAAAGTGCAGTCAAGGTACTACTGGCTTGGACACTCCCCCTGCTGGAAGGGATGAGACAGCAGAACAACACCGGTACGACGACACAGCAGCAACAATGAGTGTAACACAAACAGTACAATGTGTACTATTGTGCTGCTGCATTGTGGTCGTCCATTTTTTGACTTGCTGTTCATATCCTGCTTTCACTCCATCTGCTTCACTGCTGCCCACATCTGTTTACTGTCTGTGTGACGATCTTGGCCAACTGCCCTGCACGTATGGTGTATATCGCCACCTAGCGTCGCGGAGTCAAACGGCCACTGACATGGGTGCTCTCCCTTCTAGAAGTGACGAAGCCACAGAAGCGCGAATAACACCCTTCTCTTGTATCGTCCAGTCTCAGCTCTGACTGGGTTTAAAGGTGTTTCCCAAGTACTGAGATTACATGTTGCATGTTGGGGAGGACATGCTGTTTATTCTTTAGTGCAGTGTTACCCAACCCTTCTCATCAAGGCACACTGCCCTGCATGTTTTATACGTGTTCTTGCTTCAGCACACATAATTTCAATTGATGGCTGATAAACAGGCTTTTGCTGAACTGCAGTCATTTGAGACCAGGGTGTTAAAGCAGGAGTCATCTAAACCATGCAGGGCAGTGTGCTTTGAGGACCAGGGTTGGGAAGCACTGCTTTATTGTAAAGTGTTACAGATTTCTTTGGTTCTTGCTTTTTGTCAAACTTAGATGTTCACATCATCGAAGAAATTTTGTCATGAAACGAACAACCTTTGTCCTTTGAGCTGTCCAGGTTGTACCCTGCCTCTCGCCCAATGACCATAGACCAATGCAGACTTTAAAACCTCACAGAATAAGCTTCTAAATGAACTTCCTTCCCAGCCAAAAAGTAGAAAATATGATGAAGCATACCTTGCCTTTTGTTTTGTTATAGCAAACGCCTGCAAATATTTAACTGAGCTCAACTTTTTTTTTTAACTGAGTGGCACAGTGTAAACAGCCTCACCCAATTATAGAGGGATTGATACAGTGCTATGGAGATGATCCCAATAATGACATCTGCAGCCAGCATACCACCCGTTATTCCTCTGTACAGTAAAAACAAGCTGAACATAGACTAGATATGAACACTGAAATCAAAGCATTGCACTTTGCTTGAATGCAGTCTCACATCAAGATTTCCGCAGAGGCTATTGTCATGAGGTTTTGGATTTTTGCCTCAAACAGATGATTTCTCACTGGGGTTCAGATCCTGTTCTAGAGGCTGAAGTGGAATTAAAGTGCAGGTTAAATACTTTCTAATACGCATTTAAAATGTACAAAAATAGCCATTTGAAATGTTTATGTTAAATTTAACTATGCATAACAGCAAATATTGTATTTAAAAGTTGCATAATCTTTACCTGTGACATAAGGGGGGGGGGGGGGGCTGCCTTCTTAGTTTCTAGTTATCAGATCCTGCAATTGTGCTATCAGGAGTCGGTGTGTTCATTAACTTTGGATTGTGATCATTTCTCTTTAAAATGGTAAATTATTGTGTTTGCTGTAGAAACACCAGCCTATTGGGACATGGAGCCCACAGGTTTCCAAAGAAAAATCCCCCCAAAATAACATGCAGCATCTTCCGTGTCTGGGTGTAATTTATGCAGCTAAACTGAACTGCTGTGAACGTGTACTTTGGCTATGGAAAACCCTTGAACTTTATGCCGATCACTTCAGACCAGAGGATTAAAATACCAGCGATGTGACGCCGTTTATACTGACAAAAGATCAGGTTAGACCAGCCAGCATGCTGCAGGGTTTACAGCTTGATGGGACTTCTGTCCACGGCTGCTTCTAACTACAGCAGCCGGCTGGGAGACACGACCGGATCGATCAGAAGCTCAGCTCTAAGCAGATAGAATCTCTGCTTTTTAAGTCTTGTTGTCTAATATCTGCTAATTACCAACTTTGTTGAAAGATTGCTATCAAAGATTAGAATCAACATATGTGGGTTGTAAAAGAAACTGTAAAGCTAGTGTGGCAAGGTGCACAACGAGGGCCCGGGCGGGATTTCATCCCACGACTCCTGGGTGAGAGTCATGCGTTCTAACCATTCAGCCAAAGGGATATTCCTGTGGCCAAGCAGCCAGGGCTCATCATCAGTTGGAGCCACAGTGACAGGACCTCCACACGGTCACACTAGTTTGCAGCCCCGTGGCTAATAGCACTATGGTACGTTCACACCTCCCCAAACGTCAACGACAAGATAACATATAGTCTATGGTTGAGGCCATTAGAGGACACTTTGTGTGCGTTGGCCGCCTCAATTTTTGAAACATTTCCTGCGTTTCAAGTTTACGCGCGTCAACCAATCGGAACATCAATATTGTCTAGCCAAGCACCATCTGCCATGGTTCAAAACATCCGCCAGAGAAAGACCTGCCCACTCACTTTGCAAGCTTCAGCCTAAAAATGTATAGGCTTCAAACTAGTCACTTTGTGAGCATTTTTTGTTGCCGAAAAGGCGTGTGGTGTGAACGCACCATTAGCGTTACCTAGCATTGGTTTTGGTTTGTGCTTTAATAATTGCTCTGCTGTCAGCTCCGGGTTAGATAGATGCATTGATGATACTCAATTCCTCTCATTGTGAATTGTATACTGTCAAAATGATGGAGAGCCTTCAGATTTTTGCATCACCATTCTAAAAAAACCTCAATGATAGTTGGCTAATACCAATTGAAGGTGAATTTATGGCATGTTCTTTAACATAGTGACTTTAAATGGCTCTGCACAGACAGGGAGAAGAGGGCTGCATCAAGAACATTAACCAAAATCAGTTATACAGGACAAACAACCACCTGGCAGATAAAGTGACATCAGACTCCCACCAGGTACTGAAAAGTCATAATTAAAGGCCTCAGTTTCACAAAAAATACCCTTATATTAGTACTACTTACCTCTTGCAGTTCTTTACATTTTTAAAGCACCTAATTACAGAGATTTGTTTTTTGATTAACAAATTGAAATGCAATGAATGTTTTCCAACCTGGTCTTATGTTGAAAAGTAATGCCCCCATAAACCAAACAGCTGCCTTTTCCACCCTGGGTGGAAAAAGCTGCTAATAAGGTTTTGAGACCATCAACGGCATGTTTAAACTCATGCCACTGCATCTCAGTTGGATCCAAGTTCAGACTTTGAGTAGACCACCCCTAAACCTTCATTTTGTCTTGGTCATTTCTTGAGCCATTCAGAGTTGGACTTGCTGGTGTGATTCAGATATTTGCCCTGTTGTTTAACCCCTCTCTACCTTTTTTTTGGGCCAGAGTGGCCTTTATTGATAGAGAGGTGGGGGAAGACATGTGGCAAAGGTCACCTGGAATGGGACTCGAACCAGAGACGGCCACATTGAGGACTGAAGCCTCTGCATATGAGGAGCCCGTTCTAACCACTACGCCACGCGACACCACGGTAGACCTGTGTTTTCCCTTAGCTCTGGAGTGGGAGGGTTTGAGTGGCGGAGAGTTTTGGAACTCTCCTTCAGATGGCCTTTATGGGCAGTGTTGGGCATAAATGGCATCTGTGACTCAATGAAAATAATTTTACAAAGCAGAGTGGGTCTAAATTCCTTCCCAGTGATGTAAAAGAATATTTAGCAGTTTTCAAAATCATTTAATGGAAGTTTATCCATTGGAAGGCTTAGAGGGAAGTACTTATCCCCCATAGGGCCAGGTTTGGTTTGGATAGTTGTTGTTCCCTTTACAAATTGAACCATTTGATGGAAAATACTTCTTCTATTTACTCTGCTCATCAACCCTCTGGTATGTCTGCATTTGCCCAACATCTCCACCCTAAATGCTGCTGTAACATGTCATCTTAGTGTTTACTTTGGTAGTCCTAATGAGACCGTAACAATGCTTTTGCTTGTGTTTCCATCGTTATGTGCAAATAGACTACATTTATACACGGATTGGGTGTTAGTGCCTTGCCCAGCTAGAATCTATCCAACAGCCTTTCCAATTGCAAGTCGCTGTAGTCACATGGCATGAGCACGTGATCTTAACTGTGTAGGCTCCATGCAGCTAGGATGGAGCTCAGTGTTCACTGGTGGAGACAATGCCAGCAAAATGCTCTTTTTTGATTTTTATAGATCCCTCATGTTCTGCATATAGTCACTTATGTCTCTGCTCTAGTCCATAAATGTTCTGTTCTGGTAGGCAATATTTCATCCGAATGTCCTGGTACCGCCCTAAATGGACTGATGACCATGGATGTATGTCCTGTAGCTTTTAGGTGTATATGTGTGTGTATGGCTGATGGGTTGGGAGGGGGATGTAGTTGCGTTGATGATTTTATTTTTGAAGGGGGGGATGGGGGGTTATTTTAAATCTGTAAAGCACTTTGAGAAAGTGTGTTTGAAAAGCGCTTTATAAATAAAGTTTGATTTGATTTTGTACCCCAACAGCTAATCTGTAGACAATGTGGAAGACAACACGTTGTCTGAGAGAGTTCACTCAGCTGAGTTTTTCTCCTTTTTTATGAATACCTTTAAATATATGACACAAACAAAAACACGTGTCTAGATATTGTCTTAATTATGCGGTGTACATTTAACTAAAGAAAGTTGCTAGTGCCTGAAGTTTGATATTATATTGTCCTTATTCATGTTTTGAAGGAAGTACCTTTTTATATGCTGAGTAATGTATGTTGATGATCAGTCTCTTTGACAGTAATGTCTGTTTTTGTTGAAGAAGTTTGATTTTTGTTTTGTACCTTTTCATTTTGCTGCTGTTGAAACTTTACAGGAATAACCACTACTGAAATGACTTGGCCACTCTTTAGATTAATTTATTTTAAAGGAGCTATCCTATTATATTTGGTGAACTAATCATTGGGAACACTCAAATGATGCTCATGAACATGATATTTTTGCTAGAACATACTTTGTTTTGGTTGTTTTTGCCATCTGTTAAATACATCATGATGCTACAGCTTTTTGTCTTTATTACTCTAACTAAATCAGCAGCTTTATATCTTAAACAACAATATTTTGTAAATATTTCTCCGTTTGGGTTCTGGTTAATTTTCATGATTTCTCATGATTCACATGTTGATACATTCACTAAAGAACATTATGATGTGCTGTTGTATTTAAATATTTCTAATTCTTGAGATATTTTGAACTTTTAATGAAAGATCTTGATTTACTGGTTGACCTTGAGTAAATAAACACATCAATTAATAAAATGACAAAGCGTAATCTTTTTTTACAGATGTTCTGAAAAAGGTGAATTAACTCTGCAGTCAGTCTATTCATTTGTTTTTATTTTCAACATGCATCATTATTCAAAAGTTAGGGTATTTCTTTAGCTACTGAGAAGAGTCATATTCTATGATGTATTCAGGTACACTTGAAAGTTTAACATCCCATAAGAATCAATACAGAAGTGAGAAAGACTAAATAAACTGAAACATTGCAAATAAACGTGCTGCTAGAATTTTTCTGATTTTTAGATGTTACCAATTCTAATTATTTTTAAAACTAATTGAGGTTGTTCTCTAACTGTAACAAATAACTTTATTTTGTATTTAAATTTCAGTAGTGCCATCCCAGATAACCGGTTACTACCCAACCCTGATAGCACAAGGTTGCAATAAAAAAAATGGAGACCATTATTTATTTATTAGTGAATGTTCAAAAGTTGTTTGAGCTTATTTTGGATTTATTTCTGGAGAGGAATGTGGTTTAATTTAAATGTTAGAAAAAAGTATATCAACAAAAATATATCTGGCTGAAGAAAACTTACACCATCCCCTGACAGCTAGTGTTCGCTCATTTGGCTCAAATACCTTCATTGAGATGCTCCTTGTTGCCATCCACCATTTCGAAATCATCCCAAACTTTCAGCTATAACATCTAGGGTTTTCTTGCATGTGCAGCCGGTTTAAGGTCACCCTGTATCATAAACGGCGAGGAACATAAGTAATTGACCACCCTGCAAGTTTCCCTTTAGAAATTTTTGAGGGATCTGAAATTCACATTGCAGGTTCATTTTCAGTGCGAGACAAAAAAAAAAAGGAAATCCCATTCTATGATTTTAAGTCATGTATTTTATTGATGCACATAAGTATTTGAACGTGTGGTACAGAAGCATTTGTTTGTAATTCATTGGTTCAAACATTTCCTGTTCTTGAACAGGTTTGTACACACTACAACAGGGATTTTTGCCCCCTTTTGCCTCCACACAGTTCACCAGATATATCAGGTTTCGGGGCTGTCACTGGGCAGCAGTTTCATCTCCCTCCAAAGATTTTCTATTGGATTTAGGTCGGGAGATGGGTGAGGCCACTCCAGAACCATAATCTGCTTTGTTGAAAGAACCAGCCACGACCCGTCTTCCATGCTCTAACAGGTTTTTGCTCGAAACCTCACAAAACATGCTTCCATTTATCCTCTTCTTAATGATACGCTCTGTAACTTGCATTAATCAAGCTGCTTGGTCACTCACCCCTTTGCCCTTTACAGCCCTCTGCAGGTCTACAATTTTGTCTTTGGAGCTTGAAAATGCACTGCTGATTCCCCCACAATTAATTTTACTACCAGCTTTTTTTTTTATGTGTCCTGTCTGGCAGTGTGACAACTCAGAATTGTTTTTTTTGAGTCCAATTAAAAGCCCAATAGATTCATTTTTTCAAGTGGAGCATTAGTTCTTGGTATAGTACTACACTTGATATGAGAAATCTTTCAGATTGCTGTAAGCTTTATTTACTGTTCTGGATAGAGATAAAAAAAAAATAAGGGGTGTGGAGACGGAAACAATTGTGAGTTGGCAATACAAGAACGAACACTTCATCCCAGTCTGCCTCCACAGCTACATGATGGCAGAGGCAGAATCAACAAGGAGAACACTCAACATTGATGGCTTACTGGGGTCTGTTCTAACCTGTGCAATTGTGCATCCTGTGAATAGTTTAGGTTTGGCTTTGTGTTCCAAAAATCTGCTCCATGGACTGATTAGGTGAATGGCCTGCATTTGTATAGTACTTTTCAGTTGGACTACAAACCAAGGCACACTTAACTATCCACACTGATGATTGTAACCTACATTGTAGGCAAAGCTGCCCTGGGAGAACACTGACCAAAGCAAGGCTGCTGAACACAGGCGCCACCAACAGGTAAGGAGGGTACTGGACTAACTTTCTAAAAGGCACAAAGCTCCCACAGTTTCATATTCAATAAGTTAAGAGTTACAAAATAAATCAAGGACAAAGTACAGAATATATTTTTATTTCAAAATAAAAAAGTAAAATATTTACAGATTGAAATAAACTGATCAATTTCATACACAAAGTTCTTTCACCCTCCATGAACAACCCCTCTGGGCTTTTATTTTTCCTGTTTACTCTCTCCTGATGGAGGGGATGCAACAGAGGGACAGCAGCTGCTTCAGACTTTGGAAAGCAGCAGGAATCAAATCGGACTCCTCTGATCCCTACAGGATAGGCCGGGACTTTTGTGGTACAGAGACAGTTTTACATTCAACTCATGCCCAGCGACAACACCTTCGTAATGTCCAAGAGAGTTCCGTTTCCTCACTGAAAGGTCCTCTTTGAGCCCACTGTGCTGAGATTCCCTTCCAGATCACAGGTGGATGGAAGAATAACTAGTTCTTATTGAGAAATCACTCTGACGGCTCGCCTTCTTTCTGTTTCTTTTTCTTCTTTTTTGGCTTCTCAGAAACCTAGAAGACAGTTCACACAGTAAGTTCCCTGCCAAGTGTCCTGAAAGCTACATCCAAAAACCAACAGAACAACTACTGACCGGTGTGTCTGGCTCCTCCTCTGTTTTTTCAGTCTCTGCTTCCTCCATTTTTGCTTTCTTCTCCTTTTTTTTCTTTTTCTTCTCTTTCTTTACCTCCTCTGCCGATGGCGTGCTTGGCTGGGCCGTTTCACCATCGCTTTCTGTTGCCTCCCTCTTTCTCTGCAAGACAAAGGCAGAAATGTTTGCTGCAGATTAACAGGGAAGCTGAACTATGATTTCTCCTTTCACTTCTATAGAATGAAAACAGGTGACATGTTAAGCTAATGGTGGCATCCATCATTAGCAATAACGTAGCTTTATCACTAAACCCCAGTGTGTGCATCCCCATGTACAGCCTTGCCTACATTGTCTGCTCTTTATAGCTGCTATACAATATGCTAGTTTTTCAGGTGAAAAGCCGACTGTGCCGTGATCTGCTTAGCCTTCCTGTTATCTGCCAAACATCTCTCTCAAAGCCTGAATGAATCAGTGACCCATTATGTCTTACACAAGTCTCCTTTGGAAAGCCAGTGGTAGGCAGACCCACAATGAAGTTAGCACCCCCTGCTGTCCTGGTGGGGGAATTGCAACAATGAAAAGCAAACGGAGAACTAAAAAACGAAAAATGTCTGTCAAGCCGTCTGCGTACAAAACTTGCTTAAAGAGAAGTAGAAATTCTGCTTAACATGGGTCTGCAGCAGACTCCTTTGTACCTTCAGCTTGTGTACAAAAACTCAAGTTTAGAAACGCTGCCGACTCAGTTTTTCGATTTGAAACTCTGGAGGGCATTTTGGTGTGGATGTCTCAAAACGGAGGACTTTAGAAACGATGACACAGCAGATCACACTCTGCTCTATGATTGGGTGTCATCGGTCAGGGTGTATCCTTCCCTGATTCGTCAGCCACCCAATCACATGACCCGTCCCCGGAAGATAACATACAAAAACAGTCTGAAGTACATTAGGCTAGAAACTGCAACATGGATAACGAATTACAAGCGTTACTGGCCTCATCATGAAAAAAAAAAATCAAAAAATCTCTGGCATTCGACATGTTTAGCAGGTACGTTACCCTTGGCTACTTTCATCAAATCTGAGGAATGCTCAATCTGTTTCCTGTTTATACCAGTGTTGGAGAATGGTCACGTGATCCACGTTTTCAGTCGTTTTAATGTGGATGGAGATCAAGTCTAATACGCAGGGAAAACCCTAGTGTGGACGGAGATAGTTTTCATTTTAACTCTCCGTTTCTAAACGGGGCATCAGTCAGCAAGTTTGCACCAAGACGCATTTCCTTTGCAGATCTCAATTTCTCAGTGTTGCAAAGCAATTCCCCACCAGGATACTAGAAGTGCAGCTCATAAAATTCTCTAAAAACACATGGTAACAAACCAAGCAGTCTGTTCTGTTTTTCTACACCTTGTGTTCAAAATCGCCAAAAGATCAGATTAGATATAAGAGCGAAAAATAGTCCAACGCTTTAGCTTTCTTTATGGCAGCATATTTAACATCTCGTAGTAAAGAGGATCTTTAGACCAAGCATTAATTGACCCAAGTAGAAAGGACATTGCTTATCAGGAAGAAAAAAATCTCAGTTAACTCAGGAGACATCTTTACAAGCATAAATATTTTCAAATATGTATTCTGGTTGGAGCTACATCTATCCATATACACTCCTTTAAATTTAGAATGTACACTGAAGCTAAAATTACATGTTTGCTAGAAAGCACTCATTTTGGATATGTAAACTTAATGGGAATCAGGTTATGCTCAATACTAGATAAATGTAAACCTAGTTTGCCATATAGGCTTGCTGCTTACACCAAGCACCTTTGTTGATGATACATAACTGGAACGTCTAAGAGAGCTGGGTCAGACTGTCTGGTACAGTACTGGACTGGTTCAAATCCTACTTTAAGAACTGGAACTTTTCATCACAAGAAACAGAAATCACATGTGGGGTCCCCCAAGGCTCTATCCTAGGGCCCCTGTTATTTAACATTTACATGCTCTCATTAAGCCAAATTATAGCAGTAATAACTACCACATCTATGCAGACGACACTCAGCTTTATATCTAAATCTCACAAGGTGATGTTGAACTCGTCCAAAATCTTAAATGCATTGAGTAAAGTAAAAGCTTGATGCCCCATCATTTCCTCCAACTGAACAAAAAAACCCTAAAGTACCTATCTTTGGACCCAAAAAAGATTCAATATCAATACACAGCTTCAGTTGGTCCAACTAGAAACTACCAACCAGGCCAGAAATCTAGGTGTAATAATGGACTCAGACCAGAACCTCCAGGGCCACATAAAGGTAATAACAAGGTCAGCTTTCTATCACCAAATAACATTTCTAGGAATAAAGGAATGATGACTCAAGGAGACCTAGAAAAACTCATCCATGCGTTTATCTGTAGCTGCCTTGATTACTGTAACAGTATCTTCACAGGTCTACCCAAAAAAATCCACAAAAAAAAACAAAAGTCAGACAGTTTCAGCGGATCCAGAACGCTGCTGCTCATGTTCTCACCAGAACCAGGAAATTAGAACACATCACCCCAGTTCTAAAGTCCTTCCTCTGGCTCCCTGTAGCTCAGAGAATAGACTAAGTGCTTTTATTAGTTTATAAATCATTGAATCGGTTAGAGATCTGCTATCATGGTACAAACCATCCAGATCAATCAGGTCTACAATATCTACAACAAACGAATAAATGATGAATGCAAAGCTGCAGAGACACTGATCTCTTTTAACTCTAAAATAAAAACATACCTATTTAGACTTGCTTATGAGTAACTTTGTTTTTAATTTTCATTATTTTGTTTTGATGAGTTTTTAAAATTGTACATTTGTCTTTTTGAATATTCGTTTATCCTTTCTTTAGTGATTCTATTCTTTCATTTTCAATCCTGTAAAGCACTTTAAATTGCCTTGTGTCAAAAGTGTGCTAAATAAATATAATTGCCTTTTTGGTGAACGCCCAGAAGACCTGTTCTAACTAGGGCTAGGCAGTATGACAAAAATGATCCAGAGCTTGTAACTTAATGGCCAACTGACCTTTGCTGAAGCGTCACTTGCCACCGCACCGGAGACACTGCCAAAGAAAACACCACTGTTAGGCTGCACATGTCATGGCCTGTTAAAGCTGGTTGAGTGTTCTCTGGTGAGCTAAACCCTCAGCTGATCACTGAAGGGTGAGGCTCACAGCAGAAAGTTTATGTAGCAGAGCGACTCCCTAAAAGAGCACTTCAGCTCAGAGAGGGATAACAGTCTGCGTTATAACGGGGTCAGCAGCAGCTCTGGGTACCTGTAGTCGACGTACTGGTCCTTCCACTCCTGTGGGGTGCTGCCGTTAGGCTTCCCATGCTTATCCAACAGTCCCTTCTGGATCAGCATCTTCTTCTGGCTTGCCTGATTCAGAAATGGGATAATAAGCTTTCCAAGTCTTTAACCTGTTAAGATGATGATCCGAAGTTTTGGCGTTACCTTTGGCCCAAGTCCCCACTTCCGAGGATATGTGTCCCGCTCCATGATCACCCTCTTAATTTTTGCTACTACGCCATGATCACATGTCGAGATCACAGCTGTAGTCATTAGAGCCACCGCTGCAGGAAGAGAGGAAAGGCTTCAGTCGCATTTCCTGTCTGCTCCACCAACCAAACATTGGATTTACTGACAGGAGCCATCAGACAAGGGTGATAGATAGCAGGTCATCACTGCTCGGAAGCTGCTGCAGCTATTCAGCTCATCATGTGGCTTCAACGCATCAGAACACAGCGGAAGCTGCTTTTACCTGTGCAGATAGCCTCGCCCTTGGTCGTTATGACAACAATATCCTGGTTAACCTCGATGCCATCTTCGTAGCGGAGGACACCGGGGAGCATGATCTTGGCCCCGTAGCAGATGGCGTTGACCTGCAGACAGGTCCAGGTTAGAGCGGTTAGAACCTCTGGGAACAGCTGGGCACCCAGCAGGATCTACGGAGGAAGACTCACCGCGCTGTCCTTCATCACCAGCCGTTTGTGGGACACCAGCAGCTTCTCTAGAGGGAAGATGACTCTCCTCAGATATGACTCATCCTTATTGTGATCAAACTGCCACTGAGCATCTAGAACATCGTGCATTGTCACCAGGTTGTCCTGAAAGAGTCAGATTGAAAGAGTCGTGTCAGCAGCACTGAGGCTCAACAGTCAGGACACACACTGGCCATCGGGTCTCCGCTGCTTTTTCCTTCTTCCAAAGTCTAATTAACAACTCTGCACTGAACAGCAGAGCCGGACTCAACACTTTGGACCTCTGAGGAGAACTAGAACCCCTTCTGACCTTCTCACAGAGGACTCCAGAGCGAACGCGTCGCAGCTCCTGCATCTGTCCTCCGACGCCAAGCAGCAGCCCCAGGTGGACGCACAGAGTCCGGATGTAGGTCCCTGCCTCACAGCTGACCCAGAAGATGCCTGTCAATAAATAATGTACGAAGATGTCAAAGATGTGCTACAAAAAACATTTTAAAATACAAAAACAAACTGTAAAGTATTTATAAACTGTGAAACAGAGAAGCTAAGATCATGTGTATAATTGCTGAATATATTTTAACTTTGCATACACCAGATCTGTCCAGCTGTATCTCACTTTTCCAGCATGTTTTGTCTGTAGCACTGTTCTGTATTTCACCTCCTCCTGTGTTTAAATCCGCATTCAGACCGCATACGTCGAGCAACACATCCAACGGATGAAGTTTGCCGTATGTACTTTTTGGCTTCCATAGCCTGCTTCTGAGGAAAAAACAAGGCATGGGCGGGGCTTCCTCTGTTGCCGCACGTTCTGCACTATAGTGGATTGTAACGAGAGAGTGGTTTGGCTTTGTTTGCTAGATAAAGCTAGACAATGTTGACATCGGGTGTATCAGTGCCCATTATTCAGATGCGTTCTGAGTTTAACCATTTGCTCCAGGAGCTGCGTATGGATGAGGTTCGCTTTCAGTGCTACTTCCACTAGATAGATCAGCTTGCTGAACTTCTGTAACGCATACGTTGGTACGTTGCCGTATGAAACGCAAGCGTCGTAGACGGACCTCTGACGTACTCCACCATAGACTTTACATGTAATCTTGCCACAGCTAACGCAGACCAAATGTGCAGTGTGAATGCAGCTTAAGGCACCATCTGTGTCAGTCCTTCACAGTCCCAGTGAACAGTCTCATGATCTGCTCTTCAGTTCTAAAACCCCGAACCTCCCAGACCTCTGCATCGCTCCAGGTTCCATCACCATCTCAGCTGATAGTTTACAAATGCTAAACGAACCCTCTATGTTTGCTTGGATTTTTAAAACTTGCCAGTAAAGGTTCAGGTCATAATCAATAAATCATGACATCACCCTCAGTTACACTAAGGCATGATCTTCACACATCCAGCGCCGCAGCAACATTACTATTAGGGCTGCAGCCATCGATACCATGGCTGTAAAATGATCAAGCATTTTCCTTTAACAGTAGCTCTCAAAAAAACAGAACTCCAACATGCGACTCCAAAACTAAGCACAGTTACAGTATTTATTTATATGACAAAATAACGGTCAGCAGCAATAATTTAAGTTACAGGGGTGATAGTAAAGAAAAATCCTGATATAACCCAATAACCCATTGCCTTAAAGATTCTGATGACTTTTGTGGATATAAATGGACATTATTCAGACATGAGATGAACAAACCCAATACAAGCCTATATTACAGAAGCATATATGTGTAGAGCAGCAGAGCTGTTGGGACCCTGGGCCTGGTAGGCCTGTTCAGGAACACATCCCTGCTTTTAACTAGTCACTTACCTGCACAGGTATTGCTTTTATGGCATACTGAGGCTACGGATACTACAGCCAAGCCAAGACAGGTCAGTAGGTGGCAAATACTCAAAAGTAACTAGGTATTAATTAGTAGCCTAACCATGAACTAAAGGGCATGAACAAGGAGACATTCATTTTTTCTGAAAAATATGTACCATTTATTTTAAATTGTGATCACGTATTTGTTATTTAGATAATGTTTATTTTAAAATACGTGAGGTTTGCATATTTTAACATCCTCTGCGTTATATTGTTTTGGCATTCTGATACAGATGTCCCAAACCGCTATCAGCCCCTGATTATTCACGCTGTAGCAGCTGCTCTAAATCCTATCCTAACACCTGATTCTAATTTAATCAGCTGCAACATGGTGGCACGTTTTTCTCCCAGACCGGATTTAAAAAAAGAACCGTGTAAGCGGTGATATTCGGTTTTTCATAGAGCATATTAGCACAGGGTCTAATTACTGACAATATATGAATTATTACAGTCTTCCTCATGATGACTAGTTTCAGACCCAACCCACTAGAAAAAGTGATCTTAAATGAAATCTGTAGAAGGCCGATTGTGATGCTGATTGCTTCTTTTCTTTCAGGGAGACTGAGCCATCCCATTGTTCAGATATTAATTTACAGGACGTTTGGCTGGTTATTCAGGTTACCAGTAATTGTGTAGGTCCAGAATCATCATCCAGCATCATCCAAACCGTGGGAAACAAAACTATAGAGTGTGTATCAAACTACTTGCTCACCCAGCCTCCTCTCTGGCTCATACTCTATCAGCTTGCTCTCGTAGATCGTCCGGACTCTCAGCTGACGTTTTACAGCAGCAATCAGTGGCGGTCGCTGGAATAACGCTCCAGTCAGCGTCTCCAAGGCCTGTGGACATAACCAGCCCGCAGGGATGAGAAAATCGGATCAAACTGTTTCATATCACTAAATATTTATACTCTAATTTAATTTTAAAGTACAGCTCATGATGGACAGATCAAATCAAAAGGCAGAAGATGCCTTACATTCTACTACATGTAGACAAATCATTAAAACCTGGGAACTTACCCGGGCCAGAACATGTTCACTCTCGATTGCATTATGCAGCCGAACAATGCCCACATACTCCTTACCTGAAAACCAGAGCAGACGGCATTTGAGAAATGTTTGGAAAGCAAGCTTTTTTAAAGAATATATGCATATTATTTTGTATTATTAGCAGAGTTAAGAAGCTACAATGTCAAAAATCTTAGCAAAAAAGACTTTAAATTTTAAATTTAACAGATTAGAACTGCATAAGTTGACCAGCTCAGTTTTGGTCCCCACTAGAAGAACATATTTGCTTTTACTTACAGTCCCAGACCCACCCTGGAACACTTTTAGCCCTTCTTTATTAACCTCCTGGATACACCCCTGCTCAGCAGCACTAAATATTCAGTAAAAGTCACTCATTCATTCTGTCAGAAGAGAGTTAGAAAGTACTTTTTCTCACTTTGGTGTTACAGCAGCATTGAGTCTGTGGATTTTGACGCTCTAACTTTGGTTTCTGCTAGACCAAAAGCTATACCAACTGAATTCTGGGGCTCAAAAAACTGGAAAATATCCCCGATCCACTGCCGAAGTTAACATCGCGCAGACAAAATAGAAGGACACTAGAATTGGTCAGTCGAGAAATCTTAGTCCTAAATAACTCACAAGTAAGAAGTTAAATTCAAGCAGTCACAGACTGTTCTAAGTTCATTGCCGTGTCTTGTGCTTCAATGCTTATGGTGGATTATTCTCCCTCTTTTTTAGTGTTGTTGGGGAAATCTTAATGGAAGATTAAATATAACCATGCGCAATATTTTACCCCTTGGTTAATTGTCAAACTGATTAATCTGTGAAACCTTCACCTCATCTATAAAGCCATCCACCAGATGGCTTTATAGATGCATTTCAGATGAGTTGAGAGCGGACCTGAAGGTAGCTCACCCAGCCCACATCAGGGAACTCTGATGTGGGCCTGAAGCCGTTTGCTTGGGCTGATTATTAAAAATGCATTAGTCAGTGAGGTTAATGTTAGCCCCAACATGGCTGCAGAATACTGTATTGTCACAGGTCTTTGAACCTACCAGCACTCTGCTGGGACTTCACCAGTCGTGTAGCTCGGTCTATGCAGACGATCAGGCAGCCAGTAACCTTGGGGTCAAGAGTCCCACTGTGACCGGTCTTCTCCACCCGCAGGATCCTCCGGATCCATGCCACCACCTCATGAGACGATGGGTTGGCTGGTTTGTCCAGGTTAATGAAGCCTGACCTGGTGGGATCAGATGTGTGGTCATCAGAATCAGGTTTAACCCAGCCAGTACTGGGGAATGTTTAGGTTACAGTACCTGACATAGTCTGCGATATTCCTCTTCAGAGGATTGCTGCCACACGGGATCGGAGTGTAATGCGCTGTTCGAATGTTCAATTTATGAAAATTCTGCAGGAGGAACATCGGATGTCTTTATCATTTTTGGAATTCACATATTGTTAAACATTTTGTTCAAGAACCAGCTACAGCTATGTCAGACAATTAGAAGTCTGCAAAACTCAGAATCCGCTGCCTTCAAATTGAATTAGTTCTGCACTGTTCGCACTACCACAAGGTGGCAGTAATGCACCAAGTTCTTCCAATTAGCACAGGGTTTTCTTTTTAAGAAGCACTATCTCCAGCTCAATGCTAGCATATGCCGTGTTTAGACAACCAAAACCACACAAAGCTGAATAATTGCTCACTGATTTATGAACAAATAAATGATTTAAATGTGATCAGAATATGAAGTCGTCTTGGCCGTGGCCCAGTTGAGTCACACCCCGTGAGGTTCCTGGTCATAACTCAGCAGAACGCCAAGAACACGTCCAGTACCCCAGTGGAGAGGCCCCGCCCCAGAACGGAAGCAGAGGCAACGACCAACAGGGCGACAGCACTCAGCGAATGGATAAACCAGTTCATCATGTCACATGTTTCTACGCCGCCTAGTAACCCCCCACCCAATCAGAGCAGCAGGACCAGGGACTGACCTTTAACAGGAGGGGCCACTGTGAGGTCTCTAGAGAAGCAGTCGTCAGCTCTGGCCGGATGAGGAAGTCTCCACTCTGTTGGATCTCCTGGGAAACAGAACCAGACTGTTCAGCAACAATCGGGGGAGGGGCTCAGAAAACCTCAAGCTTCAAGTCAAATTGTTCACCAACCGCAACCACTTCATCGCTGACTTTCTTCGACCTCTTCTTTTTCTTCCCTGAAGCTAAAATTAAACAAAAAAGCGGTTAGATAAATGAAAGTACAGTGAGGCATACAGTTTGCCCTAAACTTGGTCAGATTAACAGAGTCTCCCTGGGTTTTATAGTCACTTTGACATCTGATCTTTTTCCAATCTGAACATTTATTCCTATAAACTGGGAAACAAACAAACCTGAAAGCACATCTGACCGAAGAGATCAGGAATAAAACTTGATTTGGGAACCAAAGTACAAGTTAACTTTTCTCAAGATCCATTTAAAGTATGAAATGTTCCATTTAAGAATGAAGTTACTTTGGATCCATTTTTACTTCAACCTGTTGGAAGCTGTCCACATGACTTTAATGGCCTTATTTATAGCATTCATTATATTCATTTACTCACACAGGCACTCGGAGTTATGTCTAGTCATGGTCAACATGTTTCTATATAATGGGAATGAATGGGGCACGCCTATAAATAGGGTATTATCTGCAATAAAACTTTAATTTAACCAATATTTTTCATTAATAACCAGCACTATTCCCCTCAGAAGTGCCTTCTTATTGTCTGCAGTAGTTACAGGAAGGACTTTCACTCTGTGCTCACCGTCAGCAGATGGTTAGGCAGAACGTGTTACTGCAAACATCCGAATGGTTCATCATTGCATGTTTCCAAACTGGACAAACAAAATGACCAAGTGTACTAAAATGGTAAATGGACTGAACTTATATAGCGCTTTTCTAGTCTTACTGACCACTCAAAGCGCTTTACATTGAAGCCGCACTCACCCAATCACACTCGCATTCATACACCGACACCCAACATGGCTCGGTAGGACAATGTAGAATTTGGGGGTTAAGTCGACATGTGACTGGAGGAAGCTGGAATCGAACCTACGACCCTCCGATTGCAAGCTAACTACTCTACCACTGAGCCACAGTCGCCCCTAAAACAGTTGTATAGCACAGAGTAGAAGTCCTGCTCAGACTACGACTGCCATGTGAAGTGGCAGCTTGTTCTAAGTTGGAATACATGCCTGTAATAAGTACTGCAGACAAAGAATCACTTCCCAGGCGCCCTGAGGAGTCGTGCTAATAATTTATAACAAAAACATTGGTCTTCTCAGACTCCCAGACAGTCGTGGCTTGTACTGAGCCCGGTTCTGCCGGAGGTTTCTTCCTGTTAAAGGAGAGTTTGTCCTCTCCACTTTCGCTACATGCTTGGTATGAGGGATTGCTGTGGTTGGAGTCTGCAGGATCCAAGCACAACCTCACGTTGATGACTCATTGCAATCTGCTAGGACTCCTTAAATAGAAAACTTAACTGATTGGAATGATTGTATAATTGTATTGAAATGACTTGTGAATTGGTGCTATATAAATAAAATGGAATTAAATTAAATGAAGGAGTTTTGTGCTAGATAATGTCTTATTTAGAGGCTACACTTTGTCTGCCCACACCACTCCCATTATATTTATATACGCTGAATGTCGCTGAATCTAAACTTCTCCTGAAGGACTCCAAACTTGTCTAGGTAAAAAAATGAACATAATGCATGAGATAAATAAGGTCCATGTTGAGAAAAAACTAATTTCCCGTTCAAAGAAAAGTGTCATGAACAAAGTCTCATTCTAATGATGAATGTTTGATTTACAGACAATGCTGGATATATGTAGTAGCCATCTACATGCAACTATTAACGTACAATTGGACCAACCTGATTCCAAGCTGGCCTAAATCGAAGGCTATCCTAATATAAAACATGTGGACGAAGTCCAGCACATTTAGTGCTGAGATAAAAATATATCTCAGCCACATGGAGGCTAAAATAGATCTTGCATATTTTAAAAATGTCGACATTATTAATGAGTTTGTGGTTTGTATAAGTTAGAAAGTCCTAGCCCGGCGGAACCCCTGTGATCCACGCTAACTATACTTCTCCGTGGGTTCTGAGCTAGGGCCCACGTGGGGTTTCCCTACAGCACGTGGTGGCTAACCCTGCTAGCTAACAGGCCACTGTACATAACACTGTAGCCATGCTGGGCCCCAGTTTTATGCCGCATTTAAAAACTTCTACGGTTTGAGTTATGGGCCAATATTCACAACAGATCAAATCACTTATTTAAACTTAAAATAAAAACCATGCCATCTGTTTTTTCTTTCTAGTTCAGACTTGATTAAAACCTGTGATCAAACCGATTCTCACCACGTCATTCCTGCTCCACGCATTCATAAATCACACTCACTATTTCTCTCACAGTACGCTCATCTTCACGCTAACAGAAATGTAACATTTGTTTTACAGAATTGCTGCAACACAACTATTAATGTGAGCTGCACCTCGGAGCAAACTTGCTTGAAACTACACACAGACACCGGGAGCTTGCAATAAATCCCCAGAATGAAGACAGATTTTTGCAGAGCAGCGTTCTTAGACTGGAGAACAAGTCAAAATTGAACATGGGCCACAAAATGTGCAGCACTCACCTTCTGTGTCCGCCATCTTCTTCGAAAAGAACGACTCTCCACCGAAGCACGAGTAGAGAGAGCTGCTCTGTCTTCCTCTGTGTCCCACTGCAGCTTCACGAACACTGTCTGCTCTACTGCCACCTACAGGCCAACAATCATCCATGTTCCCCAGTATCCGGATCTGTTTCAATAAATCAGTAAACGCTACAATATTTCACATTAGAAACAATACAAGCTCTTCTCATTGCTATACAACCTCTGCTCAAAAGATGAATCATGTATTATCTAAGCTTTAATTTTGTTCATTGTGATGATAATGGAAAAAAAAGGTGATGATTCCCAAAAAGTAATAACACCATTTAAAATATATTTTGATACATATAGGCCTATACATTCATATATGTGTAGCTTTAAAACATATAAAGTAAGAAACTAGACATATGGAATATGGTGAACCAGTGGGTCTTTAATTCAGCTTAAAAAACCTCCACACAGCATTTCTGCCTAATAGTTTGATGGAGACTATTCTTCAAAACGGTGTGAGAAAAATGAAACTCTCTCCCCAAAAGGTTTTCTTCCTAGGAAGTTATAGATGGTCGGCATCCTGAGAGTGGAATATTCAGGTAGATTGCCAGAAAAAAATATTCAACTAATATATTTGCTCGTTAAAGAAGTCAATATGTTGACATGCTGCGTTTGTGTAGAGAGCATACCAGAATTCTACTTTGCGCTAAAGGCGAAAAATTCTCGCTATCTCTGCATCCAGCTGCCAGAGAGAGACGCTTCTGCGACGCAGGAACAGAGAACCGGGGAGTGGACAATATTTCCATCAAAGTTGGAAAAACAAAACGAAAAGGAAAATAACTCGTTCCATATTTGAAAGTAAGCTACAGTGCAGTGAATTATTAGTCTTTCATTATTTAGATACTGCAGCTGAAATTTATTTTGTGCAGAAAGCACTGGTCACAGTCCAGATGGCTCATTTCTGAATCTCTGGAAGCGCTGGATGGAGAGATAGCGACAGCATTGCGTCATCAGCGCAACTCTGGGAAAACTTCGCTTATCAAAACGATATATGAAAATTTTCCTCTTTGGGAGTCTTGAACAAAATCACAAGAACAATAATTTCTCACTCCGAGTCCGCTCGCATTAAATAAGCTTTCATCAAAGCGATATCAAGTGATATTTGATTTTTTTTGCTTTTTTCCACCTGAAACAAATGCGGACTGGCACGTGCACACATTGACATCAAAGGGGGCTTGAGCACCTGCCCTTTTTATTCCTGGAAAGAAAGTGCCCTTTTTTCTGAGGTGCACTATTGAAGAATTGTATCTAAATATCAGGTCAGGAGTTCTGAAGCGCCCACCCCCCACCCCTGCGCAGCAACCAATGTGATGTAAGACCGTTTTGTCACCAAAAACCTTCATGACAGGAAGAAACAGCTGCAGCATAAGTTTTAACTGTGCTGAAAGCTAAATTTCTGTCCATCAGCTGCTGGAGGAACGACAGCACGCAGCTTAGTGGACACGAAACGGGATCTGCGCCTTTCTCTGCGCACCAGCGCTGGAAGGCTGTCCATTTTGATGCGTATAGCGCCGTGGTGGACGCGGCTCGTGCGCCCTGAATCGTGCGCACCACATCCTGCGGGAGGCCGAGCCTCTCTAAGCACTCCCGTTCAGCGGCCAGAGAGCCTGACCAATCTCTGGGTAACTCCTGATGGCTCCTCCTGCCTGGACGAGCGCATCATCTCTCCACGGCAGCTGCCACGAGCGACCGGAGAGCAGCTGCTGCACATTCGGGAACCACGGTGCGCTTTTGCGCTGTGGTGCTACGAGGATTACTGACAACTGTTCCTAGATCCAGGAGCCGCGGAATCAACAGAACCGGAGGGAAAGCATAAAGGAGTGTTTTGGGCCACGGGCTGTGAGCAAACGTGTATTCCCCTTGCGCGCGCAGCGCAGCACTAAGGCGTTTTAGTCCGAGCCCAACCGCTGTGTGGGCCCCACCCTGGTCCAGTATAAATAACGGTGAAACCAGGCAATCGACTCCCGAATTTTCTTCTGCCCAAATTAAAAAAAATAATATTTTTGCAGTGATTTTTTTCAGTAAAGTTAACAAAATACCAGCAACAACTGTGTTGATTTAAAACTGTTATGTGTTCTGATAACACCAAAATAATTGTAGTAGTAATGTAATGTAGTGCCATGTGCAAAAAATAAACAAATTATTAGTAAAGCACACCCATCTGCTTGATGCAGTTATTTTGGTTATTCTAATCTAAATATATACTTGAAACTAGTAGCATAGAAAATGTTTTCAAAACATGCACATTGTGGATGGTTTTTCTGTGAACTGATTATTTTGTAGACATCTTTTGAAAATTAAACAATTGCATGAGTTTGAGGAAGATAAAATTAACTTTTTAAATTATTTTTTAAAAAGAATTAAAAGGAAGTCAGTGTAATAATTAATATTTATACTTTTTTGTTTAAAAAAAGAAAAGAAAAAACGTAATTATGAGAAGTGCCCTTTATTTCACCGGAGCCCCTGCCCCTCAAAATGTCTGTGCACGTCCCTGTATGCGGATCACCCACAGGTATCTGCCCTATTGCAGGACTGTCAGCTGTGAGTTAAATCTGAAGTTTCTCCAAACAGAACGGTGTTGGGGTTGCAAAAGGAGCATGTTTTATTGTTGTGCATTCTGCTGGTGCGAGTTCATATTATATCCAACATTGTTCTTTGTGCTACGATGTGGATTTTATTAATTATTCACCAACAGCCTGTTGGTGAGACTCAAAAAGGAAACCGTTAAACCCATGGCTTTTATTTTGTATTGATTTAACCATCAGGGCCATGGTCTCAGACTTGAAAGTGCTAATTCTAATCCCTGCTTCTAGAGAAAATGATTGATTTAATAAAGATGCCATTTTCACCACGTTTATAGACTGCAGTGCATATTGTAATGAAACATGATATGCATGAATACTTAGAGGCAAAATAAATATTTAATTACTGTCCCCAGCAATCCTAGAACCGCGTCCAAGTTTATAATTTTAAAAACAAATTGACGCCCTTGCTTGTAGGTGAGCATCAGGACCTTAACATCAGCTCCAACCTGACAGGGCAACCAGTGCAGAAGTGACAGTAATACTTTTCCCAGTTTGGGTTTAAGTATGAGCAGGCACATTTTCTTCCATCTGTAGACCTCTATAACAAACATTAATCTCTTTAAGGAAATAACAATGAAAATATAATCTGATCCTTTTAAAATATCACCAAAAAAAACACAACTTTTCCCTTCAAAATCAGTTTTCTAGCTACATTTTGTTGCCTGACACAGACTAAACCGATTGAGAGAATCTTCTTTTTCAAGTCCTCATTCCATACCAGCTGCAGCTGGTAATGTACCATCTCGTTGCTTACTAATTACCATAAAAACAAAATGGTTACTGCTAAACATATAGCTTTTTCATAGAGTGCTGTATGCAAACATGTTAATGGGAAGTTCAGTGGAAGGAAGAAATGGGGAAAAATGGGACATAAACAACAGGGACAACCGCAGCCTTGAGTAGAAGAATCAGCATTGGTTCTCTGTATCGACAAGTACTCAGATCCAAGTATCGGTATTGTATCGGTTTGAAAAAAGTCATATTGTTGCATCCCTAAACGTAGGTATTAGCTATAGACAAGTTATAGACAAGTTATAGGTTTTCACCTCTGAACGAGAGCACCTAAAAAATAACCTTCTTTGTAAAGCACACTTTCAACAACAAGGCAATTCAAATAAAGTAGCAATAAATGCATTAAAACAGCATCAGAGATACATAAGGTATGACACATTAAAACATATGACATTCCAGCTATTATGAATAAATTCCCCATGAGCAGCACTAAAAAAATTTTTTTAGTTTTAATTTAAAGCAGCTTTGCAGTGGCCTGAAAGTTTGTTAGAGGAGCATAGAAACTGAAAGCTGCTTCTCCATGTTTGGTTCTGATTCTACTGGAGTGGAAGGCACCTGAGGGGCCCAGGGTGTTGCTATGGTGACATATTTTGGAACCAAGTCATTCAAAGATTTGTTAACTAGTAGGAGTATTTAGGAAGCCAGAAAAGGGCTTTAGTACTGGGCTGATGTGTTCTACTTTCCTGGTTCTAGTGAAGATGCAAGCAGCAACCAACAACCAACATCCCCAACATTAAATTATGAATTTCTTGGCAAATTAAAAACATTTCCTGAAAGTTTATTGCTAATACGTGCATAACTTTGAGGTTATTTTGTTATAACACAGACAGATGGCAACATGAGCTCCTTGGTGGAGACGATAAACTGCTGAGAGAAATAATCTGTCAGAGTAAAACGGTTTCAGCGTTGTAGTTCCTCCGTTCTAACAATAGATGCTGTGCGTATGAACAATCAGAACTGTATTATTTAGGAACATTTCTAAGCACTAGTACATGTATAATTACCACACAATGCATAGAATTGTTCCAACGCACAACATATGCACAGATATGTGTGTAAGTACGCTGGATAAATGCCTCTGGATGTTCCTATAGGACTTTTCTTGTGACCAAACTCTGAAAGAAATCTAGAGTCTTAGGTATCATTAACACTCTGAATGATTTTTGGTCCCTTTTGTTTTGTGTTTGTACGTATTTTGTTCTGGTGTATTCTTTTGGTCTCTCTCCATTCTACAGGTGTGCTCACTTACCTCCTGATTACTTTGTATGATTCTCTCTGTCATTTCCCAATCATTCCTTAGTATTTAAGCAGTTTTCTTATCACAATACCTACCTACTTCCCCTGTCATTTTACTGTCATTTTTCCCCCTTGAGAAGTTTTTGTAAGTTCTTTGTTCATCTTCTACACAAAAGATCAGACTACTGCTTTCCTGTCTGCATTTTGCTATCATTCCAATGCACACGCTGACACAGACTCATCATTTTTCACATGGCTTTTATTTCCAGTTGACCAGTAATAATTAGGCTGTTCTTATCATCGGTGCTTAATTTCATTTTTTTGCTTGTCTCTTATCTGATTTATTGTAGGTATTTTTGTCTAACTGCTTATGTTTTATTTTATAACCCTACAGCACTTTGGTAATCCTGGGTGTATAAAGTAATGCCTAACAATGAGGTACTGTTACATTTATAGTTCAAATATCTAATTGTTTAGTGAAAGGATGAAGCCTATATACAACACAGTTAAATAAAAAGTTTTTTTTTTTAAACCTGCACTCATTGTTATCATTTATTATGTTCATTTACTCACCCAGACAAGTTTGGAGCCACTTGGAGTCCTTCGGAAGAAGTTTAGATCCAGTTGCAATCATCGTATATCCATATAATGAGAATTAATGGGGACAGGAGATTTGCCCCCTGTAATAAGGCATTATTTGCCTCAAAACTCCTTGATTTAACCATATTTTGTTATCATTTGCTAGCTTAACTCCCCACAGAGTTCAGAACATCTCGGAAGTGCTTATTTGTTCGGTTTTGGGGTGTTTTAGAGGCTTGTAATACAATTACACGAACACGTGATTACAATAAGGTCACTGCCGTGCTCCATCTGAGTTGTAGTCTGAGCAGGACTTTCACTCTGTGCTCTATACAATAAAGCACTTACAATAACACAATAATCAAGACAAAAATGATATTAAAATTTAAGAACAAGCAGGTAAAAAAAAGCTTTACTTTATTCACTAACTGATCTCGGTGAAAAGCTCACAGTTCTTCCTTCTAGTACTTGATCTTGCTGAAATTGCCAGTTCGTGAAAATCAGAATTGTTTGGATTAAAAGGCTGTAAACACCCAGAAGCTTACACCGCAGCAACTCTGAGACGTTCCATACTCACAGGGTCATATCAATAACTATTCATAGCAACATGAGTTTTGGGGCAGATAATGCCTTATTACAGGTGCCAAAGATCCTGCCCCTATGTACTCCCATTATATGAATATACACTGATCGCACTTGGATATAAACATCTCCCAAACTGCTCCAAACTTGTCTGGGTGGGTGAATGAACGTAATAAATGCTAAAAATAAAGTCCAGGTTGAAAAAAATGGAACTGTCCATTTAAATTACAACACAGCAGTCAAGTTTTCGATTGGTTTATCTTATTTCAAATATGAGTGTGTGTCTTCATTAGCAGGCCTCATCTTGGTATTACCTCTGTGAAAAGGTAATTGGATAATAAGTGTTTACTCTCAGTATTTCATTAGATGACTGTTTGAACTGCAGTACTGTAAAAGCAAACAGTTTTAAGGAACTAAAATAAACTAAAATATTTACATCCTGACAGAAGCTTTTGGCAGAAGAAATACTCCAATGCAGTTTGTGTAAAACTTATTGCATAACAGAAAACTGTAGGAGGAGTTGGGAAAGGTGCTTTACAGGTATCATAAGAAATTATAATAAAACAAAATTAGTTTACTCTTTGCTACTTATTAAATACTCTTGTTGTGCTTTCCGTCTTACAGCTGCTGTTTATCCCCTGGAATGCTTTCTCCCAATTTAAATCCATTTGTGTTTAGGGGGTGGGTCATCAGTTGTTCATGTAGTTGGTTTGGTGTTCACTGTTGGTCTGCAGTTAAAAAAGAAGCTGTGGAAAGCCTGGCCTCAGCAGATATCGCTGTGAGGCTCTATGCAAATCAGTAGAAAAACATTGTTTTTCATAGAGTAATACTATATACAGTGGGTAAAAGTATTCAGACCTCAGTGTTCAGGACATCAAGCTGGGCCAAAGGTTCACCTTACAACAGGACCATGACCTTATAAGCACACAGCTAAAATAACAAATGAGTGGCCTCAGAACAACTCCGGGACCGTTCTGGACTGTTCCAGCCAGAGCCCTGACCTAAACCCAACTGAGCATCTCTGGAGAGACCTGAAAATGTCTGTCCACCAACATTCACCATCCAACCTGACAGAACTGAGGAAGATCTGTAAGGAAGAATGGCCGAGGATCCCTAATTACAGGTGTGAAAAACTTGTTGCATCATTCCCTATATGACGCGTGGCTGTACTAGCTCTAAAAGGTGCTTTTCCTCAATTCTGAGGTTTTCCTACAGTTTTTCTTTTATAATAAATGGCAAAAATGTCTACATTTCTGTTTTTTTCTGTCAAGATAAGATGCTGAGTGTACATTAAGATAAAATGAAATGAATTTTTTGATTTTAGCAAATGGCTGCAATGAAGCAAAGAGTAAAGAATATAAAGGGTCTCAATACCTTCCTTACACCCTGTAAAGCGCAGTTCCGTTACCAAGAATATTCTTTTATTAACATTTGTTTATAACTAAGTCTTTGTCAGAATACTAATAAGCTCAGAAGGCTAAATCCTATAGAAGCCCCTAAGAAGAGGGCAGGCCCCTTAACATTTGTTAATGATGAACATTTGAAATCCCAGTGCGGATGCTCAATGTGCCTTTAGGAAGTTGTGGAGCACAAATACCGCGGCCCCAAGCTGGACAGAGAGAGAATGGCAGCAATGCATCATCTGGTGTGCCGCCTGCTGGAAGTTTACCAGAAAAGGAAAAGAGATCCTGGAAGTGATGCGCCCATTTTGTGGAGCATAACTGGTATTTAAATATTGGAAAATTAAAGGTGATGTTTATGTTCTGTCGAATAGAAGTGTGCAGCCATCTAATCTTGGTTAACCTTCCTAGCTACCAAGACAAAAATAATGAACAAAGTAGATTTTTTTGATGAAATCCAAAATTAGGAGATTGCCTCTTGATCGAAATTGAAGATTAAAACACTTGGGACCTCACCAGCCAGTAGAGTTTAACATCATTCGAAGACTGTGAAAGATTATTGTAGATTTAAAGGGTATTATTTGAAAGATTATACAGTTATTGAAAAGTTTGCCCAGATGAAAGATCTGCATTTTTTTTTCAAGAAGAACAAGACTGGTGACCCTTTATTTTTAATTTCACATAGGCTATAAAACAGGTTTCGTTCTTCAATCACATTTACATTAAATGGTGTCTGTAGTTTATAGATGTGTCCAATTCTATATTGTTCATTTAATATTGAATCAGTATTAAATGAATCCCATAAAATAGCAATCAGTATTATTGATCAAAGCCAATTTGTATACATTACAGAAGAATTAGTTTCTGCTATTAGGTGTTGAGTTTCTCTGCTCCACCTAACTTATAATGCCAGAGACGCCACTGAAAAGAAGCTTCCAATGATTTTCATTCTGAGCTTTTTATTGCTGCCGTTTGGGTCCCACCTCCACATGTAACTGTAATTTCTTTGTCATTATGAAACCCTAACATCTCCCTGCTTTCCATCTGCCTGCCATCGTGTCCACCTACAAACTACTTATAATGACAGACAGTTTTTAATTAAATGTTAATAAAGCAGATATATGGACTCACGGCTTGATAGGAGTCACATTGTGAATTAGCAAGCGGCAGACTGGTTGAATTATATTTGAAACTGGCCCAGTGAGACCAGCCATACGTTTATGAAGGTTCTGATCATTCATGACAGATCACACCTTATATCATTGACTTGTGTGCAAAGCACTGACCCCACACATATATATGTGACTGAATGCCAGTCAGACAAATGGCCTGGACTCCACAGGAACACCTTTATCTGCCCCCTCCATTTAAAGGGTGACTACACAGAGGATTTCTTAACCTGGTTTTTAAAATGAGGACACAGAGAACCCATCAAACAGCTTGTGTTATTTCTCAAAGGAGCTTAGAGAGTTCCTAGAAATAGTCTGGCATGTGAACTCAGCACTGAGTTGAATCTGGAATGGCTACATGACATTTTATTGGACTTTATGTTTTCTTGTCCATTTTAATTGAAGTCCTGTTAAAAAGATTTTACTTGCGTTTATTGCACAATGAATTTAAGTCCTCTACTTGAACAGATAACTCTCAACATTTACTTAAACCAGTCTTTGCAGATTGATTAGCAACGACGATTAATTCTGTAAGGTCATTGCTGATGTCATTCCTCATTGACAGCGTATTTACATGAAATTCCCACCAGATGGCAACAACAGCCAAAGTAATCCACACACATAGACATTAAAGCAAGTTAGTCCACAAAAGAAGTTATAGCTGAAAGACACAGGGAATTAAGAAAAGCATGTCTAAAAAAGAGAGATCACATTTATCCTGTTTTGGCTTCTCTCCATTGGCTCCCTGTTAAATCCAGAATAGAGTTTAAGATCCTCCTCCTTACGTATAAAGCCCTTAATAATCAGCTCCATCGTACATCAGAGATCTGATTGTTCCATATGTTCCTAACAGAGCACTTTGCTCTCAGACTGCAGGTCTACTGGTAGTTCCTAGGATTTCTAAAAGTAGAATAGGGGGCAGATCTTTTAGTTATCAGGCTGCTCTTCTGTGGAACCAGCTCCCAGTTTTAGTCCATGAGGCAGATACTCTGTCTGTTTTTAAGACTAGGATTAAAACCTTCCTTTTTTATAAAGCTTATTAGTGGCTTATCCTGAGTTATCTCTGTAGTTATGCTGCTATAGGCTTTGACTGTTGGAGGACAGACTGACCAATTTTTTTCACTCTTCTGCTTTTCTCTACTACTCTCAAGATGTATTTTTTGCTGTTATTTTTCCTGCCAACATTGTTTTCTCTCAGTGTTTTTCTCTCAGTAGAAGTCCACCTGGTCTGGTATCCTTATCAGCTACAACGTCCTGTTGGATGATGCTCCCAGTGACCGAATATCCTCCTAGTTCTGTTATCAACTTTTTACTTTAATATAGAAAGTACTCTTACATCAGTTCTTTTGTTCTGTGTCTCTTCTCTGTTTTCTCAGACCACCAGACAGTCGTAGCTGATGACAACTTGTACTCAGCCTGGTTCTGCCAGAGGTTTCTTCCAGTTGAAGGGGAGTTTTTCTTCTCCACTGTTGCTACATGCTTGCTCAGTATGAGGGGATTACTGAGGGTGGAAAGTCTGCATCAACGGCACAGAACCTCACATCAATGACTTAAAAAAGAAATCTGCTGGTATTCCTTAAATAGAAAGCTTTTTTAATTAAATTCACAACAAATGTCATCTCAGGGAACTTTACAACAAAAGTAATTTCAATACAATTACACAAACATTCCAATCAGTTAAAGCTTTTTTATGTAAGGAATCCCAGCAGATTGCGTTTTAACTGATTGAATGTTTTTATAATTGTATTGAAATGACTGTTCATATAAAGTACCTTGAGATGATATTTATTGTGAATTGGCGCTATATAAATAAACTGAATTAAGAAAATAGTTGAAATTGTCTGCAGTCAGTGCTGTTTGGTGGATTCTGGACTCTCAAGGCAGCCACAAACTCAGAACAACAACGGTAGGTTAGTTTTGAAATAAAAGATGTTTATTACAGGAAGGTTGAATGTGAACAGTCTCTGATAAATCACCAGGAACGGAAACCAGGACGTACAGGAGCACTGGAGCAGAGAGATGAGAGGTTAGTACGTGTAGAGGGGATGGAGAGTTAACAATCGGTTCTGGCAGGTACTTACTAGGCGATTAAGTTATTGAGCCTTGGGGTTGGTAGTTGGGATCCAGTTCTGGAGGTTGGTTTGAAACTGACTGGAGATCCTGGCTCTGTGTGTATGTAGATGGAGCGGGTAGGTGGACGAGGACAGACAGACCAGCCTAGGCAATGGTGCAGAGGCTGACCAGGAGGAGATCCAGGACAAGAGGTAAGTGGTTTCCAAGGGAGCTTCCGACGGAACGGAGACGAAGGAGAAAACCCAGGAGGACGAAGGAGAAAGGATCTGATCCTGTGAGGGAATCCAGGTGAGTAAACAGGTTACAAGATACTTTTCTTGAACTGACTCAGAGAGCTAAGTTGGCCATGTTACCACGCTTGCAGTGAAGACAATCTGGCGCCAGCATGCAGTACCCGTTCCCCTTTTAAAGCTGGAGTTTGATGAGGTCCAACAAGCTGCGCCTGCCGCCAATCAGCCAGGCCCCTGCAGAAAAGGTGAGGGAAAAACACACAGCAGCAAAAAGAAGCAGCAACACAGAGCAGGATCCCAACACTTTCACGATAAACCAGCCATAACGAGGTGACACTAGTAAGATTTCTGACAGATAAGCTATAGACAGGAGATTTCTTCAGGAGTCAAAGTGCATCCAGAGAGGTTCAGAAAGACCTGGAAATATCAGATACAGTTTTTCCCCATGTAAACAATAGGTAATACACTTAACCACAACACTCTATGCGGGCAATTACTGCACAAGACTCCACCGATGAAGAAAAAGCATGTTGAAGCTTTTTTTAAGTTCAACAGCACGCTGGGATCTGCAGTTGAAAGGGGAGGAGCTTCTTTTGATTTCTCCTTCGGCTTCTGCTGCTTTATCAGCCTGCTTGCTTGGGGATAGTGTATAATGTGTATTAAGCACCTGCATGAGAAGACTGTTGCTGATATGGAAATCGAGAATGTTTTCAGACAAAAGGTACAGATTTACAACAACAGTTGTGATGAAACTGATGATGATTCAAGTTTTTGAATCTTGTTTGAAAAGTCCTGGCTCGCTAAATCTCTTATTATATATCTAAATATCTTAACATTCATTTCTGTCCCAAAATGTACAGGAAGCTGTTACGTATGTATTAATATGACATTTTGTAGCATACTTAGATAATAATCATATAAGTTAAGTAAATATCAGAAAAGCAGAAGTTCTCCGGATGACAGAGAAACAACTGAAAAATAGTAAAGTATGTTACAGTCAGTGAATACAAGTAGTTAAACATTGAGAGTATAAAATACAAACATAACATAGCATATTGTGCTTTTAAATCAGTTATGCCAATAGGGTCAAAAAATCTGGTCATAACCACATTTTATCTTAACGTTTTAAACTAATAACATATTCTATGGTATTTTTTGATTTTTTAATTAATCTTAATACTCAGTCTTAATGACCTGAATAATTAATATCATGTCATCCAAGGCTGGGGTGGGACTCATTTTCATCCCTGGAGTTTCGTGCCTCAGACTGGCCCACTTTATATTACAACCTATTATTGATAAAATCATGTCATTATAACCTTAAATATTAAACATACAACAGCACATGGTTCTGCAAAGACTTGTAGTTCAGAATACTTTTCTAAAAAATTTTCAATTCAGTGCAAATGAGAGTTTTTGCTTCAAACGGAATTATATAGCATGTGTTCAAATCTACATTATTATTTTAACAAATTATCAATATCAAAATCTATATTTTGAGCTGATGCGTCTGTAATTAGTTCCTGGGTAGACTCTGCTCTCCTTTTCACACTTCCTATAGTAAAAAAAACTCATCTGCTGCACATTTGTCACAATAAATAATAATATTCTGTAAAGCTTTAGTTTATTTGATATGAAAAACCCATTTGATAAACCAATAAATATATTACCAATGGCAAAACATGCAGGCTGATTCTATTCCTTTTAGACTTTGTGTATTTACTGTTTTACTTTTTTTAACTTTACAGTTGCAACCACAACAAGAAAAAGACAAAACATTGTCCTGAGACCGGTCGTTGCATGTTGCAATTTTCAGAAACAGATGGAGAAAAAAAATAAAATAAATGAAATATAATAAGTTACAGGTATGAGAGAGAGAAAAAAGGATACACATAATAAGCAGGCACAGGCCTCTGCCCTGTTTAGAAAGTCTGATTGCCCCCCATTTTTTTCAAAAACTGGCGTTTTTGACTGCAGTTGTGCTGTTAATTGTTCCGTCAATCAGACCTGTGTGGCTACCTGGGGCAACTGTGACTCAGTGGTAGAGTAGTTGGCTTGCAATTGGAGGGTCGTAAGATCAATTCCAGCTTCCTCCAGTCACATATTGATGTGCCCCTGGGCAAGGCACTTAACCCCAAAGTTCTATACGGTCCTACCGAGCTATGTTGGCTATTGGTGTTTGAGTGTGGATGGGTGAATGTGGCTTCAATGTAAAGCACTTTGAGGGGTCAGTATGACTAGAAAAGTTCAGTCCATTTACCTCTCATTTTTTTGTGTCACTGTTGAAGGATTCGGTCTCAACCAATAAACTATTATATCTTCCTGACAGTCACTAACATGATATGAAGCAGATGATTTTTTTCATGAGAAAGATTGTTTGGAAATATGTCCAATAAATATATAGGAGCTTTCAGAGAGAGGTTAAGTTTTAACAAGTTTTCCAAAATACCTTTAACATTCCACTAAAACGTGCTTATCACAGGGCTGTCCCAAAAAATGTGCCTTTGATCATCGCTTCTCCAACACTGTTACGATCCCAGTTAGTCCAGGGGAACAAGAGGTGGCAACATTAACAAAACTGAAACTGATATGAGAAAAAAAACCCAAAAGGTTAATTGAAGTTCCAAAACAAAAGTACCAAATGGTTAACAAAAGCAAAAGGTAGGGTAAAACAATCCTAGTTAAAAAAACAAAAGTGAGGGTTGATATAAGCCCTCCAAAAAAATAAACCAATTTCAGTTAAGAAAACTAAAGTAAACACACAAAAGAATAAACAATAATACTGTCCTGTGACAGAATGTAAGTTTAACCAAAAGACTTCCAAACCAGTAAAGTTTTTACAAGAGATTATTCAGCCAACAACTTAAAAGCACTCATGCATGTTGAAAGTTATAAGCAAAGCTATCTCAAACACACAATACCAGTAATACAGACAGATCCTCAATCAGGACAACTGATTGAGTGGCAAGCTGAGAATACCACCAGGCCAACACAGCTGCCCTAAATGATTGGAGTAGGAGAGTTCTTATAGCTGACTCTAGAAGGCGGCGGCCAATGTCCAGCCAACCACAGAGTGGCTGGAGCGTAGGGGACCAATCATGGAGCGTTGATGCCACAGCCAGATCAGCATCAGGAAGTAGCAAGGCGGCAGCCAATCCCGAGGATGCACTCGCACAGTCTGATCTGCATATCCTCAGTCAGCAGGCCAAGGGCCGTACCACCCCCCCCTAAAAATGCAGGTTATGGTTTGTACAAAAAAAACACAAAATCTTTCAATGAACGCTTACAGTCGGGACAGGGCATCTGCAAAGATGTTGGTTGCACCCTTCTTGTGCTTGATTTTAAGGTTGTATTCCTGCACAATCAATGCCCACCGCATGAGGCGCTGATTGTGGTTGTACATCCTTTCCAGGAATACTAGTGGGTTGTGGTCAGTGAACACCTGGATGGGCACAGAGCTAGATCCCAGATACACATCAAAATGTTTCAGTGCCAACAGCAGAGCCAGAGTCTCCTTTTCTATGGTGGAATAGTTCAATTGGTGTCGATCGAACTTACGGGAGAAGTAGCAGACGGGATGATCAGCTCCATCTTCACCTTCCTGTAGTAGGACAGCACCAGCTCCTATGGCACTGGCATCTACCTCCAGCTTGAAAGGTCTTGATAAATCGGGCGCGGATAGAACAGGTGCGTGTACAAGCAATGACTTTGTACTATCAAAGGCATGCTGGCATTCAGGAGTCCACACAAACTCAGTCTTTGGGCTAAGCAAATTAGTCAGAGGGTGTACAACAGTAGAAAAGTTTCGGCAGAACGAACGATAGTATCCGGTGATGCCAAGGAACCGTCGTAGCTCTTTCCTTGTAGACGGAACCGGGAATGTAGCGACTGCAGCAACCTTTGCTTCAACGGGACGTACCTGTCCTTGACCTACCTGACGTCCTAAATACGTAACAGTTGCCTTTCCAAAGTCACACTTTGCTAGGTTTAAAGTAAGTGACGCATTCATAAGCCTAGTGAAGACTTCTCGGATGACAGTTAAGTGTTCTTCCCAAGACGATGTGTAAACGATCAGATCATCAAGGTACGCATTACAGTTAGGAAGGTCGCAAAAAAGTGTATTAACAAGACGCTGGAAAGTTGCTGGCGCATTACACATGCCAAAGGCCATCACCGTATACTGCAGAAATTTATCAGGAGTTACAAATGCAGATATGTCCGACGCACGTTCTGTAAGAGGGACCTGCCAATAGCCCTTCAACAGGTCAAATTTACTTACATATTCGGCTGTGCCGATCGTATCCACGCAATCTTCGATTCGTGGAAGAGGATAACAGTCAGGGACGGTAACAGCATTTACTTTCCTGAAATCTGTTATAAAACGAGGAGATCCATCCGGTTTAGTCTCGAGTAAACAAGGAGAACTCCATGGGCTAAAACTCTGTTTAGCTAATCCATTATCCAACATGTAATCTGTTTCGCTATTCATTAATGCTCTTTTAACGGGGTTCACTCGGTACGGATGTTGCTTTATTGGTCTTGCGTCTCTGACATCTATATCATGTGTAATCACGGTGGTTCGTGACGGGATGTTATTAAACAGTGCAGGAAATTCAGCAACAAGTGATACAATATCCTGTCTATGCTCCTCTGGCAAATGAGTCAGAGAGAGCGGCAGAGTCTTTAACATCTCTGAGTTAGGCAAGCGTGGAGTCAAATGAGGTGTGGTGAGAGTGGACAAACCATCATTTGGAACCGACGCATCTGGAGCGCTAGAAATGGGAGCATTAACACAGACTATATCTTGGACCGGTGAAGAAACATCGGGCGCACTACTAGGAAAGCGAGTGACATACGGCTTTAACATGTTGATATGGCAAACACGAGTTTTTCTCCTCCTCTCAGGAGTACACAAAACATAATCTGTGTCACTTAACCGTTCTTGGACAGTATAAGGACCAGAGAATCGCGCTGCTAAAGACGAGCCTGGTAACGGGAGCAGCGCAAGAACAGAGTCACCAACCTGAAACTGACGGGAAGCTGCTGAACGGTCATGCTTAAGTTTCATAGTCTGTTGTGAGTTACATAGATTCTCACGGGCAAAGGCGCGCGCACGTAGTAACCGTTCACGGAAGGTAGAAACAAAATCCAACACATTCCCCACAGGAGTGGTGTGGGATTCCAACATTTTCTCTTTAAGTATCTGAAGGGGACCACGGAGTGAGTGTCCAAAAATCAGTTCCGCAGGACTAAAGCCGAGTGATTCTTGGGTGGACTCCCTAGCAGCAAATAGTACAAAGGGAACACCATCGTCCCAGTCTCTCTTTCAGTCTAAACAATACTTCCGTAGCATGGACTTTAACGTCTGGTGCCAACGTTCCAAAGCACCCTGAGATTCGGGGTGATAAGCACTAGAAGTCGCATGTTTAATCTGCAATGTGTGGAGAACTTGCTTAAACAATCTAGACTGAAAGTTACTACCTTGATCAGTCTGGATTGTACGCGGAAGACCAAAGGTCGAAAAGAATTTAGTCAGCGCTTTGACAACTACTTTTGCTGAAATTGTCCGAAGTGGAATCGCTTCAGGATACCGAGTCGCAGCACACATCAGGGTGAGTAAGAACTGATTCCCTGACTTGGTTTGAGGAAGGGGACCAACACAATCAATAATCACGCGTTCAAATGGCTCTCCTACCGCAGGAATTGGATGAAGTGGAGCACGAGGAACAGGTTGATTAGGTTTACCAACTACTTGACAAGTATGACAGGATCTGCAATACTTAGTCACATCAGCTTTTAATCCTGGCCAGTAGAAATGCTTCAAAATGAGTTGGTAGGTTTTTGTAATGCCCAAGTGTCCGGACCATTTACTTTCATGCGCCAAATGTAGGATTTGTTTCCTGAAAGATCGCGGAATTACTATTTGATTTACAACGTTCCAATCTGAATCGGGCAAAATGAAAGGACACCATTTCCTTGTCAAAACTCCTCGATCAATACAAAAAGCCACAGTCTTTGACTCTGCATGGTCAGCACTTACCACATTAGAGAAGCACTGACGTAGGGTAGGATCCGTCCTCTGCGCAGCACCCAAGTGTGCACGGGAGACCGGAAGCGAGGGGTCATCAGAGGGCCACAGAGCGTCCTGATCTTTTAAGTCAGGCGCAACAGCGTCCCTTGCTGTGACCTCTCGATTAGCCTCATCAGGAAGATCTTTTGCTAGAAAAGTGTCAAACAAATCACAATCAGAGTCCTCTTTTTTCTTTTGTTTAGCCTGAGCCCGAGTGAGCACACATGCGGGATATATCTGACTTTTTGGTTCAGGGACAAAGATCTGCGGTTTATCCAGAACTTCTAAAGCAGGCGTAACTTTGCCACCTGCAATGTCATTACCTAAAAGAATCACAACGCCCTTTAACGGTAGCGCTGAGCACACAGCCATGGGAAATGTTCCAGAAATCAGTTTGGATGTTAAATGCACTAAATGAACGGGTCTAGGTGCGTAGCCCATCTCAACACCCTGGAGAATCACACTGTATCCAACTGAAGAGGAAACTGAGAATGGCAATGCATCAGCCAGTATAACAGTTTGTGATGCACCAGTGTCACGTAAGATGTGCACCTTTTTCTGGTCGGCAGGTTTTCCTGCGAGGGAAACTAATCCATCTAGCACAAATGGTTCAAAGCATGGATCAAGGGTACAACCAACTTCTGTAGGTTTCTGACTCAGGTTTGATCTCTTTAGCAGCCCCACTCCTTTCGGCTGGGCCGGAGACGTGGTCTGAGTCTTACGTTTTAAAGCTAGACAGTTAGCAAGGAGGTGCCCAGTCTTATGGCAGTAGAAACACTCCCTTTCATCCTTCTTCACCACAGTGTTAGGTACAGCAGAGTGAGTCTTTGACATGCCCAAGTGATACACAGTCTTGTGAGTAAGTACATATTCATCAGCTAATACAGCTGCAGCAGACATAATATTCACTTTTTGTTCATTCATGTGAACTACTATACGCTCTGGTAAACAATTCTTAAACTCCTCTAACAGGACCATCTCCCTTAGAGAGTTGAAATCAGAGATGTTACATGAGGCACACCACTTGTCAAACAGAGTTGCTTTCTCTCTTGCAAACTCCATGTAGGTCTGATTTGGGGCTTTTCTGTAGCTTCTAAACTTCTGTCTGTATGCCTCTGGCACAAGTTCATAAGCCTTCAATATGGTAGCTTTCACAACATCATATTTTAAGCTGTCATTGAGGGAAAGAGCAGCAACAACCTCTTGCGCTTTTCCATGTATCTTGCATTGCACAAGAAGGGTCCACACATCAGAAGGCCATCGCAACGCTAGAGCAATACGCTCATAAGCTGCGAAATAGCTATCCACCTCTGCCTCCCTGAATTCTGGCACCAAAGCAACAAATTTGGTCACATCTAAAGGTTTAATCTGTGAGGAAACAGAACCAGTAACTGACGCAGGGGTCTGCGCAGCGCTAGCTCTTGCCTGGGAGTCAAGCTCAAGCTGGCGCAGCCTAACAGCCTTGTCAGCCTCAATCTCCAGTCTTTTTATATCCAACTGAAGGTTTACCTGTCTTTGTTGGGCTTTATCCTGGGCCTCAAGCTGTAAACGAGCAAGGCGGACTTTCAGTCGAGCCTCACTACTGGCAGAGCCATTTTCACTGAGGGGATCAGAACGTGAAGGACTGAACGGTGTTTTCAGCTCACCATTCTTCTCTGCGTCTTCCTCTGGGGCTGCACCCCTCAACTTCTGCTTGGTGCTTTGCACAGCAGATGGGTCTTCATGACCTGGCAACACAGCAGTTGCTCCAGGACCCTCAACTGCAGACATTGATGGCACTGCTAAGAGCTGTAAATCCTGCAATCGTCTCACAATTAAAGCCTTTAGGTCCTTCTTGACCGTTTGCTTTGGGCATAGGATGGCAAAGTGGGCTGCTATCCCAGCTAGCTCAGCTTTGCTGCTATGATCCAGCTGCTCTAGAGAGGGACTCTCCAAAAACTGGTCTAGACGGCTAGGATCCATCTCCTGAGTGTCTGACACCACTTCTCGACAGCAATAACAAGTGCTAACACAGAATATCCTTAACACTAAACACACAAAAAGTCACAGGATAGGGTATGTTATCCCAATTAATCCCGGACGAGCCCCCATTAATGTTACGATCCCAGTTAGTCCAGGGGAACAAGAGGTGGCAACATTAACAAAACTGAAACTGATATGAGAAAAAAAAACCAAGAGGTTTATTGAAGTTCCAAAACAAAAGTACCAAATGGTTAACAAAAGCAAAAGGTAGGGTAAAACAATCCTTCTAGTTAAAAAAAACAAAAGTGAGGGTTGATATAAGCCCTCCAAATAAACCAATTTCAGTTAAGAAAACTAAAGTAAAACACACAAAAGAATAAACCAATAATACTGTCCTGTGACAGATGTAAGTTTAACCAAAAGAATCAAACCAGATAAAGTTTTACAAGAGATTATTCAGCCAACAACTTAAAAGCACTCTGCAGTTGAAAGTTATAAGCAAAAGCAATCTCAAACACACAATACCAGTGATACAGACAGATCCTCAATCAGGACAACTGATTGAGTGGCAAGCTGAGAATACCACCAGGCCAACACAGCTGCCCTGAATGATTGGAGTAGGAGAGTTCTTATAGCTGACTCTAGAAGGCGGCGGCCAATGTCCAGCCAACCACAGAGTGGCTGGAGCGTAGGGGACCAATCATGGAGCGTTGACGCCACAGCCAGATCAGCATCAGGAAGTAGCAAGGCGGCAGCCAATCCCGAGGATGCACTCGCACAGTCTGATCTGCATATCCTCAGTCAGCAGGCCAAGGGCCGTAACAAACACTTACACTAGTTTTGGAAAAGAAACATTTTAATGGAGTCCTGAAGAAACTTATTTTCCTTTTCCAATCAAATTCCCTCTACATTTGACTTCTCAACCCTTTATGACAACCCAAGCAAACATCTTCCCAACATCATCATTCAGAATAATGTTTAGCTCTAATTCCCACTGCTGTTTTATATGTTGTGTGTTATCAGACATATCAATGCACAATTTATGATACATCAATTACATATTTTTTTATTACTCCTTGGTTCTCAATCAAATTAATAGAATGTTTTTCTAGCATCTCTTCTGATTTGTTCCCACTCCCTGTGCTTCGTTATAGAACTTCTTAATTGTAAGTAACTAAATAGATCACTTGGGGGTAAAATTAATTCTGTTATTCATTGGGTGAAATTTTTAAGTACATTTCCTTCAAACAACTGGTTCACTGTAATGGTTACTCTCTCAGCCCATCCACGAAAACCACTATCTGACAGAGATGGGAGAAACTCAATATTCCCATTTATGGGCAAAGCCTGGGATAGTACAGCCCTTCCTTTTAGCTGTTTTTTAATTTTGTTCAAAAAATTGTATGTGTGTTTTACAAATAAGTTTGAAATTGTAATTTTTTTTCTGAGATTCCAGGCTGAGAAATGTGAGTGATGAGATTATAATTCCGGGGAGTGATTACTCTTCCATAATGACCCGCTGTGTTTCAGGATTCCGGATGATCCATGCCACCATAGCTTTTTTTGAGCTGCCCAATAGTACAATTTAAAATTAGGCAGTTTTAAGCCGCCCTTTACTTTAGTAGATGTTAAAAGTTTTAGGCAAACTCTTGGCCTTTTGTTCTGCCAGATAAATTTTGAAATTAATTTATCAAGTACTTTGAAAAGGGGCTGTGGGATTAAGACTGGGAGGTTTTAAAATTTAGTTAATTTCTGTTTAATTTCCTTAAGCAATTTGTTATAGTTGGTTGTGATTAGCTGTGAGATCTCCAGGGTGAGAAACACGTCAAGCTAACAACTGCTTGAAGCAAATAATGATGGAGAAAGAACTTCACCCTGTGTAATACCATGATCTAGTGGGAAGACTTCAGAGCAGTGTTTATTTACTCTCAGCTGTAACCTTGGGTCTTTATAAAACGTCAGGATCCATTTTACATCTCACTAAAGCCCATATGCAAGCCCAGACTTTGGAAAGGGTTTACCTGCGCTCCAGCCCAGGATCCCAGCGCTTTGAGGGCCCTGAATATTGTTTTCCATTTTTGTGAATAAATATTGTGAGAATTCCTTAATTTTATCACAGAGGACTTTGACATTGAAAAATGTTCAAATTTGCTTTGAAAAACCTATCACGAATGCTTGACTCTTATTGGTCTAGGTTTGACACATCTTACGCAGTAGGAGGAGCATCAGTTTAATATTTTCTCATGATGGCGGACAACAGAAAATATGATAGTGGAGCGCAGAAAAGAAAGAAAAAGAAGATTGCGACTAAAAAGTGATAAAGAAGATGCCCAATAGTATATAATAATGGCTTTTTTAAACCTCTTAGCGGAGAAGGAACAGAACCATCGTTCCTCTGTGTTCCTGAAAACGTTAGCGTTGCTGCTGACACCAGCACTACAGTCCCGCCAAAGCCTTTAACCGTGGCTGAACCGATGACTGCGGAATCAGAGGCACCAGATGGAACTTCTCCAGATGGAACCCCTACCGTGGATAACCCATACAGTACCGATCCTGCGCATTGGGGGAAAATTGACGAGTCTGTGCGGGATTACTGGGCTGAGCAAGGACCGGGGAGCTGTCAAAATGTGAATGCTAGCTTTCAAGCATCGGAACAATGTGTACAAACATCAGAAGCGGCTTTTCTCCAGATCGCACTTTAAACGTAAGCTCGCAAATGGTGAGTAGGCTACGTCCAGAGACAGTGGCTACTTTACTCTCCATCCTCCGGATCTGTGTTTTGCTTTGCCTGTCGCATTTTCAACGATGCTAAAAGTCATTCATGCTTTGAAACAGGTTTCAGTGACTGGAAGCACGCATCAGAACGCATGAAAGAGCATGAAAACAGCGATCATCACAGAAAAGCAATGCTGACATATATTACGCTTGCAACAGCCAGCGGAAGGATAGACATAGAAATGCAGAAACAATTAGAATCAGATTGTGCTTATTGGACTGAAGTGTTGAGAAGAGATGTGTCTGTTGTGAAGGTTTTGGCGGAGAGAGGCCTGGCGCTCAGAGGCTCCAGTGACATTTTTGGCCGAACTGATAATGGGAATGATTTGGGTATTCTGGAGTTAATCAGCGAGTTTGATCCCTTTCTTGAAGTCTCACATAGAGAAATATGGAACTGCAGGTGCAGGGACAACCTCATATCTTTCTTCCAAAAAATGTGAGGAGTTTATTCAGCTGATGGGTGATCGTGTTTACCAGAAATAGTCAGTGAAGTAAAAATGGCGAAATACTTCTCAATCAGTGTTGACTCCACACCAGATGTGGCACATGTTGATCAGCTAACATTTGTGTTAAGATATGTGTCACCTGAAGGACACTCTCAGAAACGCTTTCTGAAGTTTCTACCAATCGAAAGTCCTACTGTAGAAGCATTATGTGAGTCTGTACTCAAGGTTTTGGAAGAGATGGGGATTGATATTGCGAACTGCAGCGGGCAATGCTATGATAATGCTGCCAGCATGTCTGAATTATATAAAGGACTACAAGCACATATAAAAGAAATTAACCCCTTAGTTGTATGGGTTCGTTGTGCTGTAAATGAAACACGCATTGCATTCTGCAGCGCTTTGAAAAAGCAAGTGTAACTTTGCAGTCTGTGGAACTGGACTTGTGTAAAGCTGTGGATTTGGTAGGATCATTGCGGGACTATATTGGAGGTCTGAGAGATCAGTTTGATAAGTTTGAGTCTCAAGCAAAAGAGATGTCTCCAACAGTTTCACAGGTTTACAGAGTTAGCAATCAAAGACCAAAAACTCCAAAAGTATTTTTTGGAGATAGCACCACATCATAGGTTGACTTATCAGCACAACAAAAGTTCTCCACCAGTGTTTTTTGGTGGTTCTTGACAGACTACTTTCTGAAATAAATCGCAGGTGTACTGCATATGATAACCTCAACAACACTTTTGGCTTCCTGAACGATTTGTCTCATGTTAATGTTCCAGAGCTAAGAAACAAAGCATCTCATCTCCAAAGTAAATATTCAGCTGACCTGGAGATGGAGATTGTCCAGTTTAAAGATTTTATTTGTGGTAAAGGCATCACATCTGCTCCATTGCTTTTACAGTTCATTAGGGAAAAGAACCTGCAGGACATTTTCCCAAATGTGGACATTGCATTCCGGCTTTACCTGACATTTCCTGTCACGAATGCAAGTGGTGAACGATCATTCCCCAAGCTTAAAATAATTAAGAACAGACGTAGATCCACAATGGGACAGGAAAGACTGAACCATTTAACTCACATGTCTATTGAGAGTGATCTAGTGAGAAAGCTGGACTTTAGTGATCTTGTCAAGGACTTTGGTGCAAAAAAATCCAGAAAAGTAGGCAACTTTTCAAGGTTCATGCCAAACTAATGCCTATAAGACTTATTCATGATATAACCCTTTGACTCATTAATGAAAGGGTTTGGAATTATTTGTTAGGGTTTTCCTTTTAAACTTTAGAAACTTCAGTATTGTCTGATCCAACTTACTTTTCAGTCATTTTCTGCTTGTCATCTTTATCAAAAGCAAAACAAGTGTGTTGCTCTATAGGACACTATAGGACACTACAACAGACATCAAAAACATATCTAACCTAGAGTAACTGCAGTGCACATTTGGAAATGCAGAACAGAACATGAAAATTGCAGAACTCGGCAGGGATCTTATTTACTGATGCTTTTCCTACAGTTAAAATACCTCCTGCTATCAGTATGATTCCCTCTGCTTTGTCTGCTATCAACAATACAATATTTTTTAAAGTTTGGGCAGTCTTCATTTGTAATGCCCCCTACACATCCAGTCACCATGACATTTCTCCCTTCTCTGTCACTAACGGTCTTCACATGACAGAAGTACTGTAGATCGATTTGTTGAAAAGAATTGGGACCCCTCTTTTCCTCCCATTTTGAAACGAGTAGATATATTGCTGGTCAACCCACTCACTCCTCAGCTTCACATGTTCCCTTTCTGAATGGTGCGTTTCCTGGACCATAACCCCATTTTGTTTTATGCTTGAATCACAATAATAACAGAAATTAGCATAATATTAGCCCACCACGTCTCAGGACATTAAGATTTGAGAATGAACTTTTAATGAACCCCAAAAACAAAGTAGGCTTTCACATACCCGACTGGATCAACTGAACATATTTAGTAACAAAGACCATGAATGACCCAGTCCACGATGTACCCAGGGCGAAGGCTGCTGACTTCTGCTCTGTGGGGAAAGAACTTGTTTGTATCGCCGTTGCTCCCAGATCTCTTCACTGCGATTTCATCAGTGGATAGGTAGATTTTCACTCCATGCGATTCACGTTCCACCCTTAAATTATTATTTTTTTCCTAATGTAAGCTTTGAACTTGGATTAGTTAGTGTTGCTGGACCTCTGCTGACTCTCCGTCCTGTAGTACTCCACCTTTACCGAGACAGCTGAGTCTCTAATCTCTCCCTTTCATCCACTCGGACATGCACACCCAGCTCCTCCAGTGTCGTCACCGCATTGGTCTTGGGTAGGTCTTCACGCCATCCACCTTAGACACTCTTAGTTGTGCAGGAAAAATGCAGTTTGCTCGTATGTTCTTCTTCTTTAGCTGCTTTATTCTGCAGCAGCGCTCTCTTGTTCTGTAGCTCAGGAGAGAAGTCGAGATCAAAATAAATCTGCCTTCCATTGTACATGACTTTTCTCTGCTCCCGGCCTGTCATAGTATGGTTTCTTTGACTGTAAAGTCCAGGAATCTGATGATGTTAAGTTCAGGGGGAAGTCTAAGAACAGATTTAAGCAAGGCCTGTACAAAGACCTTAACATCTCTTCCCTCACTCTCGTTAGCCACTCGATAAATTCTAATATTGTTCCATCTTAGTCACTTTGCAAATCTTCACATGACACAGTCAGCTCCATTTCTCTGTGCAGCTGGTAGCGAAAAGCCCGCTCATGACGCCTAGCATTGTCTTCGTTACCCCTGTGGTTCTCTTTTGCGGTGCCGTCAAGTCCTCTTTCAGTTCACTAAGCGAGGACTCCAGCCTTGTTAAAGAGAGCTGGGTCCTTGCATGCCCTTCCTGGTTGTCTTTTCTCAGCTTGTCGAGTTCTTTGACTATTTTTGACTCAGAATCACGAATGCTAGCATCCCTTTGCCCACCCTGTGTTTGCATAAGCGTTAGCTGTTTCAAGTTGTCGCTCTTGTCCTTGGTTGAGTCCAACTTAGCTTGTCCTTTTACTCTCATAGAAGACGACATGTCTATTTCATAAAAAAGTGTTGAGTTAAGTGATTTATTTGTAAGGAATTAATCGAAATTGGACGGAGCGTGTCTTCCAAGCTGCAGTCAACATGGCCTCGTCGCTGGAAGTCCTCATTGTTTTACTTTTAAAGATAAAATATGTAACAGGTCAGTGTGTCTTTTGGATATATAAAGTGTTTTTATGTTTCTTCCATACTGACGACAGAAATCCTCTTATCTCAACTGACTCCTGAATCTGCTTCTGAAAGTAAATCACTTTTATAAACGGACATAATTCTCATCACTATACTGCCAATTTTACAAAGCCTCTGATTAATTCATGTCAGTTTTATTATAGTAGTGCTGAATCCGCTAGCATTACAGGACCGTTTTCTTATGGAGCAGGTCTACACCATGCTTATCATTATTATGTGAATGCTGTAGGCATTCACGTTATAGAGATTCTTCCACTTAAGTTTCAGTAAATTTTTTGGACTGTATCTCCTACAATTTTTGTGCTATTTCAACCATTCCACCTGTAAACTATTCTGCTCATTCTGCTCATTGCGACTATGTCTTTAGGTATTTTTATATTTTATTTTTTAATTGAAATACATGGAGAATTTTCAAAATCCTATGAAATGCAGCAAAAAAAACGTGTTGCCCTTAAGCAACTAACTACTTCCGCATACTTTCAGCTAGAAATGCCATTCAAACTGTAAATTGGTCACAAGGCTTTAAGGCTACCTTCAAATGATTCAGCTTTTTTATATCTGTAAGAGTTTTTCTGAAATCACTATTTAAGTTTTATGCCAATTTTTTCAGGTTTTCAAATTTACAATGTATTTCAATAGCGGAATTCTTCAACCGGCAGAGTGTACGCTCTAGCAACTGTCGCTTTTTGGACCGACAGACAGACAGACGGATGGATGGATGGATGGATGGATGGATAGATAGATAGATAGATAGATAGATAGATAGATAGATAGATAGATAGATAGATAGATAGATAGATAGATTGATTGATCGATTGATTCTCTCCACTCTTACCTGCAGCTGCACCCACCAAATTGATAGAGGACATAAAGCTGCCAGTTCTGACACTTTTTTAACACATGGATGTTGAATCAACTGCAGAGCAGATGGAAAACAATCACATTAGTGTAACTTTTTTTTCTTGAAGGTAGGTAAAATCAGCTATTGTGATAGTACATGAAATGTTTGGATTTCAGAGAAAGTATTTCACTCCCTAGATTTTAAAACAAATACTGACATACTAGTAATTTGTTTTTTATATTGTGCTCTATTTTCTTCAAAGATTTGTAGAAACTATAGGCTAATTTAAATAACTGCACAAAATGCTGTCTTTTGGGCTAGAGCGGTTGGGTGGAGTGTTTTGTCACAATTTATTACACACTCTACTACATGCAAGCAGAGTCAGTTATTTTTAATTATTATTGCACTACTAGACACAGTAATCTGTTTAATCCTGTTGATGTTGAAAAAAAATGTCATTTGTTGGCTCATATAGAATGATATAACACAATCTACAATCTTCTCAGCCTAAAGTACTTCAAGAAGTTTGTTTTAATTGGAGACTGTTTCCCAAAGTGCCAACACCCAAAAAAAGTGAGTGACCACATTTCCAGGTAATTTGCCTCCTTATTCTTGTCTACTGACCAAGAAGCTTTTAGTAAAATGTGCAAGACAACAGCTGTGACTTCATATTCCTTCTGTGTTGGCTGATATTGCTGTGCAGTCTCTTAAATTTTGCACGGCAAACAAGGGCTTTTCCCAAGTTTAGTCCCAGTACCAATTCCATTACCTCCTTTTGGCAAAATTTTAGGAGTCTATGTTTGGGATAATTTTTTTCACACTAATTTATGGTCCTCTCCATTGGATATGAATAAGGGTGAATTTTTTAACAGGATGTTAGTTACTATGATTCTCTAAAAGTGTATATAAGGGTTTTATTTTTGATGCTTTCTCTATTGATTTTGTTAGCCAGCCAAATGTCAAACATCTTGGGGATGCACTGACACTTTAAATGGATTAGCTGTTAGAATCTGCAGGGCTTTAACATCCCACTCTTTTGCTACCTGCTGTGTTGGACAAGGGCTTCACTTCATCTAAAAATACAGGTTAGTAGTTCTTGACGACATTTTTTGTTTAGCCTTTCGATATAAAATTTTGTCAACAATGTTAACGCACAAGTTTTAAACTTCAATTTTTTATAATGTAAATTTAATATGATCATGTCTACAAGCTGCATGTATGTGTTGCTTAGGCAGTCTTCCTTGGTTTAGTTTAATCAACAGTATCTAAATGTTTTATGAAATAAGAAATTGTACCAATTATTTGAGAATTCTGTTTTGTTTAGTTCCCAGACATTGTCTGGTGGGACAAGGGCCTGTTGGTGAGTAGCTGCTTCTTCAATCTCCCTCTGTTATGAGATTATGTTTTTTTCTTAAATTGCATAAAAATTGCATTGTTAAACCATGATATGGCAGAATTCCTAGAGATGTAGACAGGGGCGATTCTTCTATCAGATATTTAGGGGTGCGGAGCGCCCAGAGAGCCTTCCGGCCAGGCAAGACACATTTGACCTTTTTGTACATTTTAACACACACAACAGGACATATAATGTCAATGGGCATCCAGCCACTTAGTTCGTAGCACCTTGGCTTTTATATCAGCACATGCATCTAACATAAGACTTAAAAAGGCACTGCTTATGAAAATATAACAAACTGACTGAATCAATCAGAAATTATCTTAAAATAACTAGAAAAGCAGAACTTGGAGAGCTTATCCCTCTGCCAAGCACCTCAGTGCAGTTCAGATTCCTCCGTAATACCTTATCTTCCCCAAAATGTAATCACTTGCTCCTTGGTCCATTCATGGCATTTCATTTTGAATATTGAGTTATTTTGTTAACAGTGTAATTTTTTTATTCATTTCATAATATGTTACTCCATAGTTTACTGTCTGTTTTCACTTGCCTTTTATTCTTATTCATTTTATGTGTCTGTTGCCTTAACATGTAAATTTCCACACTGTGGGATCAATAGTCTTTCCATTCATTAGTTAATTCATTCATTCAGACAAAAAGATATATCTCTGCAAAATAATAACCTGTTTGGTAGATTTATCTTAGTTATAAGAAATATCTGAAACATATGAAAACATTAGAAAACCTTTTGAACCATATCTAAGGACAGTTTGCGTAAAGGTGTTATTGCAGAACTGTGTAATTATTTGTTATCAAAATCGGTTGAAAATGCAGGTCATAAATGAGAAGCGTGGAGGGACGATCTAGGCACAGACGATCAGAGGACTGGTGTTATATATGCACTAAGGTTCACACCCAATCAGTCAAAACAAGATTTAGACTGCTACACTATAAATGGCTGATGAGAATGTATATTATGCAAGTCAAATTAAATAAATACAATAGGACCATACCAGATACGTGTACAAAATGCACAGAGGCAAAAGGGACATTATTGTGTCATTGTGTCTGGCAATGCAGCGGGATAACATTTTTTTTGGGAAGAACTTAAAAGAGCAATAGAAAAACAATTATTTAAAAAAAACATTCTAATGGAGCCTGGGTTCTTTGTCTTAGTTCTTTGCCCAAAATGTCATATATACAACAAAAAATAATGAATATTAATACATATGTGTTTTTTAGATGCCAAAAAATCCATTGCAATGTTTTGGAAGAAGATCAGCAAACCAAGTGTTACGTATTGGTTGAAAAAGATGTTGACAACCTTCCCTTTGGAGTGAGTGATGTACATATGAAAAGGATGGCAAGGAGAAGTGTATGTTTGTGAAGTATATATGTAATATTTGTTTGTTTGGTTTGCTCTGTTTATTTTAATTGGTGATTTACTAATAGAAAATAAATTAATAAATATCGATAAAGTGTTTTTACGAGATGATCTGTAGGTATAACTAAAGCAACCTAAAGTGTCCACGTGCAGTCCAAGGTGACACCTCAACTCAAAGAAACAGGAACTAAAACATGTCCTGTTTGTTTAGTTAAATCTACTTTTACTTAGTAATTTAGATGCTGAGAAAAACTAATCTCTAAAGTATGAATATAGTTTTTCCCTTACGTAAAATTGATCTTGTTGATATTGTTGTTAATATAGAAAAACTGAGCTTTTCTTTTTATCAATTTGCAGTACACTTCAGTAGGATGTAACACGTAACAATAACTAGCTTAATAACACAATATATTGGCATGTATTAACTAATTTTCAGCAAAAATTATCTGCGTGCAAAAAACACAGCTCATTGTACAGTTTGTTTAGTAGAAAACAGCAAATCCTCTTATCTTTTATACTGGTTTGCTGAAAATTTAGCTCTCTGCAACAGACTCCCACTGGAGATTCACCAGACGCACATACGTGTATGATGCGTTTAAAGATGGCTTGAAAAAAATATAGCTGCATAAAAACAGAATAAAAAAATGTATACTGCTGTAAAAAAAAATTAAATATTACATTTCAAGCAATGATGTATGTCTTTTCACACTTTTGTATTTTGTAAAAAAAAAGAAATCTCCAGTTTTAGGGGGTGCTTTGACTCAGTTTGGGGGTCCCCAAAAATGACCTAAAATCGCCACTGGATTTAGATGAGGATGATTCAGTCTCAGTTGAAACAACATGTCTTTAATTACTTGTAAGCAGGTTGGAGTGAATGTCATTGCATGCACATGCTGCTATTTTTTATGTAGTAATCAGTAGTGGTTTCATGTTAATTAAAAGCTTGCAGTGTAAAATAACTTTTATGCACTTTGGAAAGATGTTACTATTCTGTTAGGTAGGGCTGGGCGATATGAGCTAAAATTAATACCACTGTATATTTAGCATATCACCCCGAAAAACGGTAAGTGGACGATAACAATGCGCATCACCCCTCCCCCCCAAACTGTCTAGTAGTGGCCAATGTTGTTTAAAATGTGTGTGAGTTCTTGCTATTGGACGGCTTCAACCAGGCTTTTATTCAGTGTTTGATTCCAATTCTTTTCTGTATTTCTTACAGTCCAGTTTAAACTCAGAAGTGATCACACAAGACCAGATGAGGTGAGGAAGTGACAAGGGCTGAATGAAATCTGTGATTTTAGTGTGCAGTCGTTTATTTTAGACAAAAAATATTTTACATCGGAGCACAGGTGGGAACAGGTGGCACAACAACTCATGGGAAATTAAGTTTGGCTGTATGAACCTTGACTGATTCCTTCATATTGACTGAGATTATAGGATATCCTTACTATCCATAGCCATCAGACTCCTTTTAGAAATTTAAATAGTATGAGCTACAACGTGACTTCACTCTGGAATGAGTAAAGGATTATTGGATTGAACTGTGTACATTATGTTGTTGTCTTTAAAAGTGCCGGCATTTAATGCACTGAATAAAAACAATATTAAACATTTACCTGTCTGTTGGTTCTTATTTCTCTCTAGGTTACGTGGTTGTTAACATTAAGGTTTGTTAAAGGTTCCAATAAAGGGATGGATCAGAATTTACTCAGGTCAGACTTCACTGGGATAAAAAACCCAAAGCAGGCAGAATAAGCAGTCATCATAGACCCAGACAAGAATTTATGCAAACCTAGTAAATTAAAATGCAGTCATGTAATATCAGAATGAAGGATTTGGTAATAAAATAGCAAACATTCTGGAAAATGTTTTGATTTTCAGTAAGTTGGCTTGTGCAGTTTTCAACCAACCAAAGTTCTGGCTAATTTAAAATGTGTCTGAGAATGATAGTCCATCACCTTCCTGATTCTCTGTTGAACAAGACCAAACTTAGCAATGATTGTTTGTAGTTTAAAATATATGGGGAGCTTGCTAGATAGCATTAAATTGCTAGTTATCATAAAAAAAATGTAATTTTTGCAAAAATTGGCTAAAACTTTTGTGAGCTAGAATTTGAATGATAATGGTATGTTTTAATGAGAATTGACATGGTGCCATTAGAAAAGAGGTCTTATTACTGTAGGATCCCCTATTAATTACTCTTTTATTTAATCTAACACAGGTATAAAACTATGGAGGAAATCTCAGCCCTTCAGTATGTTGAGAAATGAGGAGAGTTGGAAGTCTTTCCAAGTCTGCGCTGCAGCGAAGGAGAATCATCCGAAGCTGCAGAGAGTACCAGTCTGCACAGCCACCCAAAACGATTCTGATTCTCCTTGCTGAGACAGCTTTTTTTTATTCAAAACTGCACAAGGATGGTTACATATTCATTGCACAATACAATTCCAGTAACATGAGTCTTAAGCAACTGTGGCCTTGAGATAAGAGAAAGTATCACAGAGAAACAACTCCCTAGTTGTGGCAGAGCATGAGAACATTCTGTGTTCTTCTCTTAACGGTGCAGTCTCAGCATAATCACGCTCTGGTTAAGTGGACAAGTTCTGCAAAATAAGAGGAAATATCTTTGCATGCACAGTGTTATCTTAACTAAGCTGAGAATATATGTAACAAGCATCAAAATCTAAGTAAAACATCTCATAAGGCACTTCATAAAGCACAGTATAATAGAATATATTCAACAGTCCCCCTTTTAATCTATTTTAATAGATTAACTACAAAAATAAGCAATAGTCAAATTTAATCAAGTGAAAAAATAGCCATAACAGAAACATGGGACACATCTGGTCAGGTCCGAAAAACTCCCCGGGATATTTTGTGGAAAGACAGTTCATTTCTTTGACTTTGTGGGGAGAAAAGGATCCTGACACCACCTTTCCCAAGGGTCGGCTGCACTTGGTCCCAGTCTCTCACATGGTCGTATGTTCAGGCAAACATGGTATTCTGCATAACCTGTAACAGAAACTGAGTTAGTGCAGCCAGCACTGTCATAATGTAAAATGTGTTATTATACCTAACAGTCAACATATTATGAAGCAAATAAGTCAAAATAGCCAGAGAACAAGCAAAAAGTGGTTACTATATGTTTGCATTATACTAAAAAAATTTTAAACAAAGGAGAAAGGATGTACATCAATTTCTTCATCATCAGATTCAAGATCTGAGGGATCTTGAGAAGAATTTATCCTACCATCTGCAGCCAACAGAGGCATCTGAACTGCCATGTCACCTCTTTCTTTTGTGAGGGCCGTTTCAGTGAGTCTCTGCATTAAAGCCCTAAGGCAGGGAATGCAGCAGCACCCACAGGTAACCAAGACAGCTGCAAATACTGAAATAGACACTAGCAGAGATGCTACCAAATTTTTATATCTGCCAAACATGTTCAACCAAGAGTCCCACATTTCTGTATCTACCCCTGAATGTTCCTTCATGGAGTGGGTGAGGGCAGTAAGACCAGTAAGTGCTTTAGTTAAAGATCCATCAGGGGCTGTGTTATTTGGAATGAAGGTGCAGCATTGTTCCCCAAATATGTGACACACTCCCCCTTGCGTGCTAATAAAAGGTCAACTGCAATTCTATTTTGGAATGCCATCAATGAGGTTGCAGACAATTGGGTATGTACAGCTGAAAACCCATCCCTTGTGTAGTTTGCCAATAGTTGAACATTATAATGAACATAATTAATCAGATCAGTATGCACATTGATCTCTATGGGCCACAGAAGAGATGCCCATCCTGATTTAATTTGATCACGCAATTTGTATTCATCTGGTACACCCCTAGGTACTCCTATTGCGTCTATGTAGGTGGGATTGGGCACTGCACTCGGTACTACTGATCTTTTAGACCTAGTAAGTGTAAAGGTGTCTTGCCATTCAGTTGTGACATACTTAACCGGAGTTACTACCACAGGGAGTAGTAAAGTTATTAATGCGCAACGTCCTCCTGCATTTTTGGGAAAGCCATCATAGAGTCTATTTCCTGAACACCACCACCATAAATCAGCACGCGCAGTTGGTCTAAAATTTGGTCTCACTTCTGTACTGGATTCACACCATTCCTCAGGCACATTACCCAACTGATGGGTTTTTCCAGTTAATACAATACAGGTAAAGTTATTAGGTGCTACTTCTGAGGAGAAGAATGGTGGTTTGCTGGTTATGTCACGAGGGGTTTTAGGAAAGTAAGATTCCAAAATTTTGCATTCTGAGGATTTTGCGTTATTCATTAAGTGTAGCATACAGGTGCTATTTACTGGTGCTGGTACTACTTTTAGAACTGGTCTAGCACCCATACAAACCACACAGTCAGACTGTACATTTTTTGCAGCTTGTTCTGCCATTAATAGCCAATTGTTTGTGTTTCCTGAAACACCAGTTAACATTTGGAAAATCTCATCCTGGGTTAAATTCTCAGGCTTGGTCATTTTAATCTTACCTAATCTACCTCCATTTTGGTGTGTAACTGGCTGTCCATTAAACTGCTCGCTATCATCTGACACTGCTGAGGCAGGTTGAGGGGATGGTGAGGGACAGATTTCCAACTGCCAGTAAAGGCCTGTTCGGTCAGTCCAAGGGGCCAGAACAAACTGTTGGCAGGAGGTCAGAAGGAATGATTTTACTGTGATTATCAGGCCAGTACCTGCTAAAGTTTTTGCCATTGTTAATTTCTTTTGAGTCCTCCAAGTTTTTGCTGCCTCCAATCTGGACCTGTCTCATCAATCAAATTATTCCATTTCCATTGATACCAATTACCTAATGTGATATACCATGCTGCTGAGGAAAGTGTAACAGCCAGATTTTTATGCCCTTTCAATTTTTGTGAGTAATGGCCTGGTGGTTGTGGGAAACTAGCAAAGTCTACTTGTATCACATAGCTATCATTTTTGGGTATACAAAACGTTATCATCCGAGTTGTAGAGGGATTACATGATTGAGGCGAGGAAGATCGTTTTTTCCTAACCAATGAGCTATTTGGTGGAGCTTGAGTGGGCTGAGGGGTGGGCAGGCTTGAGTTTTTGGAAAGATTTGGCGGGCCTTCACAGATTAGTAGGATGGCAACTGGGATCAGGGCTAGCAGTACACATGCTAGAATGTACATTAGTCTCTGCTTGCATGTTAATGGAGTAACAAATGGCCAGGACATTCTGTGGCCGTTGCAATTAACCTAGATACTTAAACTGATGATATTCAGGTGTGTATTATTCAATACAATGTATTTCTTTAAAAAAGTTAATGACTTATCTAGTTTCCTTGAATCAGATCCTTCTGGACTTCAGCCAATGATCGTGAGGGTTCCTCTGCTTCTGCACATTGGGACCAGTGGTACCATATGTCCCCCTTTCCAGCCAATCTGACTGCGTGTGATGTTCTTTCAGTGATTCGGTATGGTCCCGTCCACCTTGGTTCTGACCACTTTCTTTTGATGACCTTTAGGTACACATAGTCCACGGAGGGAAGAATGGACGTTGGTTCTCCAGACTCCGTTGGATCACCTTTCTGTTGAGAAAAATGTAAGACAAGGCTATGCAGAAGGTTATAATATGTCTTGGGCTCTAGAGGCTCATAATCAGTTAGAGGTAATTTTGTGTGGGGGCCTGGCATGGGGCGTCCCGTGTGCAGTTCAAATGGAGTGTGAGATGTATTTTTGTTTACTGAAGATCTGATAGACATCAAAGCTAGCAGCAGAGCATCCACCCATGTCAATTTAGTCTGTGCACAGATTTTAGCCAATTTGGTTTTTAATGACTGGTTCATTCTTTCTACTTTGCCCTGTGACTGTGGATGATATACAGTCCCAAACTTATGTTTCAACCCCAGTACTTCCTCCACTTTTTGTAGATCCTGATTCTTGAAATGGGTGCCATTATCTGACCTTACTTTTTGGGGGAAGCCATGCTGTGGGATATAATGATTAACAAGACACTTGACTACAGTTTTGCTATCTTCCTTCATAGTAGGCCATGATTCTGGCCAACCTGAATAAGCATCCACAAACACCAACAGGTATCTGTACCTACCCCCTCTTTCCCCCATGTCTGTATAGTCAATGATTATCTCTTTTCCTGGGCAAGTGGGAATTGGAAAAGTTCCATGCATGGGCCTGAGCGTTGGCTTTACCCCATACTGATTGCATTCCTGACACGTTTTGGTGTAATACTTAGCCATATCTTGTAAGTTGGGATGCCACCAATTGGCAAGGTTTCTCATCATTTGTGCTGCTCCCACGTGTCCTATCCCATGTGCTTCTTCCAATGCAGTTTGTCTTACTCCCGGTGGTAATATTGGTCTTCCATCTGGACCCCTCCAGCAGTCTGTGTTTGTTGCTCCTCTAGCCACCCGTAAAGTCTTTTCCTGTGGCGAGGCTTTATCTTGGAGGCTTGTGAGTACTTCCATGGACATTTCCTCTGGTGTCTTGTTTGTTAGTTGTTCTGAGCAGACTAGCATGTGTTTGGCTCGGTATCCTGCTGTTAGTTTTGCCACTTCATCTGCCTGTTGGTTCCCTTTAGACACCAAGTCCAAACCTGTGCTGTGGCCTTTACATTTTATGACAGCCACCTTCTCAGGTAGCAGCAGTGCTTCTGCCAGTTCTTTCATTTCTGCTTCATGCTTGATGGGCTTGTTTGATGTAGTGAGGAAAACAGCTCTAAGCCACTGTTTTAGTTCCACATGCACTGCTCCTACAGCGTATGCTGAATCACTGTAGATGTTAACTTTTTTTCCTTCAGCTAATTTTAAGGCTTCAATGACTGCTGTGAGTTCTGCTCTCTGTGCTGACTGGGATCCTGTTAGGGGTTCTGCTTTTACCGTGTCCCATCTGCTTCCTTTTTGCCGCACTATAGCCCAGGCAGCTTTCAACTCACCTGTTGTGGTCCTGTGGCAGCATCCATCTGTGAACCAGTCCTCTTCTGCCTCAGGTAGTGGTGTTGCTGATAGATCTGGTCTGATTTTTTCTTCTGTCACCACGCGCCTTTCACATTGATGTGGTTCCCCTGAGCCCATGTGGTCAGCCATGTTGATGCCTTCATGTGTGTATGTGATGTGTGGTGCTTCTAGAATGGCATTCAGTCTTCTTTGTCTCAGGGGAGTCATGGTGAAAAGGTGTGACTGCACATATGCCACCACACTATGAGAGGTTAAAACTGTCAGTGGGTGGTTCATTACAATGTGAGCCGTTTTTTGGATAATTTTTGCCAATCCAGCTGCGTATTGAGTGCAAGGTGGATGTTTCATTTCTGTATTATCTAGTATCACACTACTGTATGTTAATACCTGTCTTACTCCCCCTTTTTTCTGGAACAGGACACCATTCATGTGTGTCCCAGTTCCAGAAACATCCAAATGAAAAGGTAATTTGTAGTCAGGAACTGCCAATTCTGATGCTGTTAAAAGCTCCTGTTTGAGCCTGATGAATGCTCGTTCTGCCTACTCAGTCCAATTAAGAGTAGCAGTTAAGTTTCTCATCCCATGTTCCTTCACCATTGCTCGGAGGGGAGTTGTCAGACCCACATAGTCAGGTACATATGTGCGGCTGTATCCGGTAAGGCCAAGAAATGACAGCATTTGTCTCACAGTGGTTGGCTTTGGGTGATGCAAGATGGAGTTCTTGTGGCTCGGTGACAGGGTCACACCGGATTGGGAAATAACCCGTCCCAGGAAGGAAACCTGTTTTCTTACCAGTTGCAATTTTTCCTTGCTGGCTTTGAAGCCCAATGATGCCAAATGTTGCAACAAGATTTTTGTCCCTTCCAAGCACATCTCCGCAGTTGGTGCTGAAAGTAAAAGATCGTCAACATATTGCACCAACATGCAGTCTTCTGGTATGGGACAGTGTTCCAACAGTGCTTTAAGTACTTGATTAAACAGTCCAGGTGACAGTGCAAAGCCTTGTGGCAGCCGCGTGTAGCGCCATCTTTTTCCTCTAAAAGAGAAGGAAAAAATATCCCTCAGGGAATCAGCAAGTGGGATGCAGAAAAATGCATTTGCCAAGTCCACACATGTGAACCAAGAATGATTCGGTGGCAATGAGGTCAGGGCCACATATGGATTGGGCACTGGCAGGGGAGAAGTGCCCAAAAGTGCATTAATTTTGCGAAGGTCATGTACCATCCTGTATTTACCTGTCCCTTTCTTCTCTACAGGTAGTATTGGAGTATTCCAATTGGAGTTTGAGGGTTCCAACACTCCAGCTTGTATCAAACCAGAAACGGTTTCAGCTATTCCCTCAGCGGCTTCAAACTTATGTGGATACTGTGGGGTCCATATTGGTGTGTTATTTTGCAAGTCAAAACTGATAGGTTTAACTGACACCAGTCCCACATCAGTGGGTCCTTGGGACCAGAGGGAAGCAGGCAAAGAGTCAACCAGTTGGGCTGCAGATGGATGGTCTGTCCTTTCTCTACCATGTGTTCTGGGAATAAGCAGATGTTCAAGCACTGAGTCATCTTCTGATTGATTCACAATTTTGTAGGTTGCAGTGCTGGGTGAGTACTGTACTTGTGGGATTTGGGTATCACACCAATCAGTACACTGTTGGGAGCGTTTTACCATGCCACCCAACTCCTTAGCCTGATGAGCCGGATGAAGCGCCAGCGAGACATGTGGCACTGCCTCCTCACCCATCATATACCACTGCAGCTGGTCAGGGGTTAGTTCTATAGTGGCAGCCACACCCTCAGGGGCAACATAAATGTCTGAACTTTCGAGATGCCAAGAATGTCCTTCACATTTTTCCATGAAGTTTTGCTGATACCAGAATGTATCCTGTCTGTCATAGAAGAGGGTCATGTGGGGAGGATCAGGAGGAGGTACAGAGGGGTGGATTTGGTTGATCCAGGGTCTCCATTTATTGAATGCGGATAGTATCCCAGATGGCGCAGGTTTTTCTGATTCCAGGAGTGCCCAATAGATATCAGCAGTATGTGATTGACTAGGCAATGGTTGTGCCAAGTATACTCCCAGAGATGTATTGTTCAGTCCACATTTTAAAGAAGTTCCCGTAGGCAGAGTCCCTGTTAGTCCAGTTGCTGAACATAGTATGGTAGCTCCCAGTTTAATAAGCAAGTCTCTTCCCAGTAGATTTACTGGAACAGAAGGCGAGCATACAAAGGAATGAGTCAAAGTTTGTGGTCCCACAGTGGTGGACAAAGGGGTAGTGTATGGCAGAACTTGTGCTTCCCCCGTGAAGCCCACCACAGTGGTGGTTCTGGTAGACATCTTGGTGAGTCTCACATGTTGGGACTGGATTGTTGACATTGTTGCCCCAGTATCCACCAAAAAGTTACATGTGTTTCCGTCCACTTTTATGGACAGCATGGGGTCTGCCGTGTTTTCCATACTGTCCTGGGCTCCTGTGGGGGTGTCCTATTGGGGAGCTCCCTGATGGGGGTCCCATCCCAACATCTGCTGTGTAGCGTGGGGCAGGGGTGGTGCTTGCATCACCTGACCTCCTTGTCCTCCAGAAGGTGGTGGGTATCTGTTTTGTGGGCAGGTTCTTGACCAGTGCCCTGGTTGACCGCAGGTATTGCATCCATCATTCCCAGAATTCCTTCCTCTTCCTGCACCACCTCGTCTCCTTCCTCTGAAACCTCCTGAATTGCCCCTGAAAGTCCCTGCTGGATCATATTGTCTAGGACCATAGGGTGGGTATTGCTGAGGAACCTGGTTCCATGGAGGGACAGGATACAGATTGGGAGCAGCCTGGTATGATGTTTGAGTGGGCGGAGCTGCCTGAGGCTGAGGCTGTCCAACTGCAGCCACCAGTTGTTTTTTTGGTTGTTCCCCTTTTCCTCCTAGTTCATTTTTTGCTTTTTGTAGCTGCACCTTTAAGAGCTGCAGCTGTAAGTCCTTAACATCCTCGTTCTTGTCATCAGTTTTAGCCTGAGCTTTAGTTAGGTTAAATATTAAATGTTTCTTCCAAGTGGCAAAGTCACAATCTTGGAGTTCAGGATTGTCATCCATTTTCAGCACAACTGACTCTGGTATTCCCCTTAGAACTGCTTTTCTAAACCACATACCTGCAACAGCACCTGGTCTACCAGGGTGTTGTCCGTTTTGTGAAACCCAATCATCTATGGCCTTCTCCAAGTATACTGCTGGATTGGTGCTTGGATCCCACTTAAATTGTTGGATACCCCCAGTGTTTTTTAGTGGGAATGCTGCTCTTAAAGCAGGTCCCACTCGCATCATTACCATGTGAATTGGTAAGTTATTTGGCTCTGTTGTGGTTCCTGCATCTTCTTCTATGGCCAGTACTTTAGAGCGGGAAGTGCATGCTGTCAGTATAGCTCTCAGATCACCCAAAGCCAAATCCTGGCCTGCTGTGCCTTTTTCCAGAGCAGCTAACCATGAGTATCCTCCTTCATGAATGTCTGGGAGTTGTGCCACCAGTGACTGAATGTCACCCAATCCAAAAGGTTGATAAACTGGCGGCTGACCAGGTTTCTTCTGAAGGAGAGGCAGCTGGTGGTGAGCTTCAGTTTCTTCTTCTTGTGCTTCTGCTTCCTGTTTGCTTTTTTCCAATGCCTCTCTTGTTTCCTCCCTTTCTCGCTCTTTTTGTGCTAGCAGGTCTTTGTCTCTTCTGTTCAGGCAATCTAATTCTTTGTCATAGGATGGAGTTCGGCGCATCCTACCGTCTCTCTGTGTCCATTCCTTTTCCTTCTGTCGTTGCTTCTGTTTTTCTCGAGTTCTCACTGCTTCCTCCGTTGCCTTTTCAAGTAACATACCTGATAACTCAGCAGCTGCTTCCTGTAGTAGTTCCTGAAATGGATTGATCTTACCGGTTTCTTTTTCTTGGTTTGTATCTATCATTTTTCCTGTTGCAACAATTGTAAGTGCCGTTGTTTCTTCTCCTATGTCCTCTTCCTGTTCTGGTTGTGAATTGGAATCCATTGCCTCTGTTGATGAGGGGTGTGGCTCTTTTTTGTGTTTTTGTGTTGTTGTCGGGTCAGTTAGTCCTTGGAATCGAGCAGAACTGTAAGCAAAGGCTTCTGCGTGGTTCCTTTCACTTCCTCCCTTCTGAGATGTGTGAACCTTTTTTTCAGACTTCTTTCGTGTTCCTGTATCAGATACTGGTGGTGCGTTTGGAGCCTGAGTCCAGTTCAGCACACCTTTTGATATGGCAAGGCTGGGATAAATTCCGGTACTTGCGGTGGGGCCTTGTGGGGCGTATGGCGGAGGCTTTGACTTCCTCATATGTTTCTGAGCTTGATCCCACCATGCACTCCACTGATTATATTTTATTTTTCTACCGCTCTGTCTTTCTTTTTCCTTTCTGTGCTTACCTTTGTTGAGGAAACCTGCTTTATTTTCCCGATCAGCTGCTTCTTCTTCCTTTATTTTTGCTTCCAATGCAAGATTATGCCAGATTATTGCCCAATTACCCGGGCTGTTAACATCTTTTCCTTTTTCCTTCATCAGCTTGTCTGTAGTCTTTCTCAACAGCTCCTTCTGCTTTTTTGCATCCTGTGGTTGGCAGGTAATACCTACCACTGTTTCCACACAAGCCAGCTGTTCACCCAATGTATTAGCCACAGCTCCTTGTCCCCATCCATCATCCATCATTTCTTGGTCAAACTCACCTTCCATTCTCACCCTTTATAACTATACTTACTCTGTTATCTCTATTATTCACTTTAACACCACATTCATCAAATATAACACAATCAAATTCAAACACAGCAAAGCACAGCATAAAACAGGGCCTTCTGAACCTGCTAACCACACCCTAGTGATGTCAGTTAGCCAAGTCCACAGACTCCAACCGTATTTCAAAACTCTTTTTCTTGGTATTTTAGCAGCTATGCCTAATAAATATTACAGCAGGGCTCACAACCCAGTTCTCAAAGTTCTGGTATTTAGAGCTATATCCTAATAAATAAATATACTGCGGGCCCCTCCACCCCGGTTCAAAGTTCTGGTATTTTAGCAGCCTATTCCTAATAAAATATACTGCAGGGCCTCCAACCCAGTTCAAAGTTCTGGTATTTTAGCAGCTTATTCCTAATAAAATATACTGCAGGGCCTCCAACCCAGTTCAAAGTTCTGGTATTTTAGCAGCCTATTCCTAATAAAATATACTGCAGGGCCTCCAACCCGGTTCAAGTTCTGGTATTTTAGCAGCCTATTCCTAATAAAATATACTGCAGGGCCTCCAACCCAGTTCAAAGTTCTGGTATTTTAGCAGCCTATTCCTAATAAAATATACTGCAGGGCCTCCAACCCAGTTCAAAGTTCCCAATACTTGTTACACTCGTCAGTGTAATCTTAATTGGTTCACACTTTTCAGGAATTTAGCAATTCATTCATATGGAATAATCACAGGGACTCCAACCCTAATCTTACTTTTTAGGAATTTAGCAATTCATTCATATGGAATAATCACAGGGACTCCAACCCTAACCACACAATTTTCCTCTCCCTTCTCCACACACTATTACTTGCTGGTGTATTTTAGCCTCTTAATTACTAGGTGTTTGGACAATAGGAAATAATTAAATCAAGCAGAAAACTGCTTACCTTTTAGTTGGCGCCACCTTTTGTCCAAACCCCGTTCATTCAGAGATGTCCTGATGGTCCTCCGTTCCTCTGATCCTATTAACTAGGACTCAGGATCCTGTTCGTGACGCCAATTTGTAGGATCCCCTATTAATTACTCTTTTATTTAATCTAACACAGGTATAAAACTATGGAGGAAATCTCAGCCCTTCAGTATGTTGAGAAATGAGGAGAGTTGAAAGTCTTTCCAAGTCTGCGCTGCAGCGAAGGAGAATCACCAGAAGCTGCAGAGAGTACAAGTCTGCACAGCCGCCCAAAACGATTCTGATTTTCCTTGCTGAGACAGCTTTTTTTATTCAAAACTGCACAAGGATGGTTACATATTCATTGCACAATACAATTCCAGTAACATGAGTCATAAGCAACTGTGGCCTTGAGATAAGAGAAAGTAACACAGAGAAACAACTCCCTAGTTGTGGCAGAGCATGAGAACATTCTGTGTTCTTCTCTTAACGGTGCAGTCTCAGCATAATCACGCTCTGGTTAAATGGACAAGTTCTGCAAAATAAGAGGAAATATCTTTGCATGCACAGTGTTATCTTAACTAAGCTGAGAATATATGTAACAAGCATCAAAATCTAAGTAAAACATCTCATAAGGCACTTCATAAAGCACAGTATAATAGAATATATTCAACATTACCTAAAGTTAGCTTACTAAATAGTGAATTAGTGCCATGTTTTCTTTGTCAGCATGCTAGCACTAACAATTTAGCTAGCTTTGACAGTTTAGCTATGTAACAATTTGCTGATTATCCTTTTTCTTTTCTGATTCTATTATAATATGCTAACCACTGACATTTAGCTAACATTAGTCTTTTAGCGAATTAAGCTTGTATCTGCAGTTTAACAGAATTTCATTATACTGAATATATCAAATCCTTCTTACCCAACATATTAGTGTATGCAAATGTTTTTCCACTGGCATTTTAGCTACGTTTAGCTTACATTGACAAAAAAAATTTTATACAGTTTTCTTATGACAGCTTGCAGACTAATTTCCCCCGTCCCCCGCCCCCCACTGATTCAGCATGAGACTTCACATGACATACTACCACTAGCATATGACGTAGTTAATAGTATATATAGGTTTATCAGGGCCATGTGGTAAAATAAATTATTGTGAACCTGTGACTAGGGTGACACAGTCACTTCCTCAGAACACAGCTGAAGATTTTAATTACTTTTTGTGTGGGGTTTTCAGACACCTTCAATGAGGTATTGTATTAAATAAATTAAAGGAAAGTATTATGTGTGTGGATGCTTACCAAAGAACAATGCTTAGCTTATTAACACTGAAGGCAGACGGTGTGGGGAAAGAGGAAGATGGCAGATTAAATAGAAAACAGGTGTTTAACTAATGAAGAGGCTGTATGAAATTGGCTAGGGTAGTCAAGGTCAATTTAGGAAGGGAGGCTGAGGATGTTGGGACTCCATTGTATGGTGGTCTGAGAGAGGTTTTAATATTACGTCTTTGAAACGTAACTTCTCTTGATCTGTGTGTATTAAAAACTGTGGTCCACTGGAGTTTGGTGTGCACTCTGGGATTTTTCTCTGGGACTGCACCCGCCTGCAGGTGAGATCGGCCAAAATTGGATAATTGTATCAGTTTCTTATTTGCTCTCTTTTGACAGAAATTATGAATTAGCTTGTGTGGCAAGGTACACAACAAGGGCCTGGGCAGGATTTGAGCCCACAACTCCCAGATGAGAGTCATGCGCGCTAACCAGTCAGCCAAAGGGATATCCCTGTGGCCAAGCAGCCAGGGCATATCATCAAACGGAGCCATAGTGACAGGACCTCCACACTGTCACATTTCTCCCCCTCTTATCACAAGCACTTCCTCGTGCTGCTGCGCAGGGTGCCACCAATTTCAAATCCTTGGACTTATTCCTCCACACTGTCACACTCAGAAGGTGGAATTGAGGCTGCATAAGAAGTAGAGATTAAAAGCCATATTTTGGTGCCTGTTCCTTTAAAGGGAGGCTTTAATGAAAGAGTAAAAATTCTACCTTTCAACACATACCAGGCAATTTCAGCTAATTTGGACACACTAGCTAAAATCAACTTTTTAGCTAGTTTCTTACATATGAGAACTTGCTGATTTTCCCCCCCGATAATTCCACTTGGAATGGTTATGCAAGGTACCTCACAAATATTGGCATACATTAGTATTTTAGCTCAATTGAGTGAAAATGGTAGTTTGAGCTATTCTTGACAATTTAGCTACATAACATAACTTTCTAACTTATTTCCGCTGATTGTAATTATAGTTAAAATTAAAAGCTCTAGCATGTTGGCTAGCTTTATACACTTGCATTTTAGCCAATTTGAAAAATTGTACTAAGCAGGAACATTTTATAGACTTTTCTGATTTACAATTCAGCAAATGTTCTGCAGTAACTGCAAATTGTTCAATAATTTTCTGCAAATTCAGCTTACAGCATTCACATCGTATTTTCACAGCAAATGCACATTTTTCTAGTATTGATACTAATCATAGTAATCCTGCTCCACTCTGGACTTGTGGGCTTTTATTACTTGATGCTGGATTTTCCTTCTAACTCTGAGGAGCTACAAGATCATATTACCCAGTTATGTGGCATTGCATCATATTATTATTAAATACGTTTGCGGCCATGACCTCACACAATTCATGGACTTGATAGTGAATTAACTGGAACGATGTTTGCAGCCAAAGTTGTCATGTTGTCTTACTTGTTTCATCATCCTTGCTTGTCACAAACCACAAGCTTGTTTAAGTGAATTTTTTTTTTTCATATTTAGAATCACCTGTTTGGGCTTTCCTCTTTTTAATTCTAGCCCTCTCAGGAAGCAAACTTGCTCTTTGAACTTTCAGGCAGCACTAACTGAGTTCTCTGCTGTGTTACATTAAGGTGCGCTGCAAAAATAATCCCAAAAAAAACAAGCTGCCAATGGAAGCAGAGGCGCCCCAGTAGCTATGGCAAGTTGTTTCGGTAAAAACGGAGTACCCTTGATATCACCTGTTGTGTATTCCAACTAGTATGCGACTACATTGAATGAATTAAACATTTTCCTCTACTAGTTTGCCAAACTAGTTGAGAAATACTCTTAAGATAGTAATAAAGGTTTTTTGCCTCGTTGCATCTTTGGCACACTAAGACCACTTGACTTGCCATAGTACACTGGCCCTACTAGCCCATACATCAGACCAGCCCACCTGGAATCGTTCTGGTTCTACCAATTACCTATTACCTATTGCCTGGTACTATCATGCATCAACCAGACGAATGTCCTGTTTTTCTCCACAGTGACAAAACCCCTAGATTGTTGACCCAGTAACTAGATATAAAGCATGAAATGAAATGTGAAATGCACACCCTCCTGTGTACAGACATCCCTTTTTTCATCATTAGGATGACCTGTTTCCTCTTTACAATTCCCTGCCCAGCTGTTCATTCATGTCTAATCTTCCCTGCTCTCTTCCTTGCTCACATGCATTCATTTGCCGTTAATTGACACTCAGGTTTTCATTGTCACTTCTCATTTCACCACAATATATTTAAGATCACCAGTTTAATTTGTCCTCACCTGGATCCTCTGTCTTCATTTGTTAACTTATTGATCCCAGGATTTATTCTCATATACTCAGTCAAGCCTTGTAAGTTCTTATCAGTGCTGCACCAGTTACTTTGAAATAGTAATCTGATTGACTACTGATTACTCCTTCTAAAAGTAACCTAGTTACTTTACTGATTACTTTATTTTAAAAGTAACTGCCTTAGATTACAAGTTACCTTTTTGGTTACTTAAGACTCCAATAACAATAACACTGCGAATAACACTCCCCACTGCCTCAACATAAAAACAGTAACCGGTTCTGCCAATACTCACTTTACCAGAAGAACATTTTAACAGTAAGGCCAAAATTATACTTGCCTTTTAACCTCAGGTTGACACAAGCAACAGGCTGTGTCTTAGGCACACACTAGGGGGCAGAGTACAGAACTTAGACTCAGACTTGTAGGGTGGAAACAAAAAAACATGGAGACTGTTTAATTTTTAGATTATGGCAGCAGAGTCATAGACGGTATGTAAGACCATATTTACTGGTATTGTTGCTTGTTTTCCTACTACTTTAGCCGCATATGACCCCTTGTACCAAATATATCTTTTTGCTTAAGAAACTCACAAAAATAGTAACACCCAGTGGCTTTGACATGTTAGATTGGTCGTTATTGAAAAAGTGGTCATGTTAGGAGTAATGCACTACTAAGTAACACGTTACCGGCATCATTGTTTCTTATTTTACCTTTATTAAATTAATTGTATCTAACATATCACACATTTGAGAACACTTTCCTACATTAAAAAATGACAACAAAGAACAATTAACACAATTCTTCACAGCACAGTATAAGATATAAGAACTTAAAAGAATATACACTAAATAAGCCCCATAAATGTTACAATATATATAGTGGAATGTATAAAACCAAACAATATAAAATATTGATAATGTACAAATAAAATAAAGAACAGTCTAAATTGTACAAATCCTTCATCACACAAATTACACATAAATGAAAATATAATCAATACACTATTGCACTAAGAACAGAAAGCACCAACTAAAACCTAACCTTTCTGGCCTTCCTTGATACAAAATCATGAATCATGGCCTCTGCAGACCCTCCAGCAGCCCATGCAAGTAATTCTCCTCAATCCTGAGTGAGTTGTAGCCCAGGTCGGCCGTCTACGAATGCTGGGGACACTTAGTGAAGCCATGGGGACTACGCATCTACATCACCAGGATCACAGTCGGAATCTTCCTCGTTCCTGTGGCTGTGCTCAGGAACCTGAAGTACAAGATCCGGAGGAAGAGCACAGACATGATTCGAGGCCTCCAAGGTGGATCCTGGGCAGGAGCTCATTGAATCAAGTCTTTACTATCTCCCATGCTAAATTACGTACGGTCTTGACAACGTTTGTGATTGTTGTGGCCTAAGTGGGGTATTGGGCTGTTTCACCGTGCAGCTGTAAGAATAAAAATGCTTCATGTAAAAATACCATTCAGATTACTCTGACCTGATCAAACTCATTCAGATCAGAATTTCATTCTGATTGAGAGGGGTGGTTTATTCCGATAGCTAATCCGTTCGTGGTGCATGTTAACTCTTATTCCGAATGTAGGTAATTCCTGTGCATAGCTGTTAAGTAAGGCATAGACGTACAATACGTCAGCCCATAGGCGTCATTTTATTCTGGGACGCCGGGGACATGTCCCCAGCAATATTTATGATTGACAGGTTTGTCCCCAACAAACCTGATGCATAAATTTTTACTGACCTAACAGCTACTTCTGCTCCCAGCAGTTTCCGCATCAGTATCTAAACAGAATATTATTTAATTCACTCCATTCCAGTTTCTTATGCAGTCATGTTTCTTTCTGCTCATATGCTACAGTAGAGCTTAAGATCTTTGCCCACACCCGACCGGGTTCAGGCTTAATTTCTATCATTGTCCACGGTCTTGGCTCGGGCTTTAACGGTCAGCTGATCGTCTCTTTTTCATGATAATTTATAATTAAGCGCTGCAGTGGGCCACTAAAATCATTCCGAATCTACCTGTCAACATGTTCCCGGCACACCGCATGCATCATGATGTGAAAGACCCACTCCTCTCAAATCAAAACAGAAAACATGCTCTGACTGCTGAGCTGAGCTCTCACAGAAAAAAAAAGTGTAAATGCATTATTATCCCAAGTTGTAAGTTGCAGAAGTCTGCTAAATTTATACAGCAGCTCCCTGATGCCACAAGTCAGAATCTCCTGAAATATAGAGGAAGCGGCCAAGAGCACACACAGAAACGCATGCAGGCAAGAGAGACTTTTACACAACAGAAGCATTGAAAGCTTCATATAGCTGCAGACTAAACAAAAAGATTATAAACCAATATGCCTTGAAATTATTGCTATTTATTTATCATTCTAAGCTTCAGATAACAGGCCTATTTGACAAGAGTTTCAAACATTTGTCCAGTAAATTGAAAACCTGCCGGTCAAATTGCCTTAAAACATAATAATTGTAAAAATTAAAGATGACTACTTGGCAGATTTCCCCTGTTGCTGGTTATTTTTAGAACCCCCACAATGAAAGAGGGACCATTGTAAATTAAATTGAATGGGTCTGGTTTCTATACTGCGGGTGGGTAGCAAGGAACAAAATATTAATGTAATATTTTTGCTTGCTTAAGACTGCAAAAGATAATGCTGACAGACTGGATTTGTGTAGAGAGCATACCAGAATACTACTTTGCGCTGAAGGCGAAAAATTCTTGCTATCTCTGCATCCAGCTACCAGAGAGAGACGCTTCTGTGATGCAGGAACGGAGAACCAGGGAGTGGACAATATTTCCATCAAAGTTGGAAAAAAAATCAAAAAGGAAAATAACTAGATCCATTAGTGAAAGTAGATAATAGTGCAGTGATTAGTCTTTCATTATTTGCATACTGCAGCTGAAATGTATACTGCGCTGAAACCAAACACAGTCTGGCTGTATGTAGATTTTGAAGCGCTGGATGGAGAGATGGCGACAGCATTGCATCATCAGCGCAACTTTGGGAAAACATTTTCCTCTTCGGGACTCTTAAACAAAACACAACATCAATATTGTCTCACTCCCAGTCCGCTTGCAATAAATAAGCTTCCCTCCGGAGCCGTGAAATTCAATTTGGGTTTTTCCCACCTGAAACTACTTTATGCAGATCACCCACAGGTAGCTGCCCTATTGGAGGACTGTCAGCTGTAAGTTAATTTGGAAGTTTGTCCACACAGAACGGGGTTGGGGTTGCAAAAGGAGCATTTTTATTGTTGATGCTGATGATATGGAGGACAAACACACCCTCAGCAACCACAGCATCCCCGGCAGGAATCGAATCCAGGACCTTCTAGCTGTGAGGTGAGCTAAGCTACCAGCTTGGGTTTTAAAGGTTTTAAAGGTTGAATATGGAACATAGGAACCAAAGCGACATCTTGTGTGCCGAGGTTGTAGTTGCAGTAACAAAACGCCGTCTGGAGGCCAGTTCTGTCACCCATGTTAATACCATAACCAGCCAGCATCATGTCCAGTGACGAAACTTAAGGAAATTTTTGTACGAATAAGTTTAAAATAATAGACAAAAAATAATTATAACAAAATATGGGTGAAAGGCAACAGTACGTTTTTGTACCTGTCCTCTCTGCATCTTATTTCGGTAGCTGAGTGGTGTCCTCCACTCCTCTTGGTGATGTCCTCTATAAAAGTCATAATTTATAGAACTTAGAGTAAACATAGAATTTACATAAATATCTGACAGATTTAACAGCGTGTGTATTTGACCGAGGTGTATGGTTGGAGACATATGTTAATTCAGAAAACTAGCTAGAATAATATAATCACCAAACTGAACAAGTGCTCCATTTTCTAAAATAAATGCCTCGTTGCTCCAGGCAGTTGTTTACAATAGTATTTGGCAACCCACAATACCGCGTTGCTGTTGGCTGGAAAACGTAAATATAAACACAGTGCGGTGGACGGAAAAAGGATTGTTTTTTAATGATTTTAGGTTAAATATAACGTTTTAAAGAGATAGCTTTTAAGAAAAATGTCCCACATTCTACTTTTAATAACTCTCCCAACCAACAGCCTATTGGTGACGTTTAAAAAGGAAAACAGTTAAACCTATGGCTTTTAACTTTATTAAATAGTTTATTTAACAGGGACAATGCAGTATAACATTGCTACAGTTTCATGCAGCCGATGCTCTACATATAGGCTTCTAGCCAAAGGCTAATTTGCAGCCCCAGTCCTTGGTTAGGCTTTTCTATAAAAAAAAAAAATATATATATATATACATAAAATGAAAAACCAAATAAAATAGAATAAACAGCTGACACTATATACAACTATCAATGTTCACATATCTGCTTTTGTTTGAACCACTTTTTCATTTTTGTTTGAAATATATTCAACTGTGTCTGCATTTTCAATTCAGCTGGCAAGCTGTTCCATAGCAGTGTACCTTGAACTGAGAATGTAGATTGTGCAAATTTAGTTTTTCTCTGTGGTACTACACAGTTCTGTGTAGTTGCACCTCTTGTAGTGATCCCCCTACTACTCTGTTTTGATATTAATTTGCATATAACTTTTGGCGCAAGATTATTTAAACATTTAAAAAACATTTTAGTAAGAGATGAATTTATAAAATTTTCAAAACTAAGCAAACTATATTTTTGTAAAACGTTACAGTGGTGCCATCTGGTTGGTTTCTTATCCAAAACTTTTAGTGTTTGTTTATATAAGGATCTAACAGGTTTAATAGTCAGTTGAGAAACCTGACTCCAGACAGTCACACAGTAAGATAAGTGTGAAAAAATCATTGCATGCATGTATAACTTGGCTGCTTTCAAGGATATATATGGTCTAATCATGTAAAAACAATTCAGATTTGTTCTGATTGTTCTACACACCTTCTTAACATGCATATCAAATTTCAAATGAGAATATAAAATAACACCTAAATATGTAAAATGAACTTGAATTGATTTAATAAAGATGTGATTTTCACCATGTTTATACTCTCCAGTGCATATTGTAATGAAACATGAAACGGATGAATACTTAAAGGCTAAATAAATATATAATATCTGTCCCCAGCAATCCTCAAACCGCATTCAAGTTTCTAATTATGTCCCCAGCAATTTAAAAAATAAACCGACGCCCTTGCATTGGCCTAAAAAGATACAGCGATTCAGTTTGTATTTTGTGTACATAAGAATGAAAGCTTGTGGATGTAAATCCATGACCAGAAAAAAGAAAAAAAGCACGCTCTGAAGAGCATCGTAGTCCTCCATTTCAAATGGGCGCCGCCATGTTTGCTTACAAAGTCTATTTCTTCTTCTAAAGCCATTTCTAGTGTTTTAGATAGTTCTGCGCATGTCAAAATGATTTATTCAGACATGTAGCAGAAGTAAACGCTTGTGATAATCAGATAGATTTCTTCAGGGTCCATGTAAACAGTCTAATTCTAATCCAAACTAACAAGTAACAAGAATTATGAAAAAAAATTTAGGGATTTTAACAAATGACTCAAGAGAATGGATGCAATGGAGATGAAGATTCATCATCTCGAAATGAATGTGGAAGTAAACAGTGAATATGGAAACCAGATAAATCTATCTAAAATTGAGAAAGAACTGGCAGCTCTGTTTCAATCGAGCTTTGGTCCATTTTTTTTTTAAACAAGACAGAGGACAACATTGCTTTCTCAGTCAAAATAAGGCACTTAAATTGAAAGACCCCCATTTGCAATGGGATGAAGAATAGCCTGCTTTAAAACACCTCTACCTGAGCTCTGAAGAAGAAAAAAAACCCGGGGAAAGACACCTGACAGAAGGGATGAGTTAACTAGTTAAATCAGATCAAAGCCAATGTTAGGGATAATCTTCTAGTCAGGTTGGGTTGCTCAGACTCAAATGCAGACAAGCAGGTTTGTGGTAAAGGCATAGTTTTAATAAATTAGAACAGAAACTTACAGCAAGGCAGTGAGCAAGATGGGGACTGGGAGAGAAGGTATAGACATGGGGAGTGATGACAACAAGCTGGCAGAGGACAGCAGGGACACTACGGTATTTAAAGGGCAGGACAACAATTAGAAGAATAATGAGGGAAAACAGGAAACAGCTGACGACAAATAAGACACAAACACAGGGAGACTGGGAGTGATGTAGACAGGGAGGAAGTGACACCGCAACAGTACCCCCTCCTCAAAGGTGCGGAGGTGCTTGGTGCACAAACTAGAAAGGTCAGACCAGGGTGGGAGGAGGGGGTCCAAGATGGTAGCCAGTGAAGCCGCTCTTTGTAGGAGATGGATGTTGGCATAGTGGAGTCTGGAAGTTGTGAGGAGCATCACTTAGTGCAATCACTCAGCACAAAACTGTGTGCGCCGCAAAGATTTTGCACTAGTGGCTTGTCATTTATTTGCAGGTGACCTGCTAAGACTGCGTGCGCAATTCATGACAGGCGCAAGAGCACTATTCAGATAATGACTTTGCATCTGCAGCTTGCCTGTCCCATTCTCTTGGCCACAGCCAGAGAGAAGAAGAATAGGCGCAGTGGATTCATTATGCTTCTTTGGCAAAAAAATAAAATAAAATAAACAAAGGGAGAAAAATGACATAGGCCTAAATATCTACTCTGTGCTTGTTAGGACGTTAATTACTGTTAGGCTACATTGTGTCCTGTTCATGTGTGTTTCCTGCTTTCACCTGGAAATGTTTAATTTGTCAGAGTTAACTCTCAATGTAGATATTTCCTTATTTACTTATAACCAGTTAACAATAGAAATGGAGGGTCTAAATTGTGCTCAGTGAAAGTCATTAATTAGAAACAACTTCCCTGACTGAAATAGCAGCTTAAGAAAAGCTAACTCTATGCAAAACTATTGGGATAGTTCTTCTGAGTTGTGAGTATTATTACTTGCTGTTGCAAGTAATAAGACCAAGGATAAGACCAAGGATTTTTTTCACGGCCTGTATTGATTCATTCAGTCTTACAACTCCAGGTTTATACAAATTTGGTTACTACCATTAACATATCAATAATCCAAACCCTTGAGTTGGGAAGCTGAGTATTTTATTGTCCTTATCATTTGTGAGGGAAAAACAGATCTAAAAGGAACTTGTACAACCTCATAAACTTCTGTTTCCTGACATCCTCACAATAAGCCTTAAGTGCCCCGCAATCAATCAATCTGTATTTATAAATCGTTTTTCATACAAAAAGATGTAGTTTAAAGTGCTTTACCGAATAAAAATTACCCCACACATATCAACCCCAAGAATTTAAGCATGAACACATTTATACCCCCCCCCCCCCAATCCCATCCCCATATCCGGATGCACTCAGGAGTACCATTAAATGAACATTAAATTAGACAATAAAATGGACATTGCGGCATGTACAGATGAGCCAGGTTAGGTAAGAAAGCTATGGTAGCTGGACTCTAGGTTGTGCTGATCTGTGAGTGTCTATTCATATGAAACAAAGTTAACAAACCCATTTTATTTATTTTTTTCCAGAAACCCTCTTTTTTTTTTGTTGGGCTGTCAAACAATAATAAAAAAATTCTCCATGTTTAACATTTAATGAGAGATATAAAACAAATTGAAATAATTAAAAAAACAAAACAAAAAAATAACAGGAGGAGCACCATTAAAGATTGAGATCCAGCAAATAAAGATTGTGTGTAATTCAAAGTTTTGGATTATACAAAGTCGCTTCTTACAGGTTTAACATACTCAGTCCATTTTTACCAGATTTTGTAGAAAGTGTCTCTTTGGATTCTAATGGAGAATGTGAGTTTTTCCACTGTGTAGATATCTTGAATGACATCAATCCATTCTGTTATTTTTGGTGGTCCCGGCTTTAGCCACTTCTGGGTTATGGCCTTTTTATCCAGAGCAGTTGTTTATCCGTTTTTCTCCAGGTTGTTACATACACATTAGTTAAATACAAATTTTCACAGTCACAAAGTTTCTCACTACCAAATACATTATTAATATGCTCGCATATTTGGAGCCATTAAATTCCCATAACTGGACAATTCCAAAATATGTGGAAATGGTTTATTTGTAAAGAGTTACAGAGTCTCCAGCAGGTGGCACTATTTCCCTGATATTTTTGCTTGTTTGGTGTAATGAAGAAACTGACCACATTTTTCCAACAAAATTCTCTCCAAGTGTTTGATTTTGCAGAGTTCCATTATATTCAACAAATTTTCTCCCAACTTTCATTCGATATTTGTACAATAATTTCTGTTTCCCATCTTTTTTATGTATTCTGTGTTGACCTCCTTACCTTGTTGAGTGGCTTTGTAAAGTTTTGATATGATTTTGTGTTTAAAATAGTATTGATCAGTGTGAGGACAATCTGTAAGACCCTCATTTCTTTTTCAATCCATAGTTTTATGTTTTGGTCAAAGTGGTGTTTAACTTGTAAGTATCTGTAAAAATCGGCCTAATTTATGTTAACGTTGTAATGTTTCCAAGCTCATAAATGCCGCCTTTTGGATAAATGAGTAACGGGTGGTGATCCCTTTTGAAATCCAGCTCTTAAACCTTGTATCCAGGACATTTAGTCATAGGCACACCACCGTAGAATTTTTGACAATCCCTCCAATTTGCATGTTTGTAGAAATCTGTTCCACGATTTTAATAGGGAATAATACATAAATCATCAGAAAAATTAGTTAAGGTTTGCAATTTCTTGTCTAATAGTATGGTCATAATTGGTATACCTCTTAACTCAGTCCCTTCTACTTCTTTCCAGCCTGCATTATAAGCAGGGAAACATTAACATATTAAAGGTCTCAGTTGGGCCACGTAATAATAATCTCGGAGAGAGGGCAGACCCATTCCACCCCTTTACTTACTTAATTGCATTGTTGAGAACTTTATCCTAGCTCTTTTCTCTTGCCAAATATATTTTGCCAGTATTCTATCCCACTCATCAAACTGTTTTTGAGTTATATGGATTAGGAAACATTGAAAAAGGTATGAAAATCGAGGAAGGAGGATCATCCTAATTGATTCCACTTGAGAGTGGAGAGATAAGAAGGGGACATTATTCCAATGCTGTAATTTAAAAAAAAAAAGCCATTTGTAAGGGACCGTAATTAACGTCAAATAATCTAACTGCGGCTTCTGTTAAAATGGTCCAGAGGTATTTCTTGCCAATGGCATCCCCTCTTCATTTGTATACATTTTTAATCTGGGGTTATAATTTAGTTTTAGCGCTTGTGTTTTATTGATATTGATTTTATAACCTGAGTAAGTGCCAAAATCATTCATAATTTTTATTAAATTAGGTATTGATTTAGTAGGGTCGGTCAGAAATAATGTATCATCGGTGAATAATGCAAATCTTTTTTCCCCAGATTCTAAGGTGACACCTTTAATTTCCGTGATTTGCCTAATGTGTTGTGCCAGTGGTTCTATAAAAAGTGAAAAGAGTAAGGGTGAAACTCCACAACCCTGACGGGTTCCTCTCTTCAAATCTATCTTTTTGGATAAATCTCCATTTATCCTAATCCTAGCAGTGGGTTTGTCATATAGTGCCGAAAATACTTCAATGGTATCAGGGTGGAAGGCGAATGCAGGCATAGTTTTATATAAAAATTCCCATCGTACTGAATCAAACATGAAGCCGAAACCTAACCTCCACCAATAGGCGGCACGCCAACGACCGTCGTTAAGACATGGAGCACAAAGGATCCAATGACATAATGATTCTTGTTCAAGAGGTTAAATAGCTGAGTCTCCACACCAGTTAGTTGGACCAGTCCCAGCCTGGTCAGCGGCGAGCATGAACTGATGAAGACTCTTGGATAAGAGGTGAAACGTCTTCAAGACAAATTACCAAGTCCAGTTGCGTTTGATTGAAATTTCCTTGAGATAACCATGACCTTTATGAATGAGAATATTCACAGGCTTACTGAATCAAACACCTTTTCCGCGTCAAAGCTTAGTAATACTGTTTCCAATTTGAATTGCCTGATATGTTTTAGGATCAGCAGTGTTTTTCCTTATGCTGTCTTGTGTTTGTCTTTTCCTAGGAGGGCAGGATCACTCTCTCTTCAATCACCCGTTTAAATGTTTCTAGTAACGTTGGGATCAGCTGATCTTGCATCCTCAGAATTAAATCCGTCAGCCCCTGGGGCCTTTCCATTTTTAGTAGTTTAATAGCAAGTGATATTTCTTCTTAAGTTATTTTAAAAATCATTCTCCTTCTCTTTACGCCCAAACCACAAACCCAACCACAACAACCAACCCACCACAAAAACAAAAACACCAACCCACAAACAAACCAACAACCAAACCACACCCAACACACCCCCACCCCCACACCCAACCCCACAAACAAACACACACAACCCAACACCAAAAAACAACACAAAAACACACCCTGTTGGCTCCTAGTTCCCATGCGATCGGCACTCGCTTCCGAGAGTGTAGGGGCGCCAACATTTACCCCGGCGGGAAGTTTTCCAAAATAAAATCAGAGCTGAGAGACAGAGAGTGAAATAATGCACAGACACAGAATTTCTGTTTCACACTCATACACATCTGCAGATGGAGAACAGTCAGAACTGAGTTGAACTGAACTGAACTGTCGTATACAGGGGTGTACCATTTTTATTAAAGAAGAACAAAGAACGTAGTCACATGTCTATTCTCCTCCCCCTAGATTTTATTACACCAAACGTTTATTCTCAAGGTTTCCTGAGTTATCGCTGTAAACGTCCGGTCTGTTTATGACTGTCTACTCTCTACTCTGTTTCTTATCTCCGCATCCCACTTTTACAACGTGCAATACCTTAGCCTAGAGTTTTACGACTTAAAAGCTTCCCCCATAAACCATACTTGACAAACATTTCTTTACTATCATGCAAGCTAATAAAAACAGACTTTTACTTTCTGAATACTAACTAAAGATTATATAAACATATTCAATACGAGACTGTTATATAAAGTAGCCCTAAAAAAATATCAATCACGACACGCCTCAAACAAGGAACCAGAGGGCGGGGACAGCCAGTTGAGACATCACAGAGGAGGGAAGGACCACCATCCTGCACCTGCTTCTCCTCCAGGTTAAGGTAGAAACAGAAGGCTGCTCCCGGCGCCTCCGTGCAACAACCCCAGCAACCACCGATGGCTCGCCAGGATCCAATGACAACGGTGGTGGCCCAGCAGGCTGAGAGGAGTTTCTCAGCCCGGTCTGTGGTGGAGACGGTGTATCGCCAGAGCAGCAAGTGCTTAAGCACGCCGTACCTGGGTTGGGGGGTCCTGGAGGAGAGACATCGTTCGCAAACTGTGCCTCTATGTGGAAAAACCACGAAGGTGGATCATGTAGCCAAAAGTCTGGGATCTTCACAGCCACGGAAAAAGAAGCCGGGGATGCGGGTGGATGTTCCACGCCAGCAGGCATCACCTGAGAGGAGCTGGCTTCACCTTTGGACATGTTCAAAAAATGGGGTCACCAATGTGGAGAAATGAAAGGCTAGATCCTATGAGCTTGTTTAATCAACTCCAACTGAGCCATAGAACAGAGCTAAGTTAGAGCAGTTGCAACATTCGCGCCACAACCAACTTGAACAATTTTGAATTAAAACATAAACATTTTTAAATGTTTACTATTGTAACTTTCGGTAGTTTTAGTGTAGATAAGGAGTCAGTTTCATTAACATTTTGTAATTGAGGTTGGGAATATAATTTACGATAATATTCTTCGAAGTATTGCTGTATTTTCCCCTGATCAGTTTCAACTTGGTTTGTAACAGGGTGTTTGATTTTAGAAATTGTTCCCTCCGCCTGTTGTTTCCTTAATCTGTATGACTAAAGTCTCAACTAGCAAGGCTTTACCTCCAGTTTCGCAGTAGGCTACTGCTGTTCCATATATCCTGTGTGACCAAGGCATCAATCTCTTTCTTTGAATTTCTCTCTTTCAATTATCTTTAATTTATCAAATTCCTGTCGGGAGAAGTGTTTTTTCTGTAATTCTCTAACTTTATTTTCAAGGTATATACGTCTTTGATTATTCTGTTTCTTTAGAGTAGCCGAAATTGCAATTATCCTTCCCCTAATTACTGCTTTTAATGCATCCCAAAGTATCCCAGGGGAGACCTCCCCCTTGTCATTTAAGTAGAATTCAATTTCAAACTTCAAATTGTCTCTGATCCCCTTGTCATTTAAAATATTTGTATTTATTCTCCAAAGATTTGACTTTGCCTTTAAGCTCTGGTGACAAATATACTGGGTTATGATCTGACAATATGCATGAGCTGAAATACGTCCGTTTTAAACATAAGGAAAATATTTTTTCTTGAGTACCCATTATGTGCCCCGGAGCATTAAGTGTATTCACAACATATCGGGTTTTTCTCCCTCCATATATCTATAATACCCATTTCTTTCATGTACATATTTATGTATTTTTCTCAGATGGTTAGGGTCTAAATTGCCTTTTGAGCTGTCAATTCTTGGATTTGAGCGAATATTAAAGTCACCCCCACATATTAATATGCCTTGACTTTTTGTTGAGATGGTTAGTAGTACATGTTTTAAAAACTGTCCAATTACTGCCAGTTGGGATGTAGGAAGTAAACAAACTGATGATGATTCACTCTATTTTGCCTATTATTATAATGTATGTACCTTCATTATCTTTATGTTCAGATATGTATTCAAAGTTTTTTATCAATGCATCAATGTTGCTACTCCTCCAAATTTTCCCGAACTATGTGTGGAATCCATTTTATTTTATTCAGCATGTTCAATATCGTTTAGATTCTTGTATGTAAGCTATCTGTACATTTTCTCTCTTCAACTGTGTGAACATTTTAGATCTCTTGATTGGGTTGAGTATGCCATTTATATTTAGTGCAACAAGCTTTAGGGAAATGCCAGACATCTTAATGTATTCACCTTATATGACAAAAGAACCCGTGGTGCTCCTCCATATCCTGCCCAGAACAGCAGAACAAGAATATCCCAAAAAGGAGAACAATTAAAACAAGTTATGAACATGTGAGAACCCCGAAAAAAATAAAAATAAAAAAGGGTGAGGGAGGGAAAAAAATTAAGGTGTAAAAGGACTTCCTAAGTGGGGGCTCCTGCTGTGCAACCCTGCCTAGCCCCAGAGGGGGGCCCAAAGACAATTCTTCCAGCTGAGGACAGTGAAGGGATCTTTGTTAGCAGATAGTATCTTAAGAGCAGTCCTGTGGAACCTGCAGTTATACAATTTAATCAGCCCATATTCTTTTCAAATGCCCCAAACCAACCCCCCCCCAAAAAAAACTGAAAGTGGCTCAGTTTATTATTCAGATAGTTACCCCGCCAGGGATGGTTCTCCAGCATGTTCAGATCTTCTCCTTGTAACTGGAGGGTCGGACCGGACCGCCGTCCCCTCGGAACGGATTGCGAGTGGAGCGGCTCCAGGTGATCTGCAAGATTCTCGCCTTTAGTGTAGTCGTGGTTGGCGCAGGCGACATCCTGATCGCGTAGCCTCTCTTGATGAGCTCTTCCGTCGCTTCTCTGGCTGACTCGTAGATTGTAGTACCGTCACTCTGCATCACCTGTAGTTTAGCTGGGAATAATGTCTGAAACTTCACCTGTTTCTCCTTCAGCACCTTACGGATCTCAGCATATTCCCTGCTCTTAGCAATAATGGGTGGCGCGAGATTGGTCGAGATTCATATGGTTGCTTCTCCATTCAAATCCTTTTATCTGCCATGCCATCCGCAGCAGCGTCTACTTCTTTCTGTAGCTCAGGAGTTTGACTATTATGGAGCGAGGTGGTGCGTTCGCTGTTGGCTTAGGCCCCAATGAACGGTGGGCTCTTTCAATTTGCAGGTTTTGCATTTCTTCGGGTAGCTGGAGGCATTCGTGGAGTAGCTCGTCAACAAATGAAATCATGTTAACAGATTCCTTTTCGGCGTCTTCGAGGACTCCGTAGATTCTAAGATTTTCACATCTGCTGCGGCTCTCCATCTCGGTTAGCTTCTCGTCTTGCCTCTCGCATAGTTTTAGCATCTCCAAGGCTAATTCTTCTACCGTCCGTATTTGTTCCTCCGCCTTTTCAATTCGGTCCTCCGCCTCGTCCAATCTTTTAGCGATTTCTGCTCTGTCGAACCTTAACTCTTCAAACTGTTGTCTGTTTTCTTGTCGGATTTGTTTCAGTTCTTGTAGAATCCACCATTTTTAACTGTCCTTAGTGTTAGCAGCTAATATTCACCTTGTCCTATGAGTGTACAAATGAACCACAACTCGTCTTTGGGACAGATAATCAGTGGTGGTGTATCACCTTCTTCTGGAAAGTAACAGTCTAGTTAAATAATCAACCTGAGTTGGGCTTCTTGCCGATATTTCTCGGGTTCGTCCGGGAGCTCTTTACTGTGCTGCAATGATGGTGGGTGTTCCAACTGGAAGTCTAAAAAACACATGTTATTACTCATTTTGTCGTCTACACTGACAAAGACCTGATTTTTGATAATGCTAAATTAATAGGTTTGGTGGTCGGTAGCAGGTCTTTCTGAAAGGTAATCAATTTGATATTTAGATGTTATGATTACGTTTAGCTTTAATCTTATGATTTCCCCTGGTTGTAATCACCATTATACTACCTTCAGGGTGAACGATGGGTCTAAAATTAATGTCCAGTTCCCTCTATATCAGAAGTTTCTTATCAGTTGTGGTAGAGGATAAATACATAAACCCTAGGGGCCTGGTGTAGTCCAAGTCTTGGAGTTGGCTGGGTTCCAATTGTAATTTGAATTTTCAGTATGTCAGAGGAAGTTTTAAAGGGAGATTTATTTGGTGATGAAAAGTAGGATGACGTTGGAGAAGAGCACTCTGTTGTAGCAGTGTGACATTTAGCAGATATGATCCAGTTTGTGTACCTGTAAGTGCACCCATCGAAACCATTCATAAAGTCATGTCTTAATCAGGATTGTTGCTTCCTAGATCATCCAGATACGTTCCTTCTTGTCTGATGGTGACTGCTAGCTACAGTAAACATGATATTCTCTTTTTGCTATGACTTTCCAAGCTTCTTCCCTTTCAGTCTATCCTTGGCCCAAATTTGGGAATTCTCTGGCCTGCTCACTCTTCCAGACCTTGCAGCTCCCAAAAATCCACACAAATCTTCTGTCATTTTAATCTTATATATCGGGGGAAAAAACAAAGAGAGAAGGCTGACAGTGAACCTGCAGAAAAAAATCATTATCATTACCGTCATGCAGTCGACAGGAAACCAAACAAGTGAACAGGGCTGTTGCTGTGTAATTTATATCAATAACTGTTGCTTGCAGCAGTCGGGTCAGCAGCAATCCTCCAGCGTCGTCTCCTTTGTGCTGTGTGTAGGCGGCAGTGAGGGATACAGTCACCATGGTTACAAGAATACTGGGAATGGTGAACAGAAAATTTCTTAGCTTTGTCTTTCAAGTAAAAATATCCTTTTTTGTAAAAAAATTGAGAAAACTTGTAAAAAAAAATGTGTTTGCAAGATTAAATCATGCTCAGTCCCAAGGAAATAGGTTTGATTTTGAGATTGGTGGGGTCACAAAAGTTCTCCAAGGCAGCATTCGTGAAAGTTGACATTTTTTGCATTAACAATCATAATTTCACAAATTTGCAGATGTTATAGGTTAAAGTAACTAATGAAAGACAAGAAGACAAATTTGAAAGGTTCTAATCTTTGCTCTAGTGCAGGGCTGGAGTGCAAATCCACATCATGTCAATTAACATCAACAACATGTTATGTGTAAATGTAAATGTGTTTGTCACTAACAATCAAATACAAGCACATAATTGCCCAGTGGTTGCTAGATATAAGGCTCTGATTTTAAAGCCAGATGGGTGAATCATTGTTGTTAAGATCATCATCATAGAAACGTTTTTTAACTGCTATGTTACATTCTGTGTGTGAAGGATTGTTTTATTCTAATGTTTAAACTGTTTTTATCATGTAAAGCAGTTTGTGTTTCTGTTTACATGAATAGCTCTTTATAAATACATTTGATTTGATCTGTCACAGTGCTGAATCTCATGACTAACTCATCCAGCATTATTTAACTTCACCTGTAAATATCCAGCTTCTTTTTCTGCTTCTCCTTCTCGTCTACCTCCTCCAGCCTCTGTAATTTCATCTATTCCAGACTCTCCTCCTCTATCTCCTCCAGCTTCTCTCCCTTCATCTGCTCCAGCCTCTCCTTCTCTACCTCCTCTGGTCTCTCCTTCTCCATTTCCTGCCGCCTCTCTGCTGTCCATCACCTTACAAAAATATGTTGATGCATGACAAACTGATCAGGGATGGAATGATCATAGAGTTTGATGGTGAAGTTATTGCCTGAGCAAAAAATGCCTTTACTTTCACACTATTATTATGTCTAATTTATTCCCCCAAAAATACGGATACATAAAATCACATGATCATCTACAACATGAGGTTTTATTCTATTTACACCATACATTTTATTTATGTGTTTTCAAACAGTTGCTCTTTTCTACACTAATACAGAATAGAAAACGATTTTAAGCTAATTTTAATCTTTTTGGCATATTCTATTTTAATATTTTAATTTAATTCGAATTTGAAGTAACTTACACTTTGACTCCTAAAGAACTCTCTTATATCGAGTTTTCTTTTCTTGGACATCTTTCAAATTCTACACCACACACACGCAAACAGACACAAACACAAAGTGTAAATGACAGCAGTAAAATCCAACTAGCTGACGTGACCCGGACAGAACAAATGCTAAACGTGGTGACAACTTTACACTCGCAGGTGCCTTTCATTCAGCCCATCTAGTAGTTGTAGCCTGAGATGTTAACAGACGTTCGTCAAGCTGATTTTACCACTCTGAGTTATAAAAACAGATAGAATTACATCGGGACGGCCAATCACATTTAAGTTAGCGAGAACCTGACAGCCAATCAGGAAGCGATATTTAGGTGAGAGTTGGGATTTCTAGCAGAGACCTGCATTTAACCCTTTGTGTACCGTGATCATTGACTAAACACTAGGGACAGCGGTTAGATTGACAGTGACGACACAGGCTCAATATTGGTAGGGACGTGTCCGTACCGTCCCTACCCAATTCTATGCCTTAATTCACAATGCAATTCACAATGTGGATTTGTCTGAACTCATGCTCTTTTATTTCTAAATAAATTAATGTTAATGAAAACAGGAGAGGTCTGAACTGAAATTCTAGTCTGAAGGACTCATGCAAAGAGAGTAATCTGTGCCTGAAGGCGCAAAAAGAGATAACGAAAGCACTGCAGAGTATGGGTTTCTGGATGTGTGTGTGTGTGTGTGTGTGTGTGTGTGTGGGTGTGTGTGTGGGTGTCGGTCAGTGTTTATGTGAGGTGTTGAAGGGCACTCTCAAGGATTTTCAGTGTTTCCTGTAAAACAGCTATGATTTATTCCTCTTCCCCCTGAGCTGACAGCCAGTGTGTGTGTGTGTGTGTGTGTGTGCTTGCAGATACAGTTTTTCCCTCCTCCAACTCCATTGAAAAACAGAAAAGCAGAGTTGCCGTTGTCTGTGTTTACTTGGATCTACGTATTTCTGCACCTTATGGATAAAGGTGTCAGTTTTAAATCAAATGTGGAAACAGCACCCTGAGTCTCATGCACCTGGTGCCTCTTTTCCATTTTTTCTCAACACGTGTTTCTCAATTCATTTGGCAACAATAGAAAAAAATAAGAACAATGAATCTTAACTATTTTTACATAGGTCCTTTAACATGTCTGCAGTAAATGACATCTATTTCAGATTCTGATTATTAGTTCTGCATGTTTGGATAGAGGATGATGTCATGTAAAAGCATGTAGGAGGCAGGACTCCTTATTTGGTATTATCAGCTTCTTGTTGATCAAGTTTTTACTGAGTGGAGGATTTCTAGTGCTTTGCTAGTGTATTTTTTTTCAAAATTTTCCATGCTACAAACACAGATTTAAGGGTGTTCTATTGGGATTTTATTTGAAAGATAAATGCAAATTAGGGCTTAATTGTGCCATGGAAGGGAAAGGATGAAGTTTTTCACTTTCTGTTTTACAAATTAAAAAGGAAACAAATGGGGTTGAATTCGACAACCCTGAGTAAATGCATTGAGACTTTCCTTTTGCTTTATTTATACCTGAAAGTCTTTTTGGAGTTGTCTCTAAAAGCTTTCCAGACTGAAAGTCTTGCAAATTCTTTCTATTAAAACAGCTTAAACTGGGTCAGATTAGATGGGTATGTAAACCAAAAACTTTCCTTTTGGTCTTATCTGACCAGAACACTTTTTTTCACATGTAGAGACAATTTTTGACTGTTGGGTGAAACAGTGGGAAAACTAAGCAGGTGATGTCAAACCATTCTGATAAATTGAAAAGCAATAAAAGAGGCAATATTAAATAAATAGGACAAAGGAAAATGTGAAACCTAACAACAAAATATAGGAAGGGAAGACAAAAAAGCAACTTAGCAGAATGTAGAGATTATTTCAAATCAAAGAGCACATCTGATGCTCTAAGCAAAGCCTTCTTTAATAAATGGTAGAGTAGATATTTGAGTCTGTTGTTCTATTCACTTTTGCTTTCATCTTATTTGAAGTGCCTAATAACAAAAGTCTGTATGTTTCATTCAAACCAATCGAATGTTATTAACTAGCCCTCCTACTCATAAACCAAACTCATTTCTGAGGATACACCCCTGTGTATGCTGCAGAACTTATGTTTATTTACGTCTCCCTTTTCCAGGGGTTGTTCCAGGAAGCTTGGTTAACTTACCATGTGTTAAACCCTTAAGTCTTGGTTAATCAACCCAAAACCTGCATAGCCAGAGTATGTTGGTTCCAGAACACCTGATAAGAATCTGGTTAATCAACCTACTCCTGGTAAACCCTGAAACACAAAGACCCTCTCAATGGATCACAGAATTCAAGAGTCACAAAGGAAACTGAAGAGAAAAAAAGGCCAGAATATCTCAAAGAAGTGGAGTTGGACGTACTAATGCTGACCTATGAGGAATTCAAGCCAATCATTATGAAAAAAATAGCAATAAAGCTAAAAAAAAAGTGTGTGAGAGTTTAAAGTCCAACTCATCTCCTAATCATCTTTTTTTGCTGGTGAGCTGTATAAATGAGTGTCTAATAGTTTGGTCTACATGCCCTTCATTATTTTCATTTTTTAGCACATTTTAGTAAAAAAAATATTAATTTTCTTCCACAAAAACATCGTTGCAGCGCCCTCTTCAGGTTAAAACGTTACAATGCCCTTGAATTTGAATAATATAGCATTCCTACTGGCTTAGCCTTATTGGAGACATCAGCCTTAAATATACTAACTCTCAACAATCTTTTCATTTATTCTTTTTCTACCCCTAATTCCCAGTTGCGGTCAAGTGGTGCTGGAGGATATGTGTTAGGGTTAGGGTTGGGATATGATGTATAGTTTAAAATTTGTTACTGTATGTTGGATAATTATTCAAAGTTTACTTTCTTTTGCCACCAATTTTTTGAGATTACAATAATATTGTACTTTGGGTTAGGGTTAGACATTGTTTAGCCATTAATTGACCTCTAACTTAATTAGATGTAATCCTTCTGGATCTAAAAGAACTCCTTCTCAAGTCAAAATGAAACACACCCCTCACCGAGCTGAGGAGTTGGCTCTGTAAAGGCTGACCAGTCGTTCATGGCTTTCCTGGAGACACTCCATCATCTTTCTTCCAGTGACTTTGTTAAATGGAAGTTTACAACATATACTAATATATTCCAATTAAACGACTATCACTGTTGTCAATTAATGGCATCTTAATGCACTTAGCAGTGGTCATTATTTCACAATGCAGGATTATTTTATTTAGCTGCATATAATGTGTTCTGCAATCTTATTTGAAATACTTTTACATGTTACTAATATGTTTGTGAAATAGTTTTTGATTGTTTGTAAAATGTATTGGGCTTTTTCCTAAAGTTTCTGGTTGACAAAATTCCAGTTAGTTTGACAAAATATAGTATAATCTGCGCTTCCGTGTCCAAAGGATCATCATTTAAAAGTTCATGCCACGCTCAGAACCTCTCTGGAACAAACATACCCAGAACATAACCTGGTACGGAGCAGGTTCAGAGATTAAGTTGCTATGATTAAATACCTTGAAAGATGCCTCCATTTTTGGACCCGAAAGTTGAGGTTATCCATAAAATTACCCTCAAATTTATCCGGTTATGTCACATAACCTGCTTTCTGGAACGGAGCGCAGGTAATTTCAGTGAGAGTTTATGCTCTTGATTTTTTAAAATAAGCTTGTTATGTTTGGGAAGATGTTCTGTTTATGTTTTCTTGACATGTCAATTATTTTGTGCAAGATTTTTTTTCCGACTAACTGGAGTATTTTTCAGCATCTAAGTTTGTGGTTATGTATGTGACATGTAGTGTATAAAGTAGGCTAATTTTGTGTGGTAACTGACAAGTAGGAGGGATAAATTGTCATTGATAAGCATTGTATGTATGGGCTTATTTTATACTTTTAGCATTGTTTCTTGATTAGCTAAATACTTTTGTGGATACTTACCTGTTGTGAAATTGATTGGGCCAGTTTAGGAGAAAAAAGTGAGAAAATATGTCATAGTTTTTCACCATATATGCAGACAATGAAAAAAAGGCTATATTATTGCGACATATAAAAACAGTAAATTGTTACAGTATTTTTGCTTCCAAAGATAAAGCTTTGTGTGTGTGTGTGTGTTTTGGTGTTTTAATATCTCCTTTTTAAGGCACAAGTAAGTAACATTATGCAGCCTCAGTCACTGTCCTGTTAGATCCATGTAACTATCAAGCTTACCACTGTCTTTTTGCCATGCAGTATCATCAAGATGCAAAAATGGGACAAAAAAGTGGAAGAGAGAACGTGTGTGTGTGTTTGTGTCATGGTTGGAGCTTATTTCAATCCAAGGTGCAAGCATGCGTCTGCTGTTTTTATATCAAATTCACTGTTTCATTTAAAATGTTTTGATTTGGGTGTAAGTGTGTCCAAGAGTGAGGAACACAGAGATGAAGAGGGAGAAAATGCAGACAAGAATCACAGAGTGAGGGAGAGGTCAGAGAAGATAAGGATGAAATGGTGGAGAGAAGAGCAGTGAACTCAAACCTGGCTGTTACTCACCATCAGTTCCGGAAGCCAAACCAACCAGATCCAAAATGAATTTCTAAGCAGTCCTTGCCCAAATATACACTGAGTTTTCAAACTCAGTGGTATCAGGAAGTTCCATGGCTCCATGTGTGTCCTGATGTTGAGGGTGTATTGTGCTTTCACTGGTCCAAAGCGTTTAAATCTGATGCGTCACATCTTGCCAAGAATGCTGATTCAGCATTCATTTCATCTGGGTTTAAAAGTTGGAAAAAAAGCCCTTGAGCTATTAACTGTGCATGAGAGATCTGATACCCACAAGACAGCCATAACAACGCATATCTATGAAGATCGATCAGTCCAGGTTCAGCTATCTACTGTGAGTGTGAAACAACAAGAGGAAGCAACGGAATGTCTTCTCAAAATCATTGGTGCTGTACGGATGTTGGCTAGGCAGGACTTACCTTTTAGGGGCCATAAATGTGAGATGATGATGGATAGGACACAAGACGTGTCTGGAAAAAAGCAACAGGCAGAGTGTCTGAGATATGTTCACAAGGATTTAGTCCGTCGTGAAGAACTTATTGGTCTTTATGTGGTTTCTTTGACAACAGGAGAAAATCCAGCAAAAGTAGTCATGGATGTTTTGAAGCGCCTAAACTTGCCTATCACTTGGTTACGTGGACAAGCATATGATGGGGCGCAAATATGGCAGGCAAAAACAATGGCGCATAGGCCATTGTAAGAAAAACCCAACCTCTGGCTCCTTATTTGCATTGTGCTGTCCACTGTGTTAACGTTATTACACAGAGGTCCTGTACTGCCTCAATATTTATCCACAATGCCCTGGATTGGGTCAATGAGTTGGGAGTGTTGTTTGGCTAGTCAGTGAAACTAAAGGACAATTTTAAGGAAACTGCAAGGTCTGATGAGGGTGGGGATCCACGTCACACTATAAGACCTTGGGGTCCAACAAGGTGGACAGTCCGCACAAGTTCTGCAAACTGCATTTGATGGATTTAAAGTGAGTGACTGCTTACTCCTCCTTACAACTGCAATAACATTACTCCACCTGCTGTTTTAAACAGTTTGAAGAGACGAGTGGTTAGCTGGTTAGCCTACTAGCTTAACAAGAATCCAGCTCGCGCCCAAATACCGAGTTTTCGTTATTGCTATGTCGTTGATTTCTCAAGGTTTTAAGAGAAAGGACAAAGAAGCTGGATTCTAAATGAAACTCCAAGCAAAAGGAACGCTGAAAGAGTCCAGGGAAGTTATTGATGTGAGCAACGTGAAATCCCCTCCCAACGTGATGGCTGTGGATCATAATGACAACCGGAGCGGGATTCCTTAGCTAACAACACTACCAAACTCCGACCCAGAAACTCCAGTAAGAACCGCTGATAAAAAACAACAATCTAGAGCATGGGTGCCCAAAGTGGGGCCCACGGGCCAAATTTTGCCCCCCAAGCCACTTCATTTGGCCTTCCATGGGATGTTGTGGGTTATACATAAAAGTCTAAATATTGCTCAAACATTGTTCATTTTTTACTGGGCTGAATATAGTCCTCATGCATGGTGCTTACATTAGAAATTAACTACCACAAATTAGGTCTAAAAATGAATTACAAGGAACTGAAAGCTGCATTTAGAATACATCCGTTACAGTTATCTCAACTACACATGTTGCTTCTAAGGGTTAGTGATAAAACAGGGCTTGTAAAAATAAAATAGTTTCATGTGCACTATATATTTAGTTAATGAAGGGAAGTAAACTGTTCATTTCTGTGCATACGTTACACTACCTATTTCTTTGTTTTCTGTCAATGTTAGGGGTTTAAGAGATTCTGCTAAATGTAAAGCTTTAGTTTTATTCGCAAACCAGCAGAAAATTGACTTTTTTCAAGATTCACATTCTGTTAAAAAGGACACTACTTTCTGGAAATTACAATGGAGCAATGACGGTTCTCACATGGTTTGGAAAGATCTGGAGGAGTTACCTCTCTAAGAAAAAAGTTCAGTGGAAATGTTATGCATTTTGAATCAGACCCTAATGGTCACTGCTTGTTATTGATTGTCAAGATTGATAGAACATTCTTTCTTCTTGCAATGGTCTATGGGTACAACTCTAAAAAAGAAAATGACATTTTATTACAAACACTGGAAGATAAAATTTTATTACAGATCTCTAAATACCCAAATCTTCTACTGATAGTAGGTGGGGACTTTAACACAGTTCCAAATCCTCTTTTTCGATACAGTAGATGGTCACCTAGCACAAACTCATCCCATATGCTGGCTTAAATGCTTTTATGAAAAAGTTTAACTTAATGGACATCTGGAGAATTAAAAATCCAAGGCAAGGCAATTTTATTTGTACAGCAAACTTTCAACACAAGGCAATTCAAGGTGCTTTACATGATTAAAATTAGCACACAGAAAAGAGAGCATAAATCATCTTGAAGATTAAAATACAACAAAGCATTTACAATAAAACAGTAATCAAGACGGTAATTTGTATGAAAATTAAAAACAGGGAAGTTAAAAGCAATAATAGGATCAGTTACTCATAAGCGAGTCTAAATAGGTAAGTTTTAATCTTAGACTTAAAAGAGTTCAGTGTCTCTGCAGCTTTGCATTCTCCCGGCAGTTTGTTCCAGATATGAGGAGCATAGAAACTAAAAGCTGCTTCCCCGTGTTTGGTTCTGGTTCTAGGGACAATCAGTAAACTAGAGCTGGAGGACCTGAGATATCTGGATGGTTTGTACCGTGATAACAATTAATTAATCCACATTTATTCCCCACTGTACCTGACTTATTTTCCCTGTGTCTGCTGTGTCTCTCAGCCATCTTACCATTGCAAGACAGAAATTCATTTTATCCCCGTAGGCTTAATTCCCCTCTTAAACTTTTAGTTCCAATGTGCTCTGTGGCAGAGGGGGATGAGTTGAACTCTTATTGAACTCTACAAACATCTGCTTTGTGGTTTCAGTAATTACAGCCATCTCTTGGAAAATACAGCCCGACAGAAAGTATTAGAAACCCTCAGTTTTTCCTGCAATTAGAGAGTGAAAAACTGAAATCCTCAGATGAAATCATATTTAATCAAAAAGCCTAGGAAACACTACTTCTGTTGAGTTATTTCTCAGGCATGAAGAGGGAACTACCTCAGCATTTTCTGGTCTCAGCTGCACAGGAACATGGAGGAGATCAGAATGAGTGTCACACACGAGAAATCCACATTTATTAAAGGGCTAAGCACCATTACTGACATAAATGTACATTAAACACACACATATATAATGGTAACAGTCGTTTAGAAGAGCAGATCTGGTACAGTGGAGGAATGAAGTTAAGGGAGATACAAGGTTATATGAGGCCTGAAACAAAATGTGATTTGGGGGTCTAACTTCCTGTTAAGTCCTTCATTCACCATTAAACTAAAACAAATTTTTTTACTTTATTATTTTTAATCTTTGAAAAAAAGAGTACATTTATTTTAAATAAATTAAATATTTTAAACTGTACGATTTGGAGATATTAGGTCAAATTTAACAGTGTTCTTATTCTCAATAAAAATTAACATTTTTTAGATCTATGCTTTGTAGGAAAATTCAAGCATTTTTCAAGATCTTGGCTCGGATCTAGTTTATAGTAAAACATAACTTTGACTCGGGACTCATCAATTTTCAAAATATTTTGCTTATATCAAACAAAACCATTCACTACACCTCCTCTTTTTCCCATCATCCCACTGTCTAGGTAAAAAAAAAAAACAGTAGTTTGATTCATTTTATTCATAAAGTGGCATTTAATATTTAATGGCTTTCAGTCAACACTGAGTTTTTTGTACAGACAATATATTAGGTATAAATAGGTCTAAAAATATGTTAAAATAGTAATACTGAAAAAAAAAATATTTACAGATAGAAAGTGAGCTAAACAGAAACGGTCAGTAACTGATGTTTAAAAAACAAGGCTCTAAGCAACAGCATGTGTTTTCCATTGATGGCATACTTCCAATTGCAGGATATAAAAACATTCCTTTTACAAAACTACAACCTCAGGCCTCAAGGTCAAATGCAGCTGATGCATGTGCAGAAAGTCACAATGTTTCTGGAAATAAATTGGCTTCAAACTGAAACTTTATAAAACACATTTATACCTAAACTGTGTTACTTTTAAAAAGCACAAGAATCTTCAGGGAGAGTTCATAACACTGAACAGTACAGAATGTTATATGTTTTATCAATAAGCTTCAAGAGAAGGAAACACAGAAAAAGAAGAATTTGTTTGAATGATGCTCATATTTCCCAAAGACAGAAATTACCTTTTACATTCAAGATAATAGTTTAATCATGCCACTTTCTTGTCCACTGCTGACACAGCGAAAACCGGCAATTTTCTGAGCTGAAAGAAAATCTGAGCTACACAATGGAAATAAAGTGAATGTTTCCTTCTTACAGCCTAAATATTTTGTTTGAAATTGCTTTAAACTTTAGATTTAGTTAAATGAGAACAACTCATACCTATTGGTCTTTGTCAGACATGTGATCTACCTAGCAACCACTACCCCAGGCGCCATCTTGAGTGTAAGCGTCTCACGTTGTTAGGGGAAGCCGCAGTTAACCTACTGAAGAAGCTGAAGTTGATGAAGCACACTTGAGATGCAAGCATGGATATAAAGAAGGACTAACTCATCCCTTACAGGGATGAACTAGTGAAGGAGGCTAGGGATCAAATTTTCCAGAAATTGTCTACTGTCAACAATCCATTCCCTCAAAGGAAATGAATTGAGCTCAGTCATTTAATTACTGCCTCCAACTACCGCATTGGACATAAATTATCTTGTGTTTTGGATCAGTGCATACAATTACAAATCACTGGAGGCATATGGACATTTTATAGAAGGCTGGGTACAAGATCTGCTCACATTTCGACTGTAGGACTCCAACAACACGGTTGTCTCAGCCAACGTGAGCTAAGCTTGGTTCAAGTTGTTGTTTTTTTACTTGCACATGGCCATGGTTAGCTTATTTTAAATCTGATTTTCTGTTATTTTGGGGCAGAACAATCCCCATATTCAACTCTAGGTATTGGGCAGTCTACCCCATTCCCTTGTTCTTAACAAAAAAAAACATTGTTTGAGATACAAGAGAAAATGTGATTACACATTTTGTTGTAAGTTGTTTTTCCATGGTACACAATGTGAATGTACTGATTGCATATAATTTCAACCTCTCCAGTACATGTGATACACTAAAACTATGTTCCTGTAAAGAAAGGGGGATGTAGTGATAGGCTGGGTAGGAACCTTTGTAGACCCGTTATGTTCCTAGGGGGACAGGGAAAGGATAATAAAAATGTTCCGCTTTGACTTGAACCTGCATCCGTTCCGTCTATGTTCTCAAGGGTTTCTATGTACCTATAAAACATTAGAACGCTTCACTTATTTAATCATGCATGAATGAGCCATATTCATCAAATTATCATCAGTAATGCAGTTCTATTTTTAAAAAGACTGAACCTTTGCCCTTTCTGAGACTGCTGCTAGTCAGCACCATTTTCAGGGATCCCTGTTCACTCGAGACCAAAACTAGCCGAGTATAGACAAATGAATTATGACTGGGGAAATAGAATTGTTACATTTACTTCTTAAAACCTCTCATAAAACATGTGGAATGAACAGTATTATAAATTTTGTTCCATTTTCTGTCCAAAACCTGTTTTCTAAACAGGAAACCGAAAAAAATCTAATGTTAAGTTTTTGCTTCCTGGTATCGTGTGACTTGGCATGGCAGCCCTCCACCCAAAGACCAGTGTGCCGTTTTCCATCCCATCATGCAACACCCATACAGCACCTGAAATGTCTTCTGACAAAGACCGATTGCCACACCACATATGATGGATGTTCTTAAATAAGTTTTAGAATCCTATTTTTGAGCTCAAATCTCTCCAGTTAAACATGCTGGGACTATTTCCTACCTTAACATTAAATTACTCCACATTTTTGTCTTCTAAATGTCCTAAAAAATATGTTATGTATAATGTGGTCTTGTTTCATATTTGATTGTTTTTCCCTTTTTTTCTTTCAAAGTAAAAAACTACTGATTGAACATCCTCCACAAGTTTTCCAGATTCTTTCCATAGTCTGTAAAATAATCTTTCATTATTTTAGAGCTCTTCTTCAGAAAAAAATAATCAGCAAAGAAATGTAATCAGAAATCCCCTAATTGCCAAAGTTGACCTATTAAGGAAGAAAATATCCCTATTTTCTGAACACTACAAATATTTATCAGGGAATAATTAATTTTTCAATTTAGTTTATGTCTTTAGCACCAATTCACAACAGATGTCATCTCAAGGCATTTACAAGAAAAGTCATCTCAACTCAATCATAAAACAATTTTAATCAGTTTAAAAGTTTTCTATTTAAGGAATCTCAGCAGATTGCATTGACTTGATTGAGTAGAAGTTGGGCCCTGTTGATGCAGACTCCAACCACAGCGATCCCTCATACTGAGCAAGCATGTAGCGACAGTGGAGAGGAAAAATTCCCCTTTAACACAAAGAAACATCCAGCAGAACCAGAACCAGGCTCAGTACGATCGGCTATCTGCAATGACCGTCTGGGGATTTGAAAAGACAGAGAAGAGACCCAAAAAGAACAAAAGAGCTGATGTATCAGTGCTTTCTATATTAAAGAAAGTAAAAAGTTAACAGGACATGGAGGATGTTCAGTTACTGGGAGCTTTATCTCAGTCCATTTCTACTTGTTCTCAATATCAGATAATCTATCTACAGTTCAAATATTTCTTCATGACAGACCACGAGCTCCACATACAAGATTCAGTGGCTAGTTTTGTAAAGATCAATCATGAGTTTAATTCCATGTTCCTCCTGCTCCTTTCACTGTGTCCCTTAGCACACCTCAAGTAACATACTGATCTGCATATTGATGTGTGGATGTATGTATGGGTGAATGGGGCTCTGGTGTAGAGTCCTCTGGTCATAAAGATAGGAGAACCGCAAATAAATCCAGTCCATTTACCATTGACAAACTGTTGCTATGATCTGTAAATCACCTATCTTTGTAGATTATCTATAACAGCCTGTGTTGTTGGTGTTGATCTCAGAGCTCCTCAGAAGTTTGACAGGCCCAGAGTAAAAAGGTTGGTCAGAATCGGGTCAGAAGAGCTTCCTTCTGAAGATGACTGAGTGCAGAAGTTAAAGGTGTGGACTCCAGTCACATCTCAAGTCATTCATTTGGATTAGAAAAGATATTTAGAGACTTGTGACTTGAATTGGACTTTTATACCAAGGATTTTAAAACATCTATTATTTCATAATATTTCACTCAAACTATATCAACAAACAGAAAATCTCTCTTTCTGTACATATTTGTGTGAGAGCTGAAGCGCAGGCAACCAAATTAACCAGAGTTTTTAAATAAATGGTAAGTGGACTGAGCTTTTCTAGTCATACTGACTAGTCAAAGCGCTTTATATTGAAGCCACATTCACACACTGATAGCCAACATGGCTCGTTAGGACGATGTAAAATCTTTGGGGTTAAGTACCTTGCCCAGGGACACATTGACATGTGACTGGAGGAAGCTGGAATTGAACTTACAACCCTCCAATTGTAAGCCAAGTACTCTACCGCTGAGCCACAGTCACCCGACAGATACAGATTTGAGACAGAATCTATGCTCTCTAAAAACGGACTCGAAATGACTTGAAATCTGAAGTTTCAGACTTGGGACTTGACTCTGGACTTGAGGAAAGCAGCTTGATATTTACTTGAGACTTGCAGAGAATGACTTAATCCCATCTCTTATGTGAAGTGTGACTGAGACAAACAGCAAATATTCCCCATCGTTACAACCCAATTCAAACCATGTAAACCTTCTAAACCAAGTTCCTCTCCAGTCAAAATCATTTGATCCACTTGTTGAGCTTTTGTTGAATGAAGTTTCATGCAGGCACACATGTGGATGTATTTCAAAGCAACACCTCAAACATACGGCTTGATTTACATAATGGAAAAATTAAAAAAGCCATCAGCCAAACATCAAGAAGAGAGGTTTGGACCTCCACAAGCCTGGTTGATGACTGAAGGTTCCACATTCATCTGTTTAAACAAATATATCCAGGAATAAACAGCATAGAAATGTCCAACTATCATCCCCTTAAGGAACAAGACGAGTTCTGTTTGCCAGATATGAACTCTTTTGTGTGAATTCTGGAATCAGACCAAGAACAAAAACTGAAGACCAAGTGAAGCTGCTGCTGAAACCGCTAATGCTGCAGTGAGGATCATTATTAACACTGAAATGAGTCCTGTAACAACATGGATAACACTAAAAAACAAATTACATTTTAAAAATGCTCATGGGGAAAAATACCTTCAGTTTTGGAAGAAAAATGGGGATGCTTGTAAACCTAATATCAGCATTCCAACTGTGAAGTATGGGGGTGGGAGCATAATGTTGCGGGGCTGTTTTGCTGCAGGAGGAACTGGTGCACTTCAAAAAATAGATGGCATCAGGAGGAAAAAAAATGCGTGGAAATATTAAAGGAAGATCTCAGGTAAGCCAGGAGTGTAAAACTTAGGCACAAACAGGTCTTCCAAATGGACAATGAGTCAAAGTAACCAGCCAAATTAGTTACAAAGCAGTTTAAAGGACTTGTATCATCTACCGGTATACCACAAAATAAACATAAACCAACAGGAATAAATAAAGTCAACAAATAAAAAAAATTCTGAGGAGTATGTTTAAAATCGTCTTTATAAAATAATGCTGCAGGACAAAACATACTTAGGAAGAGTAGTTACAACATAGTGATTAGTTCATCCGCATTCACAAAAGGGGAGAAAAAGCTTCTGTTTAGTTTCTTTGTTTTTGTGTCGGTAATATGGCAAAATGTGACGTTGCTGAGTTTTGTGGGAACATTAAACAATAATGTTAAAAAACACAAACCCATCTATGAGTTTAAATACCTGGTTTCAACTGAGTATGAGGCGCTAAGCTGCAAAAGTGAGTTCTGCTACCATATGTGAAAATGTGACTGTATAATATTGACTTTTTAGAAACTCAAATTTAATATGTTTGAATGTTTGCTGGTTACATTTTTTATTTGTAAAAGAGAAGAAGACCAAAAAGAAGGCCTCACCAGAACCGGTTTTCTTTTCAGGAGACAACCACAAAGATGGTGGATTGGTTTGATTCTTACATTAGTCTGAAGAGGCTTGGGGTGAAATCAATGTCAGCTGTAGAAACTGGAGTACCTTCTACCTCCTGCCCAACCAATATTTTTCAACCACTTGGTTGGTTTCAGGTGCAACAGAAATAAGTGGGTAAGGCAACCAACATGTTTGGTTCTGGTTCAGTCTGGGTGATCATATTGTGGTCATGAGTTTCAGTGAATCTGACCTGAACCTGAGGATCTTCCTCTTCAGGTTGTAAGATGCCTTAATCTTAACGAAGGTCTTGGTTTGAGCTGGATCCATGTTCAGTTTCCCTGCTGTGACCCGAGCTGTTCTCAGCTGACCCCTGGGCCTGCCTGTCCCACCATCATCTCCCCCTACTATACTCTCCTCAATGTCAGTGGTGGTGTTCTCCTCCACATACTCCTCCTCACTAGACTCACTATCCCCAAAGCAGTTTGTGCTGTAGTTGGACCTCTCATCCTCGCTGGTGTCCGCAATGGTGGAGTGAAAGAGTGAGACACATTCAGCTGAGTATTCAGAGTCACTTCCAGCAACATTGGAGTAAGGGCTACTCTGCTGCCCCCCAGAGGTGGGGTGGGTTTTGGCTGAAGAGTTTCTAAGTACTTTCTTTCTCTGTCCCCTCTGGGCATGCTTGTTTGCCCTGTCATATGGTACCTCCATTATGGCACGCAGGGGCCGATAATCATTCCGTTTGTACTTTGGTTTGGCAACAACGATAACCTGATCGCGTCCATGGAGATGATGAGGATGGTAGTTTCCATGGTGATGCTGCTTTAATACTCCTGATCTCACACTAATTTGAGTTGACCTTGCATGTTTTTCTGGGAAGCCAGCTATCAGAGTGGATGGAGAGATGTTTTTTATCCCTGACAAAGTCCCTTTGTCAGAGATGTTGACTTGGTTGGAGCTTCCATCTTGTACCTGATAAAACTTTTCAGAGCTAGAGTTACGGTAGAATTTATCACCTCTTTTCTCTAAAGGGACCTCCTTATATTCAGAAGCCACGTTTGGGTTTGTCTTATTGGTACTCTTTACTTTGGTAATCTTAACATTTCTGCTGTTACCTTTGCGATATTTACCATTATGCTGCCTGGCCAGGTTACCATTACCAACATGACTCCTTCTTACTACTCTTACTCCTTGCTCTAGATTCTGAGCCGAGAGCTCTGAACTGGAGTGAACCAGCTCTGAGCTGTTATCTTCTGATGGGCTACTCTGAAGAGATTTGGAGATCTTCTTGGAAGCACCCGTCTGTGATTCAGCAGTTAGAACTGGTTTTGGAATCTGTTTTTGGTCAGTAGGGCAACATTGCTGACTTGTCTCTTTGTCTGAGAAATGAGGTTTTGGACTTTTCTGACCTGTGATATTGTTGGGAAGAGTTGAGACAGAGTCATCTGGGAGAGAAAGAGACCCTTTGCATGTATTACTAATGACTCTCTTTGTGCTGCCGTTCTTGACCCTACTAGTGACAGAACAATTGGTCTGCAGGTCATGACTAGCAGGTGAAATACAATCACCATTGTTGATTTGCACGATGTCTGTATCAACAGGAAAAACTCTCTCTTTAGTGTCCTCTTTATTTCTGCTTTCTACAGAACATTGTCTCTGAGAAGATGAGATGACGACAACGCTTGCAGAGGTTTCTCCAGCAGGGAACAGAGATTTTCTTTCTGACCCTTTAAGAGGTCCTACACCAGAACCAAGACCAGCTACTTTTCTCAAACAGAAACTGGGCTGGCGCACAATGCTCTTTAGAGGGTCTGTGCTGATGCTTGTCCTGGGTCTGTTGGCCCTGATAGGCTGTGCCCTCCGCTGCAGCAGACCAAAGATGTACTTCTCTAGGTGCTTACTGGAATGAGTTTGGAGATTGGAGGGTTGAGGTCTGGGAGACCCTCCACCAGAACTGAGTACATGAGAGGTTTCTGTTTTGATACATTCACCACCAGCATCATCTCTGCAATGACCTCCATGATCAGCAGAAATCTGCAGAAAACCAGAGCCTTGAATGGCCACAGTGTGTAACGGGCTTCGGTTGCAGTAAATGTCACTGACATTTCTGGGAATAAGATTGTAGACATTTTTAGACGGGGAGTCAGTGGGAACTAGAGATGTAGCCTCCAGAGAAGCCTGGTGAGGAGCTGAGAATGAGCGGTGAACAGCACCAGAGGAAGCTGAGTCATCACAAAGACCTCCAACCGGTACATCACACTCCAAACAGCTGGTCTGCTCCTCTGAAAATAGAAAACAATTATTTTATTCTTGCGGGACGTGAAGGCACAGCAAACACAGCTGCAAGCTATTCACAGTCACAGCATGACATGTGTATCATGGTGAATGTCAACACAATGACGGTCTAAATTATTGTGAGTTTATTTCATGCTGCTAAACACTGAGTGCCAACAGCTTGCAGGAAGTAGGTTCCACTGGTCTGCTGATTGAGGTTTTGACTCTGTTTGGTTAGGCTGCAGATTGAACACTCAGGCATTAGTAAGTGGAAAATTCCTTTCAGTGCAGACAGAGCACTAGGAATATTAACCCTGTGTGTGCAACTCAGAGTTTAGGAGGATATCCAGACTACTTTAAAAGTACTTTTTAGTGTTCATATTATTGAAGTACATCTTATTTCAATAAGTACTGTTCTGGGATAAGGTCACTATTGCTGAATAATTCAAGAATGTGAACTTAACCAATGGTAATCCAATCTCTTACTGTTGTCTTTCTTTACATATATATGTATATTTTAGGGCCGGGACTCGATTAAAACTTTTAATCTAATTAATGACAGGCTTTGTAATTAATTAATCGAATTTTAATCAAACATAAATATTTGACCAGAGTAAAGTGATTTTCACATGGATTTTTACTATGAATAATGAATTAATAATGACTGAATACATAAGTTTAAGTTATGAGAAAAAATAAAAACCATCATTCTGTCATAACACCGATAAGAGAATCATGGAGAAAGCGGAAATGTCTCTCAGAAATAGATAAATTAACACGGTGATGATCAGAAAGCTGCAGCGCACCACCATCATCCCTCCTTGCAGAACTGTGGAGGATGAAATCCCTCTATGGAATGAGTTCTGAGATTCTCTGGAGGATCGAGTCCAGAGGAAATAGCTGCAAGCAGCACCAGTGCAGCCGTGTGCGCCACGTAACACGAGAGCACGCAGTGACAGAGTAGATGAGACCGCTCCGTCACCAAAACCTTCATGAAAGGAAGAAACAGCTGCAGCATAAGTTTTAACTGTAGTGAAAGATACATTTCTGTCCATCAGCTGCTGGAAGAACGTCAGCACGCTGCTTAGCGGACATGAAACGGGATCTGCGCTGGAAGGCTGCAGTGCATTAATAGGTGCGATTAAAATGCGTTAAAAAATGTTAACGCGTTATTTTTGTGTAATTAATTAATCTTAATTAACGCGTTAAAGTCCCGGCCCTAGAATATTTATATTTTTCACTCTGAATATTAGTTTATTAGTTGTTAAAACAATTCAAACGTGCTCATACGTTTTTTACACGTCATGATTAATATCAAAATATGTGAAGAAACTGTTGAGAACTGCTAACAGATTCAACTATTGTTCTTCAAGTGTTGAATTAGTCAAAGGGAGAAATATGACAGGATTTGAATTCCAAACTTACAGCTTTTTCTCACAGAGTGTTTCCTTCAGTAAATGCAGACTTGGGGAAAATTTGACTTGTGAACACTTCTTACATAGCAAAGTTTTTCCTACACTTCAAAAACAGACTCTGCAGTGTTAACCCCCCGCATGTTATTTTCTGTAACACCGAATACATTTATCTAACTTTATCTATTCTGCACAAAGCAGTTGGCAAACCCTAGTTCTACCTATTTGTTCAGGCACTTAAGTCTTCAATATTTGATGGCACACATTTTCTTTTGAGTCCATTTCCTTGAGTTAAGTTCTCAATCCCACGGAGATTCTTCTTTATAATCGTCTAATGCGAATATGATGGCAGTATAAAGGTTCGTTTCAATTCGATTCAATTCAAAAATACTTTCTTGATCCCAGAGGGAAATTAAGTGTTGTTGTAGCTCATTATTAATATTTTTTTCAATGAGTTGTTGTAGACCATGATGGCTGTGAGGAGAAAGGATTTCCTGTAGCAGTCTGTGTTGCAGCGGTACTGAAGAAGCCTCTAACTGAAGACACTGTTGCTGTAGCATAGTCTGATGAAGAGGATGCTCAGGGTTGTCCATAATCTTTTTAATTTTATGAAGATTGATAATGTTGCACCTGTATGAACTGCTATGACTGTTTGAGACTAAAGATAAGATTAGAGTATTTAGCAGATGTCAGCCTCGTTTTTAGCTTCACTCACAGCAGCTGCCAGCTTGTCTGTATGGTCCAAACCTTTTTCTCTTCATGCAAACTATTAAACAAGTTACCTATACTGCAAGTAAGACATTACCTACTCACAATCTCTCATCGGAAATCTGCATTAAGAAAATATAACTTGTGCTTTTAATACCAAAACAAAAATGGCCCCAGTGGCAGTAGCCTGACAGCAGAACACTGTTTAAAGAGCCACAGTCCTTTATAAGCACAACTGTCTCAACAACAGGTGTCATTCCATGGAGTTCTAGCTCATAGCATGAAGAGAATGACAACTCCTATAGTACAGTCTGATTCTTTTTTATGTGCTGTCTGAGGAGGTCAACATTCACTAAACAGCAGGGAAGAATCCTCAGAAAAAAACGGACATAATGTACTCTAGCCCAATTGTATGTGTTTCAGATGAACTCTTTGATTACAGGACATTGTCTGTACTGCATCGCATGTAAGGTTCTAATGTTGACATTCTGTCAAATTACGGCAACAAACTTCAGTGGATTTCATACAGATTTCATGCATAGCCCCTCTCTAGCTGTTAGTGTGTGTGTGGTTGGGGCTCCTTTAACCAGGGATGGAGGACTTGAGTCCTGACTCGAGTCACATTTAAGGGACTGTGAATTGACTCAAGCAACTCACCTATGACTTGTACTGTTGCAATATTAGGCAGTGTTAATTTTGACAAAAAAATAATCTAGTTTTAGTCTTTTGACTAAAAGTAATTTTAGTTTTAGTCAAGATTTAATCATTGGTTTTAGTTGAGTTTTAGTCGCATAAATACGTATAATTTTTTAAATCTTTTCATGGCAAATCTACTACTTGGAACTATAATTTAATACTAGAGCCTGAAACCAAGCCAACCACCACTGATCAGATAAAGCACACAGATAAAAATAAATATATCAAAATTAATAAAAATATACATCTTCCACGTTACAGAAATTATTAGCTTAACTACAAAATAACAAAATGGACTGAACAAACACATTCCCAAATGTACATGTATTTTTTCAAATTATAACATAAGAATAACAATACTAAGGAGGGTTTCAGTGGGGTTTTTATTTTCATCTAGAAAACTAAAAATGGCCTTCATTCAAGATTCACAAATCAAATAAAGGTTTCACAAATCACATAATTAGTTTGAACTATTCTGCTATTATCCCAGGTTGAAATGTCTTAGGTTATGCAGTTTTTAAACTAGAGCAGATTAAAGATGCCCAGGGTAGAGAAAAATGATTTGTAATTGCCCCTTTAGCCATTTCCCGAACGGGAAGGTAAAAATCTGAAACCAACTTCAGCTTCATTAAGAAACATGATAAAGGTAAAGTTATTTTATCCGCCAAGAAAGTATTTGTCAGGTCGTCATATTTACTGTGATAACAATGTTAACGCATTCTAGTCTTTAACTTTATCTCATTAAAACAAAAAGTCTAAGTGAGTTTTATCAGCCTCCTCAGACTGTCATGTTCTCACCATGAAAAGTTGCTCAGTATTTTAGCTCTTGGTTTGGTTTTTGATGTTGTCATATGTGAAGCGGGTCCACAAATCTTTTTCTTATTTTTCTCTCAACAGTGAACAGTTTCTACTTTTCATCATAACGTGATCAGCTGTTGTCTTCCAGGGAGCTTTTTCAAATGGTGGTTAGTCACGTCTCATTAATGCGACTGATTGGTTCTCTTCTCCACTAGTCCCACTCTTCTATTGTTAATTGGTTGCTCTGTCTTTTTCTCGCATTTTTTCCGTCACCTGATTGGAGTTTAATCATTGTTGATTTTCGACACATCTCTTTTTTTCATTGATGTTGAAGTTACTGGTGCTTTATTGTGCTTGATGCTCCCAGAGTTGTGCTCAACAGTGCAAAACTGTGAAAAAGTGTGCAAAAGTTCCAGAGTAAAAAACTATCTACACATGTATAAGGATAAAGATCAAAACACTTATCCGTTTGTCTTATCAAAAGAATCAGCTACAATGTTGCCACCCTCTTTCTTTGAGCTAATATTGGAACAAACACGGTCGTCCCGTTTGCTAAATTATGAAATACTAGCCATTTTTAATGACAGAAAGCCCTTTTGGCACGTACTGGAGTAGTTGTGATTGTGACATAATTTCCTCATGACCACAGGCTGGTCGTTTTAACAGCTGTTTGGGCGTCACCTCGGGTTTGGACCAAACACTGGCGCGAACGGGAGGAAAACAGTAAGTTACCACAACATGCCACATACAGAGGAAACCTAGCCAAAAAAACGAAGTGTGCACCCTTCATATTTTACTAGGCAGGTGGAAGTCGTGTATGTGTTGCTGCTGTAATGTGACTGTCGGACTTTTAGAGCGAGGCACGTTTGATTATTTTACACATGCTATTGCGTTAGCTTTGCGATAGCATTGGGTAATCAGTGTAACTTTCTTTTAATTAAAGTAAACCATGTAAGTCTGCCATAATCTTAAAATCTGCACTCTGCTCTATTTTTCATTTGCTCGCATTATATCTTGACTTGGACTAGAAGAATCGTTTTGGGATTTGACTAGGAATTGGCCTGTAGGATCTAGCAATATGACTTGAACTAAAGCCTAGTTTCTGCTTCTCCGTCAGTAAGTTTGCACCGAGACACGCATGTATTGAAAGAGAGGTTTCCCTTTTATACTTCTCCGTTGGTGTGTCAGTGTTGCAAAGCAATTCACCACCAGGACAGCAGGGTGTGTAAACTCTTTCTGGGGGATCTACCTACCATTGCAGTGTAAACTAGAGTTTATTTTCTCCAGCTTGTAAACGTATTCCCACTCAAGGAGCAATGACCAACAGAAAGAACGTTTTGATTGAACAGGAAAGTTTTTTACTAGTAGTGCAGCTCATGGAATACTCCAAAAACACATATAAACATACCCAGCAGTCTGTTTTGTTGTTCTCTACGCCTCCATGAGTTCAAAATCACCAAAAGACAAGATTAGATAAACTGTCCAATCAATAAAAAGCATTAAGTAACCAAAGGCTTCATTAACTACTGATTACAGCAACCAGAGCTCTGTCCCAGTGAAACGATCTATGGCTGTTGTTGAGCTGACCAGTCAAAGGCATACGCTGTCCCTTGACGGATAGTTAGAAATTTGGGCTCTACTCTGTGCATCCCTGAGTAGGTCACAGAGAGAGCGTGTGTGGACGGATAGTGGCGTTGTGTCTACATGTTCCGACGCAGACAGAGAAGTATAAACTAGGCTTTAGCCTCTGCAACCTGGACACAAACACTAAAGACTCAAGTTTGACTTGGACTCGAGAGCTAGTGACTTGGACAAGGCCAGCGTACTCAAGTACCATACATGTAATAAAATGAAGAGTAATTCAGAGCATATTATTCAAGTTGTTCAGCAGCCAAAAACATTTTACTGTATATTTCCTTTCAAAGACAAATGAAAGTGCTGGAAGTACCTGTGGACAGGAAGTATCCTTCAGCCTCGGGTGTTGAACTGAGGCACTCGCTGAAGACTGAGTGAGAAGAGTTGGAGAGTGAGCCAGAGGCCCCATCACTTAGCTCATAGAACCCTGGTGGAGAGAAGAGGTCAGAAGCTGCTGTAGGTGAACATTAGCAACATGCAAACAGAAGGACACAGCACTGATCCTGTCTTCAAATTCTGCAAAAAATAATTATATTTCAGGTGTTGATAGTTTATGCCTAAATTTAACCTTTTTTAATCGAATTTGCTGATTAAATTTTATATTCAAGTCAGCAACTTCTCCATGTTTGTTTCTGATTTGAGGATGATTAGTAGACTAGAGTTCAAAGACCTGATTGGTCTGAGGGGTTGGTATAATGACAACAGGTCTGTAACATACTTTGGTGCCAACCACAGGAGGTATGGAAAGCTAGAGGTGCCAAAATCTGATAAATCAAAATGTCCCAAAACTGATCTTTATACATGTGAAAATTTTAACAACATTTCATTTTACCCCATCAGATGAATAAATGCTATTTCTACTTTGCATGGTCCCTATCTGATAGTGTTGCTATGTTTAGATTCCTTTTGAGTTTCTTGATTAAATATGAACAAGCCATTATACATTTTATCTGTATGCCCCTTTTTAATTTGAACACCTGGCCTTTCAAAGGTCTCTGCATGACCCTGATATGCACATAGAAAAAGTGTCAGCAAAAAAAAAAAGAAAGGTGGATTTGACCTGATTTGCTTTGTGCCCAGCATTGAAGTAAAGTACAAGAGTCATCAATAAAGCCAATACCTATAATTTCCAATATTTCATTTATAGGCCAATATTGGCCAAAAATAATTGTAGGTTGATAATATCGGACATCCCTATATGAAAGTCTTGACGGTTCTCTGAGGCCCTACCTGAGCTCGGTCGGCTGTCTGTCTCCAGTTGGTCATGTGACATCTCAGGTTCCAACCGCAGGTCATTGATCTGGAGGTCCAACTCATGTAACTCGCTGATGACGCTAACATCCCTTCTCAGATAGCTCTGTGACACACACACACACACACACAGTTCCATTCCTTTAATCTCTTTTTTAAGAAACAAAGACCAGAGGTGATACAGTATATATTCAGACCATTTCCAAAATTTTAAATCTTAAAAAGCCTTAAAAAAACAAACAAAAAACAAGCAAAAGGCCACTAAGAGCCCCGATGTGGCTGATTTTGCATTGAACTCTGGCCTTTTTTCCTTAAGTTGTGTTTTCAAAAGTCAATTCAGAAATACTTTATTGATCCCAGAGGGAAATTACGTGTTGTTGTAGCTCAGTACTAAGTAATTTTTCAAGGAGTTGTTGTAGACCATGATGGCTGTGGGGAGAAAGGATTTCCTGTAGCGGTTTGTGTTGCAGCGAAACTGAAGAAGCCTCTGACTGAAGACACTGTTGCTGTAGGATAGTCTGATGAAGAGGATGCTCAGGGTTGTTCATAATCTTTTTAATTTAATGTAGAATCCTTCTTTGCATCATTATCGCCAGTTCCACAGTCATCCCCAGAACAGAACCAGCTTTCTTCATCAGGTTATGGATCATTTTTATTCATCATTTTTTCTTTTTCATTATCTATCTCTATCAAGCATATTTATCAACCATATTTATCATAATTATCAAGATTTATCATATTTATCAAGCATGTTTATCAAGCATCTATCTTTCTAACAAGCAGACATTCTCTCCAGCTAAAAAAATGTAAAATTGCCCTTAGTTATGAGTAGGTGCATGGCTGTACTCATAACTAGTGTGACCTGTTCTGTGCATCTCTGTTGCCCAGTCCATCACGGGGTGAAACAAGGTACTGTATATAGACGGAGGGATGGATGGATGAATTATTCTTCTGATATGCATTTCCCTTTCCAATGAAACAACAAAATCAGGGCGAGGAAATAAATTATGAATACACTGAGTCGCAGCTTTCCACCAACACTTACATGCAGAACATTCTTTTATGTTTGCCTCTGTAAGAAGGTAAGGCCATAAAAAGTTCTCAAACCTTTGAAGTCTGCTGATTTTGTTCAAAACTAACCTGATCTCTCCAAAAGATCTAACACTTTGTAAAGGTTAAAGAAGAAAATCTGTATAGAAAACATATGTATTGACTTACTTTGTATCATTACTTTCTTTACACCTATTTATATTCCATAATTAAACATGGATTACAAGCACATTGTCACAAACGTCAGACACATTTCTGACTTTAATCTGTCCCTAACTGAACCCTAAACAGGACAGAGAGGGTTTAGTACAATGGTCAAGAAGGCTGGATAGATAGATACATGTGTCAAAGATAAATACTGGAGGTAGACTTTCAATATTTCACATCAGGAAAATCTTGCTAACTCAGCTGGGAAGTGAACCCTTTTTTAATTTGACTGTTGCATTCTTGAGTGGTTTATTTTGGCAAAAATGTAAAGACAAAGGCTGACGATAATGTCCTGCCCTACATTCTGCAATGCGACTTGTCGACGCACACAGACTCAGACACACAGTCTGGAGCAGCCCTGCCCCTGTGGGATGGAAAACATGTGGGCTATGCAGCTCTGCTTGCAGATCATGTGCCAAATTCCTACAACTGAACTGCTACAGAGAAACTGAAGCACAGAGCAGCTGGTTGATCACCGACCAATTAATAGCATCAGATCTCCATGGTAATTACCTTAAATCTCAATGATTATTTGTGTGTGCCAGCATGTTTCCACTGAATAAACTTTAGGTGTATGGGTCCAGGATGTGAATACATTATGTTGGTCAAAGTCATCATACACAAACCCACACTCAAACTCAAGTCAGCTATCACAACATCTGATTCAATATCCTGTGAGTGTGAACCTGGCAGACTGAACTGGTTCACTTAGCTGATGCATCAGGATTCAATGAAAAACACAGACAACTGTTGGGATCATCAGTAGACTATTTCAGCACACTGTGGTTCTGTAGAACATACACAAGAATAAAACTTACACTGAGTGGGATGCAGAGCTCATAATTCAACCCGACTGATCCTAGTCTGGAGCACACATCGGGCTGAAGGGATCTCTCCCACCTACTAGAGGTGCTTTAGAGACTGTGTCTGGGGGAGTTTGGAAGTTGACAGAATTCCAAGAGGTTGGAGAACAAACATAAAGTAGAAATAGAAAACTGCAAATGTAGATCAGTCAATTATAAACCAGTCTCCTCTCAGAAGGGGGTAACCATGCATCAACCAAATCTATGTGTAGCCCCGCCCCGTGTCAAGCCTACACGTGAAAGAGGGAGGGCCATCTGGTAGAATACTTTGAGCTGATTGGAGGACGCACAAGGTAGCGCCCATCTAGCAATGACTTCTAAGCAAGCATCAACCAGCGCTGCCATATTTGTTTCACTTTTCACAAATTGCTTCCCTTTACTCATTTTTAATGAAGAAATAGTATCCAGTTCTTCTACAACCGATTCAATAGCCGCTTCCACGCGAGCATCAACCAGCACAGCAATGTTTGATTGCCTTAGTTGGGCAGTTGATACAATCATCACAGTTGCCAAAGCACAACCACTGATTGCACGTCAAGAGACCCTTCTGTGAAACTCCTGAAGTTTGCAGATGACACCACCGTCATTGGACTCATCTGTGACGGCGACGAGTCTGTGTACAGAAGGGAGGTGGAACAGCTGGTCCTCTGGTGCAGTCAGAACCACCTGGAGCTAAACCCGCTCAAAATTGTGGAGATGACAGTCGACTTCAGGAAGAGACCCCCATCAACATCTCCTCTCATAATGACCAACAGGCAAGTCCCCACAGTGGAGTCTTTCAGGTTCCTAGGATCCACCATCACTCTGGACCTGAAGTGGACCTCCCACATTGACTCTATAAGGAAGAAGGCCCAGTAAAGGCTGTACTTTCTGCGTCAGCTCAGAAAGTTCAACCTGCCTCAGGAACTGCTGACCATATTCTACACAGCAATAGTCCAGTCTGTCCTGACCTCATCCATCTCTGTCTGGTTCGGATCCGCCACCAGGCAAGACAGGGACAGACTGCAGAGAACAGTCAGGTCCTCAGAGAGGATCATAGGTTCTGATCTTCCCTCCATTGAGGACCTATTCCGGGCCAGGGTCAGGAAGCGGGCCAGAAAAATCACCACTGACCCCTCACACCCTGGCCACAATCTGTTTAGACTCCTCCCCTCAGGCCGGCGTTACAGAGCGCTGTACGCCAAAACCACCCGACACAAGAACAGTTTCTTCCCCCAGGCTGTCGCTCTGATGAACTCTGAATAGTCACAGAGTCTGAGTCCACTCACATGAACAATAAACTAAAACTCTGCACTGCTGTACAAACTCACTGTACAATAACCCTGGTTTGGTGTATATATTATCCTTTATTATTTATTTGTATTTATTTGTATTTCCGTTTTAATTTCACTTATTTAAGTTCTGTACTGGAGAGAAAAGTTGCCAGAGTCAAATTCCTTGTATGTGTCATACTTGGCCATTAAAGCTGATTCTGATTCTGACAATGCTGACACACGATTGGACCGGTCAAAAATGGGTCGGAGGTCGGACGGTTCTGATTGGAGCGGTACAAGATGGATTCTCCTGAGTTTGGAAAACTCTAAATCTCACGAGAATACATCTTGCAGAGCAAGGTTAAGAGGAAGGGGCTACAAAAAGAAAGTGGTTCACTGGGTAACAACCATGTCTCATCAATGAGAACCAGCATGGACTTCTTAGGATTTTCCTGTACCCAGGCCACACTTTATGTTTCCAATGTGGTTGGCAGAGCAATAACTTCTCCCACTATCATCATTTGTTTTGCTGTAGAAGTTGTACTCAACACACCATCTCCATAATGAAAGATGGCGGTGGCAGCATCATGCTGTGTGGATCCATTACTTCAGCTGGGAGAGGGAAGCTGGTCAGAATTAATGGGAAGATGGATGAAGCTAAATCCAGGACAATTCTGGAAAAAAGCCAGTTAGACGTAAGACTAGGGTAGAGCTTCACCTTCCAACAGGACAACCGCACTAAACGTAGTGAGAGCTGGTGTCGATCAAAGCATAATCTCATAATGTAAAATGGCCCAGTCTAATTAGTGAACTTATGGCATGACTTGAAAATTTCTGTTTACAGACTCTCTCCTTCCAAACTGACACAGTGTACACGGTTTTTCAAAAAACTAACTGTAAAGCTGGAGGAGAAAAATGCAGAACAAGTTTCAGCTATAACTGGAGAGAAAGGCTAACTCATAAGGACTGAACGAACAGTGGGGCTAAAAAGTAGTCAGAAGCCACCAACTGTGAAAGGTTTCTCACTTCAATAGATGAGAGGTCTATAATTTTTCATCATAGTTACACTTCAACAGTGAGAGATGGAATGTAAAAAAAAAAAAAATCAGGGAAATCCCATTGTATAATTTTGAATAATTTATTGTATTATGGTACAGAAAATATATATTTAGCACCTACAAACAAGCTCTTCTATCCTCGACTTGTTACCTGTGTTAATGGTACCTGTTTGAACTCATTATTTGTATAAAAGACACCTGTCCACACCTTCAAACTGTCACACTCCAGGGTTGTCAATGTGCAGAGCTGTAAATAAACCATGACACGGAAGACTTGGTAATAAACAGAGAAAATAGCTAGATCTAACTTGATTTCTATCCTGTCTCCAACAGTTGACGTGTACCTATGATGACCGCTCCCATCTTTTAAATAGAGACAACTTGCACCATCGGCACTTTTTAAATCCACACCACATTTTTTAGATTGTTATTGGTAAACACAATTTATAATTTCCTACCACACTATTTTTTGGACTTCATTGTGTTGTTAAGACAAATATGTTTTAGTTTGTTTTATGCAGAACCGTTGAAATATGAAGCTTTATTTATTTCTGCTTATTGTCCTTCGAGACGAAAAGAGCATGTATGTAGGTATAAAGTGCAATGGGAACACTGAGCTGTACAAGCTGTGGACTGACAGCCGGACACAGCACACATCACGAGGTGCTGCTACACTCGTGACTCAATCAGGACACAAACAGTAACATGTTACCTACGCAGTTCATTGAGAAGAAGTAGCGCTTAAATGGCAGAGAAAAATTAGTTTGACCTGCAAAAGTCTGAATTTGTGGAGGGCTGGTATTTCATTCAAGTCAGAGAACTTCACACACTCACATTTTCGTATCAATGGGATCAATTATTAGCTTGTATGAAATGGTTTCGGTATCTCTGGTATGTGGTTATTTTGTAAGGATTACAAGCTACAAATAGCTCAAAAGTAGGTTTTTACAACTTACATATTTATTAAGCTGTTACAAACTAAAAACAATCCTGAGCTGCTTTCAAGAAAAACAAAACCACAACTTCGGATTCCACATTAGAATATATGTGTTTAACAGCTTACTTACTGCTATTGCATGGACTTCAAGATAAACAAACTGATTAAGTGCAAAGAGGTGCAACTTTGACATATACTTTAACAAAGCCATAGGAACAAGCTATCCATTCTCCTAGCATTTATAAGTCTATCACCAGAAGAAATAAAGGTATCCAAACTCAAACTCAGTCTTTAGATCAAACTACTTGTTAAAAAACTAAGAAAACAAATGTCAAAAAAGTAGCCTACTTATCTGCACGTCAGATAAAACATGGATATATACGAACACATGATCAGGCAACACAGACAGTTTACAAGGAATACTTCAACAAATAATTCGGAACCCTTTCAGTGACAAGTCAAATAGTAGATAAGCCTCATAAGCATTAGTTTAACAGCGACTTTGAAAAGATGGCTGCTGTTCTACGGATATTTTTTACTATCTTCAGAGCTGTATGGTGCAACACATATGTTGTATGTGTGATGATACCCGTGCAACAGCTTTACAAGCTGTATTTTTTTTTAAATGTAAGGAAGATGTGACCACCACAGATGAAGCGATGGTACGTCTCAGTGTTAGATAGCAGATTTAATCTATTCTGATAAGCAAGTGTTTCTATATCAGTGTAATCTTATAACATTTCCAATAATCCCTGCTTATTTCTTATATGCGTTTTTCTCCCTGTGTGTTTCTAAAAGTATGACAAAAACAGTCAATGATTGTAAATGTTATGACAAACAGCTCTCTCATGTTTATTATATAATATGTTAGACCTTAATTTTTAAAGAGACATTTTGATTACAGCCGCAGAAGTCAGTAATCAAATGTAAATTTGAACTAATACATAAAACAATGTGTGCTGTGGTGTGTTTTTCGGAGACAAAAAAGCTTATGGGTCATCATTTATTTTGGACAGCACATCTTATTTTGAATTTTATATTCAGCAGCAAAGTAAACTGTTAAGTAATTTATATTATCACTATATTTTCCACAGGGAAATTCTGCCAACCACAGCTGCCAGTAATGCAAAAAAATTAATGTAGAATTATCCTGAATGGAGGCATTTTTACATAAGATAAAAGTCAAACATTGCAGGAAATTCTCAGCCTTAAATATGAATATAATACAATCATTAAAAAGCAAGTTGGTGATCAGTTGCTACAGCTCAGACAATGCACATTGCTGATCTGTCAACTCCGGGGGCAACCGTTTAGTAAGGCCAAACATAGGATAAAGTATAAGTGGGAGACATTTTGACCAACCCAGGGTCAATAAATAGGAGATTATGGAATTTTATAAAGAATTATACCAGTCCAAAGCTAGGACTGATAAAACCTCATAAGAGGCTCTAAATGCAAAAATTACTTCTGTTGAAATACTAGATTGAATTAATTTGTCCAATAATAGGAAGATGCCCGGAGTGGATGGCTTTGGAGCTGAATTTTATTTAAAAATTGCTGAACAAGTGGCTCCACTCTTACTAAGAATGCTGTCACAGTCCATCCAGTCAAAAACACAAGCGCCAATTCTGTACAATGCTGACACTACTCTTCTTCTTAAACCAGAAAGAGGACACGATCCCAGCATCATATCTTCCAATTTCTATTCCCAACCTAGATTTCAAATCTTTACTAAAATATTAGTCCGTAGGCAAAATCAATGTATTGCATCTCTAATACATACAGATCAAACAGGATTTAGCCCTAATAGATGTTATTTTTTTCGATACCAGAAGAGTAATAAATATTATGCATTACAAATTTCGTTCAGAGTCAAAGCAAGCCATATTATGCTAAATGGAGAAAACACCTTTGACCAGGTGGAGTGAGGATATTTGTTCAAGGTTTTGGAGAAATTCAGCTTGGGTAGCTCCTTTGTTTACAGGCTGCAGCTGTATATCACAATCCTACTGCTTCAGTAGTTACTACTCAGGGAAAGTCAAGCCCATTTTCTCTCAGAACAGGCCTTCGTCAAGGTTATCCCATCTCTCCATTACTTTTTGCGCTTGCAATCGAGCCATTGGCAATTAGTGTAAGACCACAGGTACTGATAAAACCTACAATTGGGCCCTCTGGTAGAATACTTTGAGCTGACTATTGGCGGATCAGAACATAAGATATTTCTCTATGCTGATGATGTTGCCATATTCATGTCAGATCTTGAACAGTGAGATACGCATCTACTTGAATTATGTTTTGGAAAGGTCTTAGGCAGAGGTTGCGACCGGCAGGACTGTGGGAGGAAGCCGGAGTACCTAGAGAGAACCCACGCATGCACTGGGAGACATGCAAACTCCATGCAGAAAGGCCATGGGCCGGGATACAAACCCACAACCTTCTTGCTGCAAGGCAACAGTGCTAACCACTGCGCCATCGTGCAGCATCTTTAGCATCCACCCAATTTAATATATAAACTCAAGAAGATTACATATCTTGATATAAAGATAATTTTAAACTTAATTTTATAGACAGATGAAACGGCTTAAAAAACATCATAGAAAAATGGAGCACACTACCTCTGTCTTTGATAGGACGGGTACACAAAATTAAAGTGTTTTCTTTACCAAGATTTATTTATTTATTTCAAATCATTCCCATTTTGATTCCCATGTCTTATTCTAACTTGATAGATTCTAATATTCTGCCATTCATTTGGGGATATGAGGCACATAGAATCTCAAAACAGCATCTTCAGAAATCAGAAGAATATGGAGGCCTAGGTCTCCCATGCTTCCTATTTTATTACTGGGCTCAAAATCATAATTCCTTAAATGACAGACCTCCTTGGCTAACGATTGAACAGAGTGTAACGGTAAAAACATCACTACAAACACTCCTTTTTGCATCTCCCCAATCAGTGGCCTCTTATAAGGAGCGGTATTTTACTTTATACAACTGTTAATTCCAACCAAGTATTTTGATTGGACAAGAGAGTTTCCAAGAGTGCTGATATTGGACTACAACAGCACTGGGACTTTTTCAAATAGTATCACTCCGCCATACGACAGTTCTAATGTTTGTATTTGAAATGTTTGTGTTGCCTGGCATAAGCCTTTTCTCCCTTCCAGTTGGAACCATCTGGGTTGGCGGAGCTAAATGAATGATTAAATAAACAATCAAATCATAATCTGCTGTTGCTATTTTTAAAAAACAAAATTTGCTTGTACAACTGTTGCGATTATCTGCGGCCTTGTGCCTATGACCGAATCACACAGGTACTTATATTCGGCACAACAGCACTCCCTCTCATGTGATATTGCTTAAATGGCGTGCAAATACGTGCAGGGATCTGATTGTTCCAAGTGGACCGGTGTTTTGGACGTGTGATACAGTTTGAATTTAGTTGGCGCGATGGCGGAGAGTAAAGATGCCAATAAACGGCAGAAAATGTGTAAAGTTTGGGATCATTACATTCTAAAAAAAGAAGAGAACAAAGTATAGTGTATTTACAGCAAAGTAGAGCTGGTGTAGCTCAGCAGTACGAGCTCAATGATCCAGCATCAGAAAATATCCACACGATGTTTCACCAATCGACGCTTAAACAAGGTAGCATAACATAAAGCCTGTATGCAGTGATGTTTGCTAATATTAATACAGTATTTGTAGCAATGTCATGATGCTGTTTGACTAGATATGATGTTTAGCTTTGATGGTTTTCAGCAGTAAATTTATTCACATTCAGTCACAACAGAGCTGTGTCCACACGTAGCCTAGGATTTCACAAATCGGAGATATTTTTCTACGGTTTGCCTGTCATCCACACATAAACGCAGATTTTCAGCACAAAAACAAATCTTTTAAAAAACTCTGGCCAAAGTGGAGAACTGCGTTTTCTCTGTTTTCAGTATCATGTGGACGGATGAAAACAGTAACGTCTCTATCTGTAACAAAAAAATGCTCCAACATTTAAAACCAACAGACTTTTTGCTGCGCTGCGACCAAAGTAAGAAAAAAATTATATTTTCTCATACTCTCCTGACACAGAGAATCCTGTGAGTTTTTAGAATGATTAATAAGTGATTATTCCTAAACGTTTAGTGCTGCTGAGCAGGGGCGTATCCAGGAGGTGAATAAAGAGGGGCTAAAAGGGGCCCTTGGTGGGTTTGGGATTGTAGCACCAAAATAAAAGCAGAGATGCTCTTCCAGTGGGGACCCAATCTGAGCTTGTCACATTTTAGAGTTTTCAACTGTTAAAAGGACATTTAAAGTCCTTTTGTTTTACTAAGGTTTAAGTGACAATGTCGTCTCAGACTCTGGTTGCTTTTCAAACAATTTAAGTGACTGGCAAAGAAACATCTTAAAAACATTGCAACTTTTCACAAAAGCTTTTTCACAAAAAAGTGGATGGACCATTTAGTTTATTAACTTACATTATTGCTGTTGACTGTTGTTTTGTGAAATAAATAAATACTGTAAATCGGCATAGTTTTGGAGCCAAATGTTGGAGTTGGAGTTCTGTTTTTTTGAGAGACACTTTTAAAGGAAAATGCTTGATCATTTTACAGCCATAACAATTTTTCGTTATGCATGATTTGTTTTGGTTATTTAAAAACGTTAAAAAAATTGGATTTATTGATTAATCAAATCAATAAAGGGCTAGATGAATCGATTCCAAAAAGAATCGATAGCTGCTTTTCAAGTATCTTAAAAACTGTGGATAATAAAATGTGTAATCATAACCTATATGGTCATTACCTAAAGATGGATTTTAAACTAACTGCGCCTCATTTTGAAAAGTGGTTGAATAAAATGGTAGGAGTCGACTACATTGAAAAACAGAGATATGAAGTGTCTGGTGACTACGATGAATGCTTACCTAGAACATTTACAGCTCTGAATGATTCTATTTGAAAGACTTTTAGTCTTTATTCTGTTTCAGTTTTATTATGTGAACTCTGTGCATTTTTTTATCATTCATATTTTATGTCTTTGTCTCTGTCATGTAAAAATGTGCAAAAAAAGTTTCTTTAGAATAAGGAGCAGAGGTTTGAGTACGAACAAAAATAACACAGATTGAACTCTTACATGCAAATAGAGAACCAATAAAAAAATATCAGCTCAGAAATTAGAAAAAAGAAGTCCAGCATGCTTTAGTTAATAAGATCTGAAGCAATGTAATGTAAAAAGGCACAGATTAAATAAAAAGCAGAAGATGAATAATGAGCTGTTGATTAAAATATTTCTCAGAGTCTTCCCTTCACTCAGTGATAATCTATCACAGTAAACTGCCTGCTAAAAAGAAGCCAAAGTGCTGATAGAGAGAAAGGCGCCCATCTCTGACAGCTCGGTCCTGTGGGGCTCAGCAGGTTATGGGGACCTACCAGCTGTTTCCTCAGCACCAGGATGTTCTCCTCACAGTTCTGCTGAGCTCCGCTCCGCACCTCCTTCACCTCCTCCTTCAGTGCTCCCAGAACCAGCAGCTCCTGCCGGTGCCGCAGGTATTCCAGCTCTCCGAGCACCGAGACGATGAGCTCCAGCCGCTCCCGGACGGAGCGCAGCCGCTCCCCATCCGACGGCGCTCTGTGCCGGCTGCACCGGCCGTCTCCGTCCCGCCTAGAGGCTGCGAACAACGGCATCTCCACCGGCTGTAGCTCCGTCTGCTTTCTGCTGCATCGGGGGTGCGTGGAACACCCACTGACACTCACCTAGCTGCATGAACCCGATCAGATCCACAATCCAGCTAATGCTTTACCGGGTGGATCATTTTTTCCGCTTGAAATTCTGGGGAACCCACAGAGAATGGTACATCCTCCTGGAGCTCTGCACAGGTCTAACCAAACCCCGCCCCTTCAGTTTCGGACGCGCCCATAATGCTGACGTCATTCTGAGTGGGGTTTTTTTCTGGAGACCATCGAAATAAAACAAAATGATGTATTTTTACCTGAATAAAAGTGAAATATCTGCCGCTGCTTTAAGACGTCTACTTGTTAATATGATATTTTTATTCATCTGTTAGAAGTAGTTTGATTAATCACTATATATATTTATTTTTACAATTAATTATTTACAAAGGAAAACAGAAAAAAAGCTGCAACAGTGTTTCTATGAATGCTGCACCCCTTGTTAAAGCTGCTATGCTGAATAAAAAAAAAAAGCTATCTTAAACATAGTCAGAGAGCAATCACTCCTCCCATAGGCCATCACCCTTAGGCCACGCCCCACTGAATTTGGAACAGGCATTGCCACAGCACCTTTTGGCGAAATTCACCGTTTTAAATCCATCATAGGTCAAGCCTGTGATTTGTGTATGTCTGCGGTATCAACTTTAAGCAGTGACTCACGACCTGCCAGACACAGCAGCAAGTGGCACGTTTTCAGGAGAACAGTCTTTATGTGACTGACAGGAGCTTGAGGCTCAATTACTTTTTACACCGACTGAGTTACTTTGGACGAAGTTCTGTTTCAAGTCTAGTTTCCTTCATTTCAAGGTTCTTTTTCCAGCTCTAAGAGCCCGAGAGTACACCTGGTCGTGGTTCTGGTCCGGCAGACACCAAAGTTACAGCGTCAAAATTAACAGACCCAATGTTGCACTGGAACCGAAGTGAGGAAAAATACTTTCTCACTCTCTCCGGACACAGAGACTCCTGAGAGTTTTTAGAATGATTAATAAGTGATTTTTCCTAAATGTTCACTGCTGCTAAGCAGGGGTGTATCCAGGAGGGTGATAAAGAGGGGTTAAAAGGGGCCCAGGGTGGGTCTGGGTCTGTAGCACCAAAATAAAAGCAGAGATTTTCTTCTAGTGGGGATTCATTCTGAGCCGATCATAATTTACAGTTTTCATCTGTTGAAATTACATTTAAAGGCTTTTTATTTTGATAAGGTTTGTGTGACAATGTAGATTCCTACTCTGCTAATAAAGTTACAAAGTAATATTGTGTGTGTCTGTTTGTACATATGTGTGTATATATATATATATATATATATATATATATATATATATATATATATATATATATATATATCTCAACTTTTGTTGCAACTTTTCACAATAAAAGTGCGGCAAAATCCTGGAGGGACAGGAGAGCACCAAACACCTGTTGCACTTCACTCACCTGTCTATTGTTTTCTGTGACTGTAAATGGGTTTTTCCTTTTTGGGATTCTGGTAGTTTCTCCTGAAGGTGAAGTGGTAGCAGCCGGCTTGTTCTCCTTCCCTGGCATTATTGGGTGGAGAACCTCTCTCCCCCGCGATGTTGTGTCGCAGAATGGGTGTTAGGTAAAATAATAATATTGTATTATTATTTTCTTTATCACAATAGTTCAAATTTACTTTTTAAATGTCATTTAGTTTCAGTCATATGCTTCTTTACATGACATCCTGTTCTTTTAATATGTTAAGGAACTGTGACTAAATAAAGAAAGACTACAGAGGGGATGCCCCTTTGAGGCCAGGAGTGACCAGGAGACTAGCTGAGAAGCTGAGAGGAGGAGAACAGACAGACACGGTCAACCACAGTATTCTCCTGGTCTCCCTCTGCAAAAAAACTTATCCTATCTCCCTCTGCAGAGCTCAATTGATTGCAATTTCTCTCCGGCTCTGTGTGTGATTCTTTTAGGTCAACCACTATTTTTTACCTAACAATGTGGTAGCGTGTAATGAGTAGAAGAGCCACGTAAATGTGGAAATGCGCTTGTCCGGTGACAACCAGATCGTCCAATAGTTGGATTCGGATCGAGTTATGTTATTGGCGGAGGTTTTTAGACAAATGTGGCCGAACCACTTTATAATATTTTGTCTTTTTAATCTCCAAAAATATTTATAGCTATGCTGTGTTAAAACATTAAGGTGCATGAAAAAATGTATTTAAGCTAGCTTGTTTTTTAAATTCAATATATCAGTGTTAGATTGTTTTTCGGTGTTCAGTCTTCTTCTGCAGAAGTCTTTCAGCATTAATGAATTTACCACATTATGTCCGTTCCACCTGTCCTGACACATGTTCATCTTCAATAGACTGAATGATCACCTATAGCCATCCTTAGGGCAACCCTAAAGGTCCAGTTTAGTTTTGGACCGTAGCCATTCCAACACGCATTGGTGTAAGTGAAAAGCAAACTTGTTTTAAATGAAGCAAAAAAATTTAATCCTATTCATCTTCAAGTATGGTGAACCAACATTTCTTTATCTGGGGTTAATGACAGGAGGATTAATGAAAGTTATAACAATTTAATACAAAAATAGGATTTTACCAAATTACACACATGGCCATTGCGTTGGCCCTTTTCTCAAAACGTAACTCATGGCATTCAGAAAACAATTAAGTCTAATCTTACACAATCTAACACCACATTACAAATTAGTTTGAAGGGCGACCGTGGCTGAGGAGTTGGAAATTTGACTTAAAATCGAAAGGTTGCCGGTCTGACTGTCTTGGTTGAAGTGTCTTTGGGAAAGACACTTCAACCCATTGCCTACTGGTGGTAGTCAGAGGCCAGTGTTCAGACAGACACAGCCTCTGACACAGCCAGAGCCTCGCCTCTGTCAGCGCCCCAGGGAAGCTGTGTCTACAACGTATCTGCCATCACCAGTGTGTGAATGTGTGTGTGAATGGGTGAATGTAATGTTATGCACTTTGGGCTCTAATGCTGCGTTCAAACCGCAGGCTTTGTCAGCGTCAGGCAACACTCATAAAGCGACTAGTTTGACGCATATACACAGAAGACACATTTTTAAGATGAAGCTAGCAAAGCTTGTGGGCGGGCCTTTCTCTGCTGGATGTTTTAAACACTTGTGGTTAGCTAGGCAGCATCGACGTCGGGCAACGTCACTACAGTGAGTCGCTCTGATTGGTTGCCGTGCTGCGTCAACGGCTTTAGGACCGTCAAAAGTTCAACTATCTGAACTTCTGCGTTGCTAGCGTTATGGTGCATTCACATCACACTGTTGAAGTTTGACATACACTACCGTTCAAAAGTTTGGGGTCACCCAAACAATTTTGTGTTTTCCATGAAAAGTCACACTTATTCACCACCATACGTTGTGAAATGAATAAAAAATAGAGTCAAGACATTGACAAGGTTAGAAATAATGATTTTTATTTGAAATAAGATTGTTTTTACATCAAACTTTGCTTTCATCAAAGAATCCTCCATTTGCAGCAATTACAGCATTGCAGACCTTTGGCATTCTAGCTGTTAATTTGTTGAGGTAATCTGGAGAAATTGCACCCCACGCTTCTAGAAGCAGCTCCCACAATTTGGATTGGTTGGATGGGCACTTCTTGCGTACCATACGGTCAAGCTGCTCCCACAACAGCTCAACGGGGTTCAAATCTGGTGACTGCGCTGGCCACTCCATTACCGATAGAATACCAGCTGCCTGCTTCTTCTCTAAATAGTTCTTGCACAATTTCGAGGTGTGTTTTGGGTCATTGTCCTGTTGTAGGATGAAATTGGCTCCAATCAAGCGCTGTCCACTGGGTATGGCATGGCGTTGCAAAATGGAGTGATAGCCTTCCTTATTCAGAATCCCTTTTACCCTGTACAAATCTCCCACCTTACCAGCACCAAAGCAACCCCAGACCATCACATTACCTCCACCATGCTTAACAGATGGCGTCAGGCATTCTTCCAGCATCTTTTCAGTTGTTCTGCGTCTCACAAACGTTCTTCTTTGTGATCCAAACACCTCAAACTTGGATTCATCCGTCCACAGCACTTTTTTCCAGTCTTCCTCTGTCCAATGTCTGTGTTCTTTTGCCCATCTTAATCTTTTTCTTTTATTGGCCAGTCTCAGATATGGCTTTTTCTTTGCCACTCTGCCCTGAAGCCCAGAATCCCGCAGCCGCCTCTTCACTGTAGATGTTGACACTGGTGTTTTGCGGGTACTATTTAATGAAGATGCCAGTTGGGGACCTGTGAGGCGTCTGTTTCTCAAACTAGAGACTCTAATGTACTTATCTTCTTGCTCAGTTGTGCAACGCGGCCTCCCACTTCTTTTTCTACTCTGGTTAGAGCCTGTTTGTGCTGTCCTCTGAAGGGAGTAGTACACACCGTTGTAGGAAATCTTCAATTTCTTAGCAATTTCTCGCATGGAATAGCCTTCATTTCTAAGAACAAGAATAGACTGTCGAGTTTCAGATGAAAGTTCTCTTTTTCTGGCCATTTTGAGCGTTTAATTGACCCCACAAATGTGATGCTCCAGAAACTCAATCTGCTCAAAGGAAGGTCAGTTTTGTAGCTTCTGTACCGAGCTAAACTGTTTTCAGATGTGTGAACATGATTGCACAAGGGTTTTCTAATCATCAATTAGCCTTCTGAGCCAATGAGCAAACACATTGTACCATTAGAACACTGGAGTGATAGTTGCTGGAAATGGGCCTCTATACACCTATGTAGATATTGCACCAAAAACCAGACATTTGCAGCTAGAATAGTCATTTACCACATTAGCAATGTATAGCGTGTGTTTCTTTAAAGTTAAGACTAGTTTAAAGTTATCTTCATTGAAAAGTACAGTGCTTTTCCTTCAAAAATAAGGACATTTCAATGTGACCCCAAACTTTTGAACGGTAGTGTATGTACTTTTTGGTTTCCATAGCCTTCTTCTGAAGAAAAAAAAACGCGTGGGCGGGGCTTCCTATGTTGCTGCACGTTCTGAACTATGGCGGATCGTAACAAGAGAGTGGCTTGGCTTTATTAGCTAGATAAAGCTAGACAAAGTTGACATCGGGTGCATCAGTGCCCATTATTCAGATGCGTTCTGAGTTCGGGGAGTTTAACCATTTGCTCCAGGAGCTGCTTATGGATGAGGTTCGCTTTCAGCGCTACTTCCGTCTTTCCCGCGCCTAATTTTACGACCTCCTGGGCCGCATTGGAGCTTAAATCTCCTACCAGGACACCAACTACAGGTTCTCTGTTCCACCAGCTCCCTTGTGTTGCTTTCTGCCTCTTAGCAGCCTTAATGACAAGATGTAGTTTAATCCTTAAGTCAGTTTTGGAAAAATATCCAGTTATTATAATGTCCGTATAATTTCAGATTCCCCCCCAATTACTGCTGTCTGTCTTTGCTTTGACATATTGTGATATTGTTTGCACCCTTCTGCTGACTAATACCTTGGAACATTTAGACAAACTGTTTAGCTAAAGAATGCATATGGGCAAATGAAGAACACCACCAGACCAACTGAATTTTATTTCAGATGAACCGACTGAATGAACACTTTCATCGCTCAGTCAGAAATCAGGTAAACTGCCGTAATCTAGGGACAGTATACCTATTTAAATTTGAGTAGGCCTATGTTCGGGCACAATATCTCTGAATGAGACTGAAAAGGGGGCGGATGGAGAAATAAGGAATTATCCCTGAGGTATACCACAAGTGCAGCGGGACACCTATCGATCTATCTCATAGCAATGAAACAAAATAAAATTATATTGAAGGGTTTAGCCAATTCTAAAAGAACTAAATGGAAGCTGTCTAAGCAAAGTGTAGAATGGTTAAAATACAGTTTTCCTTCTTATGAAATATCAAGGGTGCATTTATTATTTTCTTTACAACACTGAATAAAAACCAGCATGGACATGGATTTGTTGTTACATAGAAACTGCTATACTCTAAACCAACCCTAACAATCTCTGCTTTTCTAAAAGTTCACAAGGTGTATTTGTAGAAGATAGATGAATCTGAGAGTGAAAATAAAAACACCTGGGAGCTGTGATGCTAAGTTTGGTTTTTCCACACACAGCTTTAAAGATCCAGTTCAGCATGTTAGGAAAGCATCCAGATAAAATAGGATTTCAACTGGCTGCTAAGACATGGTTGCTTTCTTCAGTAAAGTCAGGTCTGACTAATGCCCGCGTTTCACCGAACGTGTGTGAATGTTTGAGATCACTTCATGCTCCGCTGCTTCATTAAAGCGGTACTGTGTAATCCCTGTATCGGAGATCATCGATCTCTGCACACACAGGACCTCAGGGAACCAATCAACTGTGTGATCAATAGCTCCTTTTTTCTCTGGGTTCTTGGATTAAAGGATTTCTCCTCTGCCTAAACAGGATGAGGTCTCTTTGTGACACTTAATACTCAACATCATTCACTCCGTGCTCATCAGCTTCCTGTCCAATTAACATCAGGATTTTAATTGTGGACATGGTGTTGTTGTGTTTTTGTCTCCGTTAAGCATTTTGGGTGGCCATGAAACATCATGTTCTGATACACAGATTCAAAGAGTATTTTATCAACATACAACAGCTCTGAAAATGACTGATTTGGCATAAACTGTAGATAAAGCCAATATCTTCCCTTTGGGACAATGCAAACTTTAAATTTGATTGACTTTCAGACCAGATGTTGCTCTCTGTGCAGAAGCTCCTTTAAACTAAAACAGCACATTACTTCAGGCAAATACGCAATTGAAAGACAACAAAGTGGGTTTTAAAAGTCACATTTGAAATTTTATTCTATACGAACATGTTGAGGAAATTTAAAAGAACAGTGAAAAAGGCCACAAGGAATGCATCCAAGTATCATGAAGTTAAAAGAAGGAAATGAGCAGAAACTTTGATCAGAATACATCATTGGAAGAGGATTCAGTGTCTGCATTCACTAACTCCCCAATCTCCTCGTAGTCGTCCTCGTTTCTGTCCTCCTGGGGTCCAAAGGTGGGAAGATGGACACCTGTCCTCCTGGCTCCTCCCAGCATATCTTGTTTGTCCTGCTGTTCAACGTCTGAGAAAAGAAAACATCTTTACTGACTACAAAATGAGCACACTTAAGTCCTGGATAACTTTTAATTACTTTTTAAATAAAACTGAAGAAGAAAAAAATCTCATTATTTAGTTTACACTTTCAGACACAGAACCCAACTCCCAAATTTCAATTTGAAAAAGCATAAAATATTTTTTTCTATTTAAATTAATAATTAAATGTAAAATAATATAAAAAAATGGATCAATTTACTACAAAAACATAAAACCAATTTGAATCAAAGTTGCTGTTGTGACACACTGAGGCTTATACAATTCTCCTGATAAACAGTCAATTTGCAGTAAAAAGTAAGAGTGCAATGTGCAGTAAAATGCTGGTTGTAGAGTCTAGTCTCATTTGCATAATTATGGTAAAAAAAAATTATTGTTATATCTGGGCAAGTGGGAGGAGCATGTAGATATTAAATAGAACTTGCCCCAGGATGGAGCCCTGGGAAACCCCACATCTGATTTCTGTCTATTCCCATGAAAAGTTGCCTATTGACACATTAAATCGTTGTTGTTTTTTTGGGAAGACTCGAACAAGCCAGTAACTTCAGCAGAGTCCACCCCAGCTCTCCAGTCGTTTAATAGTATGTTAGCCAACAGTGTGAAATGCTGCACTGAAGTAGAATAATACCGCCACCATGATTCTACCGCAGTCTGTATTTTTGCAGATGTCATTGAGCTCTTTAATAAGGGCGGTCTCAGGGCTGTGGTGAGCACAAAGATGCAGAGAGCGCCTGTGGTCTCATGTTATGTTTTTCTGCTTATCTCTGCGGTTTCAATTTCACGGTCAGAGTTCCTCGTTGTCTGCTATGCTGGAACAGCCTGTCTCCTGTTTTACTGGTTAACATAGCAACAGAAGCTGTCATCCAGCTATGTTTAGATAATGTCCATTTGCCCTGAAGAGGTGTTTTCTTTCACAGAAGGTTTTGAAGTTTTTAATAAATTTTATTGGGCTCTCAGTGCAGGTATTTTGAAGCCCTTTATGAAGCATATGGCAGCCTCTTCTGCAATGATCAGGAGAGGCTGCTCCTTCAGCTTCCCAAATGATATGTCAGACTTCTGTTTATCTCTAATATTATCAGTCAGAGCTGAGCTCTAGGCTGGACTTCTAACTGCAACATGCAGAAGTGCATTTCATTAAAAAACATTTTTGTTGAATCTTGCACTGATTAAAATGATCTATTCACACTAACAGCCTTACTTGGTGCTAAATACACGTCACAGACTACCAAGGACACCAAGATCTGTAAATTGTTCTCTTTTACCTGTTGCCTTTGAGAACATCTGTGGGGATATCTTATATATGTAATCACAAATTTGATTTAATTCTACTGATTGATACAACTCCTCTTATTAATTTTTGAGGTGGCATGTTAATATATAAGTCTAGTCTGCCACTGGCCTCTTTAGCTTGTACTGTATTGTGGTCCTACTGGTGGACCACACAAAAGCACTTATATTATGTAAGAAAAGTCGGCAGACAACATGTCGGCAGACAACATGCCTCAGATTTTGATCCATCAATGTCTACACTGAAAAAAGATGAGAGCAGTGAGCCTGTTCTTCTCCTGGCTAGGAAGCACAGGGGGAAGCAACAGAACTTTTTTTCAAAATCCTTCCAGGAAAAGGACGGAGAAGCTTTTAACAAACCGCTGTATGGCCTAATGGTTCTGAAGGACAAGCTGGGAGGCCTCTGTATTCGGCTGGAACCCGTAGTAGGTACCAATCAGATGAAGATGAGCCTTTCACATGCTCCATGGCTGAAGGAAAACTGAGTCAGACTGTGAAAGGATACAGTGTGAAGAGAATAAAGCTAAATCCTCTGAGATAAGGAGCTCAATGTGATTCAGCACAGCCACAGAGGCAAATTCACACACATCTGCAAGGTGACATTCTATTCTAAACATGCCTTTAAAAATTAAACGTGATGGGAGAGCTGGGCTGTGGTACATGAGAACGAAACGCTGGAAAGACAAAACCTGCTGCCTTTGCAGCAGGTTTCACAGACAGCAGCTCAACTAAGGAAAATCTATTAATTCACTTATTTGAGTCTTCTGCTTACTCTCCGAGTCTCCATGGAAACATAGCAACAATGAAACCCTGCAATAGTTGGACGTTTTTAAATGAAGAACACGTTGAGAAGCCAAGAAAAAACATCTTCTTTACCTGGTTCTTATTAATCTTATTATTTAGTCCTGAAAAATCTCTCTGGTTATACAGATAATATTTCTGGGCTTATCAGCATGAAGTATAAACATGTGGATACAATAACGCGCCCAACCATGTGCAGAGAAAACACATACAGCTTTCTGACCGCCTAAAGAACAACGCTGGTAGAAAATGGCAGAAGTGATGAGCTGGTAGGTGTGAGATCAGACGTGCTTCCATGACAACCGGAGAGACTGAAGATGAAGAAACACAATAAAATGTGCTTTTTACACAGCTTGTTTGCCTGTCGTTCATATTTCCCTGCAGAAAACCTGGATTTATATGAAGACCTCTCTGATATGCAGTTTTTAGAAACAACTAAAAGCCAATTTAACACTCTTCTTTTACACAACAATAAGGCTGAGACAGAGAGCACTGACTAGTGTAAGCTTCTGATCTTTAACTCCCAGCAGGACGATACATTAAAGTATTCAGTTTCTGTTTCAGGTCCTCCCACAGCTTCTCATTTCACGTCTTTCCACTCACGGATGTTCAAGGTAATTTAACCAGATCTGTTTTCTAACGGGATCATCTGCTGGCTTGCTCCCCTCAGTAGTTGTGTCTCCATACAAAACTGTCCCTTTAAGGAATCAGCTAAGACGTCATGGACATGCTGTCTGGGCCCATTCAGGTACTCTATTGGTTCCTGAAATGGCTTTGGAAACGGCCTGGTTAAAATAAAAGTAAAAAAATAAATAAAAGTCACAGACTAATATTTCGTTGGACCGCCTTAGCCTTGATTACGCCACACATTCTCTGTGCCATTGTTTCAATAAACTTCTGCAATGATCCACATTATGATCCCACTAAGCAAAAGAATGTCATGTATTTCATCACAACTTTGCCCATAACAGCCCAGACATATTATACTATACTGCAGTGTAGTGTACCTGCAGGCTGACTGATCTGTCCATAGGTGGAGCTTTGGTCCTGTCCAGATGGATTTCTGGTCCGGTTTTGAGGTTGTGTTTGCCCATAGTCTCTTACCTCTCCCACACTCACCTCCTCCTCCATTTCTTCTCTCCCCCAGGAGCCCTACAGACACAGCAGGTCAAAGGTTAAACACCCTTCACTTCAACAATGTACAGAATGAAATAGATAGCAGATAAATGGTGCATCCATAAAACAGAAAACATAAAAAACAGCACTTTCCATACTGCATGTGCCTCACTTTATGGAACCAAGGCACTGATCACAGCTAATGCTCCAGTGTAAAAACATTTTGTGGTCTGTTGGTGTGTGACCTCAGCACTCTGGATCAGCGAGCCGAGGGCAGCAGCTCAGACAGCTGGTGTCCTGGGTGGCTGACTCAGATTGAGCCATCAGGAGTCTGAGAAAGCAGAGACGTTACTGGGTCTCTTTCACAGTCACCAAGGAGTTCAAGCTTCATTGGAGGTCTGCATCCAAAGTGCACAACCAGGAACTTCAAGCTAGCCCTTCACTCTCTGCTAACAGTGATGGGCTGCAGGTCAGACTTCCACCTCCTGAAGTCAACGGTTAGCTCCTTCATCTCCAACTTATAAAGAATCTCTGTATGTTACTGTGGACGAAACAACTAAAAGCAGCTCTTTATTCTACCTGACGGGAAGCATCAATAGTAAAAGCAACAATATCAATAATATCACAAAACATTAAACAACCTTCATGAATGTGACCATATTCTAACTTAATGGAGAGTGTTGTCATCAGTTTATATTTAAGCACCATTCATCAAAAATATCTTTATTGATGACAGAGAGAAGATGCCAACCTAAACCCGTATATTATGAACCTTGTTTCACTGCAAGACGGTTCATCTTTTAATCATTCTTTGCAACATAGTTCAATTTTAGTCATGTTGGATGAAGAGCATCTGAAAAAATGTTCAGCTTTTGCCTGAATATGATTTGGCCTTAACATAAACCATTCCATAGCAGCTCTGGTTAGGATTATTGTCCTGCTGGAAGGTGAACCTTTGACCTTAGTCTTCTGCAGCCTTTAGCAGGTTTCTTCCAGGACTGACAATGAACAAGCTCCCCACAGCCTGATGCTGCCAAAACCCCGGTTCAGCGGAGGAATGGTGTGTTCAGGTGTCTGGTCTTTTCCTAGCAGAGCTCCTTCCTCCACAAGTTTCATGAGTGAACTCCATTGTGGAGGACTATGAACACGTCTTTCTTCTTCCTGCTTTTGGCCTCAGATTCTACCATCTTAGCAATGAAACACTGCAGCTCCTCCAGAGTCACTGTGATCCCTTTGCCTGCTTCTCTGATTAATGCTCCCCTTCAGCCTGTCAGCTTAGGTAGAGATCCACGTCTTGGTAGGTTTGCAGTTGCTCCATCCGCTTGATTTAACAGACATCTGTGATGTTCAAAAGGAAGAACCTTTTGATGGCACTTTACTGAAGGTAAGGATCATACTTTATAGAGTTTCATAAAAAATCTGTTTGAACCTCGTTTTAAAGTCAGATAGAATTGATGAACCAACCTCAGGCTGTGGCCTCTGTCCTCTGTGAGTGACTCCCTGATCCATCTTGGTCAACAGAGTCAGTAGGAGGTCACGACCTCCAACCTGTTCTACAGTGGAGGAGTCAAAAGCCTGCAGGAGGGACACAGGGGGACAAAACAGGCCGAATCAAACTGGTTGTTTATTGCTTTAATCTGAACAGCTTAAGAAAAGTAAGTTATCCTAAAAGAAACCAGTGTTCATAACTCTGGAAAAGCACGTAGAGAGCAGATGGGTTTAAATGTTGCAAGCACTCAAAAGTCGAGAGCCTCATGGTCTAACTGAAAGCCACTTGTCACCAGAATTTTCAATAAAACATGCAATGACGCACCAGTATATCTGGTTTACAAGCAGGATTCAAAACCTACATACAATGCTGCAATTATTTGTTTATTCTTTATCTAGAATAGAATGAAACCCAGACAAATTAACAGAGGACTGTTTGGTTAAAATAGTTGGTAGGTAATCCTTTTTCTGGTGTCCTGCATGCAAATGCTACATGTTTGGGAGACTTTTACTGGCCTCCATTCCCATATTGATGTATATTTGTTGTGACCATGATGCTAAAGCTCACACTGAATGGTGGATACATTGTGATACATGAAGAAAGAAAAGGAACAGAAAATGACATCTCAAGATCATCTTAGCAATATTCAGCAGTAGTATTAAAGTGACACATATTTTCCTGTTGTCATGCAGAATACCCCCCATCAGACGGATGAAATAATCAAGACATTTTGGGCCATCGTGCATAGGGTCATGTTTGGTGAAAACTAAACCCAGCATATCTGCAGCAAACACCTCGTATCTAAACATGAGCTGGTTACCAGCAGACATATGGCAAATTTTGAGGCCTGCAGTCTGAAGATGGACTCAGACATACACAGGTTAATGTTGTAAGGGGAGCTGGGGGTTGTTGGGTCTAAAGATCATTTAGCAACTGCTCGACTCATCACTGATTACTGCAACAATGCTGATGTTATTTCACTATTTCCTGTTACAAGGCTTACCGCATTATTAGAACTAATAGTTGGAAATGATGTGTGCAGCTTAACAATATAACACAGACAATCATTTACTGAAACTTAGAGTCATACACTGAGTTCATATCGTAACTTGTAAGGGTTAAATTGAAACGAACATAGTTATAGCTTGAATTGCGATGACCACCACAGCATATCCCCAACAGTTAGCACACAAAACACTATCGATAAGTCTTGCATTCTCTTTGGTAAAAAATGGCATTAAGTCAACTCACGTCAGATCCATAAACGTTTGGGTGAAATGCTGTTTTACATTTTTTTATTAAACTTTCACTAATGCTCCAGTCATTCATTCCAGGTTAGAACAAAATGAGGTTAAAAGTGTAAAAAAATATCTACAAACTTTAATAAGCTGAAGCAAAGTTGCAAAGGAAAGTAGAGTCTGATAAAGTCACACAGGAAAGTGCTGCTGCTAAAGATGCTTTTACTAACAGCCAGTAAATGAGAGGGATCATGTTTTTAAACGTTTTTTTATTTTCGTTTTGTTTATTAACAGAGTGGAATCTGTTGTGTTTTTGTCATTCTAGAACCTGATAACAAGCAGGGGCCTTATGCACAAAAATCTGGCAACCCCTTTTCTCCACAAAAACGTCTGATGCATCAGTACTGAAAATGTGCCTTGTCTAAAGCAGCTTCAACTAGAATTACTAGCTCCTTTGGCGACACCCAGAGGCCATTGTGAGAAATTGCTCATAATGTAGAAACAATTATAGAACACTTTCTTTTGATGCACAACTAATATATCCACACGTTTGCAATTACACAGGTGGATAGTAAAATATGAACACAGTGTTGCAGAAAATACCTTAAACAGCAACAGCTTTCCTGTTATTAAGACTGGCACATTTTCAAGAAGATTCCTCTTCAGCAGCTGGTGAAACAGTCTTCAAAATGCGTCATGGCGATGATCCGTGTACCACTACTACAACTACTATCACCACATATACCTGTATTTTTTATATAACTGAAAGCAATTCCATTCAATTAGTCTATGACGATGACTGTATGTGATGCACACATGCTTTTAACCAACAGTGTGACTAGGTCCATAGTCCCAGCATGATTTATTCATAATGAACAGAATAATAGGAAGCAGATTTTAAAGTGACATGATTATATTAATCCCTCAGGTGGTTAAAAGGATCCACATTCTGATTTTGCTGGTTAAACTGGAGTCCCAGAGTGTTCTAGTGAGTCTCTGCCCCAGGTGTGTGTCTTCATTCCTTAACTGTATAAGTGTGTGAGAGATCCATGTATCTGGGGCATAACAATAATCTGTTGGGCAACTTTAACAGAAAAAAGTGAATTTGGAAAAATAAAACTGTCGTTGTCTCACTGTTGATACCAAAACCCCAACAAGTCATGAAGGCTAGAGGTAAAGACTGGTCTTCAACAGAAGACAGAGAGAGAGAGCAAAAATGATTTTACAGTTCCAGCACTGATTACTTACCATGTCTTCCACCTCATGTAGAGAGCTGGAGAAGCTAGAGACACCCTCCTCTGAAAAATGAACCGACACATCAGAATTACAGCATCAAGCAAACACAAATACAGGCTAACGATCAAAACTCACTTCATCCAACAGTTCATCATTCTGCCTCAATAAAGATAAAACAAAAACAAAGGAATCAATCATAGACTCAATTTAGAATCTATATGTCTAAAACAACATCGCAAAAAGAGAGCAGTGACACGTCCCTGCCTCCATTAATCCCCGCCTGCGCTCCATTTCCACCCCGTCCTCTCCTACAGAACAGGGCTGGGAAATTCCGTAGCAGCTTTTTGCTGGTATTAATATTACCTGCATTGTTTTATTCTCATTGGTAAACTGCTTTGGATAAAGCATCTACCAAATGCAGAAACATAGAAAAAACAACAACAAAAAAATATGAAAATGTTTGTCAAACCTGAAACATTCGAGAAGAAAAGGAAAACTTGGTGCAACTCCACAGATTTAAGAGAGCAGTTTATGTCCACCATCAGTGACATGTAAAGGAGCAGAGCAGTTTTCACTAATTACCTTGACAGGATATGCAGAGGTGCACACTGATATTTCAGAACCATTTCTGGCATAAAAGGAACATATTTTTGATTTAACACCATTTTTATAATCAGTAATATATATATATATATATATATATATCAGTAATTAACATTTTAAGTTTGTGGCAAGTTGAAATCTGTTTTTTTATGGAAGTATATATAGTCCCAATGACATGACCAGCAGAAAGCTGGAATGTCAGTCTACTTTAGTCTGTGGTTGAGTGGTTGTCTGTCCGTCCATCATGGGGACAGCAGCTTAAGGAGTGAGACCCAGACTTCCCTCTCCACATGCAACCACTGCTAAGGCGTTCCCAAGCCAGCCGGAAGACTTGTAAGGTCTTTTTATTTCATAGCAATTATTCCCAACAATGTGTAAACTTGAATCTGATCAAATTCACTCTGACAAGTTTACTAATTGTTAGCCAAGGTTTTGGGTATGACAGGATAATAGTTTGCTTTAACGTTTGTGAATTTCTTTTCCTAAACACAAACAACTGTCACCTCCACCAAGCAGGTTTGCTTGTTTTCAGGAAATGTCTGAAATGGGACCAGGAACAAGAGATTTGATTTTTATTTTTTTGGGGAGGACTAAAAACTGCAGCTACGGATAAATGTATTTTTCTAATTGACTAATAGACTAATAATGCTATCCAGCTGCTGTTTTCATAGTCAAGGAATCTAAAAAGTTAGAATTAGATCCATACATTTGGGGGTCTGAGCTGCCTTGGTATAGGTCTGCACACTGAGTGCTTTTCTAGTTTGTTAGTTTGTCTCTCTGTATGCTAGCTACATATCGCAAAAAGCTTTGGATATAGGACATTTTCAGGAAATGTCTGCAGTGGAGGCGCTTTTCTAATAATTCCTTTTTTGCAAAGTATGGCAACATGTCTCTACCCAGCCATCATGAGCTGAATCACAACATTAATTCTGACCTTTTTAATAGTTTATTTGAACTGTCTTTTCAGGATCAACCAATGATAAAACAACCAACTTTGCTGCTTTAGCAACAAGACGTAGATTCATTATAAACTGCTTTCCTTCAACAGAATCAACCTTATACCTACAGTATACCTACCTACTGTTTCCAGGTAATATTTGGTTAAACAGCCCAGAGTAAGATACAGAGACACTAAACACCTGCTGTAGACCTTAGCCTATTTGTGGCTAGCTGGATATTTGACTCCAGTTCTGATCAAAGAAGGTAGAAATCATTCAGTTTGGTTGCATTGCTGTTACATAATGCACGTTTTTTTTAGCAGGGCTGAGGCCTGCGACCTTTCCAGAAACTTTGTGTTGAGTCGGATCTAAGATGTGATCATTATCCTGTTGGAATAGCACAATGCATCCAAGTTTTGACCAGCCAGCAGCTGATTTGAGGTGAAGTTGAAGACTTTGGAGGACATCCTTATTCTTCAGTATTCCAGCCATTTAGTGCATTGCACCGTAATAATCCAAACAGCTCCACCCTTGTCTTGCCTGACCCTAAAAGCTTTCTCAGGAAGGCTTATCCACGTGGATATCTGCTAGTTTCAGTCATACAGAAACATGTTGATATCTAAGCAGCACCTTGTCTGTCCATGTCCTGATGTCCCAGCAACTTTCCGTTTATGATCAGGGAAACTTTGGTGGTTTCTATGTTGTTCTTGAACATTTTAACTCATGTCATTTAAAAAAAAAAAAAAGGTAACACGGTGGGTAGGTGGTCACTACTTAGACAATTAGAAAGTCCAACAGGACACTGATCTGAAACAAACACGAGAAAAAATAGGAATCTTCTGAAAGTAAGTTGTAGAAAAAGTCAAAATGACGTTGGCCATCATACCTGTCATAGGGGCCAGCTGGTTGACACTGATAAGCAGCTCTCCCTCTGAGATGTGTTTGAGTGCAGCTTCAGTGTCTGCCGTCACATTGCTGCTGCTGCTGCTGCTGGAACTGCTGCTGCTGGAACTGCTGCTGCTGCTAGAGCTTCGGTCTTCTGATTGGCTGGGAGGAAGAGTAGGACTGGGTTGTACCAGAGAAGGCATGGAGTGAGCAGGAGCAGGAACAGGGCTGCAGACAGGAGGTTCCTCCTCTGCGACGGTCATCACCCTAAGGGAGAGGAGCGGTTAGTGTTCCATGAGCCATGTGACCTGAAACTCTTCCATCCTGACCTGCGTTAGCGTACAGAGGGGGCTTCTGGGAATCCAGCTGTTCCTCGGATCTGTCCTCATCCAGTGGAAGTTCAGGGTCCCCACTATCGGGTGGTGTTGGGGCTTGATGAGCAGCAGAGGGGCTCTCTTCAGGATGATGGGGCTCTGGCGTGGTGGTCGGCGTAGCTACAGGTTCTGGGGTCACAGCGAGCGACATCATTAGATAACTACGATTTATAAAACTGGTATTAGACATGATTGTAATCATATTTTTATCAGACTAGAATTCTATTATGATACATGTATAGATTACAGGGAGAATTTTTTTTTATCAAGGTCCTATCAGATTAGTGACTGATATTACAATAAATGTGTCACCAGGAGCTCAGAAAGACTAGAAACGAGGGATGCAACGATGACACCTGCAGTGTTTGCTACGTGATTTTTTTCCCCCTGAATAAATTCATTTAAACTAAAGATTGGATCTTTCAGAGTGAGATTATGCTGCAGCAACTAAAGTTTAACGTTTTTAAAACTTTTTTTCACATTTTTACAAGGGAAACCACAAGTTTATCTGTTCATATGCTTCTAAACTTTTGTCAACTACATTTGGTGGTGCCTTGGTACTTTTATAAGTATTGTTCAAATCTACTGTTAGAGTCAGGTAGACCTGATGCTGTGATTGGCTGAGTAGGGTCCTGGGGAACTGGGCTGGATGGTTTGGATGGAGGCGGAGTGGCTGCAGGTGTGGACTCTCTGCTGAGCTGGGGCCCACTGGGCAGAGGTGTTGGGGCTGGTGTAGGAACCAGTGAAGCCGGCTCTTTCTGCTGCATTGGGAAAAACTGAGAGATGAAACCAAAGCTTACATAATGTGCAGAATTGAGGAGGGGTTTTTTTTGTACCTCATTATCTCCAGTGGGCTCTGATTTTGGCATTTCCAGTCCTGGTTCTGGAGCCGTGTCCATTGTATTTGTACGGTACAGCATCTGCGCCACAGTTTCTGTCAGAACCTCGTTAACTAGCTGCCTAATTAAAGCAGAGTCCACAGACACGTTGGAGTCTACGAATAGCTGCAGACCTCCACCTCCTGCTGCTTCCACTGCACGCACAAGACAGATGGTTATAGAGACAAGATGGAGTTGGTCCATCTTGTCCAGAGATTGGTCCAGCTCACCAATATCTGAGCAGAGGCTCTGCTCCTCGAGCTCTGATTCGTCAGTGGAGTCATTCTGGGCGGGGTCAGACAGGGGAGGTCGATACATATCAGCAATCATCCTGGACATCAGCTGCTGCTCCACCCTAAACAGAACCACCAGAAGCAGGTTTAGACGTGGCAGCACCAGCAACGCCAGCAGGAAGGAAGTCCAGATCGGCCTCACCATTCCACCAGCCGGTTCTCCAGGATATCCTGCGGCCGTCTGTAGGCCACCACAGGAGTCCCATTTTCAGCGTAGCGGGTAGAAGGCGCTTCAGGTGGAAAGGCTGGACTGTGGTACTGCACTGGAGCTGGAGACGGGCCTCCCTCTAACACCACCGCCTCCTCTCCCACATCAATTTTCTCATCCTAAAAAGTTTCCGATGCAGAGCAGAAAATAATCTTTCTCCTAATGATTAAACTGGATTCCCAGATGTTCTGAGTAGAAATGCACTGATAGTAAAATGTGGGCAGATATCGATATCAATGCTGCTCTTATGGCTGATAACCGACATAATATAACAAATATCTCCTACACTTTCAACACTGTGTAAAAGAAACCACACCACCTGCACGCTTCTCTGGTTCAGTTAAAGACCCATAATCCTCAGCTGCATCTCTATCATGGTCATATGTTCTGGATAATATAGAACACTTACAATGTTCAGTCCCATTGATTGTATTCATTAAAGCTATTTCAGTCCAGAAATTTGCAGAAAATTGTGCATTAAAACAAATTTCAATAATGGTGCAACATTTTTAGGCAGTTGGGAGATTCCTCTATAATACTGGAAAATAAATTGTTGCCATAATGACTCAATGTATTTTCACTCTGTTGATGAAGCTTCTCAGTGAATGCTCCAAATACAAGGGTTTATTAAACATAATATCATCCGCTCCCCAAATTATAAACCCACATTCTTTAAGTTAATTATGTTTTTCCACTCATATTTTCTCTTCTGCTTTAGTTTGAGCCCTAAATAGTCCTCGTGGACACACCTGTCCTTTTTCTAAAGTCAAATTGAAACAGGTCCATCTGTCCCAATAACTAGGTAAACGCAATGTGTTCCTGTTTGCTGATCTATCTGTGTCCAGCAGGAGGAGCTGCTGAGTCACTGAACATGTCAGGAAGAGAAGCTGGTTACCTGGAGGACATCAGTGACAGAAACAAAGTTATTTCCAGGAAAAATGTTTTCCTCATCCTCGTGATCTTTCAGGGACTCTGCTGCTGTGATTTTGATGATGCATGATGGAGATGGAGGCTTTGCTGTCACCGGCTGCCAACATTAAAACACCAGTATGAGCACTCACTGTTAACCATGTTGTATATTTACAGATTAGACCAACATACATTTTTCTTCTAGAAGTAAAATAATCTACAAGAAGAAGAAGAATTTCTCAAGCAGGACTTAACACGTGTAGAAAATGATAAATTACTGAAGTATGTTATGTGGTTCCGGATCAACTGATAAATAAATGCATAACAAAACCAGAAATAACTAATAACATGACTCAGCATCTATAATAAATGATGAGCCTCTACTTAAAGAGAGACATGACTGCAGACATGTTGGGTGTGCATTAGCAATAGATCCGTTTAGGAATGGCAGGATTCCTGTTTAAAGGCTCAAACACAATCAGTTAAGTCCAAGCAGGCGCTCTGAACGCTTCTACCAACATCTGTAAAAGAACCTGTCATTTTAAGGACATCAGTGAAGTTTGCAGCTGTTAGAGGAACTGTAACAAAGTGACTAGAATGAGAACAACTGAGAATGTGAAGTGGCAGTCATGTTAAATTACAGAGCGGGGTCAGCTGCGGTCACAAACCGTCTGCAGAGTCAGTAGCTAGAGCCGTGTAAACTTCAGATCCAGAGCAGTGATTGGGGGACTTTAAGGACAGGGTCTCCATGGCCAGGTGGTTGCATCCAGGCCCTAATGTAACACGGCTAATGCAAAGATTTGGATGGAATGATATGCTGCATGGAACTGCTAAAGAGATGTTTAGTGGAGGTGTGTTCCTCCTCCCTCCACATACCGTCTATCAGATTCAAGCCAGGAGTGACTTTGGAGAAAATTCGGAGAACCATACCTCATTGTTATGACCAGTAAAAGAGATCTGACAAATCTGACTTTTTTATTAAACTGCAAAAGAAGAGTGAAGAAGGGAACAAGAGGGCTTCTTAAAGGAGAACTAACAGGTCTGTGTGAGCCTAAATTCTTACTTGTTGATAGGCGATCAAATACTTATGTCATTCAATGAAATGGAAATTAATTATTTAAAAATCATCCACTATGATTTTCTGCATTCTTGTTTTAGATTCTGTCCCTCACAGTTGAAGAGTTTCTTTGATAGAAATTCGGATCTATACATGCTTTGTAAGTGGGAAAACTTCAAAAACCAGCAGTGAATCAAATACTTGTTCTCCCCACTGTATGAGCGGTGCAGTTCACCTGTTGGTCGTCGGCTCCATCATTCATGTTCACCCGACTCACTGACAGAGGAGCAGGAAGTACTGATGACCTTTGCTGTGCACCCTCACACCTGGACGAGGAGTTTATCCTGGGAAGACCTGCAAAAGAAAAGCTGCATGATGTTAGTCATTTCAGACACACACTTTGGCTTTTTTGTTGATTTGTAAATAATCACGGTGTGGTAGTGTGTTCTTGATACACTTCAGGTTAGATTTCATTCATTTTAAAACCTATCAAAGACAACAGAGGCAGGACTATGGTGTACCAACAGCCAAAACACCCCCATTTTTCAGTTTTTCTTTCTATTAATATTATATAAAGTAATTCACTTATAGCTTTTGCTAACGCACTAGTGGGCTTCATCTTCTGTTAAAGCTAGTAACCACAAACCATAAAAAGATGATGGAAAGGTCTATGTCGTAGAGACAAGAAAAACTGCTTTTAAGATAAATTGTTTTTTAAAAGTCCCTTTAAACAGTTTAACCAGGTCTAAACCTCAGTTCTTCAGGAAACAGATGAAAGTGATCCACTCTTTCTGCATATTAAAAAAATATTTCAAAAGAGGACCAAGATGACAGCTGTTATTGAGTACAGAAGAAAGGGCAGATGTGAAGTGATGGAAGACAAAACACTGATGTGGCTTGCATTTAAAAAGTACCATGCATAACAACAACTACTGATGAACTCTTTAGAACACAGGATTTCTACACATCACCATACATTCATGACTATAACATCAATACAGTCACTGCCGTGCTCCATCCCAGCTGTAGTCTGAGCTGGACTTTCGCTGACTTACGCGTTTGGTTAGACAGAACTTGCTACTGCAGACATCAACATGTTATGGTGAAAATATTGGTGAAACAAATGAGTTTTGAGGCAGAAAATGCCTTATTTAGAGGATGCACTTTGGTTGCCCCTTAACTTCCATTATATGGAAATACGCTAATAGTGAATGGATCTAAACTTCTCCCAAAGGACTCCAAGTGGCTCCAAACTTGTCTGGGTGAGTAAATGAACGTAATGAATGCTATAAATAAGGTCCAGGTTGCAAGAAATAGTAAATTCCCTTTAACCCTTTTTACATTTTAATGACAAAAGTTAAATATCCATTTACTGCAGATACATCCACCAATACCGATTCCATGCTGTTATGATGTATGGCAAACCTGCAGCCTAGTAACGGGATGGGTGGGCATGCTCTGCAACGGCTAATTTGCACAAAAGTGACAGACAGTAGGTTTACATGCACATCTAAATGGAGCTTTTAGCAGAATTACTGTGCAATACTTTTGTAATTATTGCCCAGTTTGTGTTACACTCCTTGCTGCTGTCTATCGCTGCTGCTCCTGCTTCCACAGTCTCATCATTTCCTAGAGAGTGGGAGTGCCATGGCTTCTAAAAGCTTGACTCGGGGTGACAGGCATATCCAGAGAAATTCGATTCTCCGATCACATTATCTGGGCAGCTTAGTCGGGCAACTCAAAGTCCAGTGTGTATACATGCATTTCAAAAGTCTGATTTCAGTCAGATTATGGCAATAATTTGAATTTCTCTTGCTGAATGTAAACACACTGAGAGTCCTCTAAACAGCTCATTCTGAAAGGGAATGAAACCGCCAAGAGTCGAGCTACTGAGATAGTTTTATAAGTAAATAGACCTATTATAACTTGTATAGAAACAAGCCTAATATGTGCCCTTTAAAAACAGAGTTTGGCTGGCTGGATGTCCCTCATCCTAAGATATCTTATTTAGCTGGCTGGACAGACAGAGAGATGAACGGATAGCAAATATGAGTAATAATTGTGCTCAGATTGTAGTCACTAGTTAACTGACGCAGTGGGATTGCCCTGGCACCGGTGGAGCTCTCCGAACAGTTCACTGGAGGTTGAGCAGAATCATGTAAGGATAGGTGGGAGGAGCCAAAGACGGGATGCTGGGAAGGTTGTTCCGCTGACAAACCGAGGACAGGAGTGAAGCTGGTCTGAGTCTTACAGGACTTCAGCCTTACACCTGACAGGAGACAAAGGTCACAGGCTAATCAGGAAAGGGAACAACCTCCACAGATGAATAATGAGTGATTAGATTCATCTTCTCACCTCTGATACTCTCCACCAGTCGGGGGCGTTGCTTCCTACCCAGAGGTGACACAGGAGAGCTAAAACGAGGGTATGGGCTCTTCTTTAAGGTTCGTCTGAGACCTTCATAAGGGAGTTTGCCGTACAGACGACTCAGATACAGTTCTCCATCGTTATCGTGCTGCTGGCTGACCTTCAGGTTACCTGAGACTCCAACAGGCTCTGCCTCCTGCAGTTATAAATAAATCAATGACAACGTTATACTTAACTGACCAAAAAATGAATCAAAATGAATCAATTAGTAGAGTCGCTAGAGAGACCATTCTGTTTCCAGCTATTTGGTCTCTGCTTCCTCTTCCCATCACTGGTTTTTTACTCGTTCCTTTGGACATGCTCATTGGCTTCCCTCTACCCGAAGCCCTCGGTTGTGGTTTTGTTGCATTTGTTACTCTGCACTGAATGGCATCAACTGGAGATCTCTCATGCTGAGGAGGATGTGGATGATCCTGAGTCAGAAAGAAGTTTAGAAAGCTTTATTAGGATCTTATGTTTGACAAACACAGAGGGATGCATAATTGTTAAGCAGACCAAATATCATAGTTTAAAAATGTTTAAAAAATACAACCTTAAATCGGAAAAAAAAGTTTGGAAAACGCAAATAAAAAAAAGAACGCAGCCCCCTGGACCAACACCACCTCTACTACCTGGGCTACAGAAGATCCTTGGGCTAACACCACCACTGCAGGACCTTATTACAACTACGTCCATTATGTCACCACAGCCCATCACACCTATGCATACACAGAAGAATCCTGTATTTAAAAAGCATAGATCGTGTAAGTTATTTCAGACATTTAATAAAGCCAGGACTACATGGGATCCACAGTGTAAAAACAAAGGGCTCCTAGGTGGCCATGTGAATATACGCACTATGCCCCCTAAGAGGGAACAATTGGAGCATCCTTTCATTAACTCAAGCGTAGTTTTCATGTGTCTTTCAGAAACCTGATTTAACTTCACCTTCTGTGATGGAACAATTAATGCTGAAAAAAGGTCAAAGAGATTTTGGAGCACAATAGGCTGCTTTTCTAGAAGACATATTTTCTAGGGATGACCATGCATATTTCAACAAGACAATGAAAAGCACATTCTGCACACATTACAACGTTCTGGCTGTGGAGAAAGAGGGTACTGGTACTTGACTGGCCTGCCAGTATTCCTGATAAAAGAATGTGTGGCACATTTTGAAGTGCAAAATGCACCAATGAAGACCCCGTACTGTTGCCCACCTTAAGACTTGTTTGCAGGAAGAATCAGACAAAATTATACATGAAACACTTCATCACTTGGTGTCTTCAGGTCCAAACATCTTTTAAGTGTTGTGAAAAGGAATGGAAACATGACAAAGTGATAAATGGTTTACTGTTCAAACTCTTTTTTAAATGTGTTGCAAGAAGCAAAATTTGGATACAATACAAAAAACTAAATTCATGAGGAACATGTTGGATAATGTGCTGTTGTATTATTTTCAATCTAATACAGGTAAAAGATCATTTTAAAAAGTTCTGTTTTCAGTTTGCTTTTAATTTAGCATACCATCCCAACTTTTTCTGATTTGGGGTTGTAAAAATCTGAAAAGTTTGACAAACATTTGGATTCAGGTAATATAACAGCCTCAAACAAAATGGTGGTTACGTTACAGTCATGGGCCATTTATGTTGTTCCATCAAATAAAACTCTTTATAAATTATTGTGGTTGCACAGTGCAAAAAAGTGCAAAGATTTAAGTGGTGTGAGGCTCTGCTCACCAAAAACATGAAGGAGGATAAAAAAAGAAACATCCAAATGATCTGGGAGATGCTTAGCACTTACCTGAATATCGCTGGTTAAAGTGTTGATCCAGGCATCTACAGTCTTTTTTATCCGCACCTCTTCAGTGAGGTCTCTGCAGAGGAGAGATCAAACATTAAAAAATTCCTCTGTTCATCCTTTAAGGTTATGGCTGTCTGGGTGATTACAGTACAGATGTAGTTTTGTTTCTTCTACAAACATGCTTAAACCTCTATGCATGTTAAATTAATGAAAAGATGGATAGCTTCATTAAAAATAGATCTACTTAATAGGGATATTAATTTGTTTCTTGCTGTCTGCAAAAGAAAAAAAAATATTTTTAGATTTAATGTGATAGCGTTGAATTAACTGATAAAAAGTCAATTTGATGGTCTATGAGAGAAAAAAATATAAATACATAAAATACATTTGAATATATATTTAAGCCAATTTTATCATTATCATGTTACAGTAATACCAAAAAAATGTCATGAAAAAATATTAAGCTCAAAACTACTTTCACATTGCTGTTAACAAACTTCAACCCAATAACCCAACAAGCAGGGGTCTTTACATTCTGCAGGATTTAGGTGAAAAATCTATATTTTCAGTGTTGGTCCTTCTTAGCTCTCAGACATGATCCGTTTACTTGCTTCTGTTTCTCTAACAGTTTGTAGAGAACTGACCACAGCTTCTAGGTGGGGTTATGATCAGGGAAGTTTTATAAAGACTATTTCTCAATACAGCTACATGACATCATAGTGCTCCATCATGCTGAGAAATATGCAGATCAACACCACATTGTTCTTGGATGATGGAAGAAGCTGCTCTGAGGATATTTTATCCCACCCTTTATTCCTAGCAGTGTTATTGGGCACAATACATTTTTTTTGCATATTTACCTTGATTCCAAGAAAAAGATAGGAAGCTGTTTGGAATTATTTCAGACCACATAAACATGGATGGCCATACTAAAGCAGCATCACTCATATTAAGGAAAGGCTGTTGTACAACTCCAGCTGTCAATCTGCTAATGGTATGTCTGTCAAAGAGCTGACTGCTGGGAAAGCCAGAGCAGTTAACCCAAATAAATACTAACCTAACTTGTTGTATTCATTGCTACTCGCCAAAGAGCAGAATGGAAAAACTTTTATTATCTGAAAAGTATTCAATTCAGATGGTGATTATTCTATATTTTTTCTTCAGTTTGTGTATCGAGATCAAAATAAATGTTATAGAAAACATATTCTTTTAGCATTTTTGTATTTGTTCATGTTAAACACTTTTGCCTTAAAAATTAGGGTTTTTTTGCAACCTGAATTTTATTTTTAGCATTTTTTATGTTCATTTACTCATCCAGACAAGTTTGGAGCCATTTGGAGTCCTTAAGGACAAGTTGCGATGGGCGTATATCCATATAATGGGAGTCAATCAGGACAGGAGACTTGCCGCCTGTAATAGGCCATTATCTGCCAAAAAAATTCTTTCATTTAACTAATGTTTTCTTATTAATCATTAGCAGTACTCCCCTCAGAGTTCAGAACGTCTCTGAAGTGCTCCGTTGTTCTGTTCCATGGTGATTTAGAGGCTACATCTACACTAACATGCGTTTACAAAAACATGACTGCTGTCCTCCATCCCAGCTGTAGTCTGAGCAGGACTTTCTCTCTGTGCTTTACGCCGGTCGGACAGACAGAACTACTGCAGACATCAACATGGTTTGTGTTTGCATGTTCCCAAATGGCACTAACCAAATGACATGTTGGAATAAGTTCAGCTTCTACAGGCTCCCTTTCTATAACCTACACAGACAACAGCTGCAATGGAGGACGGCTGATATGTCATTTAAATCCCAGGTTAGTGGAAGTAGGAATCTGTTGCATTAAAAGCCTGTAAAACCCCCAGAAGCTAATAACTTAGCACCTCCAAGACCTTCCAAACTCAAAAGGGAATATCGCTAACTATTAATAAAAAAAATTTGTAAAATGTAGGAGTTCTGGGGCAGATAATGCCTTAATGGGGTGGTAAATCTCCTGCCCTGATTGACTCTCATTACTTGGATATTCGCTGATTGCGACTGGATCCCAAAGGACTCCAAGTGGCTCCAAACTTGTCAGGGTGAGTTAACGAACATAATAAACGCTAAAAAAAAAAAAATAAAATTAAATAATCCTGAACAACTTTACATAATTATGTGATTAAGAACTGTTTAAATCAACACTGATTTTATTTTATTAAAAAAATTGTATTGGTGTGCACAAAAAAACAACATAAATTTTCCATCTATAGGGTTCTCTAGAGTTTTTGAGGGCCACATAAATTACCTTGGAGGGCCGGATTTGGCCCCAGGCCGTGAGTTCGACACGTGTGCTTTAAATCTTTGTATAATAAGAATTTGACTCAAGTATATCACACATTATCAATGTCCTACGAGTCCGTCCCCGTGGATGTCCCAAAGAATCCCTGATCTTTTTTCTTTTTTAGACACAATTGCTGCTGATGTCAGATGAGCTCTGCCCTGGTGGCAACATGACTCGCTAACGGTCCTCATTGGGAGCTTTCTGAACAATGCAGATGAACTTTTCACACTGAAGTTCTTGGTGATCCAGAATGTAAGCATCAGTTTGCTGGATGTGAGGCCGCGTCTAATAAAAATCATGGTGGCTGGGTGCTTTTATTTGGAGGTCATCATTGCTAACACCAGAAGACTAATTTAAAACACATCTGCCCCTCTTTTCTCAGTCTACTGACGGAACTGTATTTCAGTTGCATTTGAGGGCAGGTAGGAATTTTTAGATGCAACCCTTTTAAACAAATATAATATATAGGCAAGGACATGGATTTTAAGATGACAATAATAGAATAGAAATTATTTTTGTTCTCACTCACAGGGATGTAACAGCAGTAAAGTGACAAATTGACACAAATATGAAAATTAATTAAGAATACCATGCAGCACTTTGAACGTATGTATGTCATGCTTGGTTTGAATTTGAGATTATGTGTGTTCTTTGATGTTCTCTTGGCAATGCAAAACGACAAGTAAAATTGTTCAAATTGTTTAGCTAATTCAGCTCTTTACAATACTTTAATTTCAATCTAAGCAAGAAAACAAATCTAAAATTGTGAGAAAAGTTTATGTGAAAGGCTTCTGATACTTAATCACCTCTCCTAGCAAGGCCTCATAGACCTTTATCTGCTGTCACCTTCCTGTAAGTAACTATAGGATCAGATTCACAGAAATGGCTGGAAAAAAAAGGCAGCATATCAGCAGAATAGAATTTGGAGGGAAAAAAAGGTAACACATGCTGTAATCTTGTCATTTGTTAGTGTTCTACAATCACAAATAGAGCTGGGTATCAATTTAAATTATAAGAATTGTTTCGATTCCTAAAAGTTAGAATCGATTATCACGATCCAATCCAATCTGTTGCAATTTCATATTGATATGGGTCAGTGCTATTAAAAAGTTGTTTTTTTTAAGCGGTTACCTTAATTGTATGCCTGTGATTCAATGATGCAAATCTTAACCCTTTCAGACACAACAGTTAAAATGGCAGTCTGGAATCTTCCTTCTTACTTTAGCTGTTAAAAGGGAAAACTATGTTAAAATTTTTTTATTGATTTCTGGAATGGCAAATCAATTTATTTACATTATCAGAATCGAATTAGAATCAATTTTTGGATTTTTTAAACACCGCACTAATCATATCCCACTTTTTGACAGCATTGTTTCTATATTAAAATGAAGTGGGGGTTTTATATGTCTATCTTTAATCAGCAGATAACGCTAATCTTGCCTCTTAAACATCCAGCAAGTCTATACTTCTAGTCCTCTGCAGATTCTGTTCCTGGCAGAACAACCACATCAAACTCTGCATCTTCATACATCAGCGAGCACGGTGAAGAGGAGCAGATTACTGTAGCACAGTTTAGATTAGCCACCAAGCTGCTATTAGCATTAGCCATGTTCAGTATAAGCATATCTCACCTGTTAGCTGCCAAGGCCTCCAGCTGGCAGTGTAGGATTTCTCCAGTGTTGGCCTTCAGCATGGTTTCCAGATTGTGCTCCAGAACTTTCTTTCGTCTCCGAGCCTGACGGAGAACCTGCCCCGCCTCTTCCAGCATAGAGGAACCAGCAGGCTTCCTTTGGAGCAGGGGAGAATGGGAATGATGGGAATTGGCATGAAGCCCCTGATTAGACTGACTTTGGGCCTCCTGAGAGAGGCTGAGATGAGTTAACAAGGGTCCAGCTTGAGATGGTGTTTGAAAGGGTCTCAGATTCTGAGAAAGGGGCGGATTAGGTTGGGACTGCAGGTGTCGACCCATGTTCTCATATAACTCCTTGTGCTGGCTGTAGGAAACCTTAAACTGGGGCTGTGTGTTTTGGGAATCGGTTTGTTGAAGATAGTTTGGACGGAGCTCGATTGAATCAGAGTTTGACTGGCAAAACTGAACCTGGGTTTGCTTTGGCTTGGATTTAGTCTGTTGGGGCTCAGGCGGGTTTTGTTGGATCTGGAGGCCATCTGGAGCAGACGATGTGAAGTCTGGAGTACCTTCTTGGTGCTGAATAAAAGAAAGCAGTTCATACACTCAACACATGAAAAATGTCTCAGCCTGACCGGAGTTTTCTAAATCAGCTAATTCTAAGAAGATTTTATTCATTCTCACTGTAACTTTACTCATCATTTTACATCAGCTGACAAACTGGCAGTGTTAGATTTCTACCTGATTCTACCATCATACAAGTAGAGTTATACTGATTACTCACAGTCAGTAGCATCTTTATCTCTGTCTTCAGACACTCCATCTGCTTTAACATATCACCGGCTCTCCTTACCGCTTCCCGAGTGTCATTTGCCAAACCGTGAAGACGAATGCTTTCAGCCACAGGATCCTGGAGATACAGGTTGTTCCTGAAGCAAAGACATGATCCACAAGACAAACTGAAGTGAAAAAACCTGCTAAACACTCCAATTCTATATGGAACATTTAGGGAGTCCCTTTAGTCCTCCCTTCCATTGTTATGTCTATACACCATCTATTTATCTAAATATCAGACACCTGACGTGAATTCAATCTATATCCTACAGCAGAGATTAATGGCAAAACTGTTTTCTTAAATAGACACAACAAATCCATTAGAACGTTGATTCACATGAGGCCAATTCAATAGAAATTCATCCAGAGAACCTTAATAAGGCAACAAGACAAATTACGTTAAATGTACACAAGATGTGAAGAACTACCAAATTATTCCACACATTCATAGAAATCTAAACCTACAGTCCACAAACGATTATGTTGGTTACATTTTAAATGAACTACGGAATAAGTATTGAACACCCTTACAGGAATGTGTGGAATAATTGGCCTTTTTGGTATTAACTTCAGGATCTCTCCTGTATGGAAAAGACTTGTCTCATGTAATGCTTAGGTGTCATTTTTGATTCATTATTTCACACAAACTGTCTAAAGGCTCTGGGGTTCCCTCTGATTCATGTTGACCTTTCTGTATACTTTCTGTAGATAAAAGTCAGGTGACTAACTGGGTCATTCTCTGAAACCAACAGAGTTTCCTTGGCTCTGTGTTTTTATCAGCTTTTTATCAAGAATATTCCAACATCTTTCTCCATGTATCTATCCTTCAGTTGTATGAAGTCAGCTATGCTAGCCCCGTATCCTGTAAGACCATGTTCCGATGTTCCCACCTCTAAACTTCACTGTTGGTATGGGGGTCATTATGTAAACACAATTCCCGTCTAAACAGGGCATGTTCAATGGTATTCAGAGATCAACCCAGACTATAATCTCCCAGCCTTTTATTGGCTTGTCAAAACCTTTTAAGGTAAACTTTAAATAAGCCTCAGCATCCTTTTTTTATTCAGCAGTGGAGTCATGGGCATTTAGTTTTCATAGACCCCAATGCGATTGAGTGAATTACTTCTGTTAAGTGCTCCAAAAAAGATGATACCCCGAAATCCAAAGCAATGTCTTTGTTTTATTTTTAGGTTAAGACTTGGTTTTAGCAACAGGGTTTTATTGTATTTCTGCATAAGGTCAGACAGATATGATGGCTGTGTCAGAAAGGTTCATTAAATTAATTCAGTTTAGTTATCTAGCAACGATTCACAACAGATGTCATCCCAAGGCACTTTACTAGAAGAGTCATTTCAATACAATTATACTAACATTCCAGTCAGTTTAACACTTTTCCATTGAAGGAATCCCGGCAGATTGCGTTGAGTCATTGTGAGGTTGTTATCCAACCATGTAGAGCACAACCTCCAGTTCTAAATTTTGGTCTGAGCTCCTGGGTTAACAGATTACACCTTCAACATTTACAGAATTTCACACAAAATGTAAACTGCAGTAGGGGGACACTGGTCGAGTCCCTTTTTAAGACGGAGGCAAGAATCAGACGGGTTTCTCATCAAAACACTATTCACCAATCAGAAAACCTCTCTCTGCAGTGTCCATCTAAATGCAGCAGGGTTAGACATTCAACAGTGATATTTTAAGGCAAGCGTCTGGATTCACTTGGGGAGGGGTAGGATGGACAGATGAGAACAGCTGTGGGTTTGCATCTGTAAGCGGAGTGGTGATAAAATGGCTGCTCTGTCATAAACCTGCTTAGAATGATCCCCAACAGCTGTTAAAGATTGTCTGCCTCTGCTGTTGCTTAGCAACACAACTGGTGGAGGACAGCAGTCACTGTTCACAAAGGGAAAGCTGTTTCTTTCCTGATGTCTCTTCCTCCAAGTTAGCTCTCTGTCCTGGTTTCTATTAACCTTCTTAACATGGATGTGAAGAAGGTTCATAAAAAGGTGTTTTGGCAAGATTTAGTATGCTGCATGCATAAAAAGAATTGGGATATGTAGTAGCTATAATCTTCTGACATGGAAAAAAAAAACATTGCTCTATCCAAACTAGAACAAGCATGGGTACGTTTATTTGTACATTTCCAGTACTATTATAGCATTACATGTAATTACTGCATCCAAAGAAGAAATGATCACCAGGACAGTTTAAAATTCTAGGAAATTTCTGCTTCTTTTCTGCCTAAAACACTACTGTAATAACAAGAATGTTTTTTTAAGTTATATATAATAAACTCTTAAGAAAACATAAAAGCTGTTCCTCTTAGAGTCGGTGATTTAAAAGGAAAAAATCTCACAAGAAACCAACAAAGAGCTCCCTTTCACTAAAGTGTCAAAAATATGTTGAGCCATGTGAGTTATTGATTTAATAGCTGCACAAAGGACAACCATGGGATTTAGATGAGGGGTACCAGCTCCAACAGACAGGTGTAAACCGATTTACACCAGGCGATGCGGCCTGGTCCCACATGGCTGAAAAAACATGGAGTCCAATCAGAACATTGACACCAGCCACGGTGCCGCCTGGAGGTGGAAGTAGAGCTCTGTTAACTGCCCGGATCAAATCTATGTTTTCTGGACACTGGATGGATTTTCTAATGAAGTTAAAAAAATACATGAGCCAGAAAGGAAGTGAGATATGAGCCAGCCAAGTTAATCCTGTATATTTCAAAATAAAACCAGCAGATGAGTGTGGCTTTTTTTACGTAGCTGTTATTGTGTGAATAGCCGAGGTTTGGCGCTCTCACTGGAGTAAACTTGAGGAGACGTTCCACACACAAACCACAGACTGTGAGACTTGCAGTCTGTGGGGCAGCCGTACGGACACCGTGCTTTGGGTTATTATTCTAAAAGAAATCCTTTATCAGTTTTTATGAACTGCAGTGTTTTCCTGTTTAAAGACCACGCCATCAGACAAGAACCTTTGGGATGCAGCAACATCTCTACATAGCCAGCTGCTCTTAGACACTCCTCTACAACCTGAACCAAAAAGCTCCTAGAACATGATGGAGCCTTCTTGGCTGCACTTTGTGGAAAACTGCCTTGTTACGACAAAATCCGAAAGGAAAGTTTTTAGTGTGGTAGGATGTCTGCTTTTGTTCTTTGAGTCCTTCTTTCACAGAAGCCATCACAGGGTTATTAGGCTGCAGGCAGTATCAATGAGAGCCTTCATTAGGTCCAGGATGAGACTGTATTTTTATTCAAGCCCATTATTTCCCCCAACTCTGTACAAATGACAATGTGTGAGCTTTATCACTTGACTTTTTTGTCTTATATAACTTATATAACTCAGGATCTTTTAAGAAAGTGTATTAAATAGCTGACCTACTGCATCCAACCTTGGCAGTGATGGAACACTGCAAAAGGCCTTACTTGTACCCTGCCATGTTAGCAAAAACATAAAGCCTTTCTGCATCTGCCATCTGGGGTGATTAGAGTATGAATATCTGAGAGGAAAAGTCAGATTGTTGCTCAGATCTGGAGTGATGATCAGCTGATGAACAGCTTGTTTAACAACAAATATTTTCCCACTCTAGTCATCCGGTGGCTCTGGCTCCTGTTTCTAATTTTTCCATTTTTAGGATCTACTTACAACCTGATTATGATGCACCAGCCCAACAGGCAAATATTCCAGATTTCTTCTGCAGTGTTGAAAATAACACTTAAAAATGACCCATTTCTTGTGTTATTGTAAATGTGTTGCTTGAGATTTTTGACCACGTCTTCAGATTTTTGTGTTACGTCGTTGGGTTTTCTTTGGTCTTGATTTTAAATCTGTAGTATATGTTCCTGCTTTTGTTGGTTCTGCAGATGAAGGACAAAAGGTCAATCTCAGAAACCACTCATCTGTCTGGTATAAACATTCAGGGGAGTGTGTTGGCATTGTGAGGGGGGAGGGGACACAGCTGAGTCTCTAGGTGAAGGAATGTGGGGGATGGGGGAGGAAGAGGATGCTTGGTAAATGGTGGAGGGAAGAATCAGCAGCTTTTTCACTAGCTTTACTGGCACAGCCGACTGCTTACTACACATTTATTACTGTTTTAAGATTAATAAATCAATTTAGCTTAGACTATACGCCTCCTCTGTCTCCCTGTTTCCACAGCATATTCCTGAATATGTTACGTTTGTAGACAGGAAGTTGTAACCATGGCAACCACATCTTCCTCCACAGCAACAGAGGAGGAGGGGTGAAAACTGCAGTGATGTACAGTCAGGAGGAGACTATAGTAAGAGGAAGTATATCCTAAAGCTCCGACTTTCACCTTAATGCACCGATATGCTCATCGCACATGAAGAAGAAACTTTAATATTGACAATAATATTTCCATTAGCAATTAATTAACTTGAAAATGTCCCTGAAAGTTTCCCTCATGTGTTACAGCACTATACTGCTATTCTCCTCCTGTTAGAATGAGGTTAACTGAACTGCAGAATGATTTTTGCATCAGAAAATCTCACTAAGTACGTTTCATTCTCTGAATACATTACAGCCATGTGACTGCATTTACTCTGGCTTTATTCATCAGTCCAGTAGACTCACTGATTGAATATGTTCAACTAATATCAGGCTAACAGGAAGTAAGCAACAGTCTCACAAAGGCTAAATATAAATCCAGACAGAAAGAGCGTGCAGCATAGAGACTTTGCACTGCAGAAGCGCTGAGCCAGCAAACTGAAAACCATCACAGTAGACACCTCATGAACCAATCACATGGCAGCAGAAATGAAGCCAGACATATTTTAATAATGTGTTCTGCTACCAGGACAATGACTTGATGCATCACTGCCATAGACCTGAGCATGCTGGATGTTTGATTCCTCAGACAACGGCAACACGAGTAATACTGTAATACAGTTCAGTAACTATCCTGGAAGAATAACAGCAGCGGTCCTGGCTGGGCTGCTTTCAGCTGCATTGCGGATCTTTCTTTCTGAGCACCATTTCACCTGAACCGTGTGTAGCATCTGATAGCTAAGGTGCCCTTGGCTCAGTGCTTCAGCCCATAGCCTGCATGCTAATGTGCGTACACACTGAGCTGTGTGTGAAACGCTTAAATATTCTGGGGGAAGAACCCTTTGAGTGTTCAATTTGTGTGGATGCTTCAAGACGTTCCTGTAAAAAATATATACTTTATGACATCACCTTGAATATATGAACACCACAAGCAAGATAACTGTATGTAAATGTAGAATACTACAGAAAAGATGCTTAACAAAGACATGCAGAGCCTTTTTGCAGCTATAAAATCCCCTCTTCTATTAAGAATTGTCACATAACAGTGACCTTTCTGAATGATCTCTCCTTAAAGAAACTATTAAAACCATGGTTCTCCAACTGTGGTAGGTGTATACCTGATGGTTCTGGGGCTTTTTTCAGTGGTACTCAGGAAATGTTAGACAGTATGAGAATTGATCAAGCCTCTGATTTAAATATTTGTGTTCAAAAGGCTCAACTGCACAAATAAAAAAGCCAGTCATAGCCAAACCAGTTATTTAATAGAGGCACTAATTCCCTTTCGCATTGGACCAGTTTGTCCCCCCCCCCCCCGATACATAAAATATTCATCTGAAAACCACATATTTTATTCACTCAGGTTATCTTTGACACTTTTTTTGGTCAGAAACAATCAAATGTGACAAAGAAGGAAAAACAGAAATAAGCAGAGGGGCGAATACTTTCATGACACTTTGGATTCCTGTTCTCGGTGTGTTTTCCCGGGGGGGTTAAGTCGACCTGCTGCTGGCGTGTCATTCACCGCTCACAAACGTATAACTTGCATCAGGGTTAACTAACTTCGTAGCTCAGCTGTGGGATTTAGTGAGGACAGGCTGTCAGTGCTGATTAATAGTTGGGGGAGTTATGACAACACTTTATTTTGTCATGTGCATAATTTCTTACTAGTAACACATATTGCAATCGAGAACTAGCTTCCTATTTCTGAGGCAGATGAAAAGAGATCCTATATACACAAGCTGAACATTAGTAATGTTTGTTAGTTCAGAGTCCCAAAAGGTCAACCTCTTAATTTAGGGTACCTCATTTTTTTATTCAGTTAAGCTAATTCAGTTTATTTTATACTGTATACTATACTTTATTCATTAAAGAATGAAGAATGTAGCATCAAAAAGAAAATCTGCATTTCAATGAAAAGTTTACTCCAATGGAATTTATTAGAACTCACTCAGCCCCAAGGCACATTACAATATCAAATGTGTTATTAGTTTAATCATACATGTGTCACTACAGAAAAAGGCAGAACAAAAAAGACATTCTGTAAAACTGAATAGTACAAAACTATTTCAGGACTAACTTAAAACATACTAAACTGTAATAAAAAGTGAAATGAGAACAAAGTTCTATAGACAGCACCTTATGATGTGATGAAGTCTGTCTCACATCACTGATCACAAGCACCTTCTTTTTTTCCATCTTAGATGTGTTTTGTGAAACATTTACATTTAACTATGCCTCTGCTACAACCTCAGCTCTGAGGGGATTCCTGGGCGCTAGCTGCTCCAGCTTCTCCTTCTGGTGCGTCAGCTGGGGGAAAGGAAGACCGACTGTACAGCAACCCTCTTATTCTGATAAATCCAACCAAATCCAAATAATATTTACTTATAGTGTAGTTACATGACGAAGACTTTTCATTTTTGAAATTAAGTTATGATTCTGCAACAACCTATTTTCATATTTATTACTGAAAATGTCAGATTTTCAACAGTGGTTTTAGATAACAGTTTAGGTAAAACATACATTTGGTAAAATATTTACACACGCAGTCTTTAAAAATTATCTGGATCTTTACTTCCTTTATCACAAAATTGATCAATATTCTGTTTTAGTTTTCATTTACAGACAAAGTATGACAATACTTATGTATGGTAATAAATCTGTAAGATCCAAATTTGGTGAATAGACAAAATAAATAATTTCAAATTTAACTAGCTCGCTTCAGAAATTCTGCTGAAGGAGTTTCAAATATCCTCTCAACTTTCTTTTTCATTCATTCACATTTTGCTTTAATTAGGGTTGTTTTAATCCTTAAATCAACGTAAATATATATCAGTTTTTCACAATAAAGTTGCAGCTAGTAAACATAATGTGGAAAGAAAAAAAGTCTTCATAAAGAGCTTTGAGGATTTTAAGGTGCATTTCAGCTATAAGATCCAAAACATTTTTCTCTGAACTCTTTCCACAGAGGTTTTAGACTTCAGTCCTCAAGGGCCAGCGTCCTGCAACTTTTAGACACATCTCTGTTTCAGTACATCTGAATCAAATGATTAGGTCATCAGCAGGACCCCATCAATCTCACTGCCTGCAGACATGGCAGTTTTACCATTTGGTTAAGGTGTGTTGGACCAGGAAGACCCCTTAAAATGGTTCAAAACAAGGTTAAACAGAAACTCCTCTCATTGTAGTTCCTCCCATGTTACATAGCTCCTCCCACTCTGCCAAGTTCTTGCTCTGCATAGTTGGAGAGAGCGTCCTCCACCAGAAAATTATAACCAATAATTTATAGCAATTATGCTGAACCAATTATCTTTTCCCACAGCAATTACACTTTATACCTTATGCAGTCACACAAAAAACCTCAAAATGGATTTTCATTATGCAGACATCAGTGTTCCATCATTTCTGAGGTAAACAAAAGAACAAAAAAAGAGAAATGAGCGCTGCGCCTGGGATTATTTCCTGGTGGTGTAGTAATAAACTTGTGATCATTTCAGAGCGTTTTCACTGTGAACAGAATAGTCTTCAAAGTCATTTGAGGTTTGTAACATTTACGAGTTTTTCATGACTAAAACCTGAGATGCGACTAAAAGGAGCACAAACCACACCCATACAGCAGCGATAAATGGTTCCTTAACGATTTACTGATCCACAGCTGGCGTGGCTGTTTTCTTTTGTTCTCCAGAAAATAAACAGCTTGAAACCCTAAAATGCTCGTCTGAATGAAGTATTTTCTTCCTCCTTCGTCACCTTTAACAGTAAGCGGATGTTTTTCTGTTAACGTTAACTAAGAATAGAAGTTTTAGAATGTTTTAAAAGGATTTGACTAAATGATATTGTTGAAATATGTAACCAGAAGTATTACCTCCACCACCAGGGTCTACTGGACGGTTGGGGGATTGACAGCGCAGAAAACTCCACAGTCTAACCTTATTTAGAGTCTGTCAGGGCTCCAGCAGTGACGGGAACAGTCAGACAACAACACATCACTCAGTACATTTGGAGCAGCACTGCCGTTTTCAACACGAGACAAGAATATTAGAGCTACTCTGAACCATAAAACTGCTACAGGAAAACAGCAGCACCAACTGGAGAGAAATACTCAAATTAATATCAAGAACAGGAAGTCAACTGTCTCCACCTTTTTATACGGTCATCTAAAATTCCAAGCACTCTTTATATACTTTATTACCATGTATACAAAGTAGTGGAGTAGGCTTTTCTAGGTCCTTCACTGCAATAATAGAACTAACACCAAACAGGAAATCTGTTGAATATATTTGAAGTGTTGAAAAGTAAAGCACCAATAATCAGAGGTCCTGCAAATTTGACACGATGAAAGAACTAATACAGCTTCATTCACTGGTATGCAGTATTTTCTCCACCGTTAAGATGCTTCCTTAAATAAAGCAATGAAATATTGTTAATCTTTAAAAAAATGAATTTTTTTCTACAGATTTAGTAAAACAATATAAGACACAAATAGCACATTGACACACGGTTTCATTCAAACAACAATCCAACCTACAAAGTTATTTTCATCATGATAGCAAAACGAATTATTATGCCATCTATGTCAGACAAGCAGCTGCATTAAGCAACTCAAAATGCTTTGAGGAGCAAACAGATTTTTTTTCACATCTTTCTTCCATCATATACAAAAAGGGGCTTTGAGGCTCAGCAGCAGAACCACGGTGTGGTCATGATATGTTTCCTTTTACTCTGGTTTTAATAAGGTTGACATTAAGAGCTCTCTTAATATCTTCATGGGTCCCTCTCCTTCTTAACTTTCACGTCTCCAGCCAGGATGGTAGAAATTTCTCCCTGCATGAAAGCCCAGGGCACGTTGGAGCCCAGCAATGGACATTTGTCCCCGCTGGGGCAGTACACCTCCCCAGAAGCCCCCTGGGCCTTGATGCTCTCTCTGGAGCAAGGGAAGCAAAACTTGTGGTTGGGAACGGAAGGACACTGAACAAAGTGCGTGTCCTCTAAGCGTTCGTGGCAGATAGTGCAGCACAGAGGGCCGCTGTTGGCCATCGGGGAATCCGGTACGCTCTGAGATGGCACCTGGTCCATGGAGGCGGTGGACTGCGACGCTGCGGAGAGGCCGGTATCTCCGGTGCGGGAGGAGAGGCGCCTCTGTCCGGATACGGAGGGGGGAGACACTGGGCTGCTGTTGTTGTGTCTAGAGGAAGAAGTGGTGGAGTGAACAGAGTCTATGTCCTTGTTGGGTGAGTAGGCGTTCCCCAGCGTGTCTGCCACTGACAGGAGCGCTGCCATCGGGGACTGCCTGCTCTGAGGAGCGGCAGCATCTGGGGGCGTGGTGCGGCCGGAGGAGACGTTGGGGTGGCCCGGGGTCAGCGGGGGTGGTGGCCCCGCAAACGAGCCTGCAGCCATCGAGAGTTTGAGGGCTTCCGCTTGGCTGTTGATCCATTGCTGCCTTTGATGCTCATCAGTCAACTTCAGACTGCCTTCTGCAGAGTCCGGCTCTGGGGAGGCTTTCCTCTTCCTCGCCCCGGCCCTGGTGGTGCTGCTCCCGCTGCCAGAACCCGAAGCTCGACCAGGGAGGACCAATGATGTTGGCAGCAGCGGACAGCTGCCGTCGATGTAAGGCTGGGGTAGCATATCTTCCCCCACAGCCTCTTTAAAAAACCGCAAAGGCTCCGGTAATAAGTCCCCCAATAGGCGCCAGTCCCCGGACCCGTGTTTCTTTTCGTACTCCAGGTACTTAAAGCCAGAAGACAGACCTCTGCCGAAGTCCTTCATGCAGTCTTGGTACATCTGCTTAGCGACACCCGAGGCGCTGGAGAACACGTTCCCGGAGCCGCAGGGGTACTCAATAAAGATCTTAAGCTCGTAGTCCATACCGGTTTTGGACACGGCATCGAAAGCGAACACCCTTCCGACCAGACCATGGTCCTTCTTGAAGCGGACATCGAACGGCGTGCTCCCGGACAGGAGGACCAGTGTTTCCCGCACCGTTTTCGGCTTATTGGCCCAATCTTCCTGTCGGTTCCGGAGACTCTCGCTCAGCTCAGTCAGAGCCTCCGCGTTCCGCTGCTTCTCTTTCATTTCCCGCTCCTGGTCCGAGCTCGACACGGAGGAGGGTCGTTTTCCTCCCAGCTCGGAGTGTCCCACCTGGCCCGGCACAGAGACGACCACCATGGAGCTGGCAGAGGGTCTGCCTGATACGCTATGCGCGCTCGGTCCGTTCATCCCGGTCTGCGGCATGAGGTTCGGCGGTACGGTCATCTGGGCCGGTGCTGCTGACACTAGCCCACCGCTGCTTTTGCTCCGCGAGTTCGGACTTTGTCGGTTCAGCTCCGGCGGTCCGTCGTCTGCTTTAAAGCCGTTCAGCCCTCCGAATCCATTAGGCGGCCTGCTGCTGCAGCTGTGCACAGAGTACTCAAACCGAACCCGGCTATCCGCTACCTGTGTGTATCGGTCCAAACCGGGCTGCTGAGACTTCCCTTGTCCATCCGCCTGGTAGTGGTTCAGCTGGCCCAGAGATTCCTTTCCACTCAGTAGAAGCGGCTGGCTCTTCGCTGCAGCGGGCTGCTGCTGCCCGGACAGTCCGCCTGCAGAGGACCGGCTGTCCTGGAAGCCCTGAGCCCGCTTCAGATGGCGGGCTGTCTCAATGACGAACTCGATCCGGTCCGCGCCCTCGTAGTTGACGCAGCCCCGACATACAGGCTCAGTGAAGTCCCATATCATGGCCCAGGGCATGCGGGGCAGGTCGCACAGATAGCAGGACTGTCTGCGGGATGAGGAGACCTGCGGGGAGGACATCTTCCCTCTGTCGGTCTCCCTCCCTGCCTCCTCCACAGAGCTGCTGACACCTCCTGCTGCTCAGCCAAACCTAAAGAGAATGATGAGGAGGACAGACTGCGGTCTCCTCTCAGGTATTGTTCCTCCCTAGTGATGTTGCAGCAGAGAAGGTGGGGGTGTTGTGCGTCTCAGAGAGGCTGAGGATTTGGTTTGCAGCACCCCGCCCCTCTGCAACCTCTCAGCCAAGCCACCTGGAAGACGAAGACATTCCTCTTTGCAAACAAAATAATACTGCTCGTCCTTTCCGTCTCACATTAATCTATGATTAAGGAGGAAGAAGCAGCTACAGTTGGTCAAACAGGGGTGGTACCCAAACATCCACAGAGGATGGGGACAATCCGATCATAAAAGAGGCAACGAGAGAGAAAAAACCCAAAGCTGGGCATGTTACCAAAACAGACCCAATATCTAGCTACAAAAGGTCAGTAGAGAGTAATATCTAAATATTAGCAGAACATAAAGTACAGAGCTTGCTATCAGCTCAGCATCAATGGAATAAAACAAAGGTTTACAAACGTAACAGTGGTTTAAAGTAGATGCTGGTTACAACAGGGATGCTGCAGATGTGTGTTGCTGGGCAGCTTCACTGCATTTCATCTACAGAACTGCAATCACACTAAACCCTGCATGCAGAGTGAATGCTGCTGAGACAACCATATGGGCTTCAGTGGCAGTCTTCTTTCCTCCCTATTTTCAGACTTTGGCTCTGCAAATAAGTGGAATAAAACCAGAAAGCTGCAATCCTACCAGTGATGCTCTGGTATTTCCGATATGATACAGTTTGGAAGCTTCCATCATGCCATGAGACCAGAGTCACTATCATGATTTTAGCTAATTTAGCTCACATGGCTAATAATGTGAGCTGGGCTTTACTTACAAGAAATCCATGTTCTTTATTACAGTAGTAGTTTTAAATCCAACTAAAAAAAGTTTAACACAATCCTGTTTATGGATTCCAGCATAAGTTCCCAACCTTTAGTAGGAGAGACAATTCCGATTTTCATTTTTAGGGCCATTGATCATCATCAGATCCAAGTATGGAGAAAATATCAGATTATGATCTCTGGCCAAATCACTGTCTATTTGGAAATCAGTATACCAGCTGCAAAGCCATAAAATACAACCTGACCGAGATATATGTAAACATGTAGGCACACATTTGTGTAAGGAAGCTAATTATAAATCATTCATTTATTTTAAAAAGTCTTTTTTCAATGTTCCAGATTGTGATCTAATGTTACAGTGATGCAATCTGAGGACATCACACCTACAGGAAGGTAGTGTTTCCTCACTGCCAGCTCCTTTCTCTCTCTCTCTCTCTCTCCCTCTCACACACATACGAAAACGCAGGCATCCCTCTGATGGGTAGCCTCAGTGTTCCCCTAGAAACACGTCTGCTAGGCACAAAGAAAAGGGGAGGAATCTGCCGAAAATCGTGAGCTGAAGCCTTGTTCACCCCAATTATCACTCTACACATAAATATGCTAATCGACCAACACACACACACACACACACACACACACACTGAAATGGATTCAGTTCAAACATTCTGATGCTTTGCATGCAGCTACTCTTCCCTAAATCTGCATCCATATTTAGTCATCAAACATCCTGAAATGCACGTTTACATCTACACGTCTCTTTATGGTAGTTTTTATAACACCAGAATATGAACATTTCTGTATAATATGGATGATTCTGGATTTTCAAAGACAAAGTGTTTTTGTCGCAGAAGCTAGCTAAATTACATTCATTTCCAATTATGCTCTTTTTGAGGATTTAAAGGGGACATGAAAATGCCACTTTCTAGCCCTTAAATACAGTGTGTTACGCATTTAGGATCTGTAGAAATGCAAAAAAACATAAATTATTCACTTCAGGTGTTGTGGAAATATTTTTTTAAACTGTTTGGTTATATTTTTGGGCTGTTCAGTTTTGTCTATTGTCTATTAGGCTTTTTGAACTATTACGTCACATTTCATGCACTGGAGCAGCTAAACAAGGTCATGGATATCCGGATAAACAATGGATGAATCAGTCATCTTTATTTCTCACTGCGAGTTTGTAGTCCTAGTTCAGGAATCATGAAGGTAGAAGTGGAAAAGTCACAGTGTTCAGCTGTTTGATCATTAACCCACACGTTTCTTTACATCATCCCTCTGCATCAGAACCTGTAGTGCCTGGTTAAGTTTTATTTTTCATGGTAGTTTACCTGCATCTGTGGGGAAAGTATTTGGTCTTAAGAAAGATAAAAGCTTCAGCAACCTCCGCCAGCATTCAGAAGAATTTGCTGAAAGACTTTGTCTTATTGAGGAGTCAGTTCCTTCCGACTATGAAAATGACGGTAAGCTTCAGATAACACTAGAATGACAGCAAACTTTATTTTAGACATTCATTTATTGCCTCTTAGCCATTGTTCTGGTAGCATTAGCAACTTACTTTCTGCTTATGTTAGCACTATGTGTTCTGTATTTTAGCTCCCGATGACATACATCTTTTAATAGTACTATCATAGACACAATATTGGATTTTTTTTTCGTTTTTAGTCTTAGAAAAAAGATGATCACAACACATTCAATCACATTAGTCTGATGCTAGCAGTAGCATGCTAACAACCTCTGGAGGTTGTATGGGACATATGTTGTGAATCAGCGCTATATACATAAACGGAATAGAATTAAAGTATTCATCACATTATAGTGGCGTTACTATAATTACATGGTATCTCATGTAGTCTACTCGCCTTAACACACAATTGTCATTATTTACTATTAGTCTTTTTCTTATCTATCTTTTTCCTTTATATTTTCAGAAAATACTATTTTTTATAACTTTTAAGTTACACAGTATTATTGTGTAAGTGATGCTTTTCCAGATGCTTTTCTAAACATAGCACATTACTATATTTTAAATTAGGTTTTGGGCCATAAAGATGGATGGAAAACTCTTCTGACATCTTGTGAATACAAAGTTTCTGCACAGTTAGATTGTCATAGCTCTGTAAAACTACAAAAATGGCTGACCGGGGGGAGTGGAAGGTTTTGTGACCTACAGAGGGCGGGGTATGTAGTGCCCCCCAACTGGATTTTAAGAGACTGCACCAAAATGACTTACTATCTAGACCGCATGTGTCAAACTCAAGGCCCCGGGACCAAATCCGGCCCTCCATGGCTATCTTTGTGGCCGTGTAAACTCTAGAGGACCCTATAGATAGAACATTTAAGTTCTATTTTTGTGCACCCCAATACAGTTTTATCACTAAAATAAAATCATTCTTTATTTGAACAGTCCTAAATCACATAATTATGTAACCAATGTCAGTATTATTCAATTTTAAGACGAACTTTTGGAATGCGGAGGCTGATTTTAACGGTTTATTATAGTTTTATCAAAGCTTTCTGCCACAACCGGCCCTTTAAGGATATTCATCAGCTTGAAGTGGCCCAAAAATGGAGATGAGTTTGAAACCGCTGATCTAGACTCTTCAGAACAGGGGTGGAAGAGGAGCCTGTAGAGCTACAATAATGAGTAATTCAGACCCAACAACTGTACTTCCATTCTAGATAGACCATAACAGTGATTTAAATGTAAAAGAAAGGATTTAAAAGTATAGTATTTTCTACTTTCAAATCAAAGGAGCAAACTCTGGCCAAAATGTAAGCAATTGTTGAAGCAACAAAATTGCAGTTCCTCCCTCGTCCACTAGGGTAAGAAAGGAGCACGTTCCCATTGATTTTCATGTTAAAAATGGCAACTTCACAGCAGCAATAAACATTTTTACAGTGTGGTACAAAACTTTTTTGCTTAAAAAGGAGACATTTATCATCAAAATGCTGATTAGAGTTAACACTAGCTCTGAGAACTAATAACTGTCCATTTAGTCATGCTGATGGTGATGTCCCATGATCAACCAAAGCACTTCTTTGATTACTAAATATAGAAATGACATCCTTCACTGAATCTAGCTTCTTTCCAACAGTAGGAAGCTGTCTTTCACAGGAAAACACATGGGTTTGTACCAAGATGAGCTACTGTGTTGCCCACAGAACTAAAGATGCTCTCTGTAAACTCAATCAGATTTACCTGGTTTGATCTGGCCTGGAGTCACAGTGGTATGTTCCCATGGTAACTGCATCCGTTGGCATGCCAGTGGATACAATAGCAGGCCCTCCGGTTCCTGATGAGTTCGGCCTCTGGTCCTTATCTGATAGAAATCAGAACTTGCTGTTCCATTAATTAAGGCAACTCAGTTGCAAATGCAAACCACCAGACTACCACCCTCACACCTGACTGTCAGTATAACAGTTTCTTTCTGAAATGCCGTGTAAGTTTTACTCCAGATGTAATGGGACTCACACCTTTAAATAATGAATATTTGACAGAATATTTTCCTAGAAGATCTGCATCATAAAGATGGATTGTAGTAAATGCAAGACCTTGGTGTTCTTTATGCAGTGAGGGAGTGAGGCCTGCAGTTCTTTAGATGTTCTGTGACCTCCTGGAGGAGCTGTCAATGCCCTCTTGGAGTAATCTTGGTAGGCAGACCAGTTGAGAAGGTTCCCTATCGTTCCCAACTGTTTTCTCAGTTTGAGGAACATGGTGCTCACTAAGGTTTACTGAAGTCCCAGAGCCTTAGAAATGGCTCTGTAAGCCAGAACTGAGAGCCTAATAACACACACTAATTACATTGTTGCCAGATAAGATGCCATTTTCAGAAGCTATTTCTATGCCCGCTAACACAGTCAACTTTTTATCTGACTGACACAAACACCTCAAAGTGACCTAAAACTGTGAGTGTAGGTTTGACCCATTTCCTTTCACCTTTTCCTTTTCTCATCATTGAAATCAGAAATAGCAATAAAGCTAACTGCAGTATAAGAAAGTTCAACACACAAACATGACTGGGACATGGTTTCCTGATAGAATCATGTGTGTAATGGTAGCTGCCTGCTGCAGGATGTGAGTGAGCTGACTGACCTTTGGAGTCTGAAATCATGGAACCATGACCCGTCACTATCCTGATGGCTGACTCCAGCAGCTGGCTCTGATTGGACAAGAGGAAAACTGATAATCAGTCAGCGGCAATGGAGAGAGTGTAGCAGCATCTGAGGAGCTGAGGGAGTTCACCTGCAGCTGCAGCTGCTGGCTCTGCAGCGTCTCCAGGTGATGCAGTGTGTGCTGACTCAGGCTCCGCCCCTGGCCATCGCCCTCCCTTATATCAAAGCAGACAGTCAGGCTACAGAAGTGTCACAGCCGGTTTGCTCCAGCTACAGTTTAAGCGCATCAGCTTGTTCACAACCACTCAAAGGTAACAAAACTTTCCATCACTTAGGATCCAAGAGATCCGAATGTATTCCTCAACATTTCCAGGATTTATTACTTCTATTTAATGTCAGAACATGTCATATTTTTTTCAGGCTAAAACAGAGAATGTAATTTTTGTGTTATACTACTTTACAACCCTGTACAGACAAAACAGTTTCTACATGTTAATGAAACTTTTTTCAACCCTCATGATTTTTTTTTCTGAGAAGCTTGCTCTAACAAACATGGATTTATTCTGTGAGATCAGCTTTCCATTTAGCATCCACTAGAACTTGCAGCTAAACATAAAACTGAGTTCTGTACTCTATGTTGCTGCAAGCAGCGGCGTCTACGTCACAGCTCAGACATCTGAAGCTGCAGGATTTATCAGCACAGATACAAAGCTTAGTGGTATTCATACCCTTTGACTTCTCACATTTTGTTGGGTTTAAACCTCAAATTTCAATGTATTTAATTGGGATTTTATGTGATGGACCAAAACAAAGTAGGAAATGATTTTCTAAAATTGATACAATCACTGAATCGCCCAGCCCTACCCACAACTGGAACGTCTGTTCCATCCATCATCTGGATATGGAGACAGGATGGACCACCTGCATAGCTACAAAGACATGGATGTCCATCTAAACTGGTCAGATTGAATGTCTTCCCTTAAAACCAAACCATGTATCATTTTCCTTCTACTTTATCACATACATTCCTAATGAAATACATAGGAATTTGTGATGTAAGGTGACAAAAGAAGTGTAATTACTATTTTTAAGGGCCTGTAGAAGAAAACAGCTGCAAGTGGTTTGAGTACCTGTTGGTATGCAGTAGCTTCTGTATGCCTTCAGACAAGTGAGACATTTGAGCTTCTATGTCCGACTGGGCCTGAACATAGAAACACACAAATAAACATAAACATGTTTTTCTAATTATAACAGAATACTACATAGTGTGATAATCTGATCTAAGAGAAAGTGAACAAACAAAATTGGATGAAGAACACTTTTATTGGATTTAACAAACAACTACTAAAGTACTGCATGCAATAACCAATTGGGATGTGGAGAGGTCAAAATATTTAAATATTTTATGTTTTTTATTATAATGTCCATATACAAAACCACAAACACCAGCATATTACACTATAAATAAATTCATCATCAAATAGACTAAATGCCACAACAATGTGGAACAGTGCTCTAGAATAGAGGTTCCCAAACTTACCAGCTTCAGACCCATAAAATAAAAATATGACGCTTGTGACCCCACATTTTGGTTGAAAATACAATCATTTTTACCGACTCGATTAAAAAGTGATACAATTGCAACACAGTCGACATCAACAACCATTATATCAACCAATTTTATTGAATAAAGTCCTGTTTTTTTTCTCTTTCTATGATTTATTTAAAAATGGGCTTTCCCATGCTTCTTAAAGGAGAATTCCATTTTTTTCAACCTGGCCCTTATTTTTAGCTAATTTTATGTTTTTTCATTCACCCTGAGAATTTTGTAGCCAGTCTGAGCCATTCAGCAGTATTTATATTCACTTCATCCATCAGCAGACATCCGTAGAACCCGAGTGCTCGGGGCAGGACAAATTCTGCTTGTATTAAGGTTTAATCTACCCAAAATGCAGTAATTTTACCATGTTTATATCCCCCTTGGACTTAGAAATGCTTCTTGATTGTCTTCCAGGCCGATTCGGACATAATACATATTTACACTGCAGCAGGCCTGTTGAAAAAAACCCTGAATTTTCCTTCAACAGTCCTGCTGCAACAAGAAGAAATGGGAGCATGTAAATTATTCACAACACTTAAAGTGGAACAGGCAGTTTTATAACTGATCAAAAAAAACAAACAAACGGGGAACAGGATGGTCCATAACAGGAATTTGGTTCTCATGGAAGAAGTATGTTTGTGTACTTGAGCATAGTCCAATGAAAACCAAGCCGTTACCATGGCGACGAGGCACTTTGGTCATGAGGGATGCTGTCTGTTATATTTGGACATAGCCAGCGGCTGTTTGATGCCCCTGCCCTTCCTGAAGCTCCAGTGTTCCACCCCAGACCATCATGGTGCACCCTCCACTGTGTGGAAAACATCTGAGGTGGATCTGCTCGTCATGCCAGTAGCATTGGAAACCATCAACGTTAAATCAATGTCCAATGTTTGCTGTTCTCTTGTAAAGTCCAACCGGTCAGTTTCAAGCAGACGAGGCTGTTAAACACGTCATTTGTTCTTAAAGCCCTTCATTCTCTGATGCCATCTGATGTTTATGAGGCTGCAGTCAGCACCAGTAACGGCCTTTACTTCGGTCAAGGATTGTACAGTTTTTTTTTGCCTTTGCTATCATGAATGTCATGACAGTTTGACTACCTGCCAGAAAATGACAACGAATCCACATTTTGCCTGCCTGTTAAAGGTCTGAAACTAACTCCCATTTTTTGTTGCATGTTAATGCTCTACTTAGAACCTTAAGATCCAACCAAGGGAAATATGATTTTGAGGTGGACCGCATAATCATCGTCTCATCTGAACCTCTCCAAACCATCTCCGTCTGGCCTCCCTGAGTTCCAACATTTAAAGTCCTTACTCTCAGTTCAACTCTAGCCTTTCCTTTTCTCTCTCTGCTACAAACACAGTTGTCTAACTCAAGTCCTCGAGGGCTGGTGCCCTGCTACTTTTAGATGTTTCTCTGTTTCAACACACCTGAATCGAATAACTAGGTCATCAACAGCACCTTATAGAACCTACCTGCCTACTGAGGAGGCAACGTAACCATCTGATTCAGGTGTGTTCATTCAGGACACCTGAATCAGAAGGATGACTCCGACCAAGCCTCTGCAGAGTTAAAAGATGCTGATAAGGGAATTCAAGCAATCTGATTCAGGCGTGTTGGACCAGGGAACATCTTGCAACATTTATCACCTAAAGTAGGGTAGTCCCGATCAGGTTTTTTTGCCCTCGAGTCTGAGTCCGACTTACTTGATTTTGATTATCTGCCGATACCGAGTCCCAATCAGATACTTTTATCGGTAATGCATAAAAAAAGAATAAAGAAAAGCGGAGAAACTGATCCAGGATGTTACCTTTTTTATTCGCCTTATTTTAACATTTAACAATTCTGTTAACAAACAGATCACTTCTGTGGGGTAGCTTAAACAATAAAGTATTAAATGGCAAATTATTCACTTTTGGACTTTAGTGCAAAAGTAGCTTATACATAAAAAAAGTATTTTAAAAAATAGTACCTCAGCTTAAATAAACTTAATAATGAGAATGTATATACATATCAGGGGTCATGTTAACTTTATGTTTTCTGGATTTGACCAGTTTATTAGAACGGTGACAGAAAAATCTGAAGGCTGTCGGTCATTTTTACAGATTAAAATGAACTGACTACATGTTGCAAATGCACAGATATTTTCAACTTTACACACATAATCCAGTTAAATAAATCAACTAAACAAAGGATTCCTGGACACTTTAAACAAGGCGTATGGGTGACTGGGAGCTTACTGCAAGTTTCTATGAGACACTTCGGTGCGTGACTGCAGCCTTTCCGGTTGGTCAGACGCACTACGATGTGCCAAACACCTGCTGCTGCTTCTTTCCTACCGCGGGTTTTTCTGCAGTTGAAGCGTAGTTTACGGTTCCGGAAACTGTTTGTTCAGAGTCCTCGTAGACTTCTGACCGGTTTAGAAAATTTTTACTCACTTTAAAACTTTGGCTGAAGCAACGCGTAATTACACACGGACATGCGTTATGGTTCCATGTGGAGCAGGAACCGCAGCAGGTGGAGATAACTGCAACTATTTAATCTCACTTTATGAAGTAGCTCTCTGTTCAGCTTGTTTAGATTAGATATTATTTAGAGTCAATAAAAGGTCAATACTATTGAATATGAGTAAAGATAGATGATAGCCCCACCCACGAGGAATTAAAAAACTGACCAGTACATATGTATGAGTCCTGATCGGGAGTTAACACCCAATTTCGATCGAGTCTGAAACTACGTGATCGGGGCCGATTTCTGATCACATGATCGGAGACATCCCTAATCTAAAGGTTTCAGAATGGTTGCTCTAGAGGACTGGGCACCCCCTTTCTTGAGCATGTCACAGACCTGGAATTCTGCTTCAAGCTAGGTCTTATCCTGTCTTCCAGGAGTCCTACCCTCTCTGAAAACCAGAAAGTAGACGTACATATATGGAAGAAAATGTTTTACTCTTATCAATACAAACTCTCAATTCTCAAGTTTCAGAGGAGGGAAATGTTGGAGGATGAAAGGAGCAGTAGAGCGCTCATCTGTTTGGTGTTCACAAGTTTCTACAGTTTTAGTATGTCACCGTCTCTAGGCATGGAAATAAAAGTCCTACGTCCCTGGAAAACAGTGAGATTCACTCTGAACTCTGAGTTGGTTGCAAAGAGAACAGGATTTCTAATTCGTGTTTTATGTTTCATTTGGGTTTCTGCTTTGGTTGGCTTCCTTTTTGTTTTATGATTGAAGTGAGAAGATTCTGAAACACAAAATGACTCAGAAACCTAGAGGGATGTTCTTTTTGTCAGCTCAAATTAGTTTGATACCAACTAACAGACATCAACTTCAATGTGTGTGTTGGATGAAATTTTTGGTAGGCTATATAATTTCAAACTCTTCACCAATAACAGTTGGCCAGTCAGACAGGCTTTCACTGTATAAAATGGCTCCACCCCATTGAGACCTTAGTGACCAATAAGGGGCAAACTCCGCCCGCAGAATGTGAAGCCAACGCGGAAGTGACAAAAATTGCACTTCAGCCCTCATCCACTGGGGGCTGGCTCCAAAAAGGAGCAACTTCCTAATTGACTCCCATGTTAAAAAGGCCAACTTTACAGCAAAAATAAACATGATTACAGCCTGATTCAAAAAAACATTTTAGGTTAGATAGTTCAGCTTTACCATCATGACAACTCTGAGGGGGGTGAATTTTTTTCTAACTCCTCCGTTTATTTGTAATTTAATTTTGAAATTATGAATAATTAGATGTGTGTCCTTTTGATTGACAGGTCCGTCTAGGCTAACGCTGGTGGCTAATGGTGGCTAACTGTAGCTAACAGGTTGCTCCGTAGTCTGCTTGCGGAGCTCTTCCCAGCCTGGGACTAACGTAAAGACTTCAGTCATTTGGTGTTTCTGAACTCCACTATCAGTTGCCGGTGCAGTTTTTGTTCGGTTTTGGTTGTTAATATGCAATTATTGGGCAAAGATGGCTTGCCGTGATGTTGAATACAGTAACAGACCGTCCAAGAAGTCTCTGCTTTGGGGGGAGGCTTCATACCAGCTATGTTTAACCAGCTGTGGGGGGTCTCTGTCAGGTGGCAGAGAGGAATGCTGTTCTGGTCTGAGCTTTTATCTCTTTCTACATGCGAGTTGGAGCAGGCGATCGGTCGGGTAGCAGCAGAGCAGCAAAGTCGGCAGGACCGGGACGCCGCAGCAGACCCGGTCAAGTAGAGCACCTCGAGACTCAAGAGCGGGAGACGGTTACATCAGGCTGGAAGACTACAGAGTTGGACTCTAGACAGACTGGATGATCGCTGGTTAGATCAGTACTGGTGTGAGGAACACAGCTGGAGGCATAAACTAATGGATGTCTGATGTGAGGTGAGTCAAAAGCCTTTTATTTTTTTTAGGGGATCTGAGTTTTCATGATGACTTTGTGACTACTTTTTGCTGGATGTGTTGTTAAGATAAGCTGTCTAAGTCCTCATCCTCCACCGATGGTAATGAAAATAACATAATATCAGGCCGTATTGATCCGACCCATGTGGGTCTTATTATATTGATATGTTTTCTCTACTCGAGATGTTTCTGCCTCTAAAGGGATCGTTGTTGAAAAACGGGGTAAAAGTCTCTTAACCGCGGTCTTCTGGCTGAAACTGGCTGCAGCCTACGTTAGCTTCAGTTCGCTCCCGACTAGCTTCTGACTAGCTTGTAGCTACGTTGGCTCGGAGCGTTAACCCTCCGCCCCCAGCCTCACAGTGCCACTCTCAGCTCCACCTCTTTGCCCATTTTTGGAGTTTCTGAGAGTGACGAGGCGAGTGACGCGAACAACATGGCGGCGGTGGGAACCGCCCAACTGGCCTCATTTTTGCTATTCCGAAACCTATGGGGGACGTACCGGAAGGTTAGTCCATTGTTTTAAACAGTCTATGGTGACCAACTAGAGAAAGAAGAAATCTGGGATGATGGAAATCGTGATAGTCATCAGTAATAAACAGTAATATGGCAGTTGTATGTTTTGCTACACCCATGCAGCCCAGGTAACCAACCTTGATGAGAGGAGCAGCCGCAGCTACAGCAGCAGCAGCAGCTACGGCTGCTGTTTGGCTGAGGTCTCCCTGACATCCAGATGATGCCTCCGTCCGGACAGCGGCTGCTGCATCGTCAGCGCTCGGATCAGGAGGGTTCAGACAGTTTGACGTGTTCGGAGTCGGCCTTGGCTCCAGCAGCTGGACACTGACCTCCCTCTTGTGGTGGGTGCTGTGACAGCTGAGCAGAGGGACGGATGGGAGATCAAATTTGCGGTCAGCAGCTTTATATTAAAACAAATGACCAAACTGTGACAGTGGGCTGTCACTATAATGCTGGTATCAACCATCACCGAGGAAAAATGTTCTGATTTCAGACACCAGAGTACCACAGGTTTGTTTTCTAATGGATCTCACAGTATAAGAACTTGAGTCGTCTTCCTACCGTTGCCTCAGAGCTCCCAGCACCACTCCCCTCCCTCCAGCCTTGAAGCATGACGTCTGAAGCTCCTGACCTGAGGAGGAGGAAGGAAGCAGGCCTCCATTACGCAACATGCCAACATTTTCTAAGAGAGACTTCCTGTGGATACTGATCAATATCTGATCAGCAGTCCAAATGTCTGTGTTTTTTTTAAATCAATGTCCATTAGGAAATGTGTGTAGGACACTGTTTGAAAACCTAGAGATTTTGAAGATTTTACAATTCCAATTAAATCCAGAAACATTTTTATTTCAACATTGAGATGAGTGCATGGTTTGGCTCCAATCCACCTAATCATAAAAAGCTTCACATCAGGGTTCTTTTGAGCCATTCAGAGGTGGACAAGCTGAGGTCCTGCTACATAATGTAAGTGTGGTGGAGCTTCAGGTCATAAGCTGGTTCTCCTTGAGGACTTTCTGTTACAGAACAGAATTTATGATCCCACCATTTATGGCAAGTTTTCTAGGACCCAAAAGGAGCAAAACAGCCTAAAAGCATCACCACCACTTTTGACTACAGAAGTGCTGATTTTCTGAAATGCTGATTGGTTTTGACCAGATGTGATAAGATGCACACCTTCCAAAAGGCCCGCCTTCGTCTCATCAGGCAACAGAATATTTTAAAAAAAGTTTTTGGTAAATGTTAGACAGGCAGTTGGCTTCTTTTTTCCCCAGCAGTGTTTCTTGCTTTGGAACTCTCCCAAGGAGGCCATTTTGGCTCTGACTGTTGAATCCTGGGTGTTTCTCAATGTCCAGGAACCTCGCCTTGGTCCCGCCCCGGTTGCCTAGGAGATACCTCATCAGGGACCGCCAAGGCATGTTCCAATGTTCATGTTCTACCGAGGAATCTGTCCTCCGTTTGTTAGCCGTTTAGCTAACTAACCAAGGATACATCAGACGTGCCTTGATGGCTTCTCTTAGTCAAACATTTCCCAGAATACATCGCGGTAGGAGCCGGCAGCAGCTACTTAGGGGGTAAATGTCCATTCTAAATGTAAGTAAACTCATTTTAACAATCGGGCTTATATCTAAAATGTTTGTTTTATTTTTTTATTATTATTATTTAGATCCAAAGCAGTTATATATGGTTGGTTAGTTACTTAGTAGTTACAGCTTCGGTGGCTACCAGGTACTAATTTGTTTGTACATTTGATTTAACTGACATATACAAAAAAAATTTAAAAAGTAAAACTCTCGTTATACATTTCCAGTTCCATGGTTGAAGTAATATTACTACGCTACAATGCTACTACGATGGGGGGGAAGTAAACGGAGCACGTAAGCCGCCATGGTCACGTAGGCAAGTCTGTTCCAAATCGTTTTTTTGAGCAAGGAAGGACAGGGTCCTCGTAAGCAAGGCGCCTTGACATTGAGAAACACCCCATGACTCTGACCTTTACTGAAGCTCTGGGTTCTCCTCTGACCTTCTGGTGGAGCCGTTGATGAGCAGGAATAGAGGAAGTACATATACCTACATTTTATGTATGTAGACTAACAGTATTCATTAAAAAAAAAAAAAATCAATAAGTGCTTCAAAATATGGTAAGAAATACATGAAGGAGAAGCGTGTCTAAAATGTTAAGAATTTAAATAAAAATCTTTTAAATTACAAAAGATTTTTTGAGAAGCTAATACATGTGGGTTTACAGTTGTAAGGCTAAAAATACAACAACAAAATTAAGATAGCGAAAAGTCAACAGAACATTTATGTATGGAACAGATTTAATATAATGCGTTTTTAGCTGCTTTTTAAAAGGAAACCATTGAGTCCACAGTTCTCAGGCCCAGCGGGGACAAAGTTCTAGAATCTGGGGGCCGAAGCTGCAAATGATCCATCTCTTGTCTTCAGGCTGGTACGCAGCACAACCAGAGCAGTCCCTGTTCTGAAAGTAAGACTCAAACCAGCCAAGTACTGTACCAGAGAGTCAGACCCAGCTCTGCAGTCGTTCCAGTAGTATATTATGGTCAACAGTGTCAAACCCTGCAGTGAGGTTCTACAAGTCTGTATTTATTAGGGATGTGCCAATACAGACACTGGTATCGGGGCCGATATCATTCTTATGCACTGTATCAGTTAGAGTTAACCAATATCATGAACCAATACTTAAAGGGGAGGTGGCACATTCTTCTAAGCCAGACAGAGCAATTCTGTGGTACAGTACAGCTATAATATCACCGAAAATCGATCTGTAAGTTCAATAAATGATATGTACTACCTATTTAAAATATTGCACTCACAACATGTTCGAACTAAATGCCTTAGCTGCATGTCCCTTTAAGAACCTCGGACATTCCCCCCTTCAACACGCTGTCTTCAACGTCATCACAACATTCTCAGAGCGCCATCATGAGCCCAGCATGTGGACCGCGGCTGCAGGTGGGCTCTGCTAGTCTCTGAGCTGATCGCATTACGTGTTCGACCTTGCCTCAGGTGGAGCTGGGTCGCTACAGTGGGGAATCGGGGGGGGATCTGTAAACACCGGCCTCTCGCTGCGTCGGCAGGCCCAGTTTGAGGAGGTTTTGTCCCGCGTTGGTCCAAGCATCGCCTGTCGAGACACCAACTACAATGCTGAGCGGCTGTCCATCTGCTTGCGGTTAGTAAAAGTGTATAATATGTGAGCGGCGCAGGACGTGTTGTGGTGGAGCCATTCCCAAGCCTGGGTCATGTTTACTTCTCCAGGGAAGCTGTCTGGGTGAGGAAGCTGTTCAGGGCTCACTTCTCGGTGGCGAGAGAGGTGCATCTCTTGTCACAACAGCTCTTTTAAGAGCCACCAACAAGCTTCTTATGAGCTTTCCTGTCTAAATAGTTGAACCTCTTTATAATGTTTATTTTTTTATTTCTGTCTCTGTATAGAAAACAGCTGATGCCATGTAGCTCGAAGTGATTAGCCACGGTGTTTATCAGTAGCCTATCTCCTCTGTCCATCTGATGCTGTGACTCCATGTCCCAAGAAGGCCTTGCACAATTGGCAATAATAACTAGGTATATACATGACAAGGTTCTGCTTTTGTGCTCAGGTGAGCGAGGGGAGGAAGGGCTGAGGAGAGACGTGGGCAGTAATCAAATGTAGGGCGTAGCTAGGAGGAATCTGGCTTTCAGAGCTCAACATGCCGGCCGCAAGAGTTTTAAAAGACTATACAAACATACATAAAGTAACCTAAGAAACACTTTAGGCATGTTTTTAAGGAGGGAATGACATAACAAGGGGATGCAAGGCTGTAAAAAGTGGATTTACATGCCACCTCTCCTTTAAAATGTGTAAACTAAATGTGTAAATTCATTTTTCACTTGAAATTTTTGTTTTGTGATCTTTATAAATTTTTTTCATCTAATTCATCATCATTTGTTGTAACAAGCAGAGAAGTAAATACAACCTGTCCTCCAATTCATTAGATTTTTTTGTGTGGCAAAGGTATTGGTATTCGGTATTGGCAAGTGCTCAAATCAAAGTATCAGTCTCGTATCGTTTGAAAAAAGTGGTACGGTTGCATCCCTAGTTTTTAGCGGATGTCATTGAAACCTTTGGCGGAAACAGTCTAGGTGCTGTGGTGAGGAGGGAAACCAGACTGAAAAACATCAAAGTGGTTGGTCAGAGTAAAGACTGGATCAAATTAAAAACCACCAAGATTCGAAACAGAGGGTTTGGTCGACGATGAAAGCCAACCAAAAGAATTCCTCTATTCACATTCGGGGGGGTTTCATCATCAAGGGATAAAATAACAGTTGTACAAAGTTTCCAACACTCCAGTCAAGATAGAGTCTAAACATATGTGACAACTACAACTGAGGGCGTTTTCACATGTTACGGGAGTCCGTACTCGGATACCATGTTTGGTCAAAATCCACTTATTTCGTACCATGTGAACACAGACTGGACCGTGCCAGGATACGGCCAGAGAGACCAGCCTTGGAGGTAGTATCCGAGTCCAGGTACGAGCGGCCACGGATCATGTGAAAGCAAGCTTCACTCTGGACGTACTCAAGACAATAGACGCGCTCCACGCGGGACTGACGACACCGCCGGCCGAAATTACAGAATCACCTCGCGACCTTAAAAATACCAAAACAACATGATTTAAGCATCCCACAGCGACACAGCAGGTTACAAAACGGCGGGTTTACTACAACACTCACCCTGTAGATGGCTTCAGGTAGCAGCTGACCAGTTTGTTTACATTCTAGGCTTTCGCTCGTTTTATGACGTCGGTATTTCTCACTTCCTTGTTTGTTGGATAACTACAGAATTATTTGTATACCCCCACCTGCTGTTTAGTTGTAGTAAAACACTGGATTCCAGTACGGGTCAAATACGTGCCATCTGAACAGAAGAAATTTGCATTTTCTCTGGCCGTATTCTGGCACGGCCACATGTGAAAACGGCCTGAAACACCGCTAGGGCTTCGAGGAGACATACAGCTAAACCTCATCCACACAAAAAAGGCAGGATATTTCTTTAAAACAGTTCAGAAAAAGGTAAAGATGAAGTCGGTGCAGTAGAAATAATAGAGGCACCAACACAGAACCTTGTGGCATACCATGGGTGAGAAAAGTGGAATACTATAGTGTGGGAGCAGCCACAAAAAAAACTAAATGCTGAGAGATAAAAAGAAACCACTCCAGCACAGATCTTGATACTGCTGAAAACATTGGAGGATTACAGCATTCTTAAAATAAGCAGTAACATGAGCAGAAACCAGCAAAGCATTAATTATCCTGAGCACAAAGGCACTGATCGACTGAAAAAATATTTTTAAAATAAAGAGTACAACTTAATGCCAAGAGGGCAAGACTTCTGTTGAGTTTATTAGTTTGATTATATTAGGTAAAGTAACCAGTGCAAAGCTGTGTAATATAATGGGTTGGCTTGGAGTTGGAACAGACAGGGAGGGAAGTGAAGGAGAAAAGCTGGATCTTTGGCTGTATCAACAGAAAATGATAAGCACTGTGAATGTCTGAACTGTGAAACGAGTGAACTGGAACTGTGGGCAAAGTAGGAGAGATTAGAAAGCTAATTAAAGTCCAAAAATATGCAGCCTTGACATCTCTGTCTGCAAAAGAACTGTTCACATCTGAAAGCTGAACATATAGTATTCAGGTTGTCGAAGGAGCAGGACATGTTTTTTCTTTCCTCTTTCTCAGCCCCCCTGATGATGATGATCTGATGAACAATACAGCAGGTTTGTTAAAACTGTCTGTGCTGGACGCTTGATTCCATTTATAAACAATTTGAACCTGCTTACAAGAAACGAATGGAACCTTAATAAACGAGGTCAGAGGCTTTATCTATCCAACGTGTTTTCACATGTGAACTCGCCGCCCTGTCCCCAAGCCAAGATAACGACGGCAGACTCAGCACTAGTTGCATCTCTGAACAACCATGAACAAACCAGAGATAGATCAGCTGACCTAAAAGACAGCAGATACAAATTAACTGGAACACTACAAGCACCTCGCTCAGCTGGTGCAGATGACAGCAGATATGGAAAAACTAGAACACAAATATCTATCCATAGATAAAACAACTGATGCAGCTGAGACATCCGCTGAATCAAAATACGTCGGATATGACCAAGCTGAATCACACATTGGGAAACAGAGACGTAATCCCTCCATAACATCATCATCCCCCACCACGCCACCCTTATCGTACAGGTCCTTCTCCAAAGCCCTTCAAACCAAAGTGAATGGGGCGTTCTTCTTACCCCAAAACTGGAACCACAGCCAAACCATAAACAATATGGCTCTCCACTAAACCTCAAAGAGTCTGATATCGACCGGACACCACTTCTAGACTGCAAATTTCTCAACAAAATGTGTCCGGTCACTCTGTAAGTAACATTCCGGTAATTTTGAGCAATAGATCCCTACACACTAAAAACATTTATAACCGAACAGCACAGAATCGTAAAATATCTTGCAAAAATAGCCTCTCAACCAGTGAAAGAAACATTAAAGTAGCTACATTAAAGTAGAACTGGCATGAAATTCCCTGCAAAGTTTGGGCCCTTTTTAGCCACACTAAGTACCTTAATTCTATATCAAAGGATCGCTTACCATAATTAAGCCTTGTTGTAGAATTGCAGGTGTGATGAGGTAGCCCTTCTGTGAGCATTAGCAACAACCGGGTTTCAGAGGCCAGGGCCTAGGCTATGCACTTCTGTGGTCAATGAGTCTCTAACGATATTTCGAATGTTCAACTATAATATATAATCTTTTTCCCCCATATCAAAGCATACTAGCAACAATGCTATATAAACAAACTGGGGTATTAGCTGTGAAGCTAATTCTGAATGTTAGCTATGAAGCTAACTGAAAAGCGAACAACTCAAACAATGCCACAGTGTGTACTAACAGCTGAAGGACATTATTGAGGATATGCTTACTTGTACAGGGATATTCGCTGGTTCACAGAGAGTTGGTATTAATCCTGGTAGAAGTTTTAAGACGATCTTTTTAATCTTTTAAACATTTTATGACCCTTTATAATATTAATGGCTGAAACACTTGGTTTTAGTTTGTCAATAAAGCGTATTCAAATTCTCTTCAGCTGTAGGCTAAAGCTAACTATCTACTCACCAGTGTTGATGGGCTCCAACACTGCAGCTCAGTCACTGAGAGCTGAAGCCAGCAGGTCTATCCAACCCCTGTTGTGTTTTTAAAGCGTTTTTACGTTTCTGAGGACCAGGAGCAGAACCTCGGGGACATTTTAACAGCCACAGATGTTAGCAACGCGACGCGACCTGGGTACGTTTCCTGTCTCTCTGTAAGAGATTTGTAGCCAGCTGGAGATGGGAATCCTGCTTAAAACAGCTTATCTTAGTTTTTTATATTTCGTTCATTATTGCTATGTAGTGCGTGGAGGATCGGTTAAAAACGGGACGGAAATTTACATGAGCCATTGAAACATTTATCTGGAACAACGTCCTCCGCTGCTGCCTTGTTGTGACGTCTGAGCGCGGCGAAGTCACGGTGATGGTTCGCTTAGGGATTATTAAAAAAATCTGTTTCAGGTCAAATTATTTAATCCTTTTTGTGGTTTGAAAGGAGAGAGGGTGGCTGACAGAGCTGCGTGGGTCATTGTTAATGATTCGTTTGGAATAAGTAATGATTGTTGCATTAAGCTGCCTGATAGGGTTTAATGAAAAAATGAGGGGAAACTTTTTTTCCTATCGCACCACACGTCTTTCGATCGATATATATTGCTATCGAATTATCGTCCATCCCTACTAGACAGCACGCTGATGCAAAACTACAGACCAATCTGTAATCTTCCATTTATCTGTAAAATTATTGAAAAAGCTGTATTCCAACAGTTAAACAGCTTCCTAACAATGAACAACCGCTTTGATTTTTATCAGTCTGGTTTTCATAGGCACCACAGCACCGAGACTGCCCTCATCAAAGTCTTCAATGATATCTGTACAAATACTGACGTATTGTGCGAAAACCACAGTTCTGGGACTTTTACTGGTACTGAAACCGTTGATCATGATACATTACTGCAACATCAAGAGCTGGGTACAGTACTCGAGCGGTTCAAATCCTACCTCAAAAACAGGAACTTCTATGTGTCAATTAGCCAATTTTCATCACAAAACACAGAAATCACATGCAGGGTTTTCCCAGGTCTCCATCCTAGGGCCCCTCCTATTTAGCATTCACATGCACCAATTAAGCCAGATCATAACAACAAAAAATATCAACTACCACAACTATGCTGACGAAACTCAGCTTTATATCTCAGTGTCACCAGGTAATGTTGGACCCATCCAAATCCTCAATAAATGCATTGAGCAAATTAACAGCTGGATGTCCCATAATTTCCTCCAACTAGACAAATACAAAACCGAAATGATTCTCTTCGGACCCAAAAAAAGATTGATTAAATATCAGCTCACAGCTTCAGTTGGTCCAAATAGAAACTACCAACCAGGCCCGTTATCTAGCTGTAATAATGGACTCAGACCTGAACCTCCAGGGTCACATAAAGGCAATAACAAGGTCAGCTTTCTATCACCTGAGGAACATTTCTAAGATCAAAGGACTGAGGACACAAGACGACCTAGAAAAACTCCTCCATGCATTTATGATTACTGTAACAGTATCTTCACAGGTCTGTCTAAACTTTTTTTATCAGCTGCAGCTGATCCAGAACGCTGCTGCTCGTGTTCTCACTAAAACCAGGAAAGTAGAATACATCACACCAGTTCTAAAGTGTTTTTATTAATCTATAAAATATTAGTAGAGTCGTAGTTTAACCCACCTATCTGCAGCTTCTGTACTGTTACCCACTCAGTATACCATTGAGACAGTGTTTTACCCACGGCCAAAATCAAATAGACTAAAAGTTAACCTGACAAAAGCAAACTCTGAAAATCTCATTAAAATAAATACGACTCGGACCAAACAAGAAAATAGAATAATTAGATGTGGTTTACTAAACATAAGATCCCTCTCCTCAAAGACTTTATTAGTAAATGACTTGATATGTGATAATAAAATTGATCTATTTTGTAATTATAAATGAGTCAACTCCTACCAATTATAAAAATTTTCACATTCCTAGAAGTAATGGGCGAGGGGGAGGAGTTGCAACCATCTTTCATTCAGATTTGCAAATTTGCTCTAGACAAATTATTAACTACAGCTATTTTGAACATCTAATCCTTAGTTTTCCTCATCCTAACTGCAAAAAATTAAAACCACTTTTGTTTGTGGTTTTGTATCGTCCACCAGGCCCTTACTCTCAATTCTTGGACCATATCTCAGATTTTTTATCTGATTTAGTTTTAAACACTGATCAGGTATTTATAGTAGGGGATTTAATATTCACGTGGACACTGAAAGTGATAGCTTAACTGCAGCCTTTAATATTATCTTAGACTCAATTGGCTTTACTCAGAAAGTGAAGGGACCCACACACTCTGGTCGGTACACTTTAGACATTGTACTGACATACGGCATTGAGTGTGATGAACTAATAGTCCTCCCACATAACCCAGTCCTATCTGACCATTTTTGATAACCTTTGAATTTAATTTATCGACGTTCCCAAATCTTAAAGAAAATTTATTACAGTAGGACTTTATCAGACAATGCTGTAACAAGTTTTAAAGAATCTGTTCCATTCTTGTTTTCGTATGTGTCTCAGAATACCACAGTGGATGGTAGTAATTCCAACACTAACCCTTCAGAAATTGATGGTCTGGTTCAAAGTATTACTTCCTCACTGCGTTTGGCACTAGACAGTGTAGCCCCCTTAAAAAATAAGGTAATCAGCCATAGGAGGATGGCTCCCTGGTTTAGTGCAGAGTTGCGTACTTTAAAGCAGAATACTAGGAAACTGGAGAGAAAATGGCGCTCTACAGACTTAAATGATTCCTTTCTAACCTGGAAAAATAGTCTACTACTTTATAAAAACGCCCTTTGAAAAGCTAGAACAGCATATTTCTCATCATTAATAGAGGTAAATAAAAACAATCCTAGGTTTCTTTTTAGTACAGTTGCCAAACTTACACAGGGTCATAGCTCTGTTGAGCCAACTATTCCCCCTTCTCTCAGTAGTGATGACTTTATGGGCTTCTTCATAAGTAAAATAAATTCTATAAAGAATAAAATCATTGGCATTCTCCCAAACATGGTTAACTCTCTCTAGTAACTGAGGCAGTATCAGAGAGAACTGTAGAATGTTTTGTTGTTTTTGTTTGTTGTTGGTTTTTTTGTTTTTTTTGTTGTTGTTTTTTGGTGTGTTTTGGTTTGGTTTGTGTGTTTGGTGACATGTTTATGTCTGTACCGTTTTGATTCTGTTGAACTTTATGAATTATCACAAATATTAGCTTCATCTAAACCCTCAACTTGTATGTTAGACCCAATACCAACCAAATTATTTAAGGAAGTGTTCCCTCTGGTTACTGGCCCTATCCTAGACATGATGAATCTATCTTTAATAAATGGATATGTGCCACAGGAATTTAAGGTTGCTGTAATTAGGCCTTTACTTAAGAAACCCTCCCTGGATCAAGATGATTTAGCTAACTACAGACCTATATCCTTTCTTATCCAAAATTCTTGAGAAAATAGTTGCTTATCAAGTATGTGAGCATATTGAGGAATTTCAGTCAGGTTTTAGAGCTCATCATAGCACTGAAACAGCACTGGTAAAAGTTACTAATGATATTCTAATGGCCTCAGATAATGGATTTGTGACTGTTCTGGTCTTATTAGATCGCAGTGCTGCTTTTGACACAGTCGATCATAATATTCTCTTAGAAAGGCTCGAACATGTAGGGATATAGAAGCGGCAGCACTAGCTGGTTTTAAATAAATCATTAAATAATTTACTTGTGGAGTACCACAGGGTTCTGTGCTTGGACCGATTCTCTTTACTATATATATGCTTCCAACTGGTAAAATAATTAGACAACATGGTATGAATTTCCACAGTTATGCTGATGATAAACTATTATATTTATCCATAAAACCTGATGAAACCAATCAGTCAGGTAGATTACAAGCATGTCTCGAAGACATAAAAACTTGGATGACTCTGAATAGAGGTTGTTGTCTTCGGACCAGAACCTTTAAAAAGAAAACTGCTAGGTCAATCACTTCATCTGGATGGCATTAATTTGGCCTCTGGTAATAATGTTAAGAACCTTGGTATAATTTTTGACCAAGACATGCCATTTAAATCCCATATTAAACAGGTTTCTAGGCTTTCTTTCTTTCACCTTCGGAATATTGCTAAAATTAGAAACATCCTGTCCAGGAGTGATGCAGAGAAACTAGTCCATGAGTTTGTGACTTCGAGGCTGGACAACTGTAATTCCTTATTATCAGGAAGTCCACAAAATGCAATTAAAAGCTTTCAGTTGATCCAAAAAACTGCAGCAAGAGTTGTGATGAATATTAAAAAGAGAGATCACATTTCTCCTGTTTTGGCTGCTCTCCATTGGCTCTCTGTTAAATCCAGAATAGAGTTTAAGATCCTCCTCCTTACGTATAAAGCCCTTAATAATCAAGCTCCATCGTACATCAGAGATCTAATTGTTACATATGTTCCTAACAGAGCACTTTGTTCTCAGAATGCAGGTCTACTGGTAGGTCCTATGATTTCTAAAAGTAGAATAGGAGGCAGGCTTTTTGGTAATCGGGCTCCTCTCCTGTGGAACCAGCTCCCAGTTTTAGTTCATGAGGCAGATACTCTGTCTGTTTTTAAGACTAGGCTTAAAACCTTCCTTTTTGATAAAGCTTATAGTTACTTATATAGACACTAGACCTTATAATCCCTCTCCGATTTCTAACAGTAATGTATTAATTTACCAGAATAAAATGATTAGAGAATTGAACAAATGTTGAATCATGAATCAGGACAGAAAAAAGATTTACACCAGGTTTTAAGGCTAGAACGTGATTGACAAAGATAATGCCAAAGTCTTTGGAAGAGCGGGCCTTTATCTACTCCAATTATATCACTTACCAATTATATTATCTCTCTAATACATAGATTCTGGAGAGGGTGTAGTCCTATGAAGAAGGAGAGATGCATAAGCACTACAATACTTACCCACTTACCTCCTTCTTTCCTCCTGGCTTTCCAGGCAGGGAGTAGAGGAAGATGGAGTGTTCAGCCCGATCCGGCAAGGGGAGGATGCAGCCCGGTCCGGCAGCCCTCCTCAACTCCATCTCCCTCACACTGTACATTGCTAATAGACTTAAGAATTAGGAAAAACTCAACTATGTATTAAATCTCTCAGTGTGGTTTGATTGTTGTTCAGACAAGCCATGCAAGCCAATTAAATTAACTATTTGTCATCCCACTCCTAAATGTGTATTTAAGTGAGCAGATAGTAGTGTGAAGGTGTTTAGGGTTCATCTGCAATATCCCCATAAAGTCATTTTAGAACGAAAATATTGAAAACACATTGTTGGAAGCTCACTAACCAAACCTGTTCTCAGCATCGTCATTGTGTTAGATCACACTGCATCTTGTTAAGTCATGGCAAGCTAATTTTATTGTATAGCAGACTTTCAACACAAGGCAATTCAAGGTGTTTCACATGATTAAAATTAGAACACAGAAAAGAGAGGATAAATCACTTTGAAGATTAGCCTAATTTATAGAAATTATACATTAATGTGTTTATTGTGAATAAAGCATTTCAAACTTAACATATCACCATTCTGGATGATCCCCTCACTAAAACAACCATACCTCCCCGTGAGTCACATGTACGGCTCGGTAAAGAACGCCCTCTGTCCCTTATTTTAATTTATGAAAATTGGCAACCCTAGGTCCAGGTTAATGGCTAAACTAAGAACACTTTGACGAACTAGTTTAAAACATCTGTTCATGTCTGCTGACTTCTTACCGGTCTGGTAATCCACCGGTGCCCGCGCTGGGTCAACAGTCTCCGGGTTGTGTCTGGCTTTCTGTAGCCTCTGCTTCTCCCTGGTCCGATGGGACTGGACCCGCAGAGTGTCCGGCAGCTTTTGGACTGGTTGGATTATCTCAGTAGCTTCCCGCTTTCGGTCCGGGAGAACAATGCGAGTGGAGCGGATTAAAACGTCCCCGGTGTCCGAACAGCAGGTCGAATGACCCGGACTGAGAGCAGCTGGGTCAGAGGTAGTCGGAGACAACATGCAGGCAACACCAGCTCATGTATTTAGCTTTAATTAATTGTTTTACAGGTAAACGAGCTTGGATAGTCTCTGCGAACACATTTCAAACTTCCCGCTTCGGGAAGTTCTGCTTGGGGAAGAAGAAGGACAGAAACACGACAGAGAACAGAGACTAACTTCAGAGGGACACAGAATATCAGAATTTTATACTAAAAACAGTTTACGTGTAAAAAAAAAAAAAACTGGAGCAAATCAGCAGACAATCCGTCGCTGTCAGGTAAACACTACTTCCGCCATTAGTCCACTTCTCCCTCTACTGAGTTTCTATCAGTCTGCAAACTACCCGATGCTACAGTGCCCCTAGTGGACGCAATGGTTGCTTCATTGCTCTCTAGGCTGATTTATTGGCCTGTACTGCCCTCTACTGGAAGAGTGTTCAACATTACGTTATCGCAACAAAAAAAATACACTCATCTTTTATTACATCTGGCAATATATCACCTTTCCCTTCCTATTGTGTTTTTTTTATTGAATACACAAGTACAAAGTACAATGAACGACTATGCATTTATTCTGAATACAATTCAAAAAATACTTGTTCAAATCTCCATCATGCAGACAGAAAAGGCAGTATGTGTAAAGAAGGGGGATAAACTAATGAATAAAAAGTGAATAACAAAATAAATACATACATAAAATAATAATTTAAAACTGAGAGTTACTCATCTCGAAGACATAAACACCTGGATGGCTCTGAATTTTCTGCTTCTAAATTCAGACAGACAGAAGTTGTTGTCTTTGGACCAGAACCTTTAAAAAGGAAACTGCTAAATCAATCACTTCATCTGGATGGCATTAATTTGGCCTCTGGTAATAATGTAAAGAACCTCGGTGTAATTTTTGACCAAGACATGACATTTAAATCTCATATTAAACAGGTTTCTAAGATTTCTTTCTTTCACCTCCGGAATATTGCTAAAATTAGAAACATCCTGTCCAGGAGTGATGCAGAGAAACTAGTCCATGCATTTGTTACTTCAAGGCTGGACTACTGTAATTCCTTATTATCAGGAAGTCCACAAAATGCAATTAAAAGCCTTCAGTTGATCCAAAATGCTACAGCAAGAGTTCTGATGAATATTAAAAAGAAAGATCACATTTCTCCTGTTTTGGCTTCTCTCCATTGGCTCCCTGTTAAATCCAGAATAGAGTTTAAGATCCTCCTCCTTACTTATAAAGCCCTTAATAATCAATCTCCATCGTACATCAGAGATCTGATTGTTCCATATGTTCCTAACAGAGCCCTTTGTTCTCAGAATGCAGGTCTACTGGTAGTTCCTAGGATTTCTAAAAGTAGAATAGGAGGCAGATCTTTTAGTTATCAGGCTCCTCTCCTGTAGAACCAGCTCCCAGTTTTAGTCCATGAGGCAGATACTCTGTCTGTTTTTAAGACTAGGCTTAAAACCTTCCTTTTTGATAAAGCTTATAGTTAGAATGTCTTAGGTTATCCTGAGCTATTTTTTTTTCTCTTCTACTACTCTCCGAATATATTTTTTCTGCTGTTATTGTGATTGTTAACCCAGTTTTCTCTCAGTGTTTTTCTCCCCATAGAAGCTCCACATGGTCTGGTACCCTGCTCAGCTACAGCGCCCCCTGCTGGATGTGGTGACTGAGCATCCTCCATGCTGTCTCTTCTCTGTCTTCTGAGAACCCCAGACGGTCATGGCAGATAACCGCTTGTACTGAGCCAGGTTCTGGTCCTGGTTCTACCGGACTTCTTCCTCTCCACTGTCGCTACATGCTTGCTCAGTATGAGGGATTGCTGAGGAATTGCTGTGGTTGGAGTCTGCATGATCCGGGCACAACCTCACGTCTATGACTCATCGCAATCTGCTGGGATTCCTTACATAGAAAACTTAACTGATTGGAATATTTGTATAATTGTATTGAGATTACTTTTGTTGTAAAGTGCCTTGAGATGACATTTGTTGTGAATTGGTGCTATACAAATAAAAGTGAATTGAATTACATTTAAATACTTAAAGGGTGCTGAGTAATACGAAGGGTACCTGTACATTCAATGCAAAAATACTTTATTGATCCCAGAGGGACATTAAGTGTTGTTGTAGCTCATTACTGAGTCATTTATCAAGGAGTTGTTGTAGACCATGATGGCTGTGGGGAGAAAGGATTTCCTGTAGCAGTCTGTGTTGCAGCGGTACTGAAGAAGCCTCTGACTGAAGACACTGTTGCTGTAGGATAGTCTGATGAAGAGGATGCTCAGGGTTCATAATCTTTTTAATTTTATGAAGAATCCTTCTTTGCATCATTGTCTCCAGTTGTTCCAAAGTCGTCCCCAGAACAGAACCAGAACAGAACCTGCCTTCTTTATCAGGTTGTTGAGCCGTTTTAAGTCCCTGGCTCTGATGCTGTTACCCCAACAGATGATGGACAAAGAGATGAAACTCTCCACCACAGACTGTAGAAGATTTGTAGCAAACCTTGAAGGACCTCAGCTTGCTCAGAAAGTCCAGTGTGCTCTGTTCCTTTTTGTAGACGCTTCACTGTTGATTCTCCAGTCCAGTCTGTTGTCCAGGTGAATTCCGAGGTATGGACTCCCTGGACTGCTACGAGACAAGCTCTACCAGCTCAGCGTGCCCGACTCCCTCTGCAGGTGGATCACTGACTTCCTGTCGGACCGGAGACAGCACGTGCGGTTGGGGAAGATTGTCTCGGACAATCGGACTACAAACACTGGGACTCCTCAGGGCTGTGTACTCTCCCCCTGGCTCTTCTCGCTGTATACAAACTGCTGCACCTCCAGTCACCGGTCAGTAAAGCTGATCAAGTTTGCGGACGACACCACCCTCATCGGACTTATCTCAGACGGTGATGAGTCCACCTACAGGAGAGAGGTGGACCGGCTGGCTTCCTGGTGCAGTCACAACAACCTGGAGCTGAACGCCCAGAAGACAGTGGAGATGATCATGGACTTCAGGAAAGTCACAGCCCCACCGTATCCCCTCACCCTGATGGACTCTCCCACCCCCATCTCCATCGTGGACTCCTTCCGTTTCCTGGGCACCACCATCACCCAGGACCTCAAGTGGGAGCCAACCATCAGCTCCCTCATCAAGAAGGCCCAGCAGAGGATGTACTTCCTGCGGCAGCTGAGGAAACTCAAGGTGCCGACCGAGATGCTGGTGCAGTTCTACACGGCCATCATCGAGTCCATCCTCACCTCCTCCATCACCGTGTGGTTCCCCGGCGCCGCAGACCGGGACAAACACCGACTGCAGCGCATCGTGCGTGCTGCTGAGAAGGTGATTGGCTGCAGGCTCCCATCCCTCCGGGACCTGTTCTCCTCCAGGACCCGGAGGCGTGTGGGTCGGATCACAGCTGACTCTTCTCACCCTGGACACCGACTATTCTCCCTCCTCCCCTCAGGCAGGAGGCTACGGTCCATCCAGACCCACACCTCCCGCCACCTGAACAGTTTCTTCCCCTCCGCCATCAGACTCATGAACAATAACAAGACCCGATAGTTCAGTTAAAGACCCATGTAGGATAGAACCATCTGCACTACGTAACTTTATTTTACTGCACTGTGTGGTCTGACCACACTTAGATCTGCTGCTGTCATTCACCTGCACATCTGTGAATGGAACCCTGCTGCTGTTCTTATGTTAAAAAGGATGTTTATCTTTTCATAGTTCTTTTATATACATACATATTATAATATTTATAAAGACTTTAGCCTTATAGCTCATTCTTTTTCTTTTTATTTATTTTATTTTTATTTATGTTAAATGTTTTATGTGCACGATTGTATCGAGAAAAAATTCCTAGTTTGTGAACTTGTTCTCAAACAATGGCAATAAAACCTATTCTGATTCTGATTTGTACTCCTCAACCACCTCCACTTCTTCTCCCATGATGGAGACAGTCTTTGACGTCTCCTTGTTTCTTCTGAAATCTACAATCATCTCCTTTGTGTTGTTCACATTCAAGGTAAGATGATTGTTTCCACACTATGCCACAAAGAAGCTTCTTCTCCATCTCTGATACACCCGACAATTGCAGAGTCGTCTGAGTATTTCTGCAGATGACAGGTCTCTGTCTTATACTGGAAGTCTGAGGTGTACAGAGTGAAAAGGAATGGTGAGAGTACAGTACCCTGTGGTGCTCCTCTGCTGCTGACCAGCTGGTTTGACCCACAATCCTTCAGTCTCACAAACTGTGATCTGTTTGTCAGGTAGTCATTGATCCAGCTGTTTGTTGAGGCCTCCACCTGTTTCTTCAGGAGTTGTATGGTTTATCTTTAGTTATAGCCTATAATTATAATTCTATATTGATATGATATGTCTGATCACATGTTAATTGCTCACAAATAATAATGATTTAAGGCAGCTCATGCTGTCCCTGATGGAACTTGGTGCCCATGGGCACTATATCGGTGACCCCTGATCTAATCTGCTCAGCGGGGTTTCATTCAATGTAGTTTATGAAAAAAAGTTTAATCAAAAAAGCACCTGAACTGTTGCAGAATGATTACAACTGAAATACATATTAAGTTCTGCATTGTGATCGTTTTGTTTTCTGCGGTGAACATCCCGTCTACCCTCCATTTCAATAGGTGGCGTTACTGCGCCTTCTGGCTGATGTGGCATCCACCATAACACACACGAAGAAGACGGTGTCCTCATGGTTTCCTGTTACAGTTTGCTGTAACCTTGTTGTTGTAGCTCTGGAATTGTGAGGCCCGCTGATACCACAGCAACGTGTTGTAGTTGTAGTGCAGCTCTGTGGAGAATCTTCTCGTCCTTCAAAGCTTCTGCGTCAAACACGGAGAGAACCATCCGCTTCACCAGCCTGGGGTTAGCACGGACACACACACACGCACAGGTAAATGGGGTTAGCACGGACACACACACACACACACACAAGTAAGCGGGGTTAACACACACACACAGGTAACAGGGGTTAGCACGGACACACACACACACACAAAGGTAAATGGGGTTAGCACGGACGGACACACACACACACACAGGTAACCGGGGTTAACACGGACACACACACACACACAGGTAACAGGGGTTAGTACGGACACACACACACAAACAGGTAACCGGGGTTAGCACGGACACACACACACACACACACAGGTAACCCCAATGTACCTGAAGGGAGATTGAAATGTCATAAAAAATCCCGAAGTGGAGAGCATGTTTATTTTAATAAAGAAATATATTAACTCATATGAATTTCCAATAAAGTTGGAAGAAATTGCCTTTGATCTTTTTGTAGGATGTTTTTAATATGCGGTTTCTGGGGAGAAGTAAAAATGAAGCGTCCTCACATGTATTCCCACTTAAAATGGCTGAGGTTCCACATTGGCTGTAACACAACAGGAGGATAGGATGAGATTATGTATTGCTGTAACTCGTCATCGAATCGCAATCGTTGTGTAAAGAGATGCTGGAGGCAGGATGGATCTCTGGTAGCAGTCAATTTTGCAGCGAATCTGAAAAAGCCTCAGACTGAAGACTCTATTGCTATCATGAAATGCTAACAGCTCAATTTCTAGCAGAAGGGACTATTTTCAACAGTAACATATCATGGATTGCGCCACTATTTGTTAGCAGGCGCTGATAATCCATTTCATGTGCTTTTGCTCTTACTCTTTCAATCTCTGTCTAGGTGTAGGGGCAGAGGGATGTTGGAGTAGGGGATTATGATCCCTACTTGTTATGATTGGAAGAGAAGACCTGAACTTCCTCCTTCTCTCTCTTCTCTTTGCTTCTGCTCAGAAGGCTCCTCTTCAACTCCTTGGATTTGGGGTCATTATATTTCTGGTGTTATTTGAGCATTTGACATGCTAATCAGCTGCTTCCAGTCGTAAAAAACAATACCATGTTGCCATGGTTACGCATCATAACAACTGTCAGAAAGCCAAAAAGAGCCAAAAATCCTTCCAACTGCACAGGTTCTAAAACCAGAGGAAGTAATTGTCTAAAAAGAAAGCCTCAACTAAAAAAGTGAAGAACAAAAATAATAATCCAAACTAACAGAGGAGCCGCAACAGGCTGCCATCAGAGTGGAACAATTCTAGAAGAGGACTTTTCATATTCTAGGGCAGATGCAAAACAGAGCTTAATATTTGTCATAATAATAATAAATCACCAGCAACAGCTAAACTATGCACTGTAGAACGAGTCCTGAACTCCTCTGATGCTTGTTTAAAATGTCCATCCTGATTGTAGCTCACCCAGAGAAGATGCTGACGTTCTGACCTTGAGCCAAGCTAATTCTGATCTATTTCCTTTTGTGTTTTGACCAAAACATGTCTACATCTAGACACACAATTTAATCTTAAAACTCAACAGGGACACATCCCGTGTTTGATGAAATGAAGACACCTGGTGATTATTATATTTATTTTGTAGTCTAGCCCTCTGTGAACATTTAAAACACTATGATTCAGAGCATCTTTACATATAAAAACTAATAAAAAATGTGACTTATCATGTAATATACTTAATGTAATGTAATATAATTAATATCATGTAATTTAATTGGTCAGAATATTATGATGAGTCATGTCTGAGGGTATATGCCTGATTTCAGGATGGTCCCTCTGACAAAAATAGTGTGTTACTGTGTGAAAATGTACAGGGTGGTGTGACTGTTGTGCGTTTTTCTTCAGTGTGAACTATGGCTGTCCAAGTGAGCGAGTCTGACCAGATCAAACAGGTAAGCAGCTTTCCACAACTCTACTCCACTTCCAGTAGTTAGCATCACCATCACAAGAAGGTTTTGAAGCAGGTTTGTCCTATTTGAGCTTCAGACATTTAGTTTACCTTACTAGTGAAGGGATTAAAAGGCTTTCAGGATGAAGACTGTAGCAGCTCAACAGTCAAGTGTTGATGGAATATGGCCACTCGTACGCATGTTCCTCCCCAATCACCTGTTGATAGATCCCACGCGTGTTTACCTAGTTGCTCGTACCTGTTCTATTGCATACAGAAAACGCCTGTGACAGACGCAGTAAATTCAGCCAGGACAGTGGAGAGCTTCCTGTTGGAAATGAAGGGAAAAACTCTTTGACATCAAACTGAATACAATTAAACATCTCTTAGCACAGGCTTGGAACATGTACCCATGTGTGACCATTGTTTCTGGGGACGCTGCTTTGGCTGGCGTCAGTAGGAGACAGCCACACTCTGCTGCATCGATAAGCAGGACCATCCAGTTTCACAGTACAGTTGGCAAACCTTTGATTTATAAGCATAACATCATTCTCTTAAACTGACGCGCTGGATGTGACAAAGAAAGCATTCAGAGAGTTAGGTGGTTAGGGAATGGGTTACTACTGCAGGACCTGGCCAGCTTACTATCATAGAATCCACAACATATTCTACCATGAGCCTGAATGTTCCCCAGGAATATCAGAGGTCATGTTTAGAAAAAGGAAAGGTGAACCCTGCAACATGACAATAACCCAAACGCTTTTGCAGAATACCTCATCTTCCCTGTCCCAGTTTGAGGATTGAGATGCTGGCATTAAAAAGCACTCTTTTAAAAAAATTTATGAAAAGAAAAAAAAACTCAAGGAAATTTGACCCATGTCTGAGTATGATCTTTTTTTTCTTCTGTGCTTCAAGTTGTTGCCATGTTGAAATGTACAAACATACCAACACAATTTAAGGCGAGTGTTAACCGTATACTGTATATATTCAATTCCTTAGCTGAACAACAATCAAGTTTTCTATCTTATGAATCCCAGCAGATTTCCTCCTGCATTGACTTGCAGCATCCACTCCTCCTGGACCAACAAGTAGCGACCGTAGACGGTCGCCTGCTTTGTTGTTGACTTCACAGCAATTCCTCAAACTGAGGAAGCATGTAGCGACAGTGGAGAGGAAAAGCTCCCCCTTGACAAGAAGAAACCTCCAGCAGAACCAGGCTCAGAAAGAGCGGTCATCTGCCACGACTGACTGGGTGTTTGAGATGACAGAGTAGAGATGCAGAAAAAGAGTAGGGAGTGAAATGGTTAGAAATCAGAAGGACGGGGCCAAGTGTACCTTCATAGAATGAGAACAGACCAGGAGTAGCTTCTATGGATATAAAGCTACAGAGAAGAAACAAAGTTAACAGTGGAAATAACATCAAAAAATACATCTGGAGAGTAGTAGGAGAAAAAAGTAGCAGAGTGAAGAAAAGTGGTCATTCTGTCCTCCAACAGTCTAAACCTATAGCAGCATAACTACAGAGATAACTCAGGATAACCTAAGCCATTCTAACTATAAGCTTTATCAAAAGGAAGGTTTTAAACAATGGCCGATGGGCGCTCTGCTTTGTGACCGCATACCATGTAGGCCGCCATTGCTCCTCCATTGCTGTAGTACCTCCATTTGGCCGCTAGGCCCCCATTGAAAATCATTGGACTTTAGACACGTTAAAAACAACTTTAATGCCTGGTGCCCATTTTTTAAAAACTTTCTATGGCTACATATTCTTCCTGAGATAACGCTGGGCTAATAAAAACCTGGGCACCAGGCTGCTTTTCGTAAGATAATTTTTTGAAATCTTGCATAATCTTTAATCTTTAATAATTATTTCAAGCTACTAGTTCTTACCTTTTGAGGTTTGAGAAATAAGAGAACCGTCGGAGGAGCGCAGATACGGCAGCAGTCAGGCATGGGGCTATTAGCCTTTAGCTTAGCTAGCCAAGTTTAGCATCAGAGCTAAAGACGCGGGAGCAGAATGGACGTGATTACGACCGACCTACACGCCCATACACGCCCCGCGATGGCAGAATCTACAGTGAAGATCCCGCCCCTATGCCCTTTTTAGGAACATGATTCGTCAGAGCTGGGGAGGAGGAGTCTGTGAATCCGCCATGAATTCCCCCATGAAAGTCATTCTGGTAAACGGGGAGGAGTGAGGAGGCGCTGTCTATTCTTTTTTACAGTCTACGGTTAGCCTAGTCTTAAAAACAGACAGAGTATCTGCCTCATGAACTAAAACTGGGAGCTGGTTCCACAGGAGAGGAGCCTGATAACTAAAAGATCTGCCTCCTATTCTGCTTTTAGAAATCCTAGGAACTACCAGTAAACCTGCATTCTGAGAACAAAGTTCTCTGTTAGAAACATATGGAACAATCAGATCTCTGATGTACGATGGAGATTGATTATTAAGGGCTTTATACGTAAGGAGGAGGATCTTAAACTCTATTCTGGATTTAACAGGAAGCCAGTGGAAAGAAGCTAAAACAGGAGAAATGTGATCTCTCTTTAATTTTCATCAATTAATTCAATTCACTTTTATTTATATAGCGCTAATTCACAACATGTGATCTCAGGGCACTTTACAACAAAAGTAATTTCAATGGAATTATACAAACATTCCAATCAGTTAAAAGTTTTCTGTGTAAGGAATCCCAGCAGATTGCATGAAGTCGTTGACATGGGGTTCATCAGAACTCTTGCTGCAGCATTTTGGATCAACTGAAGGCTTTTAATTGCATTTTGTGTACTTCCTGATAATAAGGAATTACAGTAGTCCAGCCTTGAAGTAACAAATGCATGGACGAGTTTCTCTGTTTCTGATTTTAGTAATATTCTGGAGGTAAAAGGAAGAAATCCTAGAAACCTGTTTAATATAGGATTTTCCAGACACCCCTGCTCAGAATTTGGTAGAAGTTGGAAAAATATTGTATTCTTTCTAATGAGGTATTTTGTGCTTGACTCTTAGTTCAAGGAGTTTTTGGGGACGTACAACAAAGTAACTGAGAACTGCTTCATGGACTGTGTCAAAGATTTCACCACGAGAGATGTGAAGCCTGAGGAGGTAAGAAATGATGAGCTTTGGTTCTGGTGTTATGTTGTTTGTTTTTCTCTCACACATTAGCATAGAAGCATTAAAACTTGTTTTGTGTCAGCATTAGGAATGAACGAACATAAGGTCAAAATTCAATACAATATTTTGTGCCTGATGTTGTGGTAGTAGTAAAAGTGACAATGTAAATGACTAACAAATCATAGCTTTAATAGCTGGCACAGTGACCATTTAGAGCCTAATAAGCACAAATAAGCGGTTCAGTAGACTGGTTCGTACTGAACAGCACAGTCACTGCATTTAGTCATATGCAGTGAAATGTAGGTTTTACCTTTTTTAATGTGGTTCTAATTAGATTTTACGTTTACCATTTTGAAGAATATTACTGCATTAAATTTTTAATTGCTCCCAACAAACATTTTGTCCCGTCCATGTTGCTCCTGACACCGAGCATAATTACAAATGAATCACTTTTTGTCTAAGATGGACGCATATAATCAACACGCTTTCCTGTCTAAATGTTTTTAAATGGCCTCAAAGTACCTTGCAACTGGTAAAAAAATACACATGTAAATTATAATACTGTATTAATGTGAGTTTACATTTTGAAGGTTTGAAACTCTATTTAGTTAAATATTTTTACATCCTTATTTAAATCGTGGTCTAACAGATTTAACCTGTCAGACATTTTTTTCTTGCGTCCTCCAGTGTAAAACTTTCATTTTGGGCCACATCAAGATCATGAATGTCCTTAAAGGACCAATTGTGGCAGAAGTATTGATAATTTATCATTTAACAGTAAAAATATTAATAAATATCCGTCTCAACAAGTGCTTCTAAAAATTAAACAATACTTAACATCTTTTCATGATTATTTGATTTAAGACTAATCAAATAAACACTGATTTAACCGAAATAGTGTTTAGGTGCACATAAATAGAACTTAATTGTTCTATTTATGTGGTCCTCTAGAGTTTAGAGGGCCACATAAATGGCCATTGCGGGCCGGTCAAGGCCTGCAGGACTTGAGTTTGACTCATGTGGTCCACAGTCCATGTTAGCAACATCACTTAATTCAAATTAATAAACAATGCAGTCTGACAAGCTTTTTATGCAGCTGGTATTCCCCTTATTAGTTTATGATGTAATTATGATGCTCATTGGCTGCAGTCTTTCTCTGCCTGGGAGAAGAACAGAATCTTTCCTTCTATTCTCAGTCATCTGGCATATATTGAAATTTCAAATGAGCTTTAAATTTTTTTTTTTCTAGTATGCTTCATGGAATACCCCCCTAATGGTACCCCTAGAAATGTTTAACAACAGTTTGACCATAGAGTCATGTCCAATGAAGGTGTGTCCAACAACGAGTCCACTGGTCTCGTCCAAATTGTAATCAGACTGACTGCCTTTTTAAAGAGTGTATGTAGTCACTGTGCTGTTTGGGGACAAGGTGTGTACATCACTGAACATCATGTTTAAGGTGAAAACCACACGACCATGTCCTAGCAGCTTCATTTTCCTGTGACTACAGCTGCACATTTTATTGAGGTTGAAGGTCCACAGGACTGGAGCCAACCTTCCTGGACGTGGACACAAAACTAGCCTTGATGAGACAGATGAATCAAGCAGAAACCAAAGAGCCCAGAACAACCGGCAATGAAATAAAAAGTGAACTCCAAGGTCAACGTACATCAGTGTCAGGTTGCACCATCTGTCATTGTTTGAGCCAAAATGGATTTTATAGGAGACGACCGAGGAGGACACCACTGTTGAGACATATCACAACAAATGGAGAGTTATTAGCCACAAAGCTTCTGGGAGGATTTGTTTTTGGACCGATGAGACAAAGCTGGAGCTTTTTTGGGAGACACATTAGCTCTGTGCTCCCAGACGTAATAAGAAGCACTGTCACTACTGTGAAACATGGAGGAGGCTCAGCTATGTTCTGGGGCTGGTTTGCTACATCTGACACAGGGTGTCTTTAATCTGTGCCGGGTACAATGGAATATTAACTCTGGAGCTGGTGATCATACTCACTGACAGGAGTAGAAGTCGCACTCAGTACATTTACATACACATCTAAATTGAATTTGGGCCATAATCGGACTAATACCTTAACCAGAATAGTAGAATTCAACTCTGGAACGCTAGGTGGCGATACGTGCCCTTTCGCACTGACATTCTCCCATTGGAATAGAGTTCCAGATAGTAAACATATGTTGGCAGCAATGAAGCAGGATATAAGCAATGAGAAAAGAAAAGCTGCAGCACAGAACATTTGGTACGTGCTGTACTGTTTGATTATGTTACACTTGTTGTCGCTGCTGTGTTGTTGTATATACTAGTGTTATTTATCTGTGGTCTCAACACTTCCTGTGAATAGCTCAGCTGAGGCGGAGTTACATGTGGAGAAATTAAACTTTCTAATTACATTATCTGGGTGTGTTAGTCCGATTAAGAGAAGACCAGTTCAGTTCAACTTCAGCTGGACTAAGGCAACAATTCGACTTCCTGTTACTGCATGTAAAACCACTGACTGACAGCTGCAGACATTTTTTCAGTGATTGCCTAAAAAGTTTGTGCAATAGTATATAAAGCTATGGATACCATCGTGATTGTCCAGTAAATTTTGATTCAGATTTTAAGTTATTTCCATGATCGTGGAGGGGTGGCTTTCATTATCAGAGAGATCCCAACTATTTTGTCCATGTGTGTATACGTGCTGATGCCCGTATTGAACCAGTGGTGCAAATAAAATAACACTATCTCAATCAACCATCAACAATTAGTTTAATATTTCCCCAACAAAACAATAGTCATGATATTTCCCACCTCTTTATCAACGACGATTGCCCAACACTGTTTGGCAGTGGCTTCAAATGTTTTGTGTTGAGAGGATATGGTTTTCTGCAAAGGACTGGCAACCTTTTCACTGTGTACCCACCCTACCTCTTCCCCGATGACCACTGGAGATGGGCCCCGTGCCCCTTACAAGGATTAGCGGACAGATGGACGGACAGACTTTGTTTTGAGAACATTGTTGCTGATGGATCAGATGAAACGTTTCCCCTACAGGTATAACTTATGTTATCTGCTGGCAGAGGAGCTAATTTTGTACCTGAAGAGTCTCTGGCGTGAACTATTGAATTTGAAGATTATCAGCATCCCCCTGTGCCTCTTTGAGGGGGAAAAACTTGAGTTGTTGCCTAATGGCCTCTTTATGCTAACAGTCAGCATGTTTACATGCAGTTAGAGAAACCAAAGTATTGCCCTATTTTGACTGAATTTGAACCGTTCAAATGCATGTACACCTTAACCAAGCTGAAGTCGAACCGAACTGGCCTTATGGTACAGTTTTTTTCGATTGCTAAAACGCGTTTTTCAAAACTGTACGTTTTTTTTTCAGAACTGCACACACAAAACCGCAAACATCACACACAAGTTGCTAAACCCTGGCACCCCTTTGCAAAACAACTCTGCCATCAAATCTCGTAACATGTTCACAAAATGGAACACGTGTTTTCATTTGGTAAACACAGCCATATTTTCACATGACACACACATACCATTCATTGAATAAACACACGTAGCTTTTGGCTGAACACTACCAAGCATGGAAAGAACACTGAAAAGCAAAGGTTAAAACACAATTATAGAAATGGAACATACTGAATCAATTACAATGCCCACTTCTCTCATAGACAAACATTAGACATCACAAAAATTTTGAGACAAAACATTTTATTTTTAAATCCCCCCAAATTTATAATTACGGGGCATCATGCCCTCCGGTCTCTGTCTGGCCAGAGGGCCTCGTCAACATCGCAGACGATGTCCTCCTGCTCCAAACAGCGCTGGAAAAACTGCCTATAGTGCCTCATGAAGCCCCGACAGGCCTCAAAGCCTGCATCTCCACAAGCCTCCTCCATGGCTTGAAGCAGTGGGACCTGGCTCTGTGGGCTCCTTTCATACACCTTCCACCCTCAGGGTGAGAAGAACTACTCAATGGGAATGAGGAAGGGGGAATACGGTGGAAAGTATAGAACAGAAAATTGTGGGTGGTCCTGAAACCATTCATGCTCTTGGGCAGCTTACATTGTCCCTAATTATCACATAGTCTCCACACCAGTTAGTTGGACCAGTCCCAGCCTGGTCAGCGGCGAGTATGAACTGATGAAGCCTCTCGGATAAGAGGTGAAACGTCTTCAAGACAAATTACCAAGTCCAGTTGCGTTCGATTGAAATTTCCTTGAGATAAGCATGACCTGGATGAATGAGAATATTCACAGGCAAATTATCACATAGTTTACCTGCTGTGGGTTATCTATGTCATAATCAGGTCGAACAAGCTGCAGTCCTTGATTGCAAATTGCTTGCCGGACCCGGAAGTTTAGAGATTTGAATATTTGTGTGTTGTTGATTGAAGCTTTGAGATTTTATGTGAGAAGTGTGTGTAAACCTGAAAAACTGTGTGCTGTGTTCTGACAGCAAGGTAATGTGAAATTGACATGAGTGTAAAGAAGGAAAGTGAGAGTTCTAATATGATAAGGAAATCTTAAGTAGTTATAAATTGAGTCAAGCGATTGGGAACAGGCGTAGAGGTTGTGAAAATTGTACCTGATTTTTGCTTTTTGAGTTTTAGCAATCGAAAAAAACTGTAATCGGACTAAGTCACCCAGATAAGTTAGAAAGCCAAAATTCTCTGCTTGTAACACAGCTTTCCCGAGCTATTAGCAGCCTGAGCACTCCCCCTTTAAGAAGTGGCTAGACTGCAGAAGTGAGAATAAGAGCAATGGGAAGAGAGGCACATATATAGGTGCATTTCCATTATTGGGACTTCAGGTTAATTGGTAGAAATAGGGAATTAAATGGAACTGAATCTCAATTTGGTTGGATTGGAATCATATGGGACCTCTGGGAGACTCAAAAGATAGAGAGAAATTGCTCTTTCTGCTAACCATAACAATTAGTATTTTGACTATTGCCCCGTTTCCACAGAGCGGTCCAGACTGCCACGGTAAGGTCCGGTCCGCATTTTTGGCCGTTTCCACCATCATAGCGGCCCAAGGAGCAGGACCGTTTCGAGCTGGAGGTGGTCCGCTTTCAGCTTCCGGACCAGGGCTGGGTGGTCCGGGTACGGTTGGGGCGGTGACACTGGCGTCACACAGTTTAGTCCTTCCATTTGCTGAAGTTCTAACGTCATCTCTGCAACAACAATTACAAAAACAACTAGTTCTCTGTTTCAGTCATTAACCAGTGAGAGTTGGACTCCGCCAAGGTTGCCCTTTGTCACCGATCCTTTTCATTACATTTATGGACGCAAGGTGTTGAGGGGATCCATTTTGGTGGCCTCGGGATCGGGTCTCTGCTCTTCGCAGATGATGTGGTCCTGACTCCTGTTGGCTTCATCGGAACGTGATCTACAGCTTTCGCTGGAGTGGTTTGCAGCTGGGATGAGGATCAGCACCTCCAATTCTGAGACCATGGTCTTGAGCCAGAAAAGGGTAGAGTGCCTTCTTCAGGTCGGGGAGGGGGTCTTTCCTCAAGTGGAGGCGTTTACATATCTGAGGGTCTTGTTCACGAATGAGGGAAAAATGGAGTGGAAATGAAATGAGATTCCTCCACTGGGTGGCTGGGTTCTCCCGTAGAGATAGGGTGAGAAGCTTGGTCATCCGGATGGGGGCTCAGAGTAGAGCCGCTGCTCCTCCACATCGAGAGCAGCCAGTTGAGGTGGCTCGGGAAACTGGTCAGGATGCCTCCTGGACGCCTCCCCAGTGAGGTGTTCTGGGCACCTCCCACCGTGAGGAGACCCAGAAGAAGACCCAGGACTCGCTGGAGGGACTATGTCTCCCGGCTTGCCTGGGTGCGTCTCTGGATTCCTCTCAAGGAGCTGGTCCAAGTGGCTGGGGAGAGGGAGGTCTGGGTCCCTCTGTTTATGCTACTGCTCCCGCGACCCGACCCCGGATTAGCGCGGAAGATGGATGGATGGATGGATGTCTTTGTAACAATGATGTTGTTTGTCTACTCTTGATTGGGCTGTACTGAAATAAAATCCCCTCGTATGAAAAATAAAGGATTATTCAATTCAGTGTAAGACAAACAGTCCAGTACTCACTAAGTATTCTGTGCTTAAGCGTAATTCAAGCACAGAATAAAATCTTTCTTCACTCATTGTTCATATCCTGCCTTTACTCTTTCTTCTTCACTGACTTTAGCATCTGTTTACCAGTGGCGGCTGGCCAAAAGAGGGCGCTAGGGCGCCACCCCATCACTGACAACTTGCCACATTACCTTGAATAAAAGAAAAAAAATTTTATAATAACATAAAAATGTTTCGAAATATACGTATATTTTCTTTCAGATGTGTAAAATAAATGTTTAATATTTTAAGGGGAGTTGAGTTGTGTTGTGTGATTGAGGACGTATTCCCGCCTTGGGCCGCAAAAATTTGCAACGTCACAGACGTCTCTCATACAGCGCGGCTGATAAACAGGTCAAACCGCAGGAGTTAGGGAGTTGGACATGAACGAAGGTATTGCTGTGTTAAAAATGCGCATTATTCAGTTAAAGTGATGTTTTCGGACTTAAATGAGTGCCAACTGATTAGCGGAAATAGCTGTTTAGTGCAGACGCCGCTACTTCACAATAAGAGCATGTATTCCTATTGTTTAGATTGATGACTTGGATAGTTTGTCTGCTGAGTGTTAATATTTTGGAAAACGGTAAATTGTGATTTTTTATTAATAAATCTATATTACATTTGATTTATTTGATACTTAACACAGCTGCTGATATCCAAATGTTAAGTTTATTCATATATTTTGGTTATTTCTACCTTACCTTTCATTTGTTTTTATTTTTCATATGAGATCACACATATCATCTCCCTCCTCACATTTATATCACCCAAATCTGTATCAGCAGCTGTGTGTAAATAATAAAGAGCAAAATAAATATAACAGCCTTTTCTCCACCATATCTTCTCAAACTCTGATTGGCTTTAAGTGGAGCTCTTTAAGTGGTTCTCCCGGTATAAACAGAGTGATCCCAGTCTGAACCAGTACCTCTATACACAGCTCAGTGTTTCCTCCTCTACAGTAGCAGTCTGTGAAGCAGCAACACTGTTGAAGCCTCTGACAGAAATTATTGTTGTTGTGGGATAGTCCTATTAAGAAGACGCTTTGGGTTGTCCAAACAGTATGATTAAGAAAAAGTCATCTTTACATACAGAAAATTTTATCCAGTTAGTTTGCCTTAGCAACTGGTTAAAAGATCGATATGTCAATGTATGAATGTATGTAGTCAATATGTGAATATGATTGTGGAGTTAACACAACTGGTTGTTCACTGGTGTTCACTATCAGTGTCACTCTAGACCAAGGGAAGAACGTCAGCGCAAATGTCGCCACCTAGTGTTGCTGAGTCAGACAAACTTCATTTAATAATTTGATGTTCTGAATAACTCCCATTCTAGTTAAAATATTTGCTCGACTTAGATGGTCATGTAAAGGTACTGACTGAGTCTGCTGATGTTTCTGAAACTATAAAGGTTTCATCCCTAACGCAAGGTAACTTCCTGCTTTCTGATCTAAATTGTTCCTGTTTTGTCTTCCAGTCTAGTTGCTCTGAGTCCTGCCTGCAGAAGTACCTAAAGATGACTCAGCGGATCTCCATGCGGTTCCAGGAGTATCACATTCAGCAGAACGAAGCTCTTGCTGCTAAGGCAGGACTGCTGGGACAGCCTCGCTGAACTGCTCTCAAACTGAAAGTAAGCATGGTCAGACTGGTCCTGGTCCAGCAGAACCTCCATCATCAGAGTAAAAATGAAACTGCTTCTGATGATGATGATGAGTGTAAAACTGAGCCAAAGCTTGGACACCTCCCAGTGCAACATGTGCATAAAGGCTCACCATCAGTTTCTGAAGTTCAGCAGGACACAAAGTAAAATCCAGGTTCTGTCTCATCTTTCTGCATCTTGTGTACTGAAACTGATCTTCTATCCTGTAATGTAGGCATGGTGGGGTTACAGCTTGTGATCAGATGTTTTCATTTTTGTCTGAAATAATAAACAAAGTCAAAGATTTTACATTTTTGGTCTTTTTTGATAGAATTTTTACTTAAACTTTAGATCTTTCCAGGGTTTCTAGACTGTCTTGAAAAATACAAAATTTGATTGGAGTATTACCTGGATAATCTTCACTATTTTCTGTTTTAAAATTAACCTTATGGAGTGAGAAGGTTGGAATTTTTATTTTACGGTTACGAGCAGTCAGTATCTTACCTGCATCAGATAGCCATCTTAGTAGTTAACCTACCTCTACTTGTGGTTAATTCCAAGTAATCATAACTGACATATTTTACAACTAGGTGTCGTCGTAACCCGGGTCTTATGAATGTGTGATGGAGACCGCAGTTGTTCTGTGAGGCAGCAGAATGCCAAATAATGACAGAAAATATTTTTCAAACTTGTTTTTTTATTAATCTCTCCTTGTAGTCAACCCGAACTCAAAGTCCAGATAAATACAGGCTTGTAACACAAAATGAAAGGCCTTCGATGGGCTGATATCACTTTGAACTATGAAAACCCAAGAGATGCATTGTTCAAATTCTTTTTTAGATTTTTTTTTATTGCCCAACCCTATGTACACCTACTAATGTGGAATCTGTCAGGAAAAGGAAATAGATTAAAATGTTAGGATTATGATTATTAGTATGGCTCCCAGGAATGTCCAGAACCTTCTGATAGCCCTGTTCTGGGTTTTTCTGATTTAGAAAAATGGAACCATGATAACGCAAGTTGCAGAAATGTTCTAAAAGAGCATCGTTACTTGTTCCAGGCGACACAAGAATCTCCGGTATGTCTAAGCTGTGGACTCTCTGACCTGTCTACAGTCGTGGCCAAAAGTTTTGAGAATGACATAAATATAAGTTTTCTCAAAGTTTGCTGCTAAACTGCTTTTAGATCTTTGTTTCGGTTGTTTCTGTGATGTGATGAAATATAATTATAAGCACTTCATACGTTTCAAAAACTTTTCTCAACAATTACATGACATTTATGCAAAGAGTCAGTATTTGCTGTGTTGGCCCTTCTTTTTCAGGACCTCTGCAATTCTACTGGACATGCTCTCAATCAACTTCTGGGCCAAATCCTGACTGATAGCAACCCATTCTTTCATAATCACTTCTTGGAGTTTGTCCGAATTAGTGGGTTTTTGTTTGTCCACCTGCCTCTTGAGGATTGACCACAAGTTCTCAATGGGATTAAGATCTGGGGAGTTTCCAGGCCATGGACCCAAAATGTCAACGTTTTGTTCCCAGAGCCACTTAGTTATCACTTTTGCCTTATGGCACGGTGCTCCATGGTGCTGGAAAATGCTTTGTTCTTCACCAAACTGTTGTTGGATTGTTGGAAGAAGTTGCTGTTGGAGGGTGTTTTGGTACCATTCTTTATTCATGGCTGTTTTTGGGCTAAACTTTAAGTGAGCCCACTCCATTGGATGAGAAGCAACCCCACACATGAATGGTCTCATTATGCTTTACTGTTGGCACGACACAGGACTGATGGTAGCGCTCACCTTTTCTTCTCTGGACAAGCCTTTTTCCAGATGCCCCAAACAATCAGAAAGAGGCATCATGGGAGAATTTGACTTTGCCCCAGTCCTCAGCAGTCCACTCGCCAAACTTTCTGCAGAACATCAATCTGTCCGTGACGGTTTTTTGGAGAGAAGTGGCTTCTTTGCTGCCCTTCTTGACACCAGGCCATCTTCGAAAAGTCTTCGCCTCACACCTGCCTGCTGCCATTCCTGAGCAAGCTCTGCACTGGTGGCCCTCCGATCCCACAGCTGAATCCTCTTTAGGAAACGATCCTGGCGCTTGCTGGACTTTCTTGGACGCCCTGAAGCCTTCTTAACAAGAACTGAACCTCTTTCCTTGAAGTTCTTGATAATCCTATAAATTGTTGATTCAGGTGCAGTCTTAGTAGCCACAATATCCTTGCCTGTGAAGCCATTTTTATGCAACGCAATGATGGCTGCACGCGTTTCTCTGCAGGTCACCATGGTTAACAATGGAAGAACAATGATTTCAAGCATCAGCCTCCTTTTAACATGTCAAGTCTGCCATTCTAACCCAATCAGCCTGACATTATGATCTCAGCAGGTCCTTTAATGACAGCAATGAAATGCAGTGGAATTTTCATGGCAAATAAGGACTATGCAATTCATCTGATCATTGTTCATAACATTCTGGACTGTATGCAAATTGCTATTATAAAAACTTAAGCAGCAACTTTTCCCATTTCCAATAATGTCTCAACTTTTTGCCACGACTGTAGATTATTCTAAAACGTGACTGTGTGAAGGTCTGATGAAACCAGAAACACTTTTCTTACTTAAAGTTCTCACCAGGATCCCAGTCACTAAGCAAATCTACCCAGTGTGAGCACTGAGTAAAGCCACAACTGGCCAAAAACGGTAAAGAGATTATGTTAGAGGTTCAGTGTGAGGGTTCGTCAGTCTGAGGATTTGGAGCACCATGTCATTAGTAGGTGTTGGTCTGCTGGGCTTTCAGAGGTCCAAAATCAGCACAGACTTTCAACTGGGCATGGTGTGTTTAATTCTGCTGAAATGTGCTATAGAGATGTTTTCAATAAGACTTGGTACTGGCTCCCACTGTCAACAGCAGCTGCTTTAATCACTATGGTATCACCAGCTGATCTAACTAAACCATGTACAAATGTTTTCAAGAGAAAGATAACTCAGCAAAACCACAGGCTGATCACATCCATACCGTGCTGTATTGATGCAATAATCCAGGCACAAAGAGCCCTGACCAAGTAATAAGTAACCACACTGTACAGGAGATGGCCAAACTGTTTATGACTACTTAACCCAAAATTCTTTGGTTCTGTTTTTTTGGATCTAATTTTAGCTAAGTTTTTTCTTTTGCTATAAGGTAGAATAACCAAAAAATACAGAAATAAATTAGTTTAAATATATGCTGTTTTAAATGTTTATAACGATTTTAATTACTTGACTATATTAACTTTTCGGGGATATTCTAACTTATTTTAAATATGGTCTCAAAGACCCAACTCTGAAAACTCATGAACATTTCAAATGGAGGTTCTGAAGTGGAGAATCTTTCTGTCAAAGGTTCTTCACCTGCTCTAGAATGATTTTTATTTCCAATTGTGTTCACTTCCCCTATTTTCAACAACACAACGTTACAAATTATCTTCCTGAAGGAAAAATAAAAAGTTATACCTGTGAGCCCACTGTGTAGATTAACAGAAATAATGTATGCGCAAGTCGGGCTTCTAAGTCATGGGGTCAAAAAATATGCCACGCAATGGCCAAACAAAACTCTTGGCAACCTACAGAACCTGTGGAGAACTGATTATTGGCGATTTAAAATATCCCAGGGAAGCCTAACACGTCATCCTGAACCTCTTAAGCATCTGTAGTGAAAATGACACCAGAACCTTTTATCGGGCTCAGCATTCACACGGAGTCACCATGCCCCCCTCCCCCCGGACTCGCACTGTTACTGTTTCCTATGACGTCAAAGTTCCGCTCTGAGCGCCCAACCAATGGGGCGTCAGATACCGACGACTAACCGCCGTTCTTCATGGTGATCATACTATGCAGACTGCGTTACCATTAGACAACATCCAGACTAAAAACCCGGATGGAGCTCGTTTAAAAGTTGTATCCCAGTAATGTTTGCAGCCATTATCCAGCGGGTCTCTGACGCGGCGGATCCAATGGTCTTTAAAGGTCGGCTGAAGAAATTCCTGAATGTGTTCACTGTTCGGAGAGTTTGTCTTTAGACTCGTGTATCTTTGATACGGCGAACTAACTTATCTCACATATAAGACAGGAGAAAAACCTGATAATGCCGATTATTGTTGTATGAAGTATAGTGCGCAGATCTCCGGCACGTAGATGGGATGGGCTTGCTTCGATGTTAGTACAAACAAGGAAGACCGCGCCACCAATACAAATCCGCCAATGCTAGACTGAAAAGTATTCCTCCAATAAGCTCGTTCCTATTTTGCATTATTTTGCGTTTTCATTTAAGATCGCTTATGATTGGACAGAACTCTAGCAGTTGTCGTCATTTCCCTTGTGGCGCCGGGTTCGTATCCACCAATAGCGGTCTCGCATACGGTATATCCTATGGAAATGAGAGAAATGTTCCACCAATTAAATATCTGGATTGTGGCTACCGCTGTCATCGCAGCCAATCACATCCCGGGAAACACAGCTCGGGGCTCAACAGCTTGTTGTTCGTGTATCGCGTTTGCAGCCCGAGCTAGAGAGGAAGCAACGGCGTATGTGAATGTAAGTACTAATCCTTTATGGTATAAACCTGAATAACAGTTTATTCTGAACGTTAAATGAATTCATAAAAGGACTTCGGAGGGGCGAGTTAATGTCGGTAGAAAGGTCGACTGCCTGTTTGAGAACGGGGCTGGCTGTGAAGTGAATGGCAGTGAAGCAATGTGAAGCGCTTGTGTCTTTGTGGGGAGCCGCTTATTAAATAAATAACTTCCCAGCAGTCTTCGTTCCGGCCGTTGTCACAGATTATCTGTTAACCGGCATAAAACTTTTAAGTGTGTTTAGAAACCAAACAGGGTCCCATGTTCCCTTGTTTCGGGGCGGCCCGTCTTTAGATCCAGTTTAAATCGCCGTGATGACAAACTGGCTAGTGGAATCGCCTGGTAGCCAGCTAGCTAAAATGTCGCTGAGCGCAGGAGGACGGGGCGAAGCCCGCTCGGCTCTCCTGCTGTTCCGACTATGTTTGGGTTGGGGCTCGGCTCCGTAGCAGAATTTTTCACCCAGCAGCAGTTGCCGCGCAGCTTTGATTAAGGCGAACATGGTAGGGATAGCGGAGCTAACTGACATGGCGACGTGACTCAGAGGCGCTGGGAGCGAAGCGGGAAGTGAAAAGCTTTCTCAATGGCCGCGCTGCAGTCATCCAGCGCCCTCACCGAGCCGTCCACGGAGCCCAGCAGCCAGCGCAGATCGGCTCCTCACGGTCGGTTCAAGTAAACATTTCTGGCTAAGTTTTGGGAAGAGGTCCGGGTAAAGTGGGGGCGGGGGCAGTTTAGAGAAAGCAAAGAATGTTTGAGCTAACACAAGTGCGTGGCTAGTCGACTAGCTTAAAATGTTCATTCGGGACAGCGTATTTTCCATGGCAGCGCCGGCTTTCATAATCTTGTTATTTTGTCTTTCAGTGACCTGAAATCCTTCGAGCTGGAATCCCTGGACTAGCCGGAGAGATGAAGGTGAGTGCTGCTTACCCTGTACCATGAACTCTTGTCAGTTTAAAGCTCCATGCTCTCATTCCGGGAAGAGATCCTGCTGGAACCAGCTTTATCAACCCGGTCCCGGTGTTACACCAGAATCTGTGACCCATCAGAATCTGTGACCCTAGCGTGTCTGAACATTCTGGGTTGAGTCACCAAATTAGAATTCTATGCCCTTACCCAGAGTCCTTTCCATAATCATAAGTTTCTGGCCTGCTTAAGCTCAATATGCCTGACAAAACCAGGGAAAACCAGCTTTTCTCCAAGATGAACCCGTATGAGGAGGATTTAAATATAAACCAGTTGTTGAACTTTCCGAAATGTTGAACAGCTTCTTTCTTTGAGTCTGGTTCAACTAAACATGGGCATAATAAACGGATGGACACCACTATGTAGGATACGGCAGGTCAAAATAGGCTCATTACACAAAAACAACCCTAAAACAGAAGTCTATTCTCATAGCAAGGGAAAGAAGTGAGTGTATGTATAGCAAATCCAGCAAGACATTTTATCCACTTGTTTGCATACAGTATATAGCCTGATTTTGTCACTTCTGCTTCATGACCCCACACCCAAACGAGATGGTTGCACGTATATAAAACTCCCTACATCTATTAAACAGCTGAGTGCTGAAGCCTCTCCTTCATCCTAAACCCACATCTTTATCTGCATTCATTCTGCTGAGGGCCAGATCAGCTGCAGCTGCTTCCTCCACATCCAAAAATGGATCATATAGGTTTAAAAAAAACACGGAAAAAGGAGCAATCAAATGTAGATAAAAGGTAACCTTTTGCAAACACACCCAACACATTTGAAGCCAAATCAATGCATTTTAACTCAGTACATTTTGTCAGGGTGGCATTAAAACATCATAATCATGGAATCATTTAATGCATTTATAAAGAACTAATGTGATTAAGATCATCATAATATAAACAGTACTCTAAAAGTATCATTATGTTCTGATGGTTACAGTTAAATAATTTTTCAGACATCACTACAGAGAAAATTAGCCTGATGCACAGCTGTAAAAGTTTGTCGGATTCTTATCTGCCCAGCGAGCAGAGCTGCTTCAGTTTTCCCTGCTGCACAGTCTCACGGCAGCAGAGCGTCAAACCGGACATTAATGAGTATGTTCAAAATGCTAAAGGTCACTTAGTAATGGAAGAAAAGATGAGAAAGAGAGGAAAGAAAAAAAATAGGCATGTATCGCACCACATATTGCATCGCAAGATTTTCTAAAATCAAGCAGCCCGAATTATCACTTCATATGTGTATCTGGACCAGAGCTTTTAGTGCAGGAGAGAGCTGAAACTTTCCAATAAATTAGATCATGTTCAAAGTGATAAGCTCATATAAAGTTTATACATTTGTTCTGCACACCACTGCCTGGAAAGGTACTGAAAAATGTTAAAAGTGGAATAATCAGTGGGTTATATCAGTTTGGAAATGAAACATGTCCATGTTAGATTAGCCCTTCAGGAACTCGTTATGTACAAAAACATCATCAGCAGGAGATTATTAAAATGATCAGGCTGGAACATTTTATGGAAAATGTCTACTTTTAAGATCAGTATGTCATTCCTAGTTCTGATTCCTCTCACTGACTCTGAGGTAGATCAGCATATACAGTAGTGTATGCTACAACATGACTGTAAATGTGATTGAACCAGCAGGCCTTAACTAAACCTATGATAAACTGTACTGACTAAAATAGCCTGATGTTCTGAGAGAAGTCATTATTTACACACATTTGAGTCCCAGATTCTGTCAGACATATTTCTGAACAAAAAGGATATTAGTCATAGGAGAACAGCTGATCCAATAGGATTACTGCTACTACTGCACCATGGTCCCACCCCTCAGGTGGAGTCAGAGCCCATCCAACAGACCAAATATGATCGCTACAGAGTAGGAATGACCCACACTGGAAATATAACCTGCTTCCAAATACTAGATCTAAGTAGTGATTTGTGCTTGTGATGTTGCACAAACTGACACGATATATTGTGCCGCCAGCGTAATAGAACCAGAACCACAGAACACATTGAAACCACAGAGAGAACATGATGGCAGCAGCTGATGTTTAATCAGACTTCACATTTCTCAAAAATGCCAAGCTGTTAGAAATAGGTTGCTGGTAGTTTGTTTCTCTTTGATGTGAAAGGAACCAGTGCAAAATGAGGCAAGCTCTACCTCCAAATAAAAGAAGTGTTCTGTTTTATTGCTTTGCAGTATGGCTGCCTGATACTTAAATACTCAATTTTGCAATAACTGTTATAGTTGAGCCACATTTCTCCCTGTCGAAGAAATGCCAAATCAATTACAATGCAAAATTGGCAGGGGCGGCATTTGGAAACTGAAAATCTTGCTAAAAGTTGCAGTTGTTATATTGTTCATATTTATGGTGATTTATTTTATGGTGCAACTCAGTTTTTTGCAAAAAGGATGTTTAACCCCCCCCCCCCCCCAAAATTTTTTTAAATTGGTTGTTGATTGGGTACAATCAGCAACACAAGTCTGTATGTTTTAAAAAAGGGCTTATTCCTGCATTATGACTGTCAAATTCTATGCGTGAAAACCCAAATTAGACCCAGAAAGGTCTGCACTACATGGCTGACACATTAGTGTGCATGTTAATTAGTTTGTTTGTTTCAGGCAGCAGACGAGCCTGCCTATCTGACGGTGGGGACAGACGTCAGTGCCAAGTACAGAGGAGCCTTCTGTGAAGCCAAAATCAAGACTGTTAAACGCATGGTCAAGGTCAAGGTAAGATCTGGAACCTTCCACCTGGCATCCGGCTCCTCCTGGGGCCACACATCTCAACACTGAGGCCATCCAGAACAGGACCAATCTGGTCTCCTGTCTGGGCTCACAGCTTCATTTGTTTGTTGCTTGAAAAGGAGTCATTCATATCTAGTATAGAAGAGTTTCCCAGACTTTATGCCGTTTCATCACAAAAAATGTAATCATCAGATGTTTCGGAGGAACCAGAGAGTTTCCCCCCACATTATATTTAGTTATGACATTTGTGTTTGGTCTGGTTTCAGACAACTTTAGGTTTAGTCCAAACTTGTTGAGCAGTTTATTTTTTAAAAAGATAAACAAACACACGTTAAAAAATCCAGAATGAAACTTTACACTCTTTGGTCTCTGGATCTATTTATTTCTGGGTTTTAAATTCAATCCCAGGTTCTTCAACCAGATTTGGTTTCACACTAAAATACTTTTATTTTTATTCTTGTGAAGAGAAGCGATTAGTAATCACAAACTATAGAATAAAAATGTATAAATAAACAAAAATGGTTTGGATTATAGATCCTTAATGGTACTTTCAGATGAAAAACTTGTGAATTAGCTCTTTATGATTCTGCTGAATGGGAAGTCAGCTTTAGCTTTGGTGTCTAATGACAATAGATAGGAAATAAAACCCAACCTGGCAAATGTTTTTTACTCTGACTTATTAAAAACTGATGGAAATATCTCAAAATTGTAGTCTGGAAAAGTATAGAATGCCTAAATTGAAATCTCATAAATCCGTGTGATGATTGCTCTTCAGTCTGGATCCTGTTCTGGTGTTACAGGCGTTTTATCTTAACAGGTGTAGAACGGTGTAACTTGGCTGTGTGAGGAGTGATGATGCTGAGAAATGGTTTCGCTTTTTGAGCTGATGATATCATGTGATGTCACACTTTCTCTTGGCTGTCTGACCAATCCACCGCCAGTTACAGTGATGAAACGCAGCAGACAGACGGTTCTAAAGTCTAAGTCTGCTTCTGGGGAGGATCTACTAGAACAGTAATGGACTCCCAACTTCTAGTGTTGAACTCAGTTTGTGTTGCAGAAACAAATCCACCGTTGGAGCAGTTTAGTTATTCGCTCTTTTCTTTTTAATTATATTTCTTTTACTCCTGATCCAGGGTGTAAATGTTGGTAGTGAGGCCTTCTTAAGTTGTGAGTGTTTTATCTGTTGGTGGCTGTAAAACCAAACGGATCATCGCAAACCTCCAGACTGCGCTGGATTCATTTGTCTCCAATGTTTGCCTTCTTATAGCTCTGCATTTGGGTCCAGCCACAGCTGCTTGGGTTGTTGGAACTGGTTCTGAACCGGTTTGGCAGGTTGAATGCTAGAAAGTGTGAAGGTCCTAAAACCAGCTTGGCTCCAGAGATCAGGACTGGTTTCCACTTTTTTTAAACCTTTATTTTTGGCAATAAGCTGCATAGTTCCAGACAGTAATATTTCCTGTTTAGCTCAGTGCAGTGTATTGGTCAGTGGCTACGTTTGCACGCACACAAGCAATCTGATAAAAATGCTTCATGTAAACACACCATTCAGATTACTCTGACCCGATCAAACTCATTGGGATCAAAATTTCTTTCCAATTGAGCTGGTAGTTTATTCCGATAGTTAATCCGATCGTGGTGTATGTAAACTTTTATTCCGAATGTAGTGTCTCTCTGTGTGCCTGTTAACCTTCAAGCGCCAAAGTCGCAATATTGTGACAAGCAACATTGCTGACTTTAACGAGCCACAGCTGGAGATAGGGCCACTAATTTAATTACTACTTTACACCAGGAGATGGCGGACATGTATACCTTTAATCTTGGACATCTTTTTGGGTGTGTTACCATGGAAACTTTTGGAGTAAATCGGCCTTTAAGTCAGCACCGCGAGCGGGGGACGCGAGGTGCAGCTACTGCGGTCACAGTATAGAGAAAGCAAGTTTTAGAAAGATAAAACTTATGAGGCCGAGACGTCGGAGTTCCCCGCCGGGAAGTATCGGCTTATTCAGATTCTGAAGATAAATATTTACCTCTGATCTGTTCAGTTATCCCGGGAGAAAGTGAAACTAAAATGTCCCGCAGCAACAGGAGTATCGGGACAACCAATAGAACATTTTCTTATGTTATTATAAATATGACCTGAAGTCCTTCATGGCAAATTACAGTACCACTTCTCTAAACATGTATCTGACAGAGAAAATTGTGATAAGCATATTTATTTTATGAGTTATATGCTTGCTTCATTGAGGGCACATTATAGTGTCTCTTTAATGACATGGAGCTGGTTGATAGTTTCATATTTTTTGTTATAAGTGTGTATGGTATTAAAACATCAGGTCAATATAATGCAGTCAACAGAATTCAGTGTCTCTCTCATCAAAGTTAATGTTGCCAAATCGTGTTGTATTCATAATATTTCAGTTTTTTCACATTTCTAAGCTAAACTGGTTCCAGGTTTGGAACTGGCTCTAAAGCAGCAGGAAAAACATTTCTGTGGGAACTGGAGCGATGGTCCCCCATCCTGGGTTTATGGGATAACATGAGGAGTGAAAATAGGCAGAGAGCAGCTTGTTTTGCTTTGTTTGCGGTTTTATTTGTAACCCAAGAGACATTCCTCATTCAGGAAGGAGTTAGACCATAAAACAATCTTACATGTAAGAGAAACATACATGATCTGTTCTCAGTTGATCCTTTTTTTCCAGTTGTAATGGTGGAAAACAAATCATTCCTGGAAAAAAAAGTACTTTAGGAATCAGTGGAATAAAATTACTGTGGAATCTGACAGCAGGTTCCAGGCTCTCTCTGCTGTGAGCCTTGATCACTTTCTACTTCCTGTTAGAGTGAAGGCAAATCTGTTAACCTTGTCTCTTTCATCTGTGTCTGTCCCTAGGTGACTGTGAAAGGTGAAAGCACGTCCCAGGTGGTGCAGGATGATCAGGTCAAAGGTCCTCTGAGGGTAAGCTGGTGCAGAGCATCTCAGGATCTGACAGACGGGATGCAGACTTTCTCTGTCGGATCCAGGTTTTTACATGGGAGCTGTTCTAGAAATCAAAGCTGCAAACACCACATGAATAAGATTTTCTGATCAAAATTAATTTCTTCAGCCTCATAAAAGTATTCCTACCACTCAAACCTTTTCACACTTTGTCATAAACACAAACTTCAAAGTTTTCTGGTAGCACGTGATAGACTACATGGTATTACACTTAAGAATCGAAAAAGTGTGGTGCACATTTTTTCTACATCCCCTATCTTTGGTACCTGTAAATAAAATCCTGGCGGTGCGTCAGTAGTCACCAGGTCAGTAGAGTCCAGGTGTGTGTAGTTTAATGTCTGGATAACCCCTACTCTCCTGTGAAGCCCTCAGTGGAAGCATGGCACCATAACAACAGCACACAACTAGTAGGTCCATTCAATTTCAATTCAATTCAGTTTATTTATATAGCGCCAATTCATAACAGCTGTTATCTCAAGGCACTTGACAAGAAAAGTTATTTCAATACAATTATACAAACATTCCAATCAGCTAAAAGTTTTCTGTGTGGCAAGGCACACAAAGAGGGCCCTTGTGGGATTAATGCTGCATTCCAGTTAACCTTTCAGAGTCGGAAAGTCTGTAATCTCACAGTTGTCTCGCGTCATTTCACCAAGACACACCCCCATTAGGTCGGACATTTTGAGTTCCAACTCAATTCAAAGATCCACTCTAAGTTTTGCTCCATGAAAGACATGTTTTTGAAACATTTCTGTAACACAACACCTTTTTTGGAGCTGTCAGTGCATGGGAGGGTCCTCCTGCTGATTACCGTGCTATAGAACTTTTCACCTGCTAACTGCTTCCCCTGATCTACTGACTGATTTTCGCTTTACGGCAGTACGCTACGAGGTACCTAAGGATATAAACAAACCCGCAGTTTTGAGACTTGAGCCATGGCAGATTCACCATGGAAACCAAAAAAGACTCATACCCTTCATCAGAAGAAGTCAGGAAAAGGAACTGTGCTGCAAGGAGCCTTAGCGCGGTAGAAGGCTCGTTGTGATGATTCTTACCGGGCGCATCGGTTCTGCGCCCGTTGTGAATCGAGGTAAGGAAAGTTGGTGAGCTGCAGAGCTGTATGCTGAAGCTCATGAGCAGGCTGTTCCCTTTTAACGTCGTCCTCCACACCTCCACCTGCTGCCTGCTCTCTCAGAGCAGAAGGCTAGGAAGAGACGCAGGTGAGAGAAAACTTCCTTCCCTTCACTGATGTGAAAGATCTTTTCTGTCAAACTGTTGCTCAGGTTAGGTCAAAATAGGATTAGCTTCTAAAACCCAGTGTTATAACTTTTCAGTTTTGTGTGATCAGCCGCTGTGAGAGATGTTAAAAATACAGCAGGATGTATGGATGCTGAAGTAGCCATGTTGGTGCTTGATTGTTAAGTAATAAATGTTTGTTCCGTTTTTTTTTTGCCATGATGATGTGATACAGTGCTGGGGAAATTGTTTGATGGTTTAGCACTGTTAGTTTGATGTTATGTTGTTTTGGCTGGCGAACTTGTAAAACCGTCAGTTGCTCAGAAGCGCTACTTAGAATTTTTTTATGACAGTGACATTACGCCGCAAGCCATGAGAGGGCGACAGAGGGCAAATATCTGCAAGGTTACGGAGTGTATCTTTAAAGGGGAAATCGTTTTTTGTAGTGTAGTTAGTGTAACAGTGATTAAACGCAGCAGTCGAGGACAAATTGCTGCTATAAGCATAACCACATTGGAAGCTCATAATGAGGCTGTGTTCACACAGTCTAAAGAACAGCAGACCACCTCCTGGTAGACCTGCAGGATCAGTCGGTGGTCTGTCCACGAGGGGAGGGGACCTTTTATCTAAACAGGTGTAGAACGGTGTAACTTGGCTGTGTGAGGAGTGATGATGCTGAGAAATGGTTTCGCTTTTTGAGCTGATGACATCATGTGATGTCACACTTTCTCTTGGCTGTCTGACCAATCCACCGCCAGTTACAGTGATGAAACACAGCAGACAGACGGTTCCATCGTGAACCGGAATCATCATCAAGCTAAAGCATAAAGCTGCTTCTGGGGAGGAAGTCCTTAGGACTGTCGTCCCGCCAAGTTTAGATGCCTCTCTGCTCCAACGCGGCTGATCCAGCCACCTCCTCAATAGGTTCAACTACTGCTAACCAACCATAGTTTGATTTAGGCGTGTTGAACCAGGGAAAGACGTAAAACATGCATCTTAGCATGGAGGATCATTTGGACAGCCTTTTGCTCAGTATTGACAGATAGGTAACTCGGAGCTGATGGAGGATGATGATTGAAGGAAAGCTGCTGGAGAACCATGGTAACCAAACAGCCTCCTCATGTCCACAGCTTGTCAAGACACGCCCTTTAAAAACCTGCAGCTGTAATGGCAGCAAATGCTGGCTCTACTGTTGACTCAATATTCAGAATAACATGCATCTTTTATCTTCACTTCACCGCTACACACAACTCTGTTGGCCTTTCACATAAAGGCCTGATAAAAAAACATTTGGATCCTTGTGATTCTGACAAGACAAAATGTGGAAAAGTTTAAGTGGTATAAATACTTTGAGGAAAGGGGAGATTATCACCTTAAAAGCTGAATGTTATTAAAGTGGCTTTGAACAGAAATTCTCTGAAACTACTTGAAATTGTAACAATTGCTTGTTTATTTTATTTAGTGATGTATAAAAATATTGCACATCCTACAGCTGGGTCCCGGTCTCTCTCTGAAGGTCTTCTTTTAACACATGTCCCAGTTAAGGTGTGCTGTGTGTCCTCCAGGTGGGCTCCACTGTGGAGGTGAGCACCAATGAGGGTTTATACAGCGAGGCCGTCATCAGTAAGCTGACCGATGCCAGCCTCTACACTGTAGGTGAGTGTCGACAGGATCTGTAGATCTGTATCCATGGTGACCAGAGGGGTAGATGGGGATCAAAGCAGGAATATCCCTGTTTTTATTTTATTAAATTGTTTTTATCGCTGCGTGTGGTCTGAAACTCTGACAATTTTAAAATCCTGTTGTTGAACCAGACTTTAGCCTGAACAGTTTGTCCCAATTAGGACAAATTGCTGCTATAAGCATAACCACATTGGAAGCTCATAATGAGGCTGTGTTCACACAGTCTAAAGAACAGCAGACCACCTCCTGGTAGACCTGCAGGATCAGTCGGTGGTCTGTCCACGAGGGGAGGGGACCTTTTATCTAAACAGGTGTAGAACGGTGTAACTTGGCTGTGTGAGGAATGATGATGCTGAGAAATGGTTTCGCTTTTTGAGCTGATGACATCATGTGATGTTACACTTTCTCTTGGCTGTCTGACCAATCCACCGCCAGTTACAGTGATGAAACACAGCAGACAGACGGTGTAGGTACCAGACCGGCTCGGGGGGCCTGCGCTTGCCGACAACGTCGCACTACGACAACTTAAGTTGGACAAACTACCTTGCAAGTACTGTGTGGTTAAATTCAAAAGAGACATAAATGTTAAAAACAGCTCCTGTGGGGAGATTAAGATATTACGACATTTCTCTGGTACTGCTCTTTCACACATGGGCTTTGGACCAAGTTTGGCAGGTTGTTATTTACCATGTTTTTGACGGATTTTCCTATGATATAATAAACGTTTTCATCTGTTTATTTTTTTAGAGAACCCCAAAAATATGATATGTTTAACTATACATCAAATCAGTATCAGGCTATCAAGAAAAAGGCTGTCAAAAGATCTAATTTACGTACATTTTGCGTGTACTGTATTTATGTAAAACCCCTGGCTGTTTGTATTGAAATCCTGTTGATTCGTTCGTGTGTTGTATACTTGCTATTTGTTTAATAAAGTTATTTAAAAAATGCACAACAGATTTCAACGTTCAGCCAATCATGTAATGTATTGTCATAAGTGGGCGCAGGCCCCCGAGCCGATCTGGTACCTACAACGGTTCTAAAGTCTAAATCTGCCTCTGGGGAGGATCTACTGGAACAGTAATGGACTCCCAACTTCTAGTGTTGAACTCTGTTTGTGTTGCAGAAACAAATCCATGTTCCTCTCTTTGGGCCTTACTTTGGCATAGGCTAGCAGTAGCTTAAAATAACCTGGTCTTTTCTAGCTTCTGAAATGATTGAAACCTAACATAAATGTATGAAAACGAAGCAGAATCCACTTATGTCCTGCTTATTAAACAGATAAATTCAGCATGGAATAGATGTGTGTGTGTATAGAGTGTACGCTCCATGATTCCAGGAGCATCCTGAGAGTCGGTCATGATTGTGCAGGAATTCTGGCTCGCTCTCCTTTCCAGCTCTGCTTCTGTTCTTTGAGGTTTGCTGGAGTGTGTTTTTTGTTTTTGTTTTACACAGCTCTGATAAGGGCTTGATGTATCTGTATTCATGGTATTTATAGCTCAGCTAAAACGACTGCCTACAGTCTTCACTGTAGGATCATTGAGTTGGGCTTTATAGTCCCACCAAAGAATTTTAATGACGTTGTGGGCTGGACTTTGACTGGACCATTTCAACATCCAGATCTGAGTTCTTTTAGATTCTGCTAAAGACCAGATATGAGTGAGTTGAGGTTTACTTAGTTTTTCTTATCAAACTGTTCTTCATAATGCATCTCTGTTTTTTTTCTTTCAAATGATAACTGGCCAGACTTGTGGGTAAAGGACAGCCATTTCCTGCTGCTAACCAGTGCATCTGTATACAATGGCTTCCTCCAATATATTGACTTCTCTGTTTGTTTCAGTCTTTGATGATGGCGATGAGAAAACTCTTCGTCGAACATCCCTGTGTCTGAAGGGAGAGAGACATTTTGCAGAGAGTGAGGTGAGTTTTCCAACAGGTGACTGTAACCTTCTAGCAGAAGTCCAAATAATTGAAATGTGATGAAATTGTTCCACCCAGACGCTGGACCAGCTGCCATTGACAAACCCAGAGCACTTTGGTACCCCAGTCATCGGGAAAAAATCCAATCGAGGCGGAAGACGCTCCTCCCAGGCTGTGTGAGTTAATTTATTTTTTTGGTTTTGCTTTAAACTGTTGGAACAAGCATGGTGACACAGAGCCACAGCAAGGTATAGATCTGAAAGAAATCTAGTGGCTGTTCATCTTTCCAGTTTTCCTTTGGGAAGGGACGGCAAAAAGAGCTCTGAACAGTTTGTTGAAGGGTTTTTGTGAAGTTTAGCCTTAAAACCCCCCACAAAGAATGCTGCTCTGTAGGTTAATGTACAGCCGAGGTTTGTTGCAGCCATCTGAAAGCGCTGGTTGCCGTTTGTGTGAGATGGAGAGGTGGACTCATTTTATAACACTGTCTCTGGGTATGGAGGAGGAGTGATGATGCTGAGAAATGGTTTCGCTTTATGTGCTGATGACATCATATGATGTCACACTTTCTCTTGGCTGTCTGACCAATCCGCTGCCAGTTACAGTGTTGAGATGAGACAAACCTTTAACTTTACACCTTAGCTAAGTTTATTTGTACTGGACTAGTTCCAGACCAGGTGTCCAGCAGACATGTTGATTACCTGCAGCTGATGGACGCTAAAATGTGTTAGGACTCAAACGTTTGGCTGCGAAGATGGAAATGTTGTGGGGAGAAACATCTAATATAAGAAATGATGGGCTTCTGTTGTCTGTAAGCCATCCTCATGAAAATGTCAAGAAATAAAGGCTTGGCTTGTTTCGCTCTGTTTATCTATTTAATCTCAGTTCCACTTTTTTTTCCACTTTAGTTTCACTTTCTAAAACAACTGAACAAAAACTATTGAACTTTTTCATTTTCAAACTTTTGAGTTGTAATCTATTTATCACCCCATAAAGAGTGCTGACCCCCTCAGACAAACAAAACTTGCATAAAAGGTAACTCTGAACATAAAGGGTAATATTTGATATTACCAAAGCTTTTGTAGCCGTTTGTAAATGCAAAAGCATAGCAGTAAATTAGTCTTTATGGAGAAGTTTATTTCAGTGATTCAGTTCACTTAGTGAAACACTTAATATGAATTATTTCCACAAGACAACTACTCTGACTGAGCCACAGTCGCCCCGATGCTTTTATTGTGGAGGTTTTCTGTACTGACCCAATGAATCCAGGTGGTCATGTTATTGTTGCGCCTGCTGTACCAGGTGTAATCATCCCAGTCCAAGGCTGCTAAATCTGACACGGAGGAACAGGGTTAAACACACCAACACACAGAACTCAGTTTACTTTCTGCTTCAAGTCCATTTGTGCTGGACGCTGGATCCAGTTTTAAAATAAAGTTAAAGAAATAACCAACAAGGTAGTAGAAAATGATCGAAGCACATAACTTTGCTCCATTGCTCCATTTAAAAGACAACATGGGACTTAATTTAACTATAATAATAAAATAATTAAACTATATAAAAACTTACCCACTGAAGAACAGCTGAAGTGAATAAATAATCTCCAACAAAACTACAAAATGCCCGTGTTGATTTTGTTTTCTTTTTAGTGCTCTGGCTGCAATACAATTCTGGAGATGTTCTGCTCACAAAACCACAGTTGGTGTGAATGAGGCGTAACCAGTGCATCCATTAAAAAAAATACAAAAAAACTTTAAGCCCCAAATATTGACTCAGTGGCCATTTTGGCCCAACTAACTATTAGTACTTTGCTACCACCAGCAACTAGAGAGACATAAGCACTGTAAATGATCCTTTTGTCATTAATAAACTCTTGTCTAATGGTGTTGGCACAAAGTTAAGACATGCTTTTCAGAGGCGGCAAGTACGGCCACCGCTAACCTTTGAAGATATTCCTCTGTCCAATAATGCCATCAGCAGGCACATTTCTGACATGTCAATGAACATTTAAGGACTTTGTAGAGAAACTTGTCTCCACTGTACGCGCTGCATTATACACCATGACGCTCCGGTGTCTAGACAGCCGAGTCCCGAGCTGAAATGATGTAACGATCGATGGCTTCAGAACAGTCAACGCCACCAAAAGACAACCTGTCAAACCCCGATTTTTCTCTCAAAAATCAGGTTCCTGTGTGACAAAAAGGGCTCAGACTGCTATTCTTCCTTTCAGAGCCTCAGTAACTGTAGGAAGGAGCTGTCCAGGGTCTTTAAACTGCAGCATGAGATTTGCATCTTTTTGAAAGAAGAGATCTTGGCATCAAATTTGACTGTAACAGTTTTTTTAATGAAACATGCATGTAGGGGCGTGATTCTAAAAGCAATGTTCAATTGACCAAATTCAGTGATGCACAGCACAAACACTGCTCTAACTGGAAGGTAAATTGACAGCACAGCAAACTCGCACCACTTACTGAAAATTGGGATGATCTAAGACTTCAGTTTGGCCAAACATACTTTACATTTGTGTTTTTTTCTCTGTTCCTGTCTTAAATTGTACACATAGAGGCATTAAAATGTATTGAAAGCAATGTTGGATATAGCTACAAAGTAAAAGTAGAAATAAAAATGTAAATATAAAAGAAGACAGTGACAGTAGGTGCCGACATGCACCGTTTCACACCGCATTATTCTGGTAAAGTAGAAAAAGCAGGATATGTACAATGAGTGAAGAAATGGACGACAACAACGCTGCAGCACAGAACATTTAATATGGACCGTACCATCTGATTGGGTAACACTCTGTGCTGCTGTGGTCTTATTCCTGATTCTGGGCTCTCGTCTCCTCTAGAAGGGAGTGTACCCAGGGCGGTGACAGCTCAACTAATCTGGGGTGTCATTTACATGCAGATGATTTGAGCTCTCTAACCCTTTAGCTGGGTGTATTAGCTTAGTTAGGAGTAGGTTCAGCCAGATCAAGGTGTATACATGCATTTCAAAAGACCAAATTCTGTTGGACTAGGGCAGTAATTCAGTTTTTTTCTTATCGCATGTAAAACACTGTTTATTTGTTATTCTTAATGGCTCTGTATAGAACTGGGCATCAATCAAATTTGAAGAATATTCTGATTGTGTTCCAATTCGATATCGATACGGGTTAATGCTATTATTTTTACCTTAATTTATTGACTGTAATCCAATGATGAAACACTGAGTGAGGTTCACTGGGGAGAAAGGTATTAACCCTTTCTGATCTACGCCTCAAAATGCCCATCTGGAATCTTCCCTCATGTTTAAAGCTCTAAAAAGTGCAAGCTATGTTTAAAGATTAAATCCATTATTGTTCTGTTTTTTGTTTTTTTTGGACATCTGTATTGATTTTTAGGAATTTTTATGAGAATAATTTTTTTATTTTTTTTTTTTCAACACAGCACTAGTTCTGTTAAAAGTAAATCTTGTGCAGTACATCTGAAAATAATCAGTCTCTCGCTTTATTATCTTTTGAAAAAGCTGATGTTCTGTTTATCACCTGCAGCACGCCCACATTTAGACTGGGATTCAGATCTGGTTTGCTGGAAGATGAGGTTTTCTTGTATGTTTTCCAGGGCTGATGAGGAGAACGACTCTTCATCCAGCGAAGAAGAGGAGGATGACAAGAAGAGGCTGACTGATGAACTGCTGGGACAGATCTGCAGCATAGAGAACACAGAAGACTCTACTGATTGGTTCATGGCTCTGGTAAACTAGTTTCTATAGTTGAGCAAATCTCTGGTGTCATCTGTGTAACAGTTTGTTTAAAAAAGGCCTTCTGTAGGAGGAGATGGGGGGGCCTGTAGCAAATAAATGGCAGCTTTACCAGCTTTGTGTTGTTATATTTCTGATATGGTTGCATGTATAAAAGCCTCTGGGGTGACTGGAGGAAAATAAGCAGCAATGTTCTTTGTGCAGGTGGTGTCTCCTAGCTGCAGTGATGAGCTGGTGGTGAAGAAGGATCAGTGTCTGGTCAGGTCGTTCCACGATGGCAAATTGTGAGTTCGCTTTTAATTGAACTCTTTCCTTTTACTCAGAAATTAGACGTTTTTTTATTCAATAATATCCTTTTACATCCACTAAAGTCTGGTGCTTTAAGGGAATAGATGAGGTGGCTCATTGGACCTTCCACAATAGCCCCAAATGACATGTATACTCAAGCTGTCAATATCCCACCAATCTAATCTGATTCTCTGCTCTGCCCTACCCCTGCAGTTACACTGTGGGGAGGAGACATGCTCACCTTGTCAGCCCCATCGGCATTACCAAGCCTGATTTTACTAACAGGAAAGGTGAGACAGTCCTCTCCTGTTCCTGCTCAGACATAGTCCTTTTTTCCATGTCTGCCTCCAACGCTTCACTTCCTCTCCCTCATGTTCTGCAGGTTTCGAAGGAGCCCAGGTGTTCATGAGGAGCAGGGAGGTTCCAGAGGTGTGGAAAATGGACATGAGTCTGATTCTAGAGTCCTCCTCTAGTGAAGATGACGGAGATGACAACGAAAGTGAAGCGGAGGAGGAGGAAGAAGACAATGAGGAGGAGAAGAGAAAGAAACACATGAAGGATGAGGTAAGATGGAGATGGATGAGCAAAATGCATCCTGCTGCTCTAACCCAACTGAGGTAAAGGAAGTACAGGACACATCAGTGTTTACTTACATAGAGCAAATCGGGTTCAGAAGGTGGATTGAGTGCTAAGTATGACTGGGGTAGCTCTGTATACCTTCAGTCAATTTCCCATTTATTTAAGACTAAATCAGCTGAAAGTCATTTGCTCTAATGGCGATCAGGATCTCTTCCTTTATGACTGACAGATTTCTGTTAGTTCCTTGCTTTTCTGTTACTTTTTTCAGCTTTGTTCCTTCATGTTTTCCGTTTTTTTTTTTTTATTAGTCTTTGTTTTATGAAGTTTGTGTACATATGCAAAACCCCAGTTAAACATAACGGGTAGAAAAAATAAAAAGGTAAGTGGGCTGTGGATAACGGAGAAAATGTGAAAACTAAAAGCTCACACAGAAAAACAAATTACGGTGACAGTCTTTAAACCCAGTCGACTCTTATTGTTTTATGTACTCATTCCCTCTATCCAATCTTTAAAAAACATCATGTTTCATTCTAATACAGAAAGTGATCCTCTCCATTTTGAAGCATATATTAAATGACGTTGAACCACTCTTCTATTGTGGGAGTTTTTCTGCTAATGGCTTTCTCAGCTGCTGCAGTAAGGATCTGGACCCAGTACAGTTCCTTATGTGTTGTAAATGATACAAGCCACTGTAACTCTACGTGGTTCAGTCATTGGTAATAGTTTTAGCCCAGCTAGTGCTTGTTTCCACAGAAGTGAAGGTCTATCTAAAACCCGCCTCACTTTCTCATCTTCCCTGTGTTTTTAGCCAGAGGAGGAGGCAGACCCTGAGGAGAAGGAGAACTTCCTCCAGCAGCTCTACAAATTCATGGAGGACAGAGGTAGGACTGAACCTACATGATTTTATGTAAGAAAATACATAAAACCACCAACATGAGTGTAGAAAGCAGTAAGAATATCATAAATAGATAATTTGTAACTGGGACTATGTAGGAATGAAGTCTTAATTTTATTTGGAACTGACTGATGAATCTATCAGTGTCCTGATAATGCACATTTTGATCTCAGTCATCTCTGTTTCAACTGTGAAACCTGGGAGCCTATAACATTCAAGATGGCCTACCTGCATTTTCTTGAAACATGAAGATATTTGAATTGGGTTGCCTAGCCTGACTGTCGGAAGTCTGTCTGTGTGCAGTAGTAGATGTTCTAATATAATGTTTCCTGGTGAACTTAGAGTGACGTTTTAGTGATGCACGTTTCTGTCTTCCTCAGGCACTCCCATTAACAAGCCCCCAGTGTTGGGTTATAAAGACCTGAACCTCTTCAAGCTCTTCAGGCTGGTCTACCATTTGGGAGGCTGTCGCAAGGTGAGGATGTCAATGTAGAGCATCTGTCTGATAAATCATGAGTACTGGGGTATGTAAGTGATGATACTGAGAGATGTTTCGCATGTTGGACTGAGGACCTGATGTCGCTCTTGGCTGTCTGAGGGAACCCAACGAATCTGGAAGGTTCTCTTGATAAAAGATTGGTATGGCGGCTCGCTGACGCTGGGGTTTCTGTTTCAGATCGAATCTGGCACGGTGTGGAAGCAGGTCTACATGGATCTGGGGATCCCTGTCCTCAACTCAGCTGCATCCTACAATGTTAAGACGGCCTACAAAAAGTAAGAACTAACATGGTCTGGCCCGTTTGGGTCCATGTCTGTGTGGCGTTACTTAGACTGGTGTACACACGCTTTTTGTACGTTGTATATGCAATCTAATATCAGATTGTCTGACTGAAGAGAAGAAAATGTAGTGTCAACAACAAGTCTTATATTCAGCTTTACTATGTAGTGCTGTGATCGCTAACAACGGCTGTACAGTTTTAACGGTAAACATCAGTAACTCTCTCATAGAACAGAGATGTGGAGAATCCTTACTAAAACTCTACTTAAGCTCAACAAAAACCCTTGGATTGAGAAAGTTTCAGACGTAGTAAATATTCTGATTAGACTTAAAGCCATATTTCACAGGTAACCACGGAAACCAAGAGTTTGTGGAAATGCACTTCTGATAGATTGAAAACTAGGTGCTTGTGGGTGAGGTAGAGGCACAGACAAAATGTTTTTATTGCAATAAATCAATCAGTGTTTGTCTATATAGAGCTTTAGAGCCAAAAGGAGGAAAAGGTGTTTAGCAGTAAAAGGCAAAAATAGAATTGCCAAGAAGAAAATTATATATATATTATATATATTGCCAATTATATTTAGCCGATTTCCGATGAGCAGTTCTGCAGCTCTTTCCTGTTAATACTGTTTTAGCCAATTCTAAGATCTCTCAGAAGCATTAATGACAGTCAGGTTGTGCTTTCTGGATCAGTTAAAAGTTTAGCTGTCTTAAACATTTTAGAAAAAGTTTTTAATTAAGAAACACAATGATTCAACCCAGAAAACAGTCCAAAGTTAAAGGGCTCTTCCATTAGAGATTAAGGATGTTAGAAGTGGTTTGTCTTTAAGGACACAGACGGTCATTCCAGATCCTGCTATTGATCTTTGATTGGTTTAACAGAAGCGCAATATTTTTAGGTTCTATAGGTTTGGATTTGTTGTATTTATTATGAAGAAGGCGTCAGCTGTAGCCTGGATGAGCATTTACCTCTGACCTGTGTCGTCAGGTATCTGTCTGGGTTTGAAGAGTACTGCTGCTCTGCCGGGATTACCTTTAGAACCATCCACCACAACAACCCGCCTCCCAATCATAAAAAAGGGAAAGCTGAGCTTAAGCCGGCCTTCGCAACACAAATGAAGGTGGAGCCTGTTGATCACAAGAGGGAGGCCGATTCAGAGAGTGAAAGCGAAAAGGAGGTTAAGGAGAGACAGTCGTCTTCAAGGGTGAGGACTTTTTCTCTTTCTACATCCAGATTCCTTTTTTCAGCTCAATTTAGTTTGGTTTAACACACCAGCATAATCTCTTCTGTAGCAATCATCAGAAACAGAAAATGGATGTCTGATTGGTCTGACTATAGGGGAGGAGGAGGGGCATGGGCAGTCGAGGAAAACTGTTCCCCAAGCCAGAAAATAGTGGACGGGGAGGAGCAGAGACCAGTGAGGAGCAGCAGAGAGAGGGGAGGAGGCGCAGCAACAGGAGAATGGATGACTCTGAGAAAGGCTCCGATGAGGAGGAAGAGGACGATGAGGAGGAGGACGACGAAGAAGGGGAGGAGGAGAGGAGAGGACATGGGTAAGATTATTAGATTTCATTTTAGTAATTATATTAATGACAGCATTGAGTTAAACCCATAACTCATTTACAATAAATGTCATCTTGGGGAGAAAACGGGCTGAGTCAAGTAAAATACAATCTCATTGAAAGATTCAAATCTAGATACATATATTCCAGGTCATTCGTAGTTCTGATACAGTGAGATCAAATTTTCAGACAAGTAAAAGGAAACTTATATCCAAGATGGAGGTTGATCTAAGTGAGAATCGGTTAGAAACATTAAACATGCCAATGTCTAAATGTGATTAAAATAAAGAAGCTGAATCTGATGTCCACATACAGCTGACATTGGTTGGGGTTTCTTTGTGTTTTTTCTCTAGAAGTGAAGATGAAGAGGATGGAGACTCTTTGGCAGGAACAAAGGTCAGAGTGAAGTACGGCAGAGGAAAAACCCAGAAAATCTATGAGGCACACATCAAGAAGACGGACGTGGACAACGGAGAACAGTTCTACTTGGTTCATTACTACGGCTGGAACGTTAGGTCAGTGTGAGAATTTCACTTAGTCTGTTTGCTTTTAACCGTAACGGTATGAGTCTCTGTGAGAACAGAAGTGTGATGGGACTAATGTGTATTGGTTGACAACAGCAGCTATAGAGCTGTGGTAGAGTTGGAGGATGATACCCAACGGGCCGGGTTCGTTCAGATATTGGCTCGGGCTCGGTCACATCAGAGGAGGGAGGGGGAAAACCTCCATCCAGACTCTACAGAGCATTAGCAGTGTGTGATTTGTGAAAAAAGCAGAGGGGGGATATTTATTTACTTTTTATTCATACAAATAACAGGTTTGTGTATTCTGGCTGCAGGGCATCTTATGCATATGTTTACCATTTCAAAACTGACAAACATTTGAAAAACTAAATTATTGTTGAAATAAAAAAAATTAAGATCAAATATACTAATATGATTAAAATTAAAGATAAGAATTCACTTGACTTATCAAAGTCATAGCAGGTGAGATTATTTTTCCCTGTGACAGCATCAGCAGCACCTTGCCAACAGCTCTGCATATTTTCCTGTTGGGGAAAAGTCCAATTCTGGACCAGAGGAGCCCAGCCGGGTCAGATGGAGAAAGTATGTTCAGGTGTAAGAATCCATAGCCTCGGTTTATTAAACGGTGTGCGCCTGTGTCGGGCTCAGGTCGGGTTTGGTTACTGCTGGACAAAAAAACGAAGCCCGATCTGCACTCTAGTTAGAGTGGCACTGACTGTGTGTCTGACCCACAGGTACGATGAGTGGGTAAAGGCTGACCGCATCATTTGGCCTCCAGAGAAGGGAACCAAGAAGAGGCAGAGAAAAAAAGTCAAGGTAAGCCTCCAAAACACACAGGCTCCTCATGGATGTCTGCTGATCTTCTGAGTTTAGATGGTGAACATTTTAAGAAAGTATTTAGAGTACGCATGAAGCAGAGATGAACAAAGTTATCCTTGTTTTGGGTTAAACTGGATGTGGACCAAATATTTATGAAGTTCTCTGCATCCATGAACTTAGCTTTAACCCTGATTACTGAAGGCTTTACAGCATCTGACAGCCATTTTTCTGTATATCAGATTTTGTTTTTTAAACATATCTGTAATATAAAAAAAACATTCTTTAAAAAAATTTAAATGGTGATGAGTTGTGAGCCAGGATGATCTGGATAAAATGTTACTCCACATAATGCTACACGACATTGAGACGAACTTCTCAGTGATATTTTAAGTTGATGTGATGCAGCTATTAGTGGGGATGGGTACCGAAACCCGGTATTAAATTAGCCCTGGGGCTGATTCTGACGGTCCACTTGGACCAATGAGCTTCAGCCTTATCGGTGCTCTTAACAGTAAATTTAGGTCATATTCATCTTTTACGGGAGATAAAAACACAAGCCAAACACTGTATTATCAGCCCGCTCCTCATTAACAAACACACACGCAGCGGGGACTGATGGTGGGAGGAGCAACTGCTGCGCTCATACGTTTTCGCCTCGTGCTCTCACTAGAAGCTCTGCTCACCAGTTATGATGGCAGTGAACGAAAAGATCCAAAACTGTGGGAAAGAGAGCTGGAATTTAACAACAAAAACGGACTACACAATTAAATGCTGTTCCTGTAGTGATCTGGTGGCTACCGCTCCTGTAAGAAGGGCTTTCAGTCCTCCTCTGTATGTATGCAGACTAAACCTGCCAGCCACAGCGAGAAAAATAACTGAAACCCAGACGCACCCCACCCCCCCCAAAACAACTAAAAACTTGACGCTTAGCGTGAGGATCAGAGATGTTTATGAATCAGGAGAACAATCCTTCTATAAATGGTGACGACCAGTGATGGTGAATGGTTGCATTAGAAACAAGGAGAAGAAATGAGCTCTCAGGCAGAAAATAATTGAGAAGCACTGGCTAATATAGCGTTTTTATTAAGTTATTCATATTGTACTTTTTTCTGTGCTTTGCTGTTCCAATTGTTTAAAACAAAAGGGGAAAATAACAAATAATGAACTACAATTTTAGTTTTCTTTCAAAAAAAAAAAAAGAGTACAGATAAGGATACCGATAAAGTACCAGATCGATTAAGAGAAGTAGTATTGATAAATCCTTAACGATACCCATCATTGGCTATTAGTCAACTTTACTGCCACCTGCTGGTGGACCAGCTCATTAACAGCTATGGGATCAAAATAACAAACTGCTGACAGGAAATGGAAATGTTCCCAATCACAAAGGCCTTTGGTTCAAACCCCAGCTCAAGGTGTTTCTGTAAGGTGTTTAGATTTTCTGCATGTGGTACCTCCCGCTGGGTCCTCCTGCTTCCTCCTGTAGTCCCAAACTACGTCTGCTGGGTTAACTGGTCTCTAGATTGCCTGTAGAACTATGTATGTCAATGTTAACTGTTTCTATAAAGCACATTCAAAGCAGCAGGAGTTTACCAAAATGCTTCACAACCATAAAATAAAATAAAATGGAACAGAATATGACCATAAAATAAATCATAGATCAAACAATTAGTTTTTGTTTTTTTTTCCGTTCCATAGTCTGGGGCTGTTACTACAAAAGCTTGTTCTCCGGTAGGTTTCAGGTTTGTTTGTTCGACAGATATAAGAAACAGATTTATTGACATCAGGTGACTTCCCTGAGTAAACAGCAGGGTTTTTCTTAGGTCAGAAAAGGTCAGTGTTGGTCACTGGTGAACCTGAGAGCATGTGTGATTTTAATTTTTTATTTTTCTCAGTTGGCCCAAATTAATTTACATTAATGGCAGGATTTGAAGTAATAAAGGACGCATTTTCGGATAGCCAAATGTATTTCAATTGTGGTTCTGTGTTTTTTAGATCTGGGGATTTTGTTCAATTAAATTCGACAATTTCTTTGTTGGTTGACTTATGCCGTTTTCACATGTGTGGCCGTGCCAGAGGAAAATCTTTTTCTGTTCACATGGTGTGAATCTCGGACTGTTCTGGAGTCCAGTATTTTACCTGAGGGACCCCACCCAAACAGCAGTTGGCGGTATACAAATAAGTCTGTAGTTCTCCAACAAACAAGGGAGTGAGAAGTACTGACGTCATAAAACTAGCGACAGCCTAGAATGTAAGCAAACTGGTCTACTGGTGAACATCTACCTGAAGCCATCTACAGGGTGAGTGTTGTAGTAAACCCGCTGTTTTGTAACCAGCTGTGTCGCTATGGGATGCGGGAATCGCGTTGTTTTGGTCTTTTTATGGTCGCGAGGTGATTCTGTCATTTCGGCCAGCAGTGTCGTCATTTCTGCGTTTAGCGTTTCTATTGTCTTGGAGTACAACCAGAGTATGGCTTGTGTTCACATGATCCGTATCTACTCGTACCTGGACTCACATGGAACGAAATAAGTGGATTTTGACCAAATACAGTACCAGAGTACGAACTCCCGTACCATGTGAAAACGCCCTCAATCAGTGTTGCCAACTGTCTGTAGCAGAAAGGAGCTGAATTTAACCCAGAAAGTCACTAGATGCACCAGACGAGTGCCACATGCTAATTACCATATTTATCACATCATCCTGATTTGATGACCTCATCAATTATGTGGCTGTCTCTTTTTAATCCTCCATTATTCAATCCAAATAAAACCAGTCTGTTCAGACATGTCAAAATAAAAGAACCCATAGAGCAGAAACGTGCAGCCTCATAAGGTCATGGAAAAATAGCAGAAAGTATGGGAGGAAAGTACTGACAGGTGGTTTTATAATCAATGGAAAGTTGGTCAACGTTTTATCAACTCTATATGGTATTTATTTTACATGCTTTTATTAAGCTTCTTATTGGACGTCCTACAGTTATCTTGCCATGGATTTCTTCGGTCTTGTTGCTCACATAACAACAAATAAACATGTCGTAAAACTTTGCAGAATCATAATCTTTGTGATGTCTGCATGCTGCTGTGTACATGTTTTGTAATGATAACAAGGAACAGACTAAGGTGTAATTTATTTTTTTGAAGCAGTGATTGATTAATATTCCAATATTGACAGACATAACCTAGCTACCTACCTTTCCACTTACCCTCCAGGTGTGCAGTCTGGATCTGGATAGCAAACCCTGATTGTGTCCATTTATTTCCCTCCAAGCTTTTATCTGCTTTAAGCGATGCTCTGGGGTAGGATGATGGAAAATTGATCAGGAAATGGTATCTCAGGTTATCTCGGCTCTGGTAAAAGGTCCGCTCCTACAGCTTTTAAAGTTTTAAAAAGTATTCCAGGAGCATGGTTGGGGTCAGAGATGTTTAATCTTTTTAATTTCCTGGTATATACAATAATATCTTTGATTTTAAAATGGGAATTCAACTCCGACAGAGGAAAAGCCCATCCAGCGACTAGGGATGCACCGATCCGACTTTTTGAGTCCCGATACCGATGGCTGGATTTTGTGTATCTGTCGATACCCGATACCGATCCGATACTATTTGTGATAGTGTGGAGGTCCTGTCACTATAGCTCCGATAGATCATGTGCCTTGGCTGCTTGGCAACAGTGTTTAAAGGCACCAGACTTTACAAACTAAACATAACTGAGACAAAATAACAGATGTAAAACATAAAATTACCACAAAAATAAAATTTCAAGCGAATAATTAATCTTTTTTGGTGAATTTGTTGCAGATTTTTCCCATTTTGAGTATCGGTTCATAAGTTAACCGATACCAGTACATTAGGAAGTATCGGGGCCAATACCCGATACCAGTATCGGTGCATCCCTACCAGCGACATTCACTTTGATTATATTCCCTTCTGCCAGCGCCGCTCCTTCCCTTCTGAGAGTGACATGACGTCCGTAGCTCTATCACAAGGAAAACAGAACAAAACAGCAAGGAGGAGATTATTGCATCTTGATTAGGAATTTTTTATACGAGTTGAAATCTATATTATTTATAAAGGGGAAACATGCTACGGTAAAATGTTGAAAGGAACCGGTACAAATATTTAATGGACAATCAAGACCTTTGAATCTCATTTTTAAATTCTCAAAAAAAAATTAGATATCTTAAAATATAAATATCTTAAAATGTATTTTAATTTGAAAGATTAAACAAATCTGGGTTGCAGAGCAAAACGGGTTTCTAATCTGCAGAGAATATCGGCAACAAAGTTTGACAGAAGTAGATAAAGGTGGTCGGAAATATGACTTTTTGGAACTGCACTGATTTCAAAACAGCACCACCACTATTGGTGTGTTTGTTCAAAGTTAGTGCAGTTAAATTCAGAGTGCATAGACCCAACAGTCAGCTGAAAGTATTTACTTCTTAACATACCTATCATGAGCTGGTGGCGGCAATAAATTAGACAGTGGCTGACACCACTGAGATCTCTTTGGAGGAAAAACTCTCTACAAATATACAAGCTCTGATAATGTGGAGGTAAGCCATTTAAAAATGTAAAAAATCTACAGTGAAATGGCCAAGAGGCCAACAGAGACTCCAAGATCAGGGTGATGTGATCTGACAGTTTCATACCATTTCAAAGCCGAGCTGCTGCGTTGTAGTCTCATTATAAGCAGTGGACTGATCTAGACCAACATAGAGTGCATTACAACAATCCAAACAGCATGAATCAAAGAAAGCACTATATAGGTAGGTATGGCTTTGCTGCCCTGTCCTGGGTATACCCATCTTCTCGCACGACGTCTGCAGATAAGCGGTGAAGGCATGCGATACGCTAACTCTATTCACCACTTTTCTTCTGACAGAACAAAGACAAGGAAGAACCGGAGAAGGAGGAAGAGAAGCCAGCACCCATAACGCCTCTAAAGCCAACAGGCGCGAAGCGTGGTCGCCCTCAGATCAGGACCACGCCCCCCACCTCCTCAGGGCGCAGCGTCTCCAAAACCCCCAGCAGTGAGGGCCAGTCAGGTGGCAGGAGCACTCGGACTGACGCCACGCCCAACCTGGCAAATGGAAATGGTGGGAGATGAGGACTGTCCTGTGCTATTATGGGATGGAACTATTTTGGCAGGATGTGATGTCATGTGTTGCAAAAAAACACTGAGTTTTGTTTTGTTGTTTTTCTTAAAACAGATACGCCTCGCAGGAGAACCAGGAGGACTTCGGGTCTCTATGAGTCAGATCAGGCCTCCAATGGTAAGCAGGGCGCCCCCCCGCTGTTTCCTGCTTAAATAATAATCCCACCCTTCTAAAATCACTGCTGTCTTCCCTGCAGAGGATTCTGGAAACTCCTCTGACAGTGAAGCAGGCGACACGCTGGATAAAGCTGACAAACCGTCGCCATGGCGAGGGAGATCTGAACCTCAAACCTGTGAGTCCGATGAGGAGCCAGCTCAGCCTGAGCAGGAGCAGGAGCAGCAGGAGGAGGAGGAGGAGGAGGAGGAGGAGGAAGAGACAGGGGAGACGTCTGCAGCTGAAGCTGCTGACGACAGCAACACAGCGGCCCTGGGAGCTACCGCTCTGCCGCCGGACATCACCACCACACCTCTGTGTCCCAGCATGCCTCAGGAGAAAGTAGACGAGGCACTGAACCCATCAGAGAAGCAGCAGCAGCAGGGGGAGGAGCCTCCAGAAGAGCCCAGGTTGTCACCTGTTCACCTGGAGAAGGAGAGTAAAACGTCTCCAGTAGTGAGGACGTTACCTGGACAGGAAGGGGTGCTGGACACGTCCCTCAGCAGGACACCCCCCCCATCTGATGTGCAGCAGCCGCCACCCTCCTCACCTAGCACAACAGAGGACGACAGCCGGCCAGCTCCTGTCCTGTCCCCCAAGGTTAAAGGTCGCAGGATCAACCTCAGGGAGGCAGGCTCTGAGACCCCTCCCACAATCCCTCACTGCAATGCCAGCCCTACCCCCAACCTCCCCCCCAGTCCCCTCCCTGCAACGCTGCTGTCTACTCCTCCTCGTGGCATCATAAAGAGACAGGAGGAGCCCATGGTGGTCCTTCACCTCCTGCCCTCCCAGCACCTCCTCACCAAGCCCCCCTCTGTTAACTCAGACACGGACTCCGCCACTGAGGAGGAGGAGGAAGCGGAGAAGCTGCCCAAAGAGAGGAGCGGCACACCGTTGAAACGCAAGGCAACCGATCAGAAAACGGCGGAGAAGAAGCTCTGCACCGACGGGAGGCAGGAAGACCCCGCCCCCTCTGAGCAGGCAGAGCGGGGCAGTGAGGGAGGAGCCAGCGCTCTAGAGGAGAAGCAGAGCGACGTGGTGGAGGAGAAGCTGGCATGTGCCCCTCATGAGGACGCAGAGGTGCATGCTGGGACAGCTCACCTTGTTACAGAGGCCCAAGATCCCGCCCCATCCGAGGAGCTGGAGCCTCAGATTGGCCCTGAAGCGCTCGTATGCCATGAGGTGGACCTGGATGACCCCGATGAGAAGGAAAAGCCCCCTTCCTCCTCAAAGCACCACCTCCTCATGATGCGAGAGCAGACACAGGCTCCGCCCATCCTGCCGCTTGTCGTCCACCCCTCCCTCTCCTCCACCCACAGCCCCCACCTCCCCCAGCCTCAGGTCAGGCCCTTCCTGATAGCTACCACTCCCACCTCCTGTCCTGAGGAGCTCCAACCTGCCAAGGATTCTGCAGAGGAGGCGCGAGGTTCAGCCAGGGGGGAGCAGGGGGGAGACTCCAGCCCTGGGTTTGAGGGAAGCACCTCCTCCTCCTCCTCACTCCTATTTCTGCAGGAAACCAAGGAGCGAGGTAAGCACAGAGCAACATAACCCCACGCCCAGCAGATGGATTATTTTGGTTTGACCCTTGACCTTTGACCTTTCAGGTCAGAAGAGGCTGAATGACATAAATTCCAGCCCGACCGCCAAGAAACACAAACGGAACCAGAAACGGAGTCTGACCCCAGCCAAGGCCGACAAGAACGGAGCAGGTAGTAGATGCACTAATCGGCTCCCTCTGGTCCTCCCGACCACTAGTGGTCAGTAGTTGTTTATGCAGCAGCATCCGTGTCAGTCTTGGCTTCTCTACTACATCCACCAACCTTCTGAAGACAGACCCTGCATCCGAAACCACTGAATGTTAGCCTCTAATCACTAACACTAGCAACTAATCCTTAACCTTTCATGGGGTCAACAGTGAGAACACTATGGCTAGTAGTCTAGGGAGCCGTTCGTGAATGTGCCCATTTCCAACAGCCTTTCTACCGACGTCATTACGCAACATGAATGACTCATATTAAAATAAACCTTCAGAAGAGGTTGTTGTACTCACATGCGCGCGTCTTTTTCCTTTCGGCCATTTTCGTTATTTTATGTGAGGTTGGCCGGGCGACTTGTACTGATGGCGTCTTGTGGCGCAAGGGATTGTGGGATGGGACATAGCTCCTAATCGCCAGTTAGTTAGCATCAGAGGTCCCTATGCTAAAGTGGCTGTGATAGTTAGCATACAGGCCACTTTCCTAACTGGAAGCCCAATTTGGATGCATCTTATCATGGCGGACGCTGACGCACATCTGGTTTGGCGTAAGACCTCTTACCAATTTAGTGGTTTCGGATGCAGCCAGAAGCACCTAGTGGCCTGGTTTCCACTGAGCAGAAGGACAGCAGAACCTTTCCCATGTCAGCTGGACTCTGGTTGGGTGGGTGGGGTTTAACTGTGCCGCAAAATTATTCCAGCGACAATAGTGGCGCAATAAATCATAACAGATGAGTAAAGAGAGGAGCTCTGCTTGGTTTTCTGTTTGTCCTTTAGACAAACCTTACTGTAGTGTTGGAGGTGGGGCTCCATGCGGCAGAGAGAAACACGTACTGTGTACTATTAATTTTGTGCTTATTGCCTCTGTTCACAAAGTAGAAAAGTTTGGGGGAGTTTTACCTGATTTGCTTGCTGACTGTTTCTGCTTCACTGTCGTTTTCTGCAGAGCTTCCACAGCTGTTGTTCGTGGCTTCTTCCTCTGTTTATGTGTGAGCCGAAACCAAAAAACGTTACTCATTGAATACAGTGAGAAGCAGTGATATAATAAGGATCAGAATTAACATAACAAAGATGATTAAAGAAAAATATTCCATGTACAGAGGTGAGATGAAGCAACAGCACCAGTGTTAATGTCTCATGGTTGTGGCAAGCAGCGACGTTCGATGCCAGTAGCTCCACCCTAACTGTACAGGACCATGGTCCTATGCACCTATAATTGAAGGGGGAGCATAAGTGGACCAGTAAGGGCTACTTTTACAGTGGATATGGACTAAAAGGCAAACCGGGCTGCTCAGTGGAGATGAAGCTTATGGGGCCAAAGTCTGCTCCTAAAACGGTGGAGCTCCTTTTTAACGGTTGGGGGTTCAGAGGGAGGGTGTGGGTAAACTTTTGGTTTAGATTATTAATATACTGCTGATGATGTCGTGGTTGGGAAGAAAAGAAGTTATTAAAATGAATGGAAGCCAATACAATGTCCTAATGTGTGGAGCAATGTGAACTTGTGTGTGACAGCAGCCATCAGTTTCTGTCTTCTCTTTTCCTCCGGGTCATCTCCTGCAGGACACAGCAGCGACAGTGAGGACCAGTCTCGTCTCTCGTCGTTGTCCAAGTCCCAGAAGTCTCGCTGTGCTGGTCTGTCATCTCCGTCTACACACAATAAAGAAAAACACAGCTCCCCCTCCCCCCAGCGCTCCTACAAGTGGACCCTGCAGCTTGGTAGGCACACACTACATATTAGGGATGTCCCAATCAGCATTTTAGGCTTCATGTTTTAACCTCAAATCTGATCTCATATTTTACCTGTAGTGTTGAAGTTTATAAAACTGAAATATATTTTAAATGAGTAACTCAACCTTTTAGAAGACTTATTTCATTAATAAGCATTACCAATACAGGGTTTTTCCTGTGTTCAATTTTTATTTTATTTTACTGTGGATGGGTGAAGAATATTAATATAATATTTTTGGTTGACTCCCACTTTCGATTGTGCGGAGAGAATCTAAAAATGTCTCCAACTTTGCGCTGAATGCAGATTATTCTCAGTATCTGAGCATCCACCGTCCCAGAGAGAGATTTGATTGGTCCACCTGAAACAGCAGATTAGCTGCAGGAACCAGTTCTATTGCAGGACTCTGATCTGTAAATTAGGTTGAAGTTTCTCTGCACAGAACGGACAAAAACAGCAAAGGTTGGAAAGATAACGCATTTTATTATTGCTTATATTCTTCTGGGGCGGATACGTATAAATTTTCCATCATTGTGCCATATGTAGGTTTTTAATGTCTGCCATTTGAGAAACAACACGTAATCGTTTGGCTTTCAACTGTTATTAATTGGATAAACATGCGTTTTTTCAACACCTGTTTGTACCTTCAGTGCTTATTGTGATGAAACGTGGAGCAGAATAATAACAGGCTATGAATAGTTAATAATTGAATAATTAAAGTTAATAATAATAGTTAATGTCTGGCTGCCAGATGTGTGGATAAATCCCTACAACTTAATACACTTTTAGTTTAAAGTTCTCACCATATGTTTGTATGTATATTGTTTTAATAAAATAATGCTTTAACATGAGGGTCCTATTTTTATTAGAATGCTTAACTAAAAAATATGTTGTCTATACAAAAAAAATAAAGTGAGTCAGTTGAATGCACAGAATTGATGCATGTTGGTGCATGGTCAGGATGGTACCACCTCTGCCTCAGTTTGAGCCAGGAAAAACCCTGCCAATATTGGAAATCCCATGAAATCAATATCTTACAGATAATTAAAGGACAGCTTCAGTTTATTATTTCAGACAAAACTAAAAAGCAAAACACTTTTATTTGCAGTATTATTATTGGTGTTTTCCCTATAAACTGAAATATCCTCTAATCATGAACTCGGTGTAGATTTCCGATTCTATTTGAATGCACCACAGGTGCATTTCAGTGTCTGGCTTTTTTCCTCTTTGGCCACAGGAGCTAACAAAGGACTTTATCTGTTTATTTTGGTTTATTGTTGCGTGTAAATGCCAGAAGGAGAGTTTTTATGCCTTTATATTATATAAAGTACGGTTAAGCATAATTGGTGAAGTTTACCAATGTTAGAATTGTGTTTAATCTGCTTTGCTGATTTGTGGTTATCAAGAGTCCTGTTTCCGTCCCCTACAGAGATCTGAATTATTGCGCAATCACCGCCAAACATAACTAGAAGGTAGTTTGCTCAAATTCGCCACAACTCATCAGCTATTATAGCCGAGCTCTGATCACTGAAAAATATGAAAATCTTGGCCTGATCTGTGGATGGGGACATCCCTGCTCTGTACAGTTAGCTGTGGTTGGATGCATCAGCTGCAGGCCTTCTGCCTGGGGAAAATGATGAAGAACAGCTCCACACTTTGTTGAATGCTTCTGAAGTATTGGCTGCCTGTTCCTCAGACGAGTTGGACAGCATGTCGAGTACAGAGAGGATCTCCTTCCTGCAGGAGAAGCTGCAGGAGATCAGGAAGTACTACATGAGCCTCAAGTCTGAGGTGGCCTCCATCGACAGACGCAGGAAGAGACTAAAAAAGAAGGAGAGAGAAGGTGGGAGCAGCAGAGCAGGTATGGTTCATGATGGACGTCTCCTCACAGACCAGACGTGTCCTCATGAATCGGACTCCATTGTTATTAGTTCACTATGTGTGAAATGATTGGGTAACTGTCCATCTCCGTCCTTCGTCCTCAGTGTCCAACACAACAGCGTCCACCTCCTCAGGCTCCTCAGACACAGGGATGAGTCCGTCCTCGGCCTCGCCCGCTCAGAACACCGTGGCCGTGGAGTGCAGGTGATGACACGCCTACATGGACCCCACAGACTTTACCCACTTAACTCAGCTCTGAGGACTCCATGCAGAGACACTCGTCTCCATGTGGAGCTGAAGACAGGGGGAACCCCTCCGCCTGCCTTCTCACCTGGGGAGGAGAGAGGGGCCGCACAAGGAGGGGCCGCCCACCAAGCTGAGGACTGACTTTCTGCTTGAGGAGCCAGCCTTTTGTTGCACTGGTGCAGAACGTGCCCCCCACTCCACACACACACACACACCACCACTTCCTGCAGGGCGCCAATGCTTCTGTCCTTCTTTCACAATAATCTCAACAGTCGTTTTTGCTTCCAGGGTCAGCAACCATCAGGCTCACCTAAACAGCAATGACCACTGCCCACCATTTTTTAATATTAACTGAAAAGTGTAGATGAGGAAAAAGATGGGCTTCCAGTTTGTTTGACCTTCTATTGAATCAGTTATTTTAAAAAGATGGGGAGAAAAAAATCTTTGAACTTTTAGTTCTTTTGTAACTTAAATGCAACATTCTGAAGTTTTTTTGGTATTTATTGGCTTTTTGGACAGAATTTCTTATATCCAGGGTTTAGTTCTCTCTTTAGATAAACTTGGACAAAGTTTCTTACAAACAAGTCATAATTTAAGTTGAAAGTCTTGTATATTTATTTTGAAAAGCCTTTTTATGCATTTCTGAGGTACAATTAGATTTCTTCAAATGAAATTGCGTAACTGACCCAGAATGGGTTCACTAAATTTCAAACCACTTGGGAGCACATGTGGAAGCGTGCATAAAAAAACTTGCTGAGTCCTGAAGCTGACTGACTTCCTCCTGACCGTGAGCCCGGTTCTGGACGTCCGGTTCTGGACGCCCGGTTCTGGACGCCCGGATGGCACCAATGCCCGGCTCCTCACCTCTCTCTTCTCTTCTCTTCTCTTCTGTTCTGCATCAGGTTCAGGCAGATAGCTGCTATCAGCTCCTCAGCATTTGCTTGTTTTGTACATAAAATGTTAAGAAAAGAATAATACCACACCTGTATTTGAGAACTACATTTTACACACCCCAAAAGAATAATTTCTAATATTTTCTAAGAGACTGTTTGTACTGTAGTTATTGTTTATTCCTTGGTTGTTTGTTTTTGGTTCTTTTGTGTTTTGCTGGCGGAGATTTGAGAGCAAAATGTAAATAGAGAAACGCACACAAGCCATGCTACAAGTGTGTGTGTGTGTGTGTGTGTGTGTGCAACAAGCAGCGCTCTCTGTTTCTAATAAAGTTTTTAACCAGGTGTTTTGTGCTGATGCATCATCTCCTTTTTCAGAGTTCTGAAGTCCTACAGCTACTCCATGATGTGATGAGGGAATAAAGACTACTTTATTATCCTTGTCCCACAATTAAAGCCATGTTTTCATCTCATTTTCTCTTTAAATGGATGGAGTGCAAAAACACTGAGATCTTTTAGTCTCTGCAGCATTTTGTTGCAAACCTTGAAGGACCTAATCTTCCTCCAGAAGCTCAGTCAGTTCTGTCTCTTCCACACAGTTTCACTGTTCAGTCTGTAGTCCTGGTGAACTGAGTATTTATCCTTAACCACCCCAACTTCTTCTCCCATGATGGACACACTGTTTGAATTTACTCTTTCTGCTGAATTCCACAATCGCTTTCATTTTGTTCATATTTAAAGTAAGATGATTGTTTCCATTCCATGCCACAAAGCGCTCAACCAGCTCTCTGTATTCAGCTTCTTCTCCATGTCTGATACAAATGACAATTGCAGAGTCGTCTGAGTATTTCTGCAGATGACAGGTCTCTGTTTTATACTGGAAGTCTGAGGTGTACAGAGTGAAAAGGAACGGTGAGAGTACAGTACCATGTGGTGCTGCTCTGCTGCTGACCGGCTGGTTTGACCCACAATCCTTCAGTCTCACAAACTGTGGTCCTTGATCCAGGAGATGGTTGAGGGATCCATCTGTCTTCTGGATTTTTTGATGGAGCAGTCACGCTGCAGTGTGTTAAATGCACTGGAGAAATAAAACCTGATCCTGACAGTGCTGACTGCTTTGTCCAGATGATGGATGGTTGGTTGAAGCAGGTTGATGTTGGCATCTCCAAGTCCACAGAGATAAGGAAACGGTAGCTGGTCCTGAAAGAGTGGGAATGGAAAGTATTCAGACCCCTTTATATTTTTCACTGTCAATGCAGCCTTTTACTAAAAAAAGGGTTACTTTAATTTATCATTTATATACTCAGCACCCTAACAGAAATGAAGACATTTTTGCAAATCGATTAAAGAAAAACTGAAATATGACATGGTCATGAATATTCAGAGCCTTTGCAGTAACACTCAAATTTAACTCAAATGCTGTTCGTTTCTTCTGATCCTCAAGATATTTTTACTCCTTCACTGTAGTCGAGCTTTGTTTAATTAAACTGACTGGACAGGATTAGGAAAAATCAACACCTGTCTATATAATTCCTTACAGCTCACAGAGCATGTCGGAGCAAATGAGAAGCATGAGGTCCAATGAGCTCAGAATTGTGGCAAAGCACAGGACAACTGGCAGAGGATCCCTAAATCCAGGTGTGAAAAGCTTGTTGCGTCATTCCCAATAAGACTCATGGCTGTTCTAGCTCTAAAGCAAGGGTCACCAACCTTTTGGATACTGAGAGCTACACAAAGCGTGCTTAGTAATACAAAGGGCTACCTGTACATTACACAGTTGCATGGTTTATCTTATGCTAAGTCTGATCACATGTTAATTGCTCACAAATAATACATGATCATAATTGATTTAAGACAGGAAACAGATGCATTTAAACATGCAACATTTCATTTCAATTACTATCTCAGCGCATTTGAATTATTCGCTATTTTCAAAACATGTCCAGGGAGCACCTGATGCTGTCCCTGAGAGCACCTTGGTGCCCGCGGGCACCATGTTGGTGATCTATGCCCTAAAGGGTGCCTCTACTCAATACTGAGCAGAGGGTGTGAATAGGTAAGGCCAGGTCAGGTTTCTGTTTTTCTTTTTTAAAATACATTTGCAAAAATGTCTACATGATTAACTGCCTGCGTGATGAAGTTAAATATGGATCATTCTAATAACATAAAAATCAACCATTTTCAGGCTCCTCAGAGGATTTTGTGTCGGACCCATTTGTTTGAAACCACACATGTCCACATTCCATACCAGTAGGGGGCAGTATTGAAACCTATTCGTTGGTTGTCCACTGCCAGGAAAAATCTCAGACGAAGACAGGATCCCGGTGGATGTACCATCATGCAGCGCGATGGGTTCTTCCAGAGAACGGTGATGGCGGCCGGTTCCAGCTACACGTAAACACAGCATTTATTAAGCCGGACTCCCTGAAACGCTGAGGGGAAGCCAGCCTGACGCACCGCCGCGGTGACACCGCAGCAGTCACAAGGGAGACCTCCGGCGGACTCTTATCTTATATTTGATCAAATCTACCAGATTTCCTAACACTACCTCCAAACAAAAACATTAAAACATGGACGAACACCCTGGAGGAGGAGGAGGAGGAGGAGGCGGAGCGGCCGCCCCGCGACAGCCGTCTTCACCGCAGCCGCACCAGCAGGGGAGCAGTAGCAGCAGCGGTCCCCCTATCGGAGCAGTCATGGTTCCGCAACAGAACGAAGACCTGCCCCGGCCTCATCAGCAATACACTATTCCCGGGATCCTACACTACATCCAACACGAGTGGGCCCGGTTCGAGATCGAGAGGGCACACTGGGAAGTGGAGCGGGCCGAACTCCAGGTTAGCATCTTAGCTTTCTCCAGGCTAAACCCAGGCTAGCCGCTTAGCTCTGGTGTTGTCCCCACTGCCACCCAGTAGCGGTAACACAGTGGGCCGTAGGAGGGGGCATTTAACAGACCACCAGTCTGTCTTGGAGGCGTGGAAGCCGGTTGGGATGGTGGCAAACTAGAAACCCCCAGCTGCTTGAACTTCGCTGCACATCCCTCCATGGACTGATGTAGCTAACTGTAGTACTGAGCCACTGTGGTATTTGCTGTCCCGTTGGGTCTGTTTGTCTTGTAGTTGAGTTGGATCCATCTGCACTCTGGCTGAGTCTCAGTGTTTGCTGCTAAACGAAGCCTGATCCTGGTTGCTGGTCAGAGAAAAGCTAGCGGTGATTGTGATGTTGGGTTAAAGGAGTCCTCCATGATGTACGGGGAAGCTTCAGGTCTCATCACGTTTTCACCCCACAGCTGCAGGGATTATTACAGTACTCAGATCAGATTTTAAGTACAGGGGATCCCCAAGCACTGGTCAGCCAGTAATCTTACTATCATGGGAGGAAATGATCATCATACGAATATGTAACCCTACCATAATAACAATAAACTCTAACAGATGTTTGAAACCTCCCAAAACATAATCTTATGACGGGATTGATCCCTTTTATTGTTTGAAAATTTTTTTTCTATCAGAGTATGTAGCATTTATGATTCAGAGCATGACTGAATGCAGATATTTCAACCCGTCTAGCTGTACTGCTTAATGTTGATGTAGTGAAGAAGCTAATTTGAAAATGGCTTTCCTATTAGAGCAGTGTTTGTTTTAGGAGGCACAGACCGTCTGCAGGAATGGATCCATGCTCCAACATTTTAAATGAAGTTTTAGACAACCTTTTATCACCAACACAATTCCATAAAATGTTGTATACAGTTTACCTTGTCTCTGGGCAAATAGGAGCATGACAAAGGGTGATGCTGCAATGAAGTAATGTCTCAGATATGGTTAAGTAGCCTGTTAGAAAACCTTTGGTCTGTAGAGCATGTCTACTCTGTTGAACAAACAGAGGTGTCTACACATGGAGGATGTAGTGGTCCATCTTCATCTGATCGTATTCACACTGTAAAGGATGGAAATGGCGTGGAACGCAGTATTGCAGTGTGAAACATCAGCCTGGAATTCCTGCTTCTATCCAACAAGTTCAGAGAGCGGGATTCCTGGTCTCAGCCCAGCTGAGTCAGTAGATGTCATTAAGTGGTGACATCCACAGCTAAACTCTGAAACCAAATAGTTTATGCTTTTATTAAAACATAATCTGGACATGTGACTGGACACTGAAGGAGCAGCACCCTCTCCTCGTCTCTCTTACATTCTACTCTTTTCATGTCTTACTCCTTCTCTCCTTTTTAGCTTTGTGGATTTTATTTTAAAGGACTTTAAACAACATTACATTTTGCTCAGCTGAAGACTTTAACAAACTGCTGCAGATAATCAATACATTGGAGGCGAAGATCAGACATCTCTAACGTACGGTCGAGGTAGAGACTGGATATGGGAACAATACGACTCTACCAATAATTATAGAGACAGAAAACAAACCTGGCTGCCCTTTGGTACAAAACAGGTGTTTTACTGGAAGAACGCCTCATTCTCTTCTCGATGAAGAATGGCCAGCTTTGAAATGGAACGGTTCTACTCCAGTCAAGAAAAATCTATCCAAAACACAGTAAATCCCTCTGAAAAATAGATTTGCAGTCATTAGCTTTCCGGTCAAGGTCATCGGGAGAAAAACAATGCAGCCCTAGGTATTAGCCATGATCATTGGGAGAAATCCAGCGACAAAAGAAGACAGTAATAACCAGAACAGTAAAAGTTCTGATAATTTATGACGGTTCACTTAAAGAATGGAACATTTCTGCAGTAAGAACACCAAAGTTATCTGATATTACCCTAATACTGTAAAAGACATTACAAAAAAAAATATCCAGTGTATTCTAAATCAACATCCAAAAATGGAAAAGCTTGTCGTCCACATAGGATGTGTTGATACTGGCAGAAAGCAATCAGAAATGTTAAGAAGGAATTTTTCTGTTTTATTGAAGAGTCTGGCCCTGAAAACATCCATGCCTATCAGCGGACCATAACCCCTGGAGCTGACGAGCGCTACCGTCGGCTACAAAGGCTTCAGAGTCCTAAAGAACTATTGCACTGTTCAAATAGATTTAGATATATCAATAATTTTAAAATATTCAGTGTTATCCAATCAAGGCTGGGCTGAGATGAATGACTGATGGCACCAAGGTGAAATTAAACATCAGCCTCATTTTGCTTCATGGTTCGATTATGATTCTATCTGTAAACCTTTATCACACTTTTCGTTACGTATTTTTTTTCCCCCATTTAGTCTTTTTCCGTTTTTCCTTCCATGGCAGTTTTCTACTTTTCAATCAATTTCCATTAATGGAGTATGCAAATGTGTGTCCTGTCTTTCATTTATGTGAAAATAAAATTGAGTGTTCAAAATCTGTTTCATAATCACATCCGGTTCATATTTTCCATGAAAGCTACAGGAAATGTACCTTTGTGTTAAACAATAGAAGCATAGTAATGGGTTACCATATTCAGATTCCCCTAAAGAGGACACATGTTCCATTCCTGAAACACCTCAGTCATATTTGAGTCTGCTGCACATTTGTGACAACTAGAGGCCGACAGATATGGTTTTTTTAAAGGGTGATGCCAATTTTTAAAAAATTTGAACACCGATGGCTGATATCTAAAGCTGATTATTACGGCCGATATCCGAGGCAGATATATACGTTTTAGCAGCACATTGATTGTGAGAGACAATTGAGCACTAGCCGTGTGCAATATAAATAAAAAAGTTAAGCCATAAGGACCCACAGTGACCCTGGTGTCTCATGCCCTGTTAACGTTCTGGATGGTTCCATGATAACGTAGATTCTTGATTTTCTCTCATGAAGTCCCAGAACAACACCTATAGCACATTTATAATAGGTCATGTGACCACTAGGGTGATCATGTGTTTCGATACAACCAACCGAACTTGACCGAAAGTTGCATGTGGAAAAACCCGCTAGCCAGCTAATTTGGAGCAAGCTCTTTCTGAGGCTAAAAGGTAGAATGATTCAAATCAACGGTTGCAATGTTTACCCCACATGCTGTTTGTCAAAATAAATAATTGTTTCCGAATTTCTTGAAGAACTTTGCATAAAACCATCAAGTAAATATTTGTGTGACGCATATGTCACATCGGTCAGTCAGTCTAAAAATGGTTGGAAAAAAATGTAGTGACGTATACGTCACTATAAGAAAACTAATCATGATCTGATCAGTATACTTATACAGTATATAATAGCTTAATTGAACTAATATCAGTTGTATAATTTCATTCATGGGTTGCAGTAAGACCTGTTGGGCACCAAATAGCTAGCTAGGTTTAACACATAATTTAACTATTTAACGCCCGAAGTGACATCTATGTCACTTTTGAGATGTTTGCCACCTTCTATTGTAATAATGTTTTTATTTTTAGAAATGTGTTCTATGTGCCCTATTTAACCTGTCTTATGCTCCCCTTAATTTTCCTTGAGGTATTTCCAGCAGTCCATCCCTTTAAAATGTCTGGGTGGCACACCAGGGTTTATGTTCCTTTCATGTAATTATTAGGAAAAATAATTTCTTTAGGAAAAATTATGAACCACTATCAATATGGCACATTTTGCACTACAATCAATCGATTAGACTGTGATTCGGCTGAAATTGTCCTCCAGTTTGACAAACTTTTATCGTTTTGATGTCAGCGCTCAGTTTTCTCCACCATGTTGGGATTTCTGTAACCATTCATAGCAGCTTACCAAGCTGCATTTATTGGTGTAAATCAAAGCTGTGGTGAATGGAAACAGTGAAAAATCACACACTTCCGCATTGTGACCTCTCAGTTTTATATGTTTGAGATGAAATTGTCTGTCATTGTTGCTATTTAGAGAACAACCTGTTCCTTTGTCTTTAATTCGATCTGATTCTAATAGTTAACACATACCTCCTCTCAGGTGTCTACCCCCAGGCTGTAAAAACAGATGTTATCAAACTCTTACTGAACCTGGACAACACATTAATGCAGAACTACAGGCCAATCTCTAATCTCCCATTCATCAGCAAGAATATTAAAAAAGCTTAACAATGACCAACCGCTTTGATACTTAACAGTCTGGTTTCTGTGCTCATCACAGCACTGAGACTGTCCTAGTCAAAGTTTTCAATTAGATTAATAAATAGACTGTGGCAGAACCACAGTGCTGGTTCTGTTGGACCTCAGTGCAGTGTTTGACACTGTTGATCATAAAATACTACTGGAACGACTGTACCGGACTCTTATTGTACAGTACTTGGCTGGTTTGAGTACTACAGGGATTTCTTTGCTTCCATAGGAAACTTTTCATCAAAATGAACAGAAATCACATGTGAGGTTCCACCAAGGCTCCATCCTGGGGCCTTTTAATTTGCACTCTCCTAGAGTTAATCTGAAAGCCACATACATTTTGGAGGTCAAGCTTTTGTGACCTCTGCTCATTGTCTAGCTTAGTCTCATCAGATGGCTGACCCCACCCTGTGATGCTACTTGCTCTACCCCTTCATGGATGAAAGTTGTTGTTCCCTCTCACTCCCACTGATTTTATAATACCACTAACAGTTGACCTTAGAGAAATTAGCTGTGAGCAAATGCAGTGGCTGGCCTAGCTGCACATGCTGCATTCTCTCAGGGAGCTGACTGGAGGTGTGTTTGATCCACTTAGCCATGTAGACTTCTGCAAACAGATTTGGCCATAGATGTGAATGGAATAGGTGAATATAATGAATTACCATTTACAATATGGTGTATTTTTAAAGTGGTGTCTAATGCTTCATAGCAGGAGCTGAATGTTGCCTCAGTCGGACTCCAAAAGCTTCCATAAACATCGTCAACAAAGATGGCCGCTGAACAATGTAAGAAACAATATTTAACAGGAAGTCTGGGCATTAGGTCGGGTGCATTTAGAAGTTAAGCTGAGGAACTTTGTGAATGTCAAAAGAGGTAACTGTCATGGATATTAATGGCATTTTTGGAAAGGGGGGGGGGTCATTAAATAATGTATCATATCTGAGCATGAACAAAAACGTGTTTTTGTCACAAATCCAAATCCATGGCATATTGGTCAGTGTTGATTTGCATTGTATTTAAGTGTTCTTGGCTGAAACCTGAGTGTTATAGTCAGGATATGGTCAAATATATATATTTCCAAACATTTTTTTCAGTTATGAGGCAATCATTAATAATATTTTAAACTGCAGTTTATTCGCTTAAATTCCTGTTAATATCCCATAGAAAATGTCCAGACGGGGAACCCCAGCCTATCTGAACAGGTTCAGGTTCCTCAGAGTTCTCAGCTCAGGTGGAACATGATGGTACATCTCTCTGAAGTTGCTGATTGGCCAGTGGTTTTCTATAAGAACATCCACTAGCCTGCTTTAACTACTGAAGCGACCCAAAACGCCCACGTATGGACACAGCTATTCCTCAGCAATCCCTCATACTGAGCAAGCATGTAGCGACAGTGGAGAGGAAAAACTCCCCTTTACCAGGGAGAAACCTCCGGCAGAACCAGAACCTGGCTCTGTACAAGCGGTCATCTGCCACGACCGTCTGGAGGTCTGAGAAGACAAAGAAGAGACATCATGGAGGATGCTCGGTGACTTTGAGCATCTTCTTCTTCAACAACATAAGAGAGATGCTTTTTTTCTGGAGGTTTTGTTAAGCTAAGCCCGCCCACATCCTCGCCCACTACAGTTCTTTAGAGATGGTAATGGAAACACAATCTACCCGTTCCAGGCCGTACCGTACAGGCCCTCGTGGAAATGGGGCAGATATTAGTCTTAAGTACCCAGATGTTGACTTAGTATATTCTTATGTTGGTGTGTTAATTTATTACTTTGAGAAGGAAAAATCCCAAACTGAAACAGAAGTCAGATTTCTTATAATAATGATGCACTTGTTCCCTCGTAGTGAAAGGAAAGAAAATGATCCATATTTGGAAACATACTGAATCTCTCATGACATTTGTTAAGAGCAAGTTTCACTACTGCTTGTCTACTGCGCCTGTTTTCACTTACAGTTTTCTTTATTTGCTGTTTAGTACCACCTTTTGATAGGGACTTTCCATCCCCTAAAAAAGAGGCTGGGGGAGTTTTACCCCCTTTGTTCATGGGAGATAGGGAGCACAACTGCCTTCAAATGGCTCAAATCTGTGAATACTTGAGAACCATACTAAAATAAACGTTTTAATGCATATTTTAATAGTTCAAAGAAAAAATATACTTTGACATGCATGTGGGGCCTAAGTTCCTCCCTTTCCTGTTGGTCAGTGGGTCCCCTGGCCTACAAATTAGAAGTCGCAGACATGACGTCATGAAGCTAACACTAGCTAGCCTTTAAAATCCTCACAGTGACTATGTAAAGCTTCTTCTCCATGCTGGCTTTCACTCCACTGACTGTTTCTCCCCGAGCATAGCTGATACTTTCCACATGGTGAGCTTTATAGAGGTTTTCTCTACGTTTGATGCTCCTTCCCTCGTCCTCGAGGATACTGCTCCATGCCTCCTCCTTCTTCAGTTGTAGTCTAATTGTTTTTAGACAAAACCTAACCCAAATTTTGCCATTGGTCGAAAATTAGTATATAATCTGGATGGAAATGTGTCTTTAAAATAGGTTCAATCCACGGCTCATTTCAAACTGGATCGGAAAATAATATTTATTGCTCCATTGACTCTTTTTTATTTATTTTAGCAGTTGGGGACCCATGGACCAGAAGAGGAAGGAAGTGACTTAACTCTCCATTCATACACACGTTGGAAACCATATTGGCACTGGCTGAGGCTAACATCTTATCAACCAGTCAGCAGCAGGGGGGATAAAATCGCGCTTCACAAATATCAGCCAACAGCGTGCCAACAGATTGTTTTTAGCTTCCTAAGCTGCATTTTCTTTAGAATATTTTCGATCTCTGTGGAAAAACAAAGTTGCATTCTACAGAAAAATCTGTGAGTACTGAGCTGTGAATACTTGAGAACCCTACTGTTCGTAGGAAGACTAGCGCCAGACCCCAGTCCGCGGCCAACCTCCAGCCCCTTTCTCTGAACAATAGGTTCGCCCCGCTCAGCGACGCACCCGCCGAGCAGGAGAGGCCGATTCTTGTAATTAGCAGCTCCATAGTTAGCAATGTGGCTCCAGAGACACGAAAGACCACCGTCAAATGCCTTCCAGGGGCCAGGGCTGCGGACATTAGGTCCCATCTGAAGCTTTTGGCCAAGGACAAACGGTACAGCAGGATCGTTATCCATGCTGGTGGCAACGACACCGGCGACGGCAGTCGGAGGTCACTAAAATTAGCGTAGCTTCGGTGTGTAGGGCTGCCAAAAAGATGTCTGACTCTGTAATTTTTTCTGGTCCCCTGCCTGATCGTACTAGCGATGACATGTACAGCCGTATGCTTTCGTTCCACCTTTGGTTGTCAAGGTGGTGTCCAGAAAACGATGTGGGCTACATTGATAACTGGGGGGCCTTCTGGGGAAAACCTGGACTGTTACGTAGAGACGGCATCCATCCCACCGAGGACGGAGCTTCGCTTCTTTCCAGGAACATTGATAGGGTTATCTCTAGTTCCCCAAAGCCGTGACAACCCAGAGTCCAGCTCAGGGAACCCAGAGTCCAGGTCAAGGAACAGGGACTGCCACCCACCCACTACCCTATAGAGATAGTTTCCCGTCCACTACCCAAAACTAATGAATTAAAAGTTAATGCTACTAGAGCAAAGTATAAAAATCTCATAAAGATAAATAAAACTCGGACTGAACATAAAAACAAATCAATTAAATGTGGTTTACTAAACATAAGATCTCTCCCCTCAAAAACACTCTTAGTAAATGACTTAATTTGTGAAAATAATATTGATTTGTTTTGTCTTGCAGAGACATGGTTGCAGGAAGAGGACCATGTCACAATAAATGAGTCAACTCCCCCTAGCTACTTAAACTTTAGTGTCCCTCGAAGTACTGGTCGAGGAGGTGGAGTAGCAACTATCTTTCATTCCGATTTACTAATTAATCTCCAAAAAAATAATAGTTACAGTTCCTTTGAGCATCTAGTTTTTAGCTTTCCTCATACACATAACAAAGCAGTAAAGCCACTTTTGTTTGTGGTCTTATATCGTCCACCAGGACCTTATTCTCAATTTTTAGATCAGATTTCAGATTTTCTATCTGACTTAGTTTTAAACACTGATAAAGTCATTATAGTCGGAGACTTCAATATTCATGTTGATAATGAAAGTGATAGTCTAAATACAGCTTTTAACACTATCCTAGACTCAATAGGCTTTACTCAAAATGTGCAGGGACCAACACATTCTTGTCACCACACTTTAGATCTTGTGCTGACTTATGGCATTGACTGTGAAGAAATAACAGTCTTTCCACATAACCCTATCCTGTCTGATCATTTCCTTATCACTTTTAAACTTACTCTAATGGATCATATCAAACCTGAAAGAAAACTTCATTATACCAGAACGTTATCAGACAACGCTGTAGCAAATTTTAAAGAAGCTCTTCCAACTTTAATTTCCTCAGTTTATAAATGCAGAACAGAAAACAGTGATTTAACTCGTGACCCCTCACAACTTGACATTTTAGTTCATAGCGTTAATTCCTCCCTGCGTCGGGCAATAGACAAAGTTGCCCCCTTGAAAAGGAAGGTGGCTAGCCATAGAAGATTAACTCCCTGGTTTAATTTAGAGCTACGTACCCTAAAGCAGAATGTTAGAAAACTAGAGAGAAAATGGCGCTCCACGCATTTACATGATTCCTTTTTAATATGGAAAAATAGTTTATTGCTATATAAAAAGAGCCTTCACACAGCTAGAACAGCATATTATTCATCTTTAATCGAGGAGAATAAAAATAATCCTAGGTTTCTTTTTAATACAGTTGCCAAACTCACACAGGATCATAGCTCTATCGAGCCAACCATTCCCCAAGCTCTAAGCAGTGACGACTTCATGCAATTCTTTATAAATAAAATAGACTCCATAAAGAATAAGATAATTGGGAACCTTCCCAATATGCTTGCTTCCTCCTTAGTTAATGAGGCAGCCTCAAAAATGGTGGAACCTAATATATGCTTAAACTGCTTTAATGCAGCCGAACTTTGTGATGTACTAAAATTATTAGCTTCATCTAAACCTTCAACTTGCGTTTTAGACCCAATCCCAACTAAACTCTTAAAAGAAGTTTTCCCTCTGATCGCTGCTCCAATTTTAAATATAATGAATCTATCCTTAGTCAATGGATATGTACCACAGGAGTTTAAGATTGCTGTAATTAAACCTCTACTTAAGAAACCCTCTCTTGATCAAAACGACTTAATTAACTATAGACCGATATCTAATCTTCCCTTCTTATCTAAAATTCTTGAGAAAATAGTTGCACACCAGATATGTGAGCATTTAAACAATAATGAGCTGTTTGAGAAGTTTCAGTCAGGCTTTAGAGCTCATCACAGCACTGAAACAGCTCTGGTGAAGGTTACTAATGATATTCTCATAGCCTCAGACAATGGACTGGTGACCATTCTGGTCCTGTTAGATCTCAGTGCTGCCTTTGACACTGTTGATCACAATATTCTCATAGAAAGGCTTCAAAGTGTCGGTATAATAGGAACAGCACTAGGTTGGTTTAAATCTTATTTGTCTAACAGATTTCAGTTTGTTCAGGTAAACAATAGATCTTCCTCAACCTCAATAGTTACTTGCGGAGTACCACAGGGTTCAGTGCTTGGGCCGATTCTTTTTACTATATATATGCTTCCTATTGGTAAAATAATTAGGCAGCATGGGATAAATTTCCATAGTTACGCTGATGATACACAGCTTCATTTTTGACCAAGATATGTCATTTAGATCTCACATTAAAGAAGTCTGTAGGATTTCCTTTTTTCACCTTAGGAATATTACAAAAATTAGAACCATCCTGTCCAGGAGTGATGCTGAAAAACTAGTCCATGCCTTTGTTACTTCAAGGCTGGATTACTGTAACTGTCTATTATCAGGTAGTCCACAGAATACAATTAAAAGTCTTCAGTTAGTTCAAAATGCTGCTGCTAGGATTCTGATGAATATTAAAAGAAGAGATCACATTTTCCCTGTTTTAGCTTCTCTTCACTGGCTCCCAGTAAAATCTAGAATAGAATTCAAGATCCTCCTTCTGACATATAAAGCCCTTAATAATCTAGCTCCATCATACATAAGAGACCTGATTGTTCCATATGTTCCTAACAGAGACCTTCGCTCTCAGACTGCAGGTTTACTGGTAGTTCCTAGGATTTCTAAAAGTAGAATGGGTGGCAGATCTTTCAGCTATCAGGCTCCCCTCCTATGGAACCGGCTCCCAGGGTTGGTTCGTGAAGCAGACAATTTGTCTATCTTTAAAACTAGGCTAAAAACTTTCCTCTTTGACAAAGCTTACAGTTAGAGATATGTTTATAGGTAGTTAGAGCAGGTTAGACAGGTAGATAGGAAGAGACAGGTTAATGTTAGTAGTCAGGCAGAGTGTCAAAAGTTAGGAAGAGATAGGAAGAGGTAGAGTAGCTAGGTAGAGATAGATTAATGTAAGCCAGGTAAAGATCCGGAGCCGGTCGCGGCTTACCGCCGCGGAAGAAATGCGCCCCACGGGGGCCAGCCAGCGCCGGAGAGAGGTCCCTCAAGGGGATCCTCCCGCACAGTGCGGCCGCCCATTACCTGCCGGGTTGAATCCCCCGGGCAGACTGTGCGGACCCCACCCGTTTATCTCTTAAACGTTTCTCGCCCTCTTCAACTCTGTCCTCTCAGTTCTGTCTATTTTTCCTTAAGATAGTTGTCGACTATCGGTCTCGTGCCGGTATTTAGCCTTAGATGGAGTTTACCACCCACTTTGGGCTGCATTCTCAAACAACCCGACTCCGAGAAGACCCCGGCATGACGGGGGCGTTACCGGCCCTACACCGTCCACGGGTCAGGAGGACTCAGACAGAGTGTTGGTAGCCAGGTCTCCTAGTAGCTAGGAGACAGGTTAATGTTAGTAGCTATGCTGCTTTAGGCTAGGCTGTTGGAGGACATTATTAGGGTCTGTTCCTACTTTCTCTCCTACTTCTCCCCAACTGCATGATGTGCTGTCAATTCAAGCACTAACCTGTTTTCTATTATAGTAGGTGCTCCGGATTAGCCCTGCTTGACGACCCTGACTAAGATGGCATTGCAGTGACGGAAAATTCTCCACGTCCTGCAACAAACTTCTGCATCAGTTCTATTGCTCTTTCTGTGTCTCTGTTATGTATTCTCCAAGCCACAGACGGTCGCGGCAGATAACCGCTTGTGCTGAGCCTGGTTCTGCCGGAGGTTTCTTCCTGTTAAAAGGGAGTTTTTCCTTCCCACTGTCGCTGCATGCTTGCTCAGTATGAGGGATTGCTGAGAATTCCACGACGCAATCTTCTGTGGTTCTGTAATTTCTACACTAAACATTGTATTGTAATAACTCTTTTTGTAAAGTGCCTTGAGATGACATCTGTTGTGAAATGGCGCTATATAAATAAACTGAATTGAATTGAATAGGCACTAACTGTTACTAGTGGTAAACTGGATTAGCGTGAGGAGCCCAGTCGAGCCACATGGAGTTGCTGCCCATGGAAAAAGTCCATTAGTGACTCCATGTTTTGGGAAAAACGCCAGGGTCCTTGTGAGAGGAGGCTGTAATTAACCAGCTTGGCCTACTGGGCCCTGTGCTGACAGCCTGATCCCAGCTGAAAGCTAAAAGTAGACTGACCCAAAATAACTGCAATACACACGACTTACACACTAACATATGCATACAGTCATGGGAAAAGAAAGTATCCCTCTGTCAGTTCTATAGTTTTACTTTATTGATAAACTGATATTGACGAGGGTTCTAAAATAGTTTAAATTCAAATTCTTACACAAAACAACACAGGACAGATCCCACCATGGCAATAGTTAAAAAGTTAAGATATTTGGATAAAACAAAGTATAAAATGGTACAAGTGAAACTCAGAAAATTAGAATATTTTGCAAAATTTAATTTAGTCCAGTAATTCATCTTAAAAGGTGTAACTAATATATGATAATAGACTTATTGTATGCTAAGTGAGATATTTCTTGCCTTTTTTGTTATGATTTGATGATTATGTCTTACAGCTTATGAAAACCCCAGGTTCAAAATATCAGAAAATAGAACATCGTGAAAAGATGGACTGAGGCTGGAGTTAGTTGATCAAGCTCCACCACACAGATACAGATCCTGGACATGGACTTCATGTCATATTCCTCTGGTAAAGCTGCTGCTGGTCTGTTGCTCATCGATCCAATGTCCTCTTTTCTGATGAGAGCAAATGTTTCATGTAGAAAACCAAGATCCTAGAGTCTGGAGGAAGATTGGAGAGGAACACAATCCAAGATGCTTGAAGTCCAGTGGGAAGTTTCCACTGTGTGTTGATTTGGGGGGCCATGTCATCTACTGGTGTTGGTCCACTGGGCTTTATTAAGTCCAGAGTCATCTACTGGTGTTGTTCCACTGGGCTTTATTAAGTCCAGTGTCATCTACTGGTGTTGGTCCACTGGGCTTTATTAAGTCCAGTGTCATCTACTGGTGTTGTTCCACTGGGCTTTATTAAGTCCAGAGTCATCTACTGGTGGTTCCACGTGTGGCTTTATTAAGTCCAGAGTCATGTACTGGTGTTGGTCCACTGGGCTTTATTAAGTCCAGAGTCATCTACTGGTGTTGTTCCACTGGGCTTTATTAAGTCCAGAGTCATGTACTGGTGTTGGTCCACTGGGCTTTATTAAGTCCAGAGTCATCTACTGGTGTTGTTCCACTGGGCTTTATTAAGTCCAGAGTCATCTACTGGTGTTGGTCCACTGGGCTTTATTAAGTCCAGAGTCATCTACTGGTGTTGTTCCACTGGGCTTTATTAAGTCCAGAGTCATCTACTGGTGTTGGTCCACTGGGCTTTATTAAGTCCAGAGTCATCTACTGGTGTTGGTCCACTGCGCTTTATTAAGTCCAGAGTCATCTACTGGTGTTGTTCCACTGGGATTTATTAAGTCCAGTGTCATCTACTGGTGTTGGTCCATTGGGATTTATTAAGTCCAGAGTCATCTACTGGTGTTGTTCCACTGCGCTTTATTAAGTCCAGAGTCATCTACTGGTGTTGTTCCACTGGGCTTTATTAAGTCCAGAGTCATCTACTGGTGTTGTTCCACTGGGCTTTATTAAGTCCAGTGTCATCTACTGGTGTTGGTCCACTGGGCTTTATTAAGTCCAGTGTCATCTACTGGTGTTGTTCCACTGGGCTTTATTAAGTCCAGAGTCATCTACTGGTGATGTTCCACTGGGCTTTATGAAGTCCAGAGTCATGTACTGGTGTTGGTCCACTGGGCTTTATTAAGTCCAGAGTCATCTACTGGTGTTGTTCACTGGGCTTTATTAAGTCCAGAGTCATGTACTGGTGTTGGTCCACTGGGCTTTATTAAGTCCAGAGTCATCTACTGGTGTTGTTCCACTGGGCTTTATTAAGTCCAGAGTCATCTACTGGTGTTGGTCCACTGGGCTTTATTAAGTCCAGAGTCATCTACTGGTGTTGGTCCACTGGGCTTTATTAAGTCCAGAGTCATCTACTGGTGTTGGTCCACTGGGCTTTATTAAGTCCAGAGTCATCTACTGGTGTTGGTCCACTGGGCTTTATTAAGTCCAGAGTCATCTACTGGTGTTGGTCCACTGGGCTTTATTAAGTCCAGAGTCATCTACTGGTGTTGGTCCACTGGGCTTTATTAAGTCCAGAGTCATCTACTGGTGTTGGTCCACTGGGCTTTATTAAGTCCAGAGTCATCTACTGGTGTTGGTCCACTGGGCTTTATTAAGTCCAGAGTCATCTACTGGTGTTGGTCCACTGGGCTTTATTAAGTCCAGAGTCATCTACTGGTGTTGTTCCACTGGGCTTTATTAAGTCCAGAGTCATCTACTGGTGTTGGTCCACTGGGATTTATTAAGTCCAGGGTCATCTACTGGTGTTGGTCCACTGGGCTTTATTAAGTCCAGAGTCATCTACTGGTGTTGGTCCACTGGGCTTTATTAAGTCCAGTGTCATCTACTGGTGTTGGTCCACTGGGCTTTATTAAGTCCAGTGTCATCTACTGGTGTTGGTCCACTGGGCTTTATTAAGTCCAGAGTCATCTACTGGTGTTGGTCCACTGGGCTTTATTAAGTCCAGAGTCATCTACTGGTGTTGGTCCACTGGGCTTTATTAAGTCCAGAGTCATCTACTGGTGTTGGTCCACTGGGCTTTATTAAGTCCAGAGTCATCTACTGGTGTTGTTCCACTGGGCTTTATTAAGTCCAGAGTCATCTACTGGTGTTGGTCCACTGGGCTTTATGAAGTCCAGAGTCAACACAGCCATCTACCAGGACCTTTTGGAGCACTTCATTTTTCCTTCTGCAGACCAGCTTTATGGAGATGCTGACTTTATTTTCCAACAGGACTTGGTACCTGCCCACACTGCCAAGAGTAACAAAACCTGCTTAAATGACAATGATGGGATTACTGGGCTTGATGGGCCACCAAACTGGTCTGACCAACCCCATAGAAAATCTATGGAGCATTGCCAAGAATGATGAGAGACACAAGACAATAGAACAATACAGAAGAGCTGAAGGCCGCTATAGAAGCATCCTGGGCTGACGCTGATAGCATCCATGCTACAGGCTGATAGCATCCATGCTACAGGCTGATAGCATCCATGCTACAGGCTGATAGCATCCATGCTACACGCTGATAGCATCCATGCTACAGGCTGATAGCATCCATGCTACAGGCTGATAGCATCCATGCTACACGCTGATAGCATCCATGCTACAGGCTGATAGCATCCATGCTACAGGCTGATAGCATCCATGCTAAAGGCTGATAGGATCCATGCTACAGGCTGATAGCATCCATGCTACACGCTGATAGCATCCATGCTACAGGCTGATAGCATCCATGCTACACGCTGATAGCATCCAAGCTACACGCTGATAGCATCCAAGCTACACGCTGATAGCATCCAAGCTACACGCTGATAGCATCCAAGCTACACGCTGATAGCATCCATGCTACAGGCTGATAGCATCCATGCTACACGCTGATAGCATCCATGCTACACACTGATAGCATCAGAAGCTGTCATCCATGCTACACACTGATAGCATCCATGCTACACGCTGATAGCATCCATGCTACAGGCTGATAGCATCCATGCTACACGCTGATAGCATCCATGCTAAAGGCTGATAGCATCCATGCTACAGGCTGATAGCATCCATGCTACAGGCTGATAGCATCAATGCTACAGGCTGATAGCATCCATGCTACAGGCTGATAGCATCAATGCTACAGGCTGATAGCATCCATGCTACAGGCTGATAGCATGAATGCTACAGGCTGATAGCATCCATGCTACAGGCTGATAGCATAAATGCTACAGGCTGATAGCATAAATGCTACAGGCTGATAGCATAAATGCTACAGGCTGATAGCATCCATGCCACAGGCTGATAGCATCCATGCTACACACTGATAGCATCCATGCTGCACACGGATAGCTGACATTGCTACACAATGATAGCATCCATACTACAGGCTTATAGCATCCATACTATAGGCTGATAGCATTCATGCTATGCTGCATTGAGGCAGGAAGTGATGCAAAAGGATCCATACCAACTACTGAGTACATATGGGGAGCCTAAGTCTCTTCTCCTTCTGGTCGGCCCGTGGGACCCCAAACCGAAAAAAAATAAGATGGAAGTCAATGGAGCGATATAAGAGCCCCAGAGTTCCAGCCTGGGGCTTCTTCTATTTAATATCTACATGGTCCCATTAACCCAGATTAGAACCACCAATAGTATTAGTTACTATAACTATGCAGATGATACTCAGCTTTACATTATGTCACCAGGTGACTTTCAACCCATCATAACACTATGTAAATGCATCAAACAAAATAATGGATGGATGTTCAACTGAATAGAAACAAAACTGAAGTAATTATCTTTGGACCTCAAGTGAAACGATCAATAGTCAGCACACAGCTTCAGTTAATCCAGCTAGTCACATAAAGGCAATAACAAGGTCCGCCTTTATCACCTGAAGAACATTCCTAGGATTAAAGGACTGATGTTACAAAAGGACCTTGAAAAACTGCTCCATGCGTTTATCTTTAGTCTGATCAATTGCTGCAACAGCGTCCTCACAGGTCTACCTAAAACGTCAATCAAACAGCTGCAGCCGATCCAGAACGCTGCTGCTTGCATCCTCACTAGAATCAGGAAAGTATAAACTCATCAGCCCAGTTCTAAAGTCCTTCCACTGGCTCCCTGTAGCTCATAGAATAAACTTCTAAATACTCCTACTAGTTTATAAATCACTGAAAGGCTTGGCACTAAAATATGCTGAAGATCTTTCACCACTATACCAACCACCCAGAAGACTGTTCCTCTAATTCCAGTCTATTAATCATCCCTAAAACCAGAACCAAACATGAAGACGCAGCTTTCAGTTTCTATGCTCACCGAATCTGGAACAAACTTCAAGATCAAATGTGCAAACCTATTGAGACACTGAGTTCTTTTAAATCAAGGGTACAAATCTGTTTAGGGCTGCCTTTGAATAATGTTTTTACACATCAGACTTGGTTGTTTTTTATAAATCACTGAATGGCCTGGCATCAATCTGTTAGATCAGTTGTCGTCATATCAAACCCCCAGACCAATCAGCTCCTCTGGTTCAAGTCTGCTCCACATTCCCAGAATCAGAACCGAACGTAGAGAAGCATCTTTCAGTTTCTATCCTCTTAATCTGGAATAAATTTCCAGAAAACTGCTTAAACACTGAGTTCCTTTACAACAATGCTAACGTGATGATGAGTTTTGATACGTTATCATTATGTATAGCACCTAGAATTGCCTTGTTGCTGAAGTGTGTGCTACAAATAAACCTACCTTGATTAGTTTTAACCAAATATAGTTTATGATAGTATTTTTTTTCAGGATCTATTATATTTAGACCTGAGTTATTTTGTCAATCCTGCAACATGCCACCGGTTAGGGTGGTCCGCTGCACACTTTGACGGCCCATATTGTCCACCCTAATTCACAGCTAATGGGCCACCATAGCTAAGCAGCGACCTCTTGTTGACTCAGACCAGGTCCTTAATCCTCAGCCGGTCCCATTCCATCTTGGCGCTTTTACTTGATGTTTCATAAGCAGACGTTGCCTCAGTCTTGAAAATGTTCAATGAACATTGACAGCCAAAAGTGTGTGTTGGAGTGTTTTAATGGTGCAGTTGTTCAGAGGAATGGCCCTGATGACTCATGTCCCTACATAGCCTGCTATGATTTATCAGCCTGGTAAATATGGGACAGGTGGTCTGCTACATGTACAGACTACTTCGTCATCCTTGTCACCCTGGTGCTGGACCCTACAGATGCGGTGTGGGCTGCTTCAACTTTCTGAACCAAGTGCAGTAGGCAGGAAAAGCTGCACAGATTTAATCTTTCTTTGGTCCTGAGCTAGAGAGCGTTATTTCCCTACAAACTGAGCCAGATCCCAAAGTGAAACCTAATCCAGGGCTAATTGAAATTGGCCAGAATGGAAACTGAGGTACTTTGTTTATTCAGTGGGGGAAACGTTTGAACTGCTTCTTCAGTTATACACTTCTTCAGCAGCATGACTTCATAGTGTGAGATGAAATATGAGGCAAAAAGTTATTATTACTTTGCTCTATGGTCTCACAGTGGTCCTCCTCCACTGAGAGGAAGGCCTTCTTATGCCTCAGAAAAGAAATAATTCAATATTCATTTTTTATCAGTAATAATCCCATAACTTTGTGCAGAGACCAGATTTTAGGATTTGTCAGCTCATTTTCAGGCAATAAGCTGAGGAACTATTGAGTTAATCATAGTGAATTTCTCTGATGATTTTCTGTGTTCGGTTGCAGACCAACATTAAAAAGCAAACTGTATAAACTTGTCTAAACCAGACTTTAATATGAGGGCTTTGAGATGGCCACTTATGCTGCATTCAGACCAAATGTGCGATAACGTTATATTGCGATATATAAAGTATAATATAACCATTTCAGAACAGGTTACATAGATCCTTGGAAAACTGAAGTGCTAAATGTATTTTTAAGAAATGAAGAAATGTATATAGTTTTGAGAATATTTCTTGTATAAAAGCAAAACTAATTATACAACATAATGTTGCAGATAAATAAAGAAAAGTCAAACTACAGCAACTTGACTCTGATAAACTAAGTTGTAAGCATTATATGATTACATTTAAAAAAGACATAAATGTTAATGTCCCCACAGGAACTGTTATTAAGAAAACGTGACGCATCTTTTCCGGTACTTCTTTCATTCATGGGCTTTGGAAAGTTTGGCAGGTTGTTATTCACTGCATTTTGATGGATTTTCCCATTATGTAAAAATGTTTTCTTCTGTTTATTTTTTTATCAAAGCCCCGAAAAGATGATACGCGTTTAACGATACATTAAATCAATTTCATGTTAGCAAATCATCAACAAGTTTTATTGCGATAGTGCAATAGAATTAAAGTGTCTATTTTAGGCCAATTTTGTATTGTTTATGTCGCATCTTGTTTGTCTTGCCCATTACTAGAACAGATAAACGTGGGACCTTCAGGCATCCGGAAGTCTAACCTCAGCATGAGCCACACTAGTGGAGGTCCACCGTTCTTTTCCTGATGTCTTGGTTCTCTGGATTTTCCCATGATGTCAAAGAAAGAGGCTCTGTGTTTAAGGAGTGCCACCAGTTAATTCAGACGGACTCAATTAACCAATCAACAGCTTCTTGAGCTCAAAATGGAATCATTTGGAATGTTCTTTTTGTTTAAAAAGGTGTATTCATTCTTCTGATGTTCAAAATAATAAAAAAATACATAATTATCTCTTTTTATCCTGACATTTCACAAATACAAAAAATGTTATCCAAAACAAAATATTTAACTCTGACAGTAATTTTCCCCCCTTTCTGCAGTGTCTGTAAGTATCTGGTTTGAACCATCTCTGAAAGCCATAGAAGATGCTGTTAAAGGTTACTTGTTCTTTTGGTCATCTTAGTCTGTTGTTATTTTTGGTGTGTATGAGAGATATTAACCATCTCTGTCATTAGAGCCCCGAGTCGTCCCTGAGGGTGGCAGGTTTCACATTCCTAGCCTTGTTAGGGGTCTCTGTGTCTCAGAGTGATGAAGCTGAAGCTCTTAGAAAGGAGAGCTAGTCTCTGAAGGAACTGAAAGACCACGACTCAATGAGCTATTTTCAGCATACAACAGGAAATCAGAGGAAGTTCAATGATGTAAGAACCTGTTTACAAGGACCTTGTATTTTCTAGCTGTTCACTCAAGCTGCTCGGTTAAACAGTGGAAAGATTGGAGCAAATGATAGGAAGCTGAATAGATGAGCGCTAAGATGTTCTGTTTTATAAGAAACATTTGAAACCTTCAACAAACCTGAATTAATTATACAAACGCACACAGAGATGGCTGTTTAAATTCAAATCCAAATATACTTTATTTTTCCTTAAGGGACATGAAACGTCGTAGATCATTTCATCCAGGTATCTTTAAAGTGTAGTAAATAGAAGGACCTCCAGAGCTCTGACTGAAGACTGTTGCTGTATGTCTCATGACCATAATGTCATGCTAACTGCTCAATATTCAAAAGTATGATTTCCTGGATGACAGCATAAATTGTTGTCAAGCTCTGCTAATCCACCTCATCTCCTTTTGCCACTCCTCAGTCTGGCTGTATGGACAGAGAGACATTGGAGTAGGGGATACGATCCTTGCCCAGACAAACAGAGAGTTCTGCTCTCAGATGAGAAAGTGTATGGCTGCAGACTCTCATCTCTACTGGGCCTGTAAGCCCTCCAGGACACTAGGGGGTGCAGGTCGGATCACAGCTGAATCTTCTCACCTTAGACACGGACTGTTTGACCTGCTCCACCAAGGCAGGAGGCTCCAGTCCATTTGGACCAGAACCTCAGTTACATGATCCTTGGTTGTCTTTTTGCATTGATTATCACCTGCACTTATGTATTTATCAATCTGTATATGCCTGTTTATTTTTATATATTGCATGCTTAGAAGTGGTTGTCTTTTTGTAAGTTTCCACAAAGTACTGCCGAAATTTCCTAATGTTGTGAATCTGTCACACATTTGGGAATAAACCTTTCTGATGGAAGGAAGAGATGGTTTGAACTTACTCCTTCTCTCTCTGCTCTCTGGTCCTGCTCTGTATCCATGAAGCCGCCTTTTCAACTCCCCTGGGATTTAGTGTTACAGTTTAGGTATTATTTGTGGTTTTAATACACCAATAAGCTGCCCCCGGTGGTTAAAAAAATAGCTTGTTGCCATGATTACATATCATAACTATTAGCAGTTTGCTGTGCCAACTGCTAATATGCGATACTAGAGTCAGCTGCTCATTCACACACTGTGATATCACCTTTCACCTGTTGTTGGAGGCAGAGTGAGGTGTATCTGAGAACCTGCAGACTTTGGGATGAACTGAACTTTTAGGTCTGACCTCACCCCCACTGAACAGCTGTGGAGTCAGTTTGGTCGATTCCCGTTTTGTGTTTGTTGAGGAATAGGGTGACATCACATTCTTTAATAGTGACCCTGCCCCATTCTGCCCAGGCGTGTCACAAACTACACCAACCATTATTTGGTTAGGTCCAAATAGTTACTTCAGCACATCACTTTATGATCATGTTGGTTTAATTGCCTTGTAGACAAGCAAACAACGTCTTTGTGTAAAGAAATCTATTATTTTTAACCTAGGTCTCCTACCCTGACAACTAAGTCTGCTTTTGAATTTGGAAACATATTTCATGGCTGGTTGAAAATGATTTGAAGGCTAAATCTACATGGTTTATGAGTAGTTTTTGTTTATCTGTATGGTTTGTGTATGTTTGTAGTTTCTAACACACAGTCATACAACAGTGATGCGAATTCTGTTTTTGTACTTGTTTCTCTTCAGGCCAGGATAGCGTTCCTGCAGGGGGAGAGGAAGGGCCAGGAGAACCTGAAGAACGACCTGGTTAGAAGAATCAAAATGTTAGAATATGCTTTAAAGCAGGAAAGGTGAGAAACTGATGATAATATATAGAATGTTTTATTATATTATGTAGGGCAAAAAAGTGTTTGGCAGGCAGAGATTGTGCAAGTGGTCCCACATAAATAGATGAAAGGGCTGTACTTTTCATCATGGGTACACTTCAACTGTGAAAGACGGAATGTAAAAATAAAATTCCCAGAAATCACATTGTATGATTTTTTTTGATTATTAATGTTAAAGTACAGAAAATAAGTATTGGACCAATAACAAAATTTCCCCTCAATACTTTGTAATGTAACCTTGGTTGGCATTGACTGAAGTAAAAACATTTCCTGTAGATCCTCACCAAGTTGGCACACACTCTAGCTAATATTTGACCCATTCTTCCATCCAGATCTTTTCTAGAGCTGGGATTTCCTGACCTTCAACTCCCTCCACAGATTCTCTATTGGATGGAGGTCTGTAGACTGGCTATGCCACTCCAGTACCGTGAAATGCTTTTTACGTAGCCACTCCTTCATTGCGTGACAGTGTGTTTGGGATCATTGTCATATATATTATACCAGTGTCATAAATATTTAGACCAAAGACTTCTATTTTGGTCTCATCTGACCACATAACATTCTCCCGATACTCTGGATCATCCAGATGGTCACTGGCAAACTGTAGGCAGGCCTGGAATTATGCTGGTTTAAACAGGGGGACCTTTTGAGCACTGCAAGATTTTATTCCATCACAGTTTAGTGAGTTACCATCAGTTACCTTTGTTGTTATGGTCCCAGCTCTCTTCAGGTCATTGACAAGTTCCCCCATATAGTTCCGGGCTGTTTCCTCATTGTGCTCTAGATCATTTGTACCCCTTGAGGTTAGATCTTACATGTAGCCCAAGGGTGAGGGAGATTGTTAGTATTAATGGTCCGTTAGAAGCTGAAGCTCCAGTGCGTGTATCAAAATAAAACAAAAATGCTTCATCTGAGCAGCTCCACTTGGTACGTCACTGCTTGGGTCCCTGATTCAATGGTTCACTGGCTGAATCTGTGGTGTATTTTGGAGGCGAGTAGAAAGCCCCAGTGAACAAGTGAGTGATGTAGAGAGGAAGTGAATCATCTGGTGAAATGATGCAGTGTGTGGCGTAGCAGTAATGTGGGTGACCCATGTGCAGAGGCTACAGACATGATTGTCCCAGGTTCCATTCCCTGGTTTTTTATATGGATGTCAGCTAAAACCAAAACAAATCTATTGTTGTTTATTGTCTATTAGGCTTATTAAACATTAAGAAATTGGGTTAGGGTTAGGGACTGTCAAAACTTCAACTTGCGTTACGAGCTTTCAAGCTTGAAACTCAGGAAAAACGTGAAAAGTTTATGGAGCCAAAGCTCACAAAGCGCAGCAGAGACTGAGACGCTCCTCCAACGGCCTCCACCCTAGACTTAACATGTAATCTTGATGTTGCTGACGCGGAAAAAGCCTGCGGTCTGAACGCAACATTAGAATAAATTTTCACAATCCATTCTTTTCTGATTCAATTCAGTCTTTTCCAGTTTGATATGCATAGGGTTCTGTGCTGTTAAAAAGGTTTTTTTGAGATGTTATCTTAATTTTATGAGCTGATGGCTGAGTAACTGTTCACCGAAGGAAACTGTATTAGCCCTTTCAGACACAAGGTTCAAAATGGCTGTCTGGACTTCTTCCAAACTTAACTGCAAAGAGGGCAAACAATCTCGAACAAATGAACCAGATTTTGGACTTACAATACATTCAGTTTGGGTTTTTTCCAACAGCAGTATTATACACTATGAAATAAATTCTTTAAAAATCGTACAATACAATTTCCTTGTTTTTTTTACATTCTGTCTCACAGTTGAATTGTTACTGATGAAAATTGTAGACCTTTTATCATTTTAAAAGGAACAATTTGTGGTGTTCATTGGGTTAGAGACTGGGTAGACTCTGGAGGTCGCTAGTCCATCACAGGGTTACAGAGAAACACTGAATAAACAACCAGGCACACACACAGCTACCTGAAGCTGTGGAAGGAAGTCGGAGTACCTGGAGAGAACCCATGGAGAACATGCAAATTCCAAACAGAAGGCCCCCAGGCTAGGATTCAAACCCAACCCAGAACCTTATTGCTGCAAAGCAACAGTGCTACCAACTGCCCCACTATGCAGCTGTTTCTGATCTGTCTTGACATTTCTGACATTTCTAGGTATGATGTGCTGCAGTTTAGAATCATTTTCAGTGATTTCTTGGTTTGGCAGGAGTCAGATCATGGTGTGGCTAGTGACATTGAAGAGTATGGTTCTTTCCTCAAGATTTTATCTGTTTCGTGGAGGGAACCAATTCCTCGTGCAGCAAAATGATCCCACAGGATGATGCTGCCACCCCCAGACTGTATAGTAATGATTGTGTTCCCAGACTTAGAAGCGGTTCCCTTTCTCCTCTAATTGTAACCATGGTCATTGTAACCAAACCGTTCCGATTCTGTTCCACCAGACCACAGGACATGTCTCCATGTCTGGGGTCCATTTGCACATTTTGGACCAGAACCCATTCATCTCTGGGACACAGAATCTGTCTACCTTTTAAGGAGACTGCTGTATAATTGTTTGAAAAGATGAATGCGGAATCTTCAAGCGTCTATAAATTGTTCCCAAGGTTGACGCAGACTGATGCAGTACTTCTCCCTGAAATCCTGCCTGATTTCTTTTGACGTTCCCATCAAGTCAAACCAGAAAGTAGGGAGTTCCAGGTGTGTCCTTAAGCCTAGTTTCTACTTCTTTGTCTACCTCGAAACGGGCAGATGCACCTCTGTTAACCGTTGGTTCGAGGTCTCTCTGTGACCTACGCAGTGACACATGAAGTAGACCCCACATTTCGAATTATCCTTCAAATGAACAGAATAGTGCACATCTGTGATTGGTCAGCTAAACAGCAGCAGATCATTTCACTATTCACCATCATTTTTGCGATTTTGAACACCAGGAGGTGTAGAGAACAACAAAACGGACTGTTGTGTTTGTTTCTATGTGTTTCTAGAGTATTCTATGTGATGCACTTCTAATAAAATGCTTTTCAGTTCAATCAAAACTCACTCTGTCAGCCGTTGCTCCTTGAGGATGAATGTGTTCATAAGCTGAAGAAAATAAACTAGTTGACCAGAAACAACACTGCAATGGTAGGAAGACTCACCTGAAGAAGTCAGCACCCCCTGCTGGTTTGGTGGGGAATTGCTTTGCAATTCACAACGGTGAAGTAGAAAAGGAAAGACGTCTCCATCAATATCAATGTCTGTATCTGGGTGCATCTGACATTCCAACTTGTTTTTCTTGCATTCAGCAAATGGAAGTTTGGTCTAATTTACTTTCAGACAGTGATTTGGAAAATGTATGTGTTCTTTAATTCAGTGTATGTAAACTTATGCAGGTTATGGAATTACTATGTGCAGTCACGGTAGGAAACTGTGATCCGCAAATAAAGTTTAAAGAAGGTTTTTTTCCCCTCCTCAGGGCTAAATACCACAAGTTAAAATATGGAACAGAGTTAAACCAAGGAGAGATGAAGATGCCGATCTTTGAATCGGGTAGGTGTTCTCAGGAAGGGCAGCTCCAGCTGTTTACCTGACGGGTAGAATCACCATTTCTCTCTCTTCTTTTCCTGAAGACACCAAAGAGTCCGAGGTCTCCGCTGTCCCTGCTAACAGTCAGCTAATGTGGAAACAAGGCCGGCAGCTCCTCAGACAGTAAGATCCCCTTCTCTTGCTTCTTCAGCATAGATGCTCATAGATACAGATGTTACAGCTGCAGTGGTTAATGCACCCTACAGTGATATGAAATGGATGTGTTGTGTTTAGGTACCTTCAGGAAGTTGGCTACACGGACACCATCTTGGATGTTCGCACTCAGAGGGTTCGCTCTTTGCTTGGCCTGTCGGGTTCTGAGCAGAACGGGTCGGTGGAGAATAAGAACCTGCAGCACCTGATCAATGGAACAGAGCGCTGTAAAGACTCCAAGAGGTGCAGACACACACTGCAGCCACGCTATCCCAGACTGCACTTAACACTCCTTATCTGGGTACACAGACTGTATGGCTTCAAGTGTGTGCTGTGCGCAGGATTCCAAATGAAAATCTGGAGACGTTCAACTTCCTGGAAAATGCCGAGGATAGTGATGAGGAAGAAGATGAAGAAGGAGACCTGATGGATGACATCAGCTCTGACAAACACAGAACTAAGAAACACAAGGCTAATGTAAGAAACCTAAAGTCACCCATTGGTTTTTAGGACCAAGTCATGTCTCTGTCATGTGGTTCCACAGGTTGTCTTTTCCTGATTTCGCATTCTTTTCCTCGTTCCTTAATGACGCAGATAGGGAACGAGGGCTTGGCATCAGAGGATGATGCAGACACAGAGGAAGCTCTGAAGGAGTTTGACTTCCTGGTGACGGCAGAGGATGGGGAGGGAGCAGGAGAGGCTCGCAGCTCTGGAGACGGGACGGAGTGGGGTGAGACGTTTAGCAAACTGGATCGTAGAAATCTTTTAGCCTTCAATAAATTAATGTTTTAAATTTTCGGATCAAGTAATCATGCAAATAATCTCAAATTTGTGTGTTTCAAAAAAGCCTGTATCATTAGGTTGAAGGTTGATTCTGTAGTGTCTGCTGGGTGACAGGTGGACAGCGGCGTGTAACAAATCATTTCTCTCTGCCGGTAAACCAAGGGCCATCTTTGAATCATTAAAGCCAAATCCACCAGCCGTTTCCTCTCTGTGAGCTACACATTCTGTAACGTCCCTGTGGCTCTGTTATTCTGCTTCTTTCTACAAAATCTTTAGAATTAAGGCCTTAAAGCTTCAATCGTTTGAATCTGTCTGACAGAAACAGCTTAGTTTCCACCATGAGGCTTCCAGTTGTCACACTGGATCCTTTTCAGTAAAGCTACACATACCTGTTAAAGTTTCATATGGTACCTTGTGGAATCTGAAAAGTGTGGCATGCATTTATTTTCTGCCACCAGAGAATCCATACTTTGTAGAACCACTTTGAGTTCTAGTTTGTCTTTCAGGTCTCACCTAGCTCTGCTCATTATTTAATCCTATTCCTTAAAGTATCTCACGCTCAGATTGAATGGAGAGCATCTGTGAATAGCAAGTGTTGGCATAGATTCTCAGTTGGATTAAGATCTGGACTTTGACTAGGCCATTTCAACATATTGTGTTTGATCTAAACCTTTCCACCACCAGCCGGCTGATTAGTTGTTATGCTGGAAGGTGAACCTCTGTCTTTGTCTTAATGTTTTACAAACATTGACATTTTTCTCCTGTATTTAGCTCACCTGTCTCAGGTCAGAAATCATCCCAGCAGCATGATGCCGCCACCACTATGTTCCAGCATGGGGGCAATGCCTTCAGGGTAGGGGTGGGTGGTCTTAGATCATTAACCTCTTAAGCCCGAGGCTGTTTTTTCCGCATTTGCCGTACTTACACTCTGGAAGGATTTTCACAGCTTGTAAAAGGTCTTAAATGGTCAAATTACTGTCATATAGTAGGAAGGTCTATGGGGATACTGTGAATGTGAACATTCTCAAGAAAATGATAGTGGGCATGAGTAATTGGGGTTGAACAACCAAAAATATGAAATATGAATATGAATTCACCTGAAAAAATACACATTAATGGTTAAATAATCCATGATCCAAGACACAAAGAATGGCTCCACAGCCATCTCTGTGAGCTTTTCCTGCAGCAGGTGGGGCTGGATAGTGTTGAAGGCGCAGGAGAAGAAAAAAGAGCATTCTCACAGCACAGCTGTGCATCGCACCCTCTCACATCCAGATGTGAGAGGGTCCGCCCCCAGCCCCTCTCTGTACGCAAACTGCAGTGGATCATGACATGCTGCACCTGTGGTTTCAGCAGCAACTTCAGGACTAATCTGTAGTCAAAGCCACGGGCCGATAATCATTATTGCCCTTAGGGTGCTTGACCACGGGGAGAGGGCTGTCCCAGCCGCAGGCTCAGGTTGAATAAATACTGGAGAGGACCACCAAGCTCATTTGCACACACTCTAAGAAGCCTGGGACACACCCTGTCAGGACCTGCTGCTTTCCTGATGTTCAATTTCTTGACTCTCTCTTCACTTTCGCCCAACACCTGGGAGACCCTTTTACACCCTCTAATTGTCTTCATCCCTTCCCACACTTCTCCTTGTAACTTTCTCTAGCTTCCTTCAGGCAAGTCCTCCACTCTGTTATCACTTTTTTAATCTCATTCCGATCCCCTTTATTGAATGCCTTTTTTTCCTATTGAGAACTTCCTTAACTGATCTTATAATCCATGGTTTGTTATTTGCATAACAGAATACTGTCCTGGTGGGAACAACAATGTCCATGCAGAAGTTAATGTAGTCAGTAATGCACTGAGATGCTCCTTGAATGTCCTCTCCGTGTTGATCAAAAAACATGCTCCAGTCCGTGCTGTCAAAGCAATCTCTGAGCTCCTCCTCTGCCTCAGCTGTCCATCTCCTGACAGGTCTAGTTGTTTTGTGTTATTTCTTGATGAGAGGTGTATACGTAGGCAGTAGGGAAATCAGAATGTGATCGGATTTGCCAAGGGCCTGGAGGGGCGTGGCCTGATATGCACCCTTGATGTTGACATAAAGCAGATCAATAGTATTATTACTGCGAGTGGCACAGTCTACATACTGATGCATGTATGTCAGCGAGGAGTCCAGGGTGGTGTGATTAAAGTCCCCTGAAATGAACACCAATGCCTCTGGATGCACGACTGAAGTTAAATAACCGTATTGACCACAACCTCCACCGCTGTCTCCACTTGTGCCCTGGGTGGAATGTAAACACAGATGGCGAGGACCTGTGTAAACTCCCGAGGTAGGTAATATGGTCGAATGCCAACAGCTAAAAGTTCACAATCCCTGCAGCAGATTGCCTTTTTTCACTGTAAAGTGTCCTGGGTCACACCACCTATTATTGATATACAATATGAGGCAACCACCTTTACTTTTCCCGCATGACGCAATGTCTCTATCTGCACGTACCAAAGCGAAGCCAGGTAGCTCCACATTAGCATCAGGTATGTTTGCTGTTAACCACGTCTCTGTCAGCATGATTAGACAGCTCTCCCAGTAGATATTTTGACTCCCGATCAAAGAAGAGAGTTCATCTGCCTTATTAGGAAGTGAATTTACATTCCCCATGATCACGGATGGTTTAAAACGCCGTCTCCGTTCCTTTTTGGCAATATTTTTTATTTTGATCAATTAGATTAGTTTTTTTAATGTTTTGACAGCCCTAGTTTATCAACATGGCCTGGCAGCTCCTTAGACAGATAGCATCCCAAGGCACTTTACAAAAAAAGTTATTTCAATTCATTTGTACATACGAGTACATACCTATTTTTGTCATATATTATGCAATCCCAGTTGAGGGTGATGTGCATGTTAGTTTGTTGCTGCCATAGTTGCTCCCCTAGAGATTAGCTAAAACAGTGGAGAAGTGATCCACAGTCTACTGTAGATCACCTCCTCCCCACCTGAGATGGTTCTCACATATCTGGAAGAAAGTCCAGCAGAGACAGGACTTCCTGTAACAACTTAATACCACCAACCTTCCACAGGAGCTGCTGGTCATCTTCTACACGGCTGTACTGTGAACTCTGTGGTTTGGCTCATGCACAAAAAGCAGTACAAACTGGGCTGACATTCACTCCATTCAGAACTTGTACTGGTGTCCGGTCAGGAAAAGGACAGCTAACCTCTCTGCAGACCCCACACATCCTGGACACAAACTGTTAAGACTTGAGCCTTCAGATTGGCACTTAACAGACAGGCTGTCTCTCTGATGAACACCTAACAGTCCCAGATTTTCACATTACTTCAATGCATGGTACCATGCAAGATGTATATATACATATTTATATTAGAAAAATTATTTTCTAGCAAATGTTCTGTTCTGTTGAAATGTCTGTACATTAGGAGCAGCGGGGAACTGAAACCAGATTGTGTGCATAGATTTAACCAATGAAGCTGATTCTGAATCTGGGTTTCATTTGTTGTCTGGGTTTGCACAATATACAGAAAAAGTTGCATTCCATTCTTATTGTTTAGTACTGTGGTGATAATATATACATTACTTTGGACTATTAAAGTTGATCCTACTAGTTATATGTGTTGTTGATATGCAGCGTTTGTCTGGGAGCTTATCACAATGGGATCAGAGCAGTCCTTTATGATTATGATGCTTCCCACACTGATGTTCAGATGATGAATCTAGTGCCAGATATTGGGCTGCTCTGTCATTCTCTAACAGAGCAACATATGTTTGTATACGGGGGGGGGGCTGCTAATTGATTCCATTGGAATTTATTGATTGTATCAAAGTAAAGTGTACTAAATACATATTTATGGCATCTTTTATTACATTTACATATAGGAATTACACCATTTATTATTTTAATTTCATAATTACTCTTACTGCTACATGAAACCTAATATAAACATCAAAATTAATGGTTGTGATGTGAGACAATAGATGAAAAGTTTAAGGGATATGAAAACTTTTATAAGATGCTGTAGCATCAATCTGTCTTGGCGTTCTCATGATAATCATTGTTGTCTGCTTATGGAAACTTTACCCTCTAAACTAGTGGTTCCAAAAGTTGGGGTCGTGACCCCATCTGGGATCACAAACATGTAAGTGTGGGGTATTGAGATTTCTTGAGAATAAATATCAATACCAGAACTGTCAATGAGCAAGCATTTGCATCCTATAAATTGAATAAAAAATAAAAAAGAGGACTTAAAAAGCTTGTATGTTCCAACATAAGTCGGGGTCACCGGCCTCTTAAGTTTTTATTTTGTGGGTCAAAGACTTGAAAGTTTGGGAACCACTACTCTAAATACCCTACAGTACCTTAGTGTCTCAGTGTGCATACAGTTTGGTACAGAAGATCATTTTATAGTTTAAACCTGCTAAGGAATATTTAGTTATTTGCTGTAATGACGTATTATTTTAATAACTATTGGTTCATTGATGGCTTCTTAAAAAAAAACCTTTGCATCTGCAGCAAACAGTTTGGACCCTGGAAGGACCAGCAGGTTTAGACACTAGATGGAACGTTTTAATTGTTGCTGTATTTCTCTCTGCAGCGGAACCTCTACCGTTCCCTTCTGGTGGGGGGAAGGCCTTCTTATTGGGGGGGTCAGACGATGTACTGGAAAGCGTGTTGGGTTTGGGGGACCTAGCAGACCTCACCGTCACCAACGATGAGACGGACTTCGGCTATGATGTAAGGATACTACTTGATGTTGTACTGGGAGAGAAACGGCAATGAGCAAACCCACCCTGTCCCTGTGTCTCCCTGTCAGCTGTCATCCAGTAAAGAGTCTACATTCAGGAAAACGTGGAACCCCAAGTACACGTTGCGAAGCCACTTTGATGGCGTGCGAGCGCTGGCGTTTCACCCCGTCGAGCCCTGCCTAGTTACCGTGTCCGAAGACAACACCCTCAAGCTGTGGAACCTCACCAAGACCGTCCCAGCCAAAAAGTATGCTGACTCAGCTCCACACTTCAACTCTCACAGTCCTCTGTGGTTAGAGCAGAGCCACATGTTGCTTTAACACATTTCAGTGTATGAAAGTCATCATAAACTTAATTCATCACAGTAATTTAACTCAAACTCACAAAGCAGGATTTGGTTAACTATTAACACAAATTCAGCCAATCTGAAGAATTCTAGACGTTTTGCAATTTTATCCAATCATCACAACTTTAACTCATTTTTCTCAATGCGCCTTTGCATGAGATTATATTTAAAAAGAGAGTGAGTGTCATATCAAAAATCTCCTCTAAGATCACGATGAGATTTGAACCTTTATGCACAGAGTAACGTGAACTACAACAAGAACTAAAAATTACTGAGAGCATAATCTCAGGCCTGGATCTAACCAGGAGCTGACAGCGTGATAAAGAGCTACTGAGGCTTGTCTGTGACACCAACCAGCAATCCATGCAGCGCTATTTCCTCCTGCTGCAGTGTTGGCTCTATGATCTGGAAACGGCTCGTTCTAAGAGCTTTTCTGACTTCTGATCTCTTTGGTAGAAAAACTTTGTCTGAAAAATGAGCTCGTCAGTCTCCAGTTGGGTAGGAGAGCAACTATTCGGCCTCCAGAACAACATCGAGTATGACACTGTGTCTTCAGGTCCCTCTCGGAAAGTCCGAGATTTTCTTTTGCTGTATGAATTTCACAATGGCCGCTCCTCAAATCAACAATAGTAGCTGTGATGGAAAAATGTCTTTTTTACAAGACAAACTAGTAAGAATAGATCTAAAATCCATCTTGCATCTTACAACTCTGATCTCAACAAAATAAAAAGGCTGTTTGAATATGGAATGTACAGCCTAAAAAATGTTTGTAAGAGGAACTACAACTACAGCTACCTGGAGGTCGGCATATTGGAATCCCAATTTATATGACAACGTTAAAGGAACATTCTTTACTCGCCAAACCCAGCTCAGAGTTCTGAGGTACATAGAACACACCATAAATCCTCCAAGATGTCAGCCAATGCGTATTTAAAGTGCCAGTATTATATAATAAATAATAGCAAAGTGTGTAGAGTACTAAGCTGTTTGACAGAAAGGATTTGGCAAGTTTTTCATGAGTGTTCAAAGAAATAACTGGAGAACTTTTAATTCCACTCAGCTCCTGGAGAAATCCTGCCTTTGATCCTGACAGTATTAGCATCTCATTATTCTATTATCAGCCTTTACTTAGGGCTGTTCAGATGAACTAACAGGACGCAGAGACAGAGTTAGTCTGTGTCCATGAGTCGAGCTTTAAAACCGCACTGATCCGGGGGGGGGGCTGTAGCAGTCATGATTCTCTAAAACTGCATCTTCTCTCTGGATCTCTTTCAGAAGTGCCTCTTTTGATGTGGAACCCATTTACACATTCAGGGGTCACACGTAAGTATCTCAGTTCCAATACACACACACTCACACAGGGTTCAGTCTAGAAGCTTTTTTGGACTTGGACCTTAGCTGCCTGGGGTCATTCTGCATGGAGTTAGCATGTTCTCCCTGTGCATGGAGTTTCCCTCTGGGTACTCCAGCTTCCTCCCAAAGTCCAAAAACATGACTGTTAGGTTCATTGTTCTCTCTAAATTGCCCTTAGAAGTGAGTTGGTTGTTTGTCCTGACTGTTTCTGTGTTCCCCTGCGATGGACTGGTGACCTGTCCAGGTTGTACCCCACCTATTGCCTGCTGACTGGTCCGAGGATAAGCGGGAGGAAGGAGGGATGGGTGTATGGAGGGAAATATAGATTTGTTTTCAGATTATAAGACATTCTCTGAGGTTGGGGAAGGTTTTAGCCAAGCTTTCACATAGTCACATGTAGATCACAGCATGTGGTCAGAGAAATTCCTGCTTGTTCTCAGCATTTAATCAAAAAGCACATCTATTCAGTTAAGAAGGAAAAAAGCTGATTTTGTACATTACAGAAACCTGAGATTTAATATTTTCACTGCAGGTTCTTATCTTTTTTTATGTTTGACAAGTTATTCCCCAAATCATGTCTTTGTGCTTCTAATCAAATATTTGTCCCGCTACTTTATACTGTCTTTATGACTTTGTAGTAAAGTTCTATTAGGCAGAAAGTTTTTAATATGTAAAAAACATTAAAAAGGAAAATAGAATTTAGAAATGAATCGAAATGATGACAGAGGTCTACAGAAGAGATTTAATCTGAAATATAAAGGGCTAGAAGAAACCAGTGTTGGTTGTTTGAAGGATGCCCGTGACTGACTGACTTGCTTCCCTTTCAGCGGTGCGGTTCTGTCGTTGGCCATGACCTCCAGTGGTGAACAGTGTTTCAGTGGAGGCATTGACTCGACCATCCAGTGGTGGAACATCCCCGGCTCTAACGTTGATCCCTATGACACATACGGTACTGGCTGCCACTGGATCACTGCTGACTGATGAAAACCCTTGTTCTCTGTTGCTGTTCTGTGTAGTCATTTCTGCAGAAAAGAGGATGAAGGCAGCATATTCACTTTTGTTAGAAAACTGTTGTTTTTATTGTTTCTATCAAGACATAATGACAAAAAAAATAGAATCATATTTTATTGCTGCACTGAGGGGAGATTCAGGTGTAACAGCAGCAAAGTGACAGGATATGGAGGCATCCAGATTCACACGAGAAATAATGAGGAATAATGAGTGTTACAGTATGGGTAAAATTACAATAGTAACATACTGTGATGTTATTAAAATATTAATGGAAAACACAGATGCCAGACATGTGCAACTGAGCAGGACAGTTTGAAATCATTTACAAACTGCACATTGGCATTTGTGCATCAAACAATAGACTATTTAACAGATGTGGAAAAAAACACATGCAAACAACAGAGATGATAAAAGTCATCGAGCTGCTTCCTGAGTTTATGAATAAGGTAAATTCCAGCATCAGTAGCAGCCTGCAGCTCTGGATGTTTAGGGACGTCCCCATATATCATCAGGATAACTGGGACACCTTAGCTAGATTGTTTTCTGTAGACATACTGATTCAGCAGGGGAGTTCAGGGGGTTTTAACAAAGTTGGAAACTATCTTCATGGATGGAGGTTTTTCTGGAAATTGAAAAATAGTTCAAATAGTGCAAAGCAGTGAAATCTGAATTGAAATTGTGAGCAACCAAAGACCCCTCTGTCCTGGCTTTCCCCTGCTGGTGCTGACAGACTCCAGCGTCCTGGCCGGTTCGTTGCTGGGACATACAGACGCCGTGTGGGGACTGGCCTACAGCGGCATCAAGAACCGCCTCCTGTCCTGCTCTGCCGACGGAACGGTGAAACTGTGGAACCTGGTGGAGAAAGAACCCTGCATCAGCACTTTTAACACAAACAATGGTGAGAGGACAGATATCAGTTTCACTATGAGTTCAGCCTGTAGAGTCTGGGATACTTGGGTGGAAACAGAGTAAGAAGTAATGAAGCAGAACTTTGTTCCATCCCTCTCTGCAGAGCACGGAATCCCTACATCTGTGGATTTCAACGGTTGTGACCCCGCCCACATGGTGGCGTCCTTTAATAACGGCGACGTTGCAATATATGACCTGGAGACTTCCCAGACCGCACTGGTGCTGAAGGGTCAAGGAGACAGCAGTAAGCCCACAGGCAGACATGATGCTGCTCATAGATGTCATCATCTGACCTTGGTTTGCCCTTTGACCCTTTTCCTTCTCCCTCACTCAGCTGTCCCATCTCTGAATCATATCAATAAAGTGGTGAGTCATCCCACGCTGCCGGTCACTATCACCGCTCACGAGGATCGGCATATCAAATTCTTTGATAACAAGTCAGGTCAGTCTGCAGATGTTCATCAGCAAGAAAATGTTGGATTGTTCAGTTTCTTGAAAGATGAACTGATCCTCCATGTCCAGTTAAAGAAAGTTAAAACTGTGTTGACCAGGAAACAACCTACCAACAGCTAGTTCAAGCTGCATGAGCTGCTGAGGCTTCCCACATTTCAGACGTTAATCAGGATCCAGCCCATTTTCACCTTCTGCAGCTTGAATGTTAAACAAGCAATCAGAAACTCTAAAGTCCATGCAGTTGTTTCAGGTCTTCAAACACATCATGCTTTAGCATCTCTGTGTGGAAGTGGTTCATGCAGTAAATGGCTTAAAGTTAGCTGCAATCAGTATGAGTTACATGGTCAAAAAAAGAACACAAAAATCCTTTAATTCAATTGAGTTTATTTCTATAGCGGAGGTTATCTCAAAGCATTTTACAATGAAAGTAATTTCAATACAGTTATTCCATTCATTCCAATCAGTTCAAAAGTTTTCTATGTAAGGAATCCCAGCAGATTTATTGTCCCACAAGGGACAATGTGGTTGTAACAGCAGCAAAGTGGCAGGAAAGAAAAACATTAAGACTCAGAAATAGAAAGGCATAAGAAAAACTGACTTTAAGAGTGAGAAAAAATATGTACATTATGGACAGAGTTACAAAAACCAGAGTACTGTGCAGTCATTAAAATAAAAGTGGTTTACCAGATTGGAACATTCAACAAAGCAGAAAACTTAAAAAAATACTTAAATAATCAAAAATAGTTAGATACATGTACAGAATGTGCACTTGTGCTTTAAAGAAGTTAATGTATTATTTCCAAAATTTAGCATAATATGAAGTGAGAAAAACGGGTATGCCAATAACAGCAGCAGAAACATTAGTGCAAATTACAGCAGGGATGTTAACACCATTAAGATTTTGGTAGCAGTTTTAGTTGTAAATAGTTAAAATCAAAGAAAAACAAACTACATTTTTTGTTCTGGCTGCTTTTTTAAACCCAGTGCTGCCCCCTCCCCCGCTGTAGTGATGAGATGCTACAATTGAACTTTTTAATCACCAGTGTGTGAATATGTGTGTAAATGCAGGATAAAACACTTTGGAGTGCTCAGGACTAGATAAAGCACCATACAAGTACAGGTCATGCAGCAGATAACAGGAAGGCTCTGTTCTAACCCGTCATGAACGGAAAATGTTAGCATCCTTTTGGAAATCCCTGAGGTGAAGTACATAGTCTAGTTTACAGCAGTCTGTGCTACCTGCTAGTGTAATATGCTAAAGATGGATGAAAATGTCCACCAGTAATTATTTGGCATGGTTAAAGAAGAGAGTAGACCTCAGTTTAATAGCGACTGGTTTCTCACTGCTTCTGCTCTAATACAAAGAATATTATACATTTACTCAACATAAATGTATATTTAAACATGATTGATTAATCCCAAAGGGACATTGGATGATGTCATATATCCTCAGTTATTACAGATGAATGGTGACTGTTGGTAGGAAGGATCACCTGTAGCAGCCTGTGTTGCATCACATCTAAAGAAGCTTTTGACTGAAGACACATTGTTTTGTAATGAAGATACTCGAGTCAATGAAGTTATTTTTATTATATGTTAAAGAGATGCTGCAGTCCCAGAAAACTGGTCTGCTGCAGCTTCCAGGAGTCAGGGGCTGGTTGCTCATAACAGAGACGCTAACATAAAATATTCATTGCTGGTAATCGTTGTTCATACAGAGAAGTTAAAATAGGTAGTGACAGGTAAAATAGGTAGTACTTTACAAGTACTGAAAATGGGTTTAAAATTCTGATAATAAATCAGTGTTGCTAAGTATTGTGTCATTCAACACCCTTTTGAAGTGCTGAAGTGTTTGTCCTTTCTGCAGGTAAAATGATCCATGCAATGGTGGCTCATCTAGATGCAGTGACCAGTCTGGCTGTAGATCCCAATGGCATCTACCTGATTTCTGGCAGTAAGTCTCTTAAAGTTTCCCAGGTTTAGTGCAACTGCAGATGTTGGAAGTGTTCCTAAAATCTAACTTCAATAGTTGGAGAGCAGAATGCAACCATAAGGGGTCACAAGCCAATGATTTCTTATCCCAAGTCTGGAAAATGCAGAAGGTTGTGTCAGGAAGGGCATATGAGGTAAAACCTAAGCCAAATCAAATATGTGAATCACAAACATGAACTCCATATCAGATCGGTTAAAGCCCTGGTTAACAACAACCACCAGTGCTGCTGATGACCCACAGGGTGCAGGTGGAAACTGGACTACTGTTGGTTGGAGGAGAGAGAAGAGGAACTTTAGGGGTGTGGAACTGAGAGTAGGGACTTTGAATGTTGGGACTATGACAGGAAAAGCTAGAGAGCTGGTAGACATGATGTAGAGAAGGAAGGTGGATATTCTACGTGTTCAGGAGAGCAGATGGAAAGGTAGCAAGGCTAGAAGCTTAGGAGAAGGGTTCATGTTGTTCTACCATGGGCTAGATGGAAAGAGAAATGGAGTAGGAGTTATCCTGAAGGAGGAACTTGAATCAGATATGCTGATGAGTCTGGAGCCTGAAATGGAGGGAATAATGATTAATGTGGTTATTTCCCACAGGTAGGATGGGAGTTAGCAGAGAAGCTGACATTTTAGAGCAAACTAGATGATTTGATGCAGGATATCCTGAGAGTTGAGAGGGTGGTGATTGGTGCAGACTTTAACAGACATGTTGGTGAAGGGAACAGATGTGATGAGGAAGTGATGGGCAGGTTTGGTATTCAGGATAGGAAAGAAGAAGGACAGATGGTGGTACGCTTTTTGAAAAGGATGGACATGGCTGTTGTAAACACTCTCTTCCAGAAGAGGCAGGAATATAGGATGACTTATAAGAGTGGAGGTAGCACTCAGGTGGGCTACATCTTATGTAGACATTGTGATCTGAAGGAGATTAGTGACTGCAAAGTAGTGGTGGGTGAGAGTGTAGCTAGACAGCAAAGGATGGTGGTCTGTAGGATGAAACTGATGGTGAGGAAGGTGAAGAGAACAAAGACAGCACAAAAGACTAAGTGGTGGAAACTGAAAAAAGAAGAGTGCTGTGAGGTTTTCAGGGAGGAGTTGAGACATGCTCTTGGTGGACAGGAGGTGCTCCTTGGTGGACAGGAGGTGCTCCTTGATGATTGGACAACTAATGTGATTAGGAAAACAAGTAGGAGGGTACTTGGTGTGTCATCTGGAAGGAGGAAAGTAAATGAGGTTCAGGAATATATATAGAGAAAGAAATTAGTTAAGACGAGGTGGGACACTGAGAAGACTGAGGGAAGCAGACAATAGTACAGGGAGATGCAGCGCATGGTGAAGGTAGAGGTGGCAAAGGCCAAACAAAGGGCATATGATGACCTATATGCTAGGTTGGATGGTAAGGAGGGAGAGACAGAGATGGAAAGGATGTGCAACAGCTAAGGATGATCAAGGATATGTTTGGGAAGGTACTGACATGTGCCAAGAGCGTGATGGGAAGATGGAAAGAATACTTTGAAGAGCTGAGGAATGAGGATCTAGATATCAGGAAGTAGATTGAGATTAGTAAGGATAAAGTGAGGAAAGCTTTGAAGAGGATGAAGATGGGAAAGCCAGTTGGGCCTGATAAAATACCTGTGGAGGTATCGAAGTGTCTAGGAGAAGTGGCATTAGAGGTTTTGACCAGGTTCTTCAACAACACCTTGAAGACTTAAGAAGATGCATGAAAAATGGACGAAAGGTTTTCTAGTGTCGATTTTTAAGAACAAGGAAGAATAACTACAGAGGAATAAAGCTAATGAGTCATACAATGAAGCTGTGGGAAAGAGAGGTGGAAGCTAGGCTTTGGTAGGAAGTGAGCATTTAATCCTTTATGGAGATGTACAGGGAGGGTCAGAGGGAGCTGCATTGTGTCTTTGTAGATTTAGAGAAAGTGTATAACAGGGTGCCAAGAGAAGAGCTGTGGTTTTGCATGAGGCATTCTGGAGGGGCAGATACGTATGTTAGTGGTACAGGACATGTATGCGAGCTGTGAGACAGCAGTGAGGTGTGCTGTAGGAGTGACAGAGGAGTTTAAGGTGGAGGTTGGACTTCATCAAGGATCGGCTCTGGGCCCCTTCGTGTTTGCTTTTGTGATGGACAGGCTGATGGATGAGATTAGACAGGAGTCTCCATGGACTGTGATGTTTAATGTTGACATTGTGATCTGCAGTGAGAGCAGGGCGGAGATGGAGAAAAGCTAGAGAGATGGAGGTGTGCACTAGAAAAGAGAGGAATGAAGATTAGTCACAGCAAGATAGAATACATGTGTGTAAATGAGAAAGACACAATTGGAACAGTGAAGTTACAGCGAGTGGAAGTGAAGAAAGTAGAGGGACATTAAGTACTTGGGGTCAACGGTCCAAAGCAATGGAGAGTGTAGAAAAGAGGTGAAGAAGCGTGTGGAGCTGGTTGGAATGGATGGAGAAAAATATCATGAGTGATAAAAGGGTTTCAGCCAGAATGAAGGGAAAGCTGTACAAGACAGTAGTGAGACCAACGATGTTGTACAGTCTAGAGACAGAACCAATGAGGAAAAGACAGGAAGCTGAACTGGAGGTTGCAGAACTCAAGATGTTGCGATTCCTTTTGGGAGTGGCGAGGATGGATAGGATCAGGAATGAGTCCATCAGAGGGACAGCTCATGTTGGACGTTTTGGGGATAAAGACAGACTGAGATGGTTTGGACATGTTCAGAGGAGAGATTATGATTATATTGGAAGAAGGATGCTGAGGTTGGAGCAACCAGGCAGGAGGCAGAGAGGAAGACCAAAAAGGAGATTTAAGGATGTGGTGCAGGAGGACCTGAAGTTAGTTTGTGTGAGGGCAGAGGATGCAGAGGATAGGACTAAATGGAGACAGATGATTGGCTGTGGTGACCCCTGAAGGGAAAAGCCGAGAGAGAATAGTTGGAGAGCAGTGTTGTTTCTGTTTGTCTTGGACAGATGGAAACCTGCTTTGATTGTTTCTAAATATGGGCCTAGATTCTGTCAGCTTTATTTTCCATTACCAGCAGCTAATAAAACACTTCTACAATGGTTTACTGTTTGCTATTCATCACCCACCTGCCATAACGTTTTCACCACTCACACCCCACTGTTCAACTAGCTGGACCCAAACAGATAATACTAGGCTAACTGTACCTTAAGCAGTGCAGCAGCTACATGCAGACTAGTTTTGCATGTAGCTGTTACCACTAGGAAGCTGCATGGTGCATACAGACACCATTTTTTCTTACTGTTTGAAGTTAAATTAGATCTCTTGTTTTAGATCTGTTAGAATTATTTCTATTTAATAAAATGTTAAATGTTTCAGTAGTCCAGGGCTTCTCAAATGGTGGGGGCGCATAGGGGTGGAAGGGGGGGCGCCAGAGCACCACCCCCACCCCCTTGTGCCTCCCGGTAGCCGAGGCTTTTATTCATACTTTAACGGTGATTAAGCCTCCAGTCACTAGGTGGCAGCAGTGCTCAAGCTTATCAACATGCCTGTTCAGCCCAGCAGAAGAAGTCCACACAGAGAGGTGAGGGTGCTGTAAACCACGGTGTGGGAAAGGGAGTTCGAATCGCCAAATTTAACCGCAAAAAATGGGTTACACAATTAAAAGATGGTCCTGTAGTGATCCGGCGGCTCCCGCTTTTGTAAGGTAACAAATATTCACAGTTTAAAAAAGCTTTAAATGTTACAGTTTAGTTTAAAAATGACATCCCAGTGAATCATTTGATGTTTTTTCTGTTCTGAGCATAACACAGATTTAGCAGTCTGGATTAAATTTTACCTACTGAGTTAATAAACTGAACTTGGAAATAGTGTTAAGACCTAAAACAATAAAATAAGATGTGACCATTTGTAGTAGTTTCATCTTATTTAATCTTTTTTTCATAATTAGTATATATTGTATGCAGTGTGTTGGTGCTAGTGGTTTGTATCAATAAGTAATTGAATATTTTCAGATATCAATCTGGCGGTGTGGTTAGGGGTCGGGGGGCATGAAAAAAATTCTGTTCTCTAGGGGGGGCATGGCTGAAAATAATTGAGAAGCACTGCAGTAGTCCATCGTTGTAAAAACCATCAGTGTACATGATGGAGGAATAGAGTAGATCTAGTCGAGTCTACCTGCAGATAACCTGCTTTTTATAGTCAGTTTTATGTTCAAATATTTGTTGAAGGCCAACCTTCAGGATGATCACTTCACGGTTTCTTTACATTTTTTCCACAAAAAGCTCTAGAAATCCTCCACGTTTAACATTTTTGGACTTTGCAAACCTAAAGAGCCATTCACCATCATATTCCTCATGTGGTCCTCATGTCCCTCTGGGAGACAAACGTGCCCCCAGCATCACAGATCCTCCGCCGTACTTTACAGCAAGCCTGAGGTGTTCTTAAATTAAAGGTTGAATTTTTCTCCTTTTGCCAAATGCGATTCTGCTTTTGTAATGAAAGATCAATTTAATTCAAGGCTCTTTACTAGGCATGCATCGGGTCTGTCTGTACGTCCAGCTGAAACACTGCAGCATATTTTACATACTAAAACTAAACCAACTGGAAACATGTAGGGTCAGGACCGGTTTCCTAAACCACTCTCTGTATTAGCATATCAACATTTTTCCTTTTCTCCGCCTCAGGTCATGACTGCTCTCTCCGACTGTGGAACCTGGACAGTAAAACTTGTGTACAGGAGATCACAGCTCACCGTAAGAAGAGCGAAGAGGCCATCTACGACGTGACCTTCCATCCGTCCAAGGCCTACATTGCCTCTGCTGGAGCCGACGCCCTGGCCAGGGTCTATGTGTAGATGAGGAGAAAAGAATGAGAGTGCAGGGTCAGAGTAAGGCCAGTGTGGAGACAGAGCCAGGGTTCAGGTCTGTTCACCCTTCTGAACACAGAGAACACATCCATATGAAGGGAGCTGCAGTAGAAGACCGAGGAACCCACACACACAGTTGAGCTGCTTGATCTCATGTCAGCTCCGTCCAGCAGACTGACCACAGTTTGTCTGTCCTCCTCGTCATATTTAACTCTAGTGTAATCTCCGCATCCAGATGAAGGAAAGTTAAAGGAAAAATCCCCCTAAAATCAGCTCTGCTTGGTGGAATACCTCCTCTGGGTGGACAACAGTGAGATTCTGTCCGTCATATCTGTCAGCTCGTTGTGACGTGATCAAATATTGGCCACGCTATTATGGGCTTTCTAGTTGTTACATTTGGTTTTGAGGCACTCAGTCACAGGAAGACAGTCAGTAGGAGTAGTTTAAAATGTCTAACAGTGAGCAGTATTATTGTAAAGCATGGGTATCTATAAATGCTGAAATCTTTAAATTACAAGTAGCTGCAGCTGGAGTTCTGAGGTCAAAAAGAACTTTTTGGTCTCTTAAGCTTTTTGTAATAACAAACTATAGTTTCAAGTCTGAAATGATCACCATTGACGCTGCTCTCATATTGTTTCTGTGTGCAGGATGAATAGTTGAAGCCAGACAAATCCACTGTTCATCTTACATTTGGTGCTTTTCAAACTGACGTAGCTTCCAGGAAGATTTACAGTGTAGCTTAGCTAACTCCTGTTGGGTTTAGGCACATTCAGCCAACACAAGTCAGAGTTCATCAAGCTAGAAACACACCTGATCAGACCTGCTATGGAGACAGTAGTGATAGATTTAAACTTTGAATTTATTTTATTTCCCCAGTTTCTCATAAATTGGTGTGTACAACGGCCATCTTGGCTGCTTAAAATCCACAGACTAATCCCTCTGCAGGTTTTTTTTCAATTCAGCCACCTGAAGTACCAAAGATACTGACATCAGTAATCCTAGATAGAGGGATCTGAAGTTTTAACATCTATTTGGCTCCAGAATGTGAACTAGCAGTGGATAATTCATCTCTGAATGCTTGATTTATAATTCAGATTAATCTCTGAAACTCTGAATCATTGAACTTTGGGGGGATTTTTCCTATAAAACTACAGGATAATGTGAACTGAACATGTTTGATCCATCTCTGGTTTCTCTCCTTTTTTTAAATATTTAAATGTGCTGATGTTGCCATGGAAATGTTTTAGCAGCTGTACAGTTTTAAAGAAATTTAAATTAAGAAATGAGAAAACAAACATGAGTGAGTTTTTGTGTCAGGAAAATCCGCTGATTAATCAGTCAGTGAAACGTTTGATGGTGGAGCCGATCAGAACCACACACACATACGGGCCAAGCAGAGACCCACATCTAGAGCCCAGTATTTTTGTTGGTGTGAAAAAGAAAAGGAAAAAAAGTCTAGTTTTTATAATACTTTTTATAGAAATATTGTTACTGGAGCCGTCCTGTACCAGTGCTCACACATTCTCCATCACACAGTGAGGAACTTCACTGCCACAGGTTTGAAGAGCTTAAGTCACATGGAGGAAAGGAGAAGGGTTCAGACTGAGGAAGATGAAAGAAACCGAATGGATTTAAATCATGCATGCAAACACGTCTCTGCTCCTCATCAGAGCCAGAAACGTTACACTGTTCTCACACCGCTGGGAGAACAGTGTAAAACAGGAAGAACTACAGGAGCAGAACTAGAAGTAAGAGAAATCAGTCAGCTAAAATTAGTGCTGACGACTCAAAGCTGTATTAAAACCAGACATTAAAAATTGGCCGTAAAACCCAGATTCTCCCACTGAGAAACACCAGATAATCTGTTCTCAGTACTACAGACAGGAACATTAGTCCTGAAACACCTAATAGGTCATTAAATAATTGGACATTTCTTCCTTCTGTCTTTTTACATAAAAATGTTTGAACTATGGATCCAGACTGTAAAGGATAATTAATTTCTATCCCAGAACCTGCAGAGAGCTGAGATGGTTTTGTGACACATTTGGCCGAGGATTAGAACACAGACTTGAACTCGGCTGTGGTCCATGCAGGATGAATCCCCTCCTCTTCTTCACATCACCTCTCAGTGTTTGGCTCCTGTGTGTTGCTGCAGATTTTATTGACCTCACACACACACACACACACACACACACACACAGCTATGTGGCTCTTCTAGAAGAAGTGGTCTTTGAGCAGATGTGGGAAGCTGCCATCTATTGTTGTGGTTTGTTCTGATGCACAGTTTTAGTTTGACTTTTGGTTTTGTTTGAAGAGTTCCTAACCTGAGTGGCTTCTGGTTAATCAGTCCAAATAAATGCTTTCATTTGAACCAAGACTGAGATCAACTTTTTAACTCTTTGTCTGAAGCATGGTTAATCCAATAAAGTATTTTTTGTAGTCTTCCCATAAAAACAAATGCAGTTTAGATTTTTTGTTTTTTTTATAAAGTGAACAGCCGTTTTTCAGAACTGTACCACAGAGCAGAATACAGCAGTTGTAATGTACATAAAATGTCTATAATAAGTAATAAATGGTGTACCTGTTCAGTTTGCTTGCTTCACTTGTTCTGTAGAAAATGCAAGGCATCAGGTGTGGGGAACTTTACTGCACTGTATCAAAACACTCAGGAAGTTTCCATCCTGCAAAGGAAAAACTTTTCCTAATACGGATTTTTGCACTTTCTGGATCCTTTGTGTTAAAACAAATTTAATATCAACACTCATGAGGAAAAAGCTGTCCAGACCAACCCACATTTTCTTTGGTTCAGTTTCACAAACCACACCCAGGTCTGACAACATGAAGGCTGTAAGATCTTCAGAAACCATCATGAGATAATCTAAAGAAATGGAAGGACAGGGCAGAAGCAAAGTCACTGACCTCTGAGTTTAGAAAGGCCTTAGTGCTCCAGAGAACCACCATTACAACCATCATCTATGAAAGGAAAGAACGGTGGGGAAACTTTGACCAGTCTACCAAAATTACTCCATAACTATCAGTCGTCCAGTGTTTCAGAGAAGAACCGCGAACATCTAACGCCCTGTAGGACGCACTGTCTCAGCTGAGGTCAGAGGTCATGAGAGACTATGCAAAAATGGAATCTGCAGGAGAGTTCCAAGGCTGGAACCTCTGCTGAGCCAAAACACCAAGGCCTGATTCACATGTAGTGAAAAAACATCTTCATGATCCTGTAGACGGTCGGGGAAAAGTATGTGGGTGTCCTTACATATAGTGTAAAACTAGAACAGCATTTAAGAGAAAGAGCATCATACCAACAGCCAGACATGGTGGTGGTGGTGTGATGGCAAAGCTAGGGGATCTACCAGAGGATGAGCTGTGAATTGCCCTCATTTTGCTCCTAATGACAAGTTTTTATTTTACAAACAAGGAACAAAAAAGAAAAAATATTACCAATAATTAATATAATTATTTTATGATTTGTCATGGACAGGCACATTTTAATCACTTATTAGTGATGCTCGAAGAACCATTTCATTACAGGAAAGAAGTGGCCCTGAAAGCGTGGTAAAGATCAGGATAAGTGAGCTACTAACAAGTGTCTACTGTCACCACATGCTTGTTTGGGACGGAGGATTAATGGAAGGTATTCCTCATCAGAGAGCCTTTTTCCACCAGTAGCAGTAGGGAGATATTCATGACAGTATTCTGTTCAGTGGATGGTTTATGAAAGCCAAAATACATTATCAATGAGTTCATTTCGGTGTATGTGGCTTTCCTGGGGACCTGCTTTAGTCTGATATTTTGTATATGAATGACACTCAATTTAATTCATTTTATTTATATAGCGCTTTGGATGACAACAAATGTCACCAGGTAAGCCCAGTGGACCAACAGCAGTAGATAGTTATGGACCTCATAAAGCCCAGTGGACCAACACCGGTAGATAGTTATGGACTTCATAAAGCCCAGTGGACCAACACCGGTAGATAGTTATGGACTTCATAAAGCCCAGTGGACCAACACCGGTAGATAGTTATGGACTTCATAAAGCCCAGTGGACCAACATCGGTAGATAGTTATGGACTTCATAAAGCCCAGTGGACCAGCACCGGTAGATAGTTATGGACTTCATAAAGCCCAGTGGACCAACACCGGTAGATAGTTTGGTTGTGGTGTTTTGGTTTGGGGTGTGGGTTTGGTGGGTTGGGTTGGTGTGTTTTTTGTGGGTTTTGGTTTGGTGGTGTGTTTGGTGGTGGGTGTGTTTGGTTTGGTGGTGTGTTTGGTTTGGTGGGTGTGTTTGGTTGTGGGGTGTTTGGTTTGGGGGTGTTGGTGGTGGGTGTTTTGGTTGGTGTGTTTGTTTGTGTTGTTTGGTTTGTGGGTGTTTTGGTTTGGGGTGTGTTGGTTTGGTGGTGTGTTGGTTGGTGGGTTGGTTGTGGACCGTAGAAGTTGGACTTATAACTGACAAACGTAGATTTGGACTTCATAAAGCCCAGTGGACCAACATCGGTAGATAGTTATGGACTTCATAAAGCCCAGTGGACCAACATCGGTAGATAGTTATGGACTTCATAAAGCCCAGTGGACCAACATCGGTAGATAGTTATGGACCTCATAAAGCCCAGTGGACCAACACCGGTAGATAGTTATGGACCTCATAAAGCCCAGTGGACCAACATCAGTAGATAGTTATGGACTTAAAAAATCCCAGTGGACCAACACCAGTAGATGATATAGCACCCCAAATCAACAAAGCCTGTGGAAACTTCCCACTGGACTTCAAGCATCTTGGATTGTGTTTCTCTCCAATCTTCCTACAAACTCTATGATCTTGGTTTCCAAATCAGATGCAACATTTGCTCTCATCAAAAGAGAGGAGTTTGGAGCACTGAGCAACAGACCAGCAGCATCTTTACCAGAGGAATATGACATGAAGTCCATGTCCAGGATCTGTGTGTGTGTGGTGGATCTTGATGCACTAACTCCAGCCTCAGTCCACTCCTTATGAAGCTCCCCAGCACGTCTGAATGGCCTTTTCCTGACATTTCTCTCCAGGCTGGGCTCATCCCTGCTCCTGCACCATTTTCTTCCTTCCACATAACTTACAATCAATTTAGTTCGATCCAGCAATTTGCGAACATTCAACTTATTTTGCAATTACTTTTTATGGCTTTCCCTTCCTATGGAGGGGGAGAATTATGATTTTCTGCACCATCAGGTGAGCAGTCTTCCCCAGTATTAGAGAGAGGCCATGAAAGGCTCATGAAACATTTGGAACTGTTTTAGATGAATTAACTGATTAAAGTGGGACACTTTGAGCCTAAAATATTGAACCTTTTCACAATATTCTGATTTTTTGAGATGATGAATTTGGGGTTTTCATAAAATGTAAGACATAATCATGAATATTATTATAAAGGCCTAAAATATTTCCCTTTAAATGTAATGAATCTATATCATATATTAGTTTCAACTTTTAAGTTACTGAAATACTGAACTTTTGAACAATATTCTTTTTTTTTTTAGTTTCACTTAGAGACTCCTAGAAATCCATGAAGTGAAGAATCCCCTGAAGTACAGCCTGTTCGGTCCCTTCTAGCATACAGCTGGGATATTTATGTTCCCAAGGTGAACAAAGACGTTTTTACACATCTCCACCACCTCTACTTATTCCATAATACAAACAGTGTTGACCTCTGCTTCTTGTAAAATCTGCCATCTTTATCTCTTTCAATTAAACTGAAATGTTTCTCTTTTTTTTTTTTATAAACAGAGAGGTGGGTAAGAACTGTGAGAGATCAGAACAATGGGTGGTTCTTCAGAGAGGCCTGAGAAAAACAGCGCTCAGACTGGAGAAGTGTCTCAGAACACTTCTGGATGTTTCATCGTCAGTCAGTCTCAAATGTTCTACCTGGATCTCATCACCATTCATACATGATAAGATCCTACAGGACAGATGTTAGAGTTCCTCTGTTTCAAGATTCAAAGAAACAAACCAGCAATCAAACGTCTCCCTAGAAGAAGCTGGAAAACTGATGAATCTGTTGGATGGATGAAAGAATTAAACACCAAATTTTACCGATTTTACAAAGCATTCTTTCTTACCTTTTACACCCACCAGTTTGACCACATGAATTGATTTGTGTAAACACTAAACAAAAGAGCTTTCATGCTGCTGCTTAGAGAAAAACAGGAAGAAATGAGCTGGAAGCAGCAGTGACTTCAGACAGTTTAAGTTTATTAGGCATAAGTGGATGAAACAGATTTACAAAGAGAAATATTTAGTCCATTTACAGAAGAGAGTTGATATAAAACAGAGGTTAGCAAGGAAACAGGAGAAATCGTATTTTATTGTTGCACGGGTCACTTTTGTCCAAGTTGAGAGAGCTGTAAAGAAAAAGAGTTGGTCAACAGGGGGCGACGATACCAAAGACTAATGTTCCTGACAGCAGTCTGTGTTCTGACCTGTTTCATGAACTGAGCAGCGTTGAAGAGCTCACTGCAGCCGTAAACCACCTTTCTCCCTGGTTTCGACTGAAAACAAAGACACCAACAGGATGGAGACAAGAAACGGTGCTTGTTGTTAAACCAACTACACAACATTTCAAAAGCATGGCTCAGACCTGCTGCAGCTGAACAATCTCTCCTCCTCATCAGTTTAATGGTTGGACCCAACCATTGCTGGTTTTTTATTTTTTAATTACCGTACAGAAATGATGTCCCTAACCAACAGAGCTGTAAAAAAGGACGAGGGTTAGTCTGGTTACTGGTGAGTTGCAGGTTTGAACCCTTCATCTCAGACAGTTTGCCGATGTTTCCTTGGGCCTGGTCAGCCTGCAGGGCAGCTGTGGCTACGATAGAGCTAACCACCATCAGTGTGTGTATGACTAGTGTAAAGTGCTTTGGAGTTGTCCTGTGCAGAAAATCTATTTAATGAATTAATTCAAATTTTTTGTTGCGAAGGATAAAAAAAAAAAAAGTTAATTGAGTTTCTGTGTAATGACACATTTTGGGCTCCCTGCAGCTTCCGTAGGAGAATTGGTAAGAGTTTGCTGCGTCAAATGTGGAGCCAGAGACCCCACATTGTTAAATCTACCTAAAGCCCATCGCAGTCAATGGCAGCAGCACCATAAACCTATTCCACACCTGAAACAGGATTCCATCCAAACATGAAAAATGCCAGTCTGTCAGAGACGAACAAAAGCACAGTGACCAACTAAAAAAGCTAACTGTTGCTGAATCCTCTGCATGTACGTATTGCTTTTCCTAATAAGTGGGGAGCATAGGGGAGAAATAAAAAATCGTAAATCAAATTAAAAAAAAAACAGATTTTATTTTTAGCCCTACTTTAGAGTCCTCACACTTGATAAAGTTCTACAAAGTGCATGTAGACTTGCTCTCTATGTTTCAGATATAACTGATTTTGATAATAGACGATAATAATCTGAATAAACAGTAGAAGCAGATTTTAAACAAATGACTTAATTTATTTAGGAAAACCAAACCAACCTGACTTTATGTGAAAAAGTAATTAACCTACTTAGTGAAATCATGCATAGTGATGAATCACATTTTTTGTTCAGTTTAACGAGACACACCCAGTCCAGATGACATACAGAACTGTAGATCAAGAAATCACTTCAACAAAACCTTTCTGACGACATCGTATCCTGATCTAAAGATATTTAAGAACAGCAGAGAAGGTCAAGGTTCATATTTCAAGAATAAGAAATGATTGGCCCAATAGTTGGAGATATCCCAGGCCAAAGGCTGGTCTCCATTCACAAAAAACCAACAAAAAAAACCCAGATGATCCACAAAACTTTTGGAAACTATTTTGTGGACTGATGAAACAAAAGTGGGTTATGCAGCAGGACTAGGAGTGGCCTAGTCAATGTCCCAGCTTACATCCAATTCAGATTCTGTGTATGACCTCAAAATCAAGGGATGTGAGAGAATCGTTGCCAGTTATGGCAAACACTTTGGTGTTGCTGCCAAGAAAGGAACAAGCGCCTTTTAGGTTTAGAGGGGGATTACTTTCCCCCCACAGAGCCAGGCTGGTTTGGGTAGCCATTTTCCCTCAATCATTAAAATAATCATTTAAAGTCTACTTTTTTTTATTTAGTCAGATGATCTTTCTCTAATATTAAAAATAGTTTGATCTTATCTAAAACTGAAATATGCACAATAAAGATGAGGAAAACCTAACAGAATCCATTTTTATGGGAGTAAATCCTTTTTTAGAGCACCGTATCAACAACCAGAACATGAGCAACATCTCATGCATAAAAGTATGAAAGAATGTTTAGGAAAGAATTGAAAAGTCAAACATCATTAAGAGCCCCCCCCCCCCCCTCCTGTTCTAAACAGCTGAAGCCGTCTGACTCATGTCAGACCAAACTATGAGGCCTTTCTCTTCCTCACAGCTACTTCTGCCTCTGTGGTGTATTTCCTGGATCTGTTTAACAGCAAGAGCTAAAGCATGAAAGTGGTATAAAGAGAAGATACAGATGTAGAGCTTCTCCAAATGCAGTACCTTAGCATAGTCCACCAGGTTCTGGTACTCAATGTAGTTTCCTCCTCCAACCACAAACACTGTAGCCTGTAACACAGAACATCTGATCTCATTGTGGGAAAGTGAAAAGTAACAAAATAATCTAATGAATCAATCACACATAACACACTGACCAATCCGTCTTCAAAAGGACAGCACTGGGACTTATTTATAGCATGCATTACAATCATTTACTCACTTAGCCATGTTTGGAGCCACTTTGAGTCCTTTGGGAGAAGTTTATGTTTAGTCACGATCAGGGTACAATGGGAGTTAATAAGGCAGTTGAATTGCAGCCTCTAAATAAGGCATTTTCTACCAATATTTTGTTATGGATCACCAGCACTAGTCCCCTGTGAATTGTGAACGTCTCAGAGGTGCTTCATTGTTGTGTCAGGGGTGTTTCACAGGCTTTTAATCCAAACTGTTTCAACTTACTCTAACCACCGATTTCAGCTGTAGTCTGAGCAGGTTGTGGAAAGGGAAACACGCAAACCCCAAACATGTTGATGTCTGCAGTAGCAAGTTCTGTCTAACCAACCAGAGCACAAAGTGAAAGTCCTGCTCAGACTACACCAGGATGCTGCATGGCAGTGACGTCATTGAAACTGTACATTAGTGTAGTTGGGTCAAAATCCTGTAAAACGCTCCGGAAAACTTCACCGCATCACCACAGAGATGCTCCGAACTTACAGGGGAATAGTGCTAGTGACTCATAAAACACTGGTCAAATGAAAGAGTTTTGTGGCAGATAATGCCTTATTTAGAGGTTGCACCATTAACTCTCATTATATGGATTTCACTCATGAATTGATGTAAACATCTCCTGAAGGACTCAATTGGCTCCAAACTTGTCTGGGTGAGTAAATGAATGTAATGCATGCTAAAAATAAGTTCCAGGTTGAAAAAAACTTCACTTCCCCTTCATGGGAACGTTGCTTGCTGACTGGTTGAGCCAGAGCTCATAGTTGCTCACAGGAAATCAGTAGAAACTGTCATTTCTCCCTCTAAATATTGATGGAGACGGTTCCTTCATCAGGACCCATTTCATGACCTACCTGCCATTTAACTCTGACAGTCCTGTATTACAGTAAAGCTCATTTAGTTCAGTCTTGTAATATTTTTGTTATCCTTTTAGTCCACTATTAGCACAAGTCCAGAAACAAAACATACCTCCTGGAATGGATTTTTGTTCCTGGGAATGGAGCTGAAAAGAAGAGAACCAGAGGATAAGACCATCGTTTCAACAGCGTGCTGATGTGTTTTTGTGGGAAGGCTGCTGCTGCTTCTTGTCCTACCTCTCACTACCTCGCAGCATCTTTGGGTCAAAGTAGCGATAATCATCAGTTTCCTGAAAAAAGGGGTAAAAACAGACAGATAATGCTGTAAATGCAGAAAACCAACATTCTAACTTGTAATAATAACAATATATTTATATATTAATCCAAATGTAAATATTCTGGCATCTATTGGATTATTCAGTACTCAGTACAACTTTGTGAGAATCTCACTTGCACTGTGAAACGGTTGAGTAGTTTTTTGGCATTTGAGCAGGAAGTAATTTCACCATTGGTTGGGACAATTTAGGTTTACTAATGACTGGGTAAATTCTTTGGATATATTTGATGATATTTATACCAACTAAATGAATTCTTTAAAATTGAGTCAAGCATAGGAATATGTGTATATTTCCTCCCAGAATCAATAAAAAATAAAAATCAATAGCAAAATCAACAAAACTCACAGGATGAGACTTCATCTCCATCAAGTTGTCCAGGATCCGAGTGACTGGAAGGTTCTGAAAATAAAACAGTTTTTCTTCATTTCTTATTTCTCTCACATGTCTCAAAGGATATATTAAAACTTTTCATGGTGCCAAAACTAAAATCTCAGTATTTTATGAATCCCTCTCAGCCTTAAATAAATAACTTGCAACATTCTAGCTCTACAATTCCTTCTTTGGTTACATTTCCAGGTTAAAGTTTTTTTTCTTTGATCTTATTCTGCTTCTGTTGAATGACACAAGGGGAACTTTGTAATCTAATCTATGTAGTTTAGTTTATCGACATTGCACCAATTCTTGCACTGTATCTGATAAATATGTTTAATTCATATCCAGATATATTGAACGCCGTTCAGTCTAAATCTAATAGAGAGCCTAAGTGCTGCCCATCTACTTCCGGTGTTCTGACAAAACAGCATACCCATCAGAAAGACATACCTTCAGTTAATGTGCATTCGCCGCAGTAACATTGGTTAGATAACTTATGGTATACTATTCTGATCAAATATGCTACATCGACAAAACAGCAGTTCATTGGTCCTTGCTGATTGTAGTTTGTAAATGATTCTGCAACAATCTCTTTGCCTAAGCCATATTACCATGACAACAGAAGTGTTTAAAATACACTCATTTTTATGGTAAAATCCTTTCAGCTGTGTGTTCAGCACTAAGGATGCCTTGTAGCAGAGGCTTTACTACATTTCCTCACAGAAATGTGCCCAAAGCGCTTGACTGGAACAACAGAGTGTAGAACTGGGTTGGACATTCTGGTATTGGGTTTCAGTTTAATTAGTAGACGAGTAGATCATAGGTGGGGTACCTCATGGCTCTAATCTTGAGCTACTATAGTTTTACTCAATAGTTACATGCTCCTCCTGCCTCAGATGACATACTGTACAACCATCTATAGAACAGTCTACATTATTAAGTTACAGAAACAATTATTCAGGTTTTTAAGAATTTATTCTGATATCTCTTCATGAAAATACAACACTGATGTAATTAAATATCTCTTCTGTTGTGGATTTTTACATAAAAGGAAATTTTATGTGCATGTACATCAATATTATTGGATTCAAAAAGATTTCATGTTACAAATAAGACAAAAAGGCAAAAATACTTCAGTGAACCTAAAAGCGTGACAAATGACAGAGTGAAGTCAGAAGTTGTGAACCAGCTGTGTCAGAGTTGTGTTAAGTCACACTGTTGTAGTAACTGGTGTGGTTATAAAACTAAGAAAAGCACTCAGACACTGAAAAGTGAACATTTTTCCTATCAATAAAGACTAAAACATCTAACCAGAAATAGTGGCGCAAACAGCACAATAACTACATTCATTCACCTTCTAAAAGCCATAGTGATATGCATGGAGTCATTTAGCCACGTGTAAACTTTAGTGTTTACTAATGGGTAAAAAAAAAGAAATTGAAGACTGGACTGAAACAACTCCTAATGACTTCTTCTTGTTTGCCTGAAAAGACCAGTTGATCTCTGGTGGGAGACGTAGGGTTTTGGTCAGTGTTTCAGTAACACCAGAGAACATTTTACTCACATGTTGTTTGAGCACCAGGTTCTTCACACCCTCCATGACAAACTGAGAGCCAGTATTCATGACTCTGGAGAACAGCCTGCAGAGGAACAGCAGAGGAGAGCCTGATCAAGGAGGAGAGGTTTTACACTCATAGTCTAACTAAAGTCATTCTTATGAGTTTCTATCAGTTACCTAAACAATTACTTACATCAGGACTTAAAATGAGAAAATATTGTCCCATCTTAAGTGTCCAAAAAAAATCTTATTTCTAAACAAAGAAACTTTTAAGTAAAAAATAACATTTTCTTTTATTTTGTTTTCACAGAGTAAAAAAAGCCTACTGTTTAAACAAAAATCATTTTCTGTAAAAACATTAGTTTGGCTCAGCAAAACATTCTAAAACTGAGTAAAAGAGTAGCAGCTATTTCCTGGTGTAACCGACTTACCCCATCGGTTTGACTCCACTGTTGCCATAGTTAGCTGGAGTGGAAGCCATTTTGGTAAATGCCCTAAATAGAAAACAAAGTGAGACCTCCAACACAACTAACTTGACTGCGCATCATTAATATAATAACTGTGGAAGGAAGTAAATGTAAGGAGATTTTCACTGCTAGTCACAATATTCTTTTTAAACATTCAATAGATACTGATAAAAGATCTATAGATTCTCCACAAGAACAGAACCATGTGGTTTTAGGCTTCTTCAAGGATATTCTGTGAAAAACTTTTTTCTTGTGCGGTTTCAGAGTAATATAAAGGACTGCTGCTGTGGGAGAGATCCATGAAGACTTCCTAGGAATCCTCTTTGTTCTTGCAGACTCACACAAAAGAACAAAGAGTGTACAGATTATGTACTTTATCCCCTTTAATTCATAAACCAGTATTTAAACCATAATGACCAAAATAGTAAGGAAACTAGTTGTATATATGAAGTATTTATCTTTATTGCACTTATTTACAGTCTAATAGACCTTTTTACTTTGTATTGAGATTTCATTTGACCTAAATCCGTTTTAACAGTTGATGTAAATGTTTAAAAAACAGAGACAGAGATGTGAAGGACTTACTTCCACTGTTTGATGTAGTTTAGAGGTGAAAGGTCACAACCTGCATCCAACAAGGCCTTCTTATACTGTTCCAAATCAGACTAGAAAAACACACAGAGTAAAGTTACAAACATATAAGAAAGTTATGATTCCTGACTGAAGTAAAATTCCTCACCTTAAAAAGTATTCCCATCCCTCAAACCATTTTTACATCCACAAACTATTTAATGTAACACCCCAACAACAAGTTGTGTGTAATTATAAAGGGAAACCATTTTCCACATTTTACTTTCCTTCTACATGTCCTGTCTGGAACTCAGAATTAATGTCTGAGTAACAAGGAGCAGCCCTACAGATTTAATTTCACAAGTGGCGCATTACAGCTTTGCTAATACTCTACTTGATATATTTGAAATCTTTATTAGAAATTGTTTAGTGTATGAATATGAGTTATGGTTTAACATACAGAATGTATTTACATTTTACTTCTGTTTTCCTATCAGTACATCCTCAGTGTGCTACAGTTTCCTTACTGTACTCTTCTGTTCTACAGTATTAATTCTACATGAAAGGCCACGCTGTGGCACGGAGGATGCTACCTCTGAAGGAACCTGCTGAGCAGTGATGTAGAAGATGAGGAAGAGTCTCATTTTATCTTCTGGAGTCCCCGCTGTCCAACACACACATTTTCATCAGATTGATTATGCTTGAAATGCATGAAAACAAGTGAATAAAATCTATATTTTTATTGACATATTGTTCAGTATTGACATGTTTAACTCAGAGACATCATTAACTTACTGCATGTAACATATTTTCTAAAACAAGTGTGTGTGTGTGTACCATCTGGGTCACTGATGATGTCCAGCAGTGATTTGTCTATGGTTGATTTGCTCATCAGTTTCTCTTCATACTCAAAGTAAACATCCAACTTACGACTCTGAAGATAAAACCACAACCTAGTTAGTATGAACAAACTTGAGTTCGTACTTATGGGCTCAAATTCTGGTCATAAATAGTTTGTACTTGTAAGTCAGGCTGCATAGTTGTGAACTTAGCTTTGCAGCTTTGTAAAATAAACTGGACATAAGTTGGATAATTCAGACATTCTCTCCGTGATTCACTATAGGCAACGTTGCCTTTTCCAGGCAGATACCGTCAGTCAGCAAGCCTGCGCTTGGCGAGACATATTGGTTCGTTTAAGGGCCATTAACAGATCTGTGGTGGAAAAGTCAACCAGATGTAAGTCTGCAATCTTGTAGGTAGACTTTAAAAGAGCAAAAGGACGAATGTCAATGTCACACTGCGTCTTCAAGAGCTGTAAGCCCCCCAGAGCATTGCACTTGAGGTGCGACCAAGCTGGGTAGAACTGAGTCTTTGTATATTCAAGCAGTGGTTCCCAAAGTTGGGGTCGGGACCCAACTTGGGGTCACCCACATGTAAGTATGGGATCTTGAGATTCTCTTGAGAAAAAAATGGCAATACCAGAAATGGCAATGACTAAGCATCTGCATTATATAGGCAACATATATTGCTCTATATATTTGCTTTTAATGTTGGTTATGTTGCCATTGTGCCACTTTTTAAGTGACTCTGAAAAAATGTGTGCATCTTTCCTTATGAGTTGGGGTCACGTGCCTCTTCAATTCTTATTTTGATGGTCAGAGACTATTAAGTTTGGGAATCACTATTCTAAAGTGTTGCTCTATTATATGGCAAGTGGACAGTTACTGGGGGGGGGATGACCATTCTCTATAAAAGATGTTGTAAGCCTGGTTGGGGCAGGACACTCAAGTCAGGAGCTCTGAAGCTTGGTTTTCTGTTCCTCCATGCTCCAAGAAGAAATCTGTCTCATGGTCTGTTTAAATTTAGGTCTTCTTAAAGCTCCCAATACAAGAACTAACTTCACTGTGGGAATAAAACAAGACGTTTGGAGCCAAGAGAAGGACTCTGGCAATCAAAACTGGTAGGGGAGTGAGAATTTTACAGTCAGGCCGCGCAACCGCCAAACCCATCTATAATCTGATCAGATTGTTAAATTTGTAATTGATAAGACATTGGCCAATTATCTGAAAGGAAGAAAACTCAGATCAAATCTTTTACTTGTAGGCTGAAACTCAAGTTTTACATGTAGTTGCTTTGTACCTGTAAAAAGACTTTAAACAAAAATGTGTAACTTGTATGATTATTTTTTTACAAATACCAATTTTTTTACACACACATATATAACCATTGACACATGCAAAAAGCAGAAATTCTCAGTTTATTTTACAAGTCTACAAAGCTTAGTTCACAAATACACAGTCTGATTTATAAGTACAAAATATTTCTGATCCGGAGGGGGCTCAGAGTAGAGCCGCTGCTCCTCCACATCGAGAGGAGCCAGTTGAGGTGGCTCGGGCATCTGGTCAGGATGCCTCCTGGACGCCTCCCTGGTGAGGTGTTCTGGGCACGTCCCACCGGGAGGAGACCCAGGGGAAGACCCAGGACCCGCTGGAGGGATTATGTCTCCCAGCTGGTCTGGGAACGCCTCTGGATTCCTCCCGAGGAGCTGGCCCAAGTAGCCGGGGAGAGGGAAGTCTGGGTCTCTCTGCTTAGGCTTCTGCCCCTGCGACCCGACCCCGGATAAGCGGAAGATGATGGATGGATGGATATTTCTGATCAGAATTTGACCCCATATATACTTCCTACACACTGAAACAACATCAACAGTAACAGGAAGAACTCTCTGACCATTGATTATGGGTGCTTCATTTAAGTCCAGGCAGCATGAAATAAGCTGGGTTACAGTTAGCACACAAGCCTTATGGGTATTTCAAGTTACAAAACTTTCCTTTGTTTAAAGCAATGATTATGCATATGTTCTTCTCTTTTCAATAATTCTTGTTTTAAAAATCTCTCATCCTTCTGATTTGTTTTTGTACTTGTGTGTGTGTTCTGGGAGGTTTAAAACCGATCACCTTAATGTGGTCAAGGACTGCAGTGGCAACATTTGTGTGAAGATCAATCAGTCTTTTCTTCTCCAGGAGCTCAGGCAGAGAACTGATGAAAGAGAAAGAAGAAACTAAATATTAATGCTAAAACAATCACCGTTCAATTCACCATTATACTTAACTGAGCCTTCACTAGAAATCAAACACTCAAAAAAATGAAGAAAAAAAGGCAGTACTTCAACAGCTGGAAGTCAAAGTATCCATTACCAAAAGCCAGTTAGATGATAAAGGGTGTACTGAACTTGTCACTGTTAAGATTTCAGAATGTATTCATTGGGATGCTAAAGACTTTCCATGATGTGGTATATGGTCCTTTTCTGTGATATAACCTATATTAGTCTACATACTCAGTTCTAATAGGATATTTGCTAAATGATCAATCTACCTGAACAACAGGTAGGAATTATATTTTCCAGAATCTATGGCTAAAAAATTTCAAATATCTCATCCGTGTGGAGAAAAGTATGACAAAAAAAGCTCAACCTTTCCTGTTGGGTCTGATTATGCGTATAAATTTGTGAGTTATTCTTTAGGTACTTAAAGATGTGCTAAATTTAACTTGTGCTCTTTCTACTCTTTCTCTGATGTATCCATAAAGGTACGGGACTCTAAACTTCACTAAAAAAGAAGCAAAAGAAACAGAAGAGGATTGCGATCTAGACAGACCTCCAAGGATTGTTTAAAGTACTGATCCCGTATTCAGAATGTTTACTTGTTACCTGACAGCAGACGTGAGCTTGGCTGTGTTGTCTGACAGCATGCTAATGGCTCCTTCATCCTCCCCCTCTAAACCCTGGAGAAATGACAAATGCATCAGAAGTAAAGTGGGACTCCACCTTTGAATCCAACCTAAATCTGCTTCAGATACTGACCAAATGTCAGGGAAAACTAGGTTGTGCTGTTTTGCCTTCTTGTTTGAGAGTGTAAGCTTGAACACCCCTCTGTATAAATTGTAAGATAAGGCAAATCAACTGACTTCATGTTGAAGGGCTGTCTAGCATGTACAGAGGGGAGTATTTGATCCACTGCTGATTTTAGAAGTTTTCCCACTTACAAAGCATGTAGATGTCTGTAATTTGTATTTCTGAACTCTGAAGGACAGAATCTAAAACACAAATGCAGGAAATCACAGTGGGTGAAATTTAAATAATTAATTTCCATTTTATTGTATGACATAAGCATTTGATCGCCTATCAACCAGTAAGAGTTTATTCTCCCACAGACCTGTTAGTTTTCTTTAAGAAGCCCTCCTGTTCTCCACTCATTACCTGGATTAACTGCACCTGTTTGAACTCGTTACCTGTATAAAACACACCTGTCCGCACACTCAGACAAACTCCATCCTCTCCACAATGACCAAGACCAGAGAGATGTGCAAAGACATTAGGGATAAAAAGGCTGGGATGGGCTACAGGACAATAGGCAAGCAGCTTGGTGAGAAGGAAACAACTGTTGGTGCAATAATTAGAAAATGGAAGAAGTTCAAGATGACGGTCAATCTCCCTCAGTCTGTAGCGCCATGCTAGATCTCTACTGGTGGGGCATCAAAGATCATGATGAGCCCAGAACTACACAGCAGGACCTGGTTAATGACCTGAATAGAACTGGGACCAAAGTCTCAAAGAAAACCATCAGTAACACAATCCACCATCATGGATTAAAATCCTGCAGTGCAGTAAGGTCCCCCTGCTCAAGCCAGCGCATGTCAAGGCCCGTCTGAAGATTTCCAATGACCATCTGGATGATCCAGACGAGGAATGGGAGAAGGTCATGTGGTCTGATGAGACAAAAGTGGAGCTTTTTGGTCTAAACTCCATTCACCGTGTTTGGAGAAAGGAGGAGGATGAAAACACAAAAAAAAACTTGTTGGGTGAACATAATAAAATTATGTAAATCATTTCCACCCAACTGATTTGGTTTAATTTAGTAATAAAGAATTTTGATTATAAAATTATTATAATATTTTAAAGACCTGCCAATTCCCTTTTTTCATGAAAAAAGCGATGGAATTGCATTACTGAAATCATTAAAATCCTGTTAACACTGGAAATGAATTCATATATGTTATTATATACAAGAAACCAGAGGCCCTTTTCTGAGTTCAAGTCCCATCCCCTGCTTTTTTTTTTTAACCTTATAGCAACCCAAATGTACTAAGTTGACCCAACATGTTAACATTTAGTTCACTCAACAAAATTCTTCATTACTAAATTGAACCAAATTGGTATTTACATAATTTTATTATGTTCACCCAGCAAGATTTTTTTTGTAGTGAAAAACCCCAAGAACACCATCCTATCTGAAGCATGGAGGTGGAAGCATCATTCTTTGGGGATGCTTTTCTGTAAAAGGGACAGGACGACTGCAGCGTATTGAGGGGAGGATGGATGGGGCCGTGTATGGTGAGATCTTGGCCAACAATCTCCTTCCCTCAGGTCTTTCTGCATGTTTGTTTTAGATTCTGTCCCTCACAGTTGAAGAATACCTTTGATACAAATTACAGACCGCTACATGCTCTGTAAGTGGGAACACTTCAAAGCTCAGCAGTGTATCAAATACTTGTTCACCCCACTGTATACCAGAGCAGCAGCATGCACAGCACAGAGAAAACTACAACGATCAAGGGTTCCAGGAGGACCTCCAAATCAAGCATGTTGTGTATGATAAAGTAGAAGGTGAGAGCAGTTTGTGGTTAGAAGTGTAGATATTTAGTATTCTTGTTCTATGTGTGGACACACCTGTAGGTGAGTCTATAAGCCGCAGTATTAAAAATGTTACTAACATGTGCCTGCTTAAACCGACTACAATATTGTGTTTGTGTGCGTCTCCCTCTCTCACCATAATGCTTTTCAGACGTTTGACCTCATCCTCCTGGGTTCTGTACGCATCAAGCTCTTCCTGAACCGACTCAGCTACCTCTGGGAATGGACTGTTAGAAACACATTGACATGTCACCAGACACAAGGTACAGAAAGTCACCAAAGGGCCCGATACATATTTAATTAGGGACCTCATGTAAACAGTCATCATGAAAAGAAATAATACTTATTCACCTCTCAAGGTTTTCAGGACAGTACAGAATCAGCTGGTCCTCAAATGAACATCAGCACGTAACACATTAAGCTACATTTGATAAACAGTAAGGTTCACACTGCAGGTCTTAATCCTCAAATCCAATTTTTCGATCAAATCCGATTTTTTGTGTGTGGTTGTTCACACAGTTATGCGATAGCAAACACGCTGCAGTCAGAACCGTTCACGGCCCCAAAGCGGCCCCCATGTGCAGAAGAAGACAAGATGTCTCTCACACACACACACACACACACACACACACACACACACACACAACATGCTCTGGAAAGAAGGAAAAAAATCCTGGCTGCCTATTGGTGTTTGTGCAGCACTTTGGCAATTCCTGCACAGTCGGAAGAAACAAACTGACTTTATTACTCATGAGTGACCGGTGTCCTGACAAAACAGCATACCCGTCAGAATGACATACTTTCGGTTAATGCATATGTGCAGCAGTTAAAAAACATAATTTTCCCTTTGGGTTTTAAAATCTGTTCAAATCAACTTAAATTATATATGTTTTAGGTTTAGGCATTTAAAAGAAAATATATTTGTGCTTCTGTGACCTTAGGGTTAGGACATAAAACTTGTGGGTTGGTTAAAATTGGTTAGATGACTCCAGATATTGTATGCTACTCTGACAAAGTATGCCGTTTTGTCAGAACACCGGCATAACAGCTGTTTTATGCGCGGAAACATACAGAAGTTATATATAATCTATTAATAAATATATAAAGATTAAATCTATTAATAATATTTAGTTTATGCACAGCAACGCCCCCTTCAAATAAATTCAGCTGAGCGACATTCCAGAGATATAAAAAGGAAATAATCATAATATAGTTCACATTCAAGCAGGGTCCCTGTCCTTGAGTTTTTTTAAAACATGTAACAGAACGCATACAGTTCATGGAACTGAAGCATTAAAAAAAACATTTCTATGAGAGCATCAGAGAGCATAATCTCTGATCTGGACTCTGTACCCTGTCCCTCTTGCCATCTGAGAGCTCAGATGACCGTATATTTGAGTTGTGAAGGTTGGAGGGAGTAACAGCACAGGAGTTGTAACTGCGTTCAGAAAATATAAAGCAAAATCTTCATATTTATTTAATTCACGTATTTATCTGACAGACGAGTGATAGCAAGATGGAGATTTTTGTTGTTGTCGAGTTTGTTGAAATTAAATATTGATTACAATGAATTGTAATTAAAAGTTACTGAATGTTACAATCTTATTTGAAAATTTGAAAATAAAAATAGATAATGACGGGATTTTTTTGACCCTCTTCGTCAATCAAAATGATGGAGAACGAAAAAGGGGCAACAGCAAGCGCTGCTGAAGATAAAAGTTTGTACTTAAAGATGTAGTTACTGTATTCTGTCAGTGTGTGCGTCTCGGCTTGCGTCGCAGGTTTTAAATCAATGAGTCAGGTTGGCTGTGGATTTAATTAAGAGATAAACAGACTGGAGTCACTTTCAAAAACATCAGATATGGATCGGATTAAGTACCACATTGGAAAAAAAAAATCGGATTTGTGCCATTCAGACTGTCATAAAATGATCGGCGATGAGTCTCATAAGGGAAAAAAGTCGGATTTGAAGCGCATTTCCCTGCAGTGTGAACGTAGCCTACATGATGTTTAATGTTAAAGTATGAAAGGAAAAGATTTCATTTAGGAAACTGCTGGTGATTGGACTTGTTAACTCGTTTTAACTACTGAGCACTTTATTACCGTAATGAAACCGTTGCTTAGCAACTGACCTGCCCTTGTGCTTCTGCCAGAACTTATCAGCAGCAGTGAGATCGTACATCTTCTTGGTCTTTTTCTTTGGCCTGGCACCAGCGTGTGATGGATCTGTCCCTCCACCCTCCTCCATCACCACCCTATTCAAATGGAAATCCTAATGGACCCGCCAAAAAAACAAGTAATGTTTAGTGAATGTGGTCCATCTACCAGGGACTAAGACTGGTATACAGATACAGTCCTGCAATAATAATTAGGAATGCATCGATGCCACTTTTTTTCAAGCCCATGCGATACGGATAGAGTACTTGCCGATACAGAGTACCAATGCCAACACTTCAACCACACAAAAAAATGTTTTCAATGAATTGGAAGTTTTATTTTCTTCCCTGCTTGTTACAAAAATGATGCTGAATTAAATAAAAAAATAGATATTAATAAAAATGACCCAAAACACCACAAATTTCACGTTAAAAACTAGCATTTTCTGTGAAATTATTGCAGAGTTTCCACATTTTAAGTATCAGTTCATGGTATCTGTTAACTTTAACCGATACAAGTACATTAGATGGTATTCGGGCCGATATCTGTATCGGTGCATCCCTAATAATAATAATTTTTTTTAAATCCCTGATCAATCGAAATATCTAAAAATCTCATTATTAATGCGAGAACAATGTTCAAACAGGAAGCATGTGCTTCTAATGTAAATACAACAGAAATAGTTTGCAGCTTAGATTCTGTGCACAAAATTGAAGCATTATTTAAACAAGCTGAGAAAGTCTTTAAATAACGATACATCCAAAACTGGATGGACTACCAAGGGTGTAAAGGATCAGCACATAACTCGGCCTCAAAGTCATGGTTCAGAATGTTATCGGCATGCTTTAATCAAGAGAAACTTTTTCTTTTCACATGATACAACAGTAAAAAAAAAAATCCTATTATGTTTTAGAACTTCAAAGCATTTTAAGAAAATAACATAATTGTTTTTTTTTATTCAGGTACAGCATATTTGTGGATAAATTATACAACAATGCAACCAAGAGAAAAAGTTTACAATAATTATTTAGGAAACTTTAAGTAACCCTGAGCCAATATTTGTGAATAAAAGATGTTTACCTCATTTTGGAGTCGTTTGATATATAGATAATTTAGTGTACGAATTGTCCATGAATGCACCCTAAAAGTTCAGCTGGTGGGAATCCCCCTGTCCTCAGAGGGAACCCTGCCAACATGTTTGCTGCTGTGTAACATTTTAGGTTGCTTCAATTCTACTGCAGGCAGCTGGATATGGACCTTAACTACTTTTTCTTCAGGATCAATCATGTTCAAGTTCGGCTGAAATTGTTTGGGGTCAGTAATTAGGTTAAGCGCTGAAAAATGCTGACAAACCTTTGGGACTGTTTGTCTGCCTTCCTGCACCCTCGCTGTAGCTGAACAGAAACCTTAACTTTAACTACATAAGAGGCTTTAGTAATGGCTGGTGTTTGTTTTGGGCTCGCATTTTAAAGTAGCATAACGGTCCGTAGCTCTACGTATTCTGTGTTAGGCTTTAAAACTAGACTGTAGAAAAAAGGAGACCATAGCATAGAAACAACCTTTAGTTCAAAACAAAAATAAAAAGATACCTAACAGGATCTGAACTGTTGTAGAATACGTTACAGAAGACTGAGCTCTTGTGAACACCTGCAGTCTCTGTTCAGGAACTCAGATGTGTGGAAGTTAAAGCAAACTCAATACCAGGAAAACATGTACTTATGATACTATTACTTAGCATTGCCTTGATAACATCAATGAGTATTATTCTCCACTTTTCTGACTACTTTCTTCTGTTTCCCTCATCAGAAAGTCAGACAACTTCCGGCACTCAGCAAGGCCGGTCTATCTGGAGCGTCTCTCTGTATTTTTCTCCTAAGTTAACCAAAAGCAGAACCATGGTTGGTCTCTGAGTGCAAATGATTGATTTATTTCAATCAAAGAGCAAGTCCATGGCAGCCCGTGTGTCCTCCCGGGACGCATGTGAGTGGCTATATGATCGACGCTTGGAAACCGTGGAGGGTCATATGTCTCTCACTGCTCTCTGTGGAAGATGTAGAGGACATATACATATTTGGATTCATGGTGATTGGGTTTCTGCTGATCAGAACGAGTGGTTATTTGGTCTACCGCAAACTGGAGGAGGTTCTGAAAGTGATTGGCAAACTGAAGGAGCTGAACAAAGGATTGGACCGTGCTGCTGCAACTCAAAGTTATTCGCGTAATGAGCAGGGAAGCAGGCTGGATGCAGTGTCTGGTAACCTAGCTGGTGGTCTCATATGCAGAGTGTCATCCAACATGGGGAAACTTTCAGAACAGCTCGGAGGAAACTGAATTGAATTCAATCAAATCTGGACATTATGAAATGAGATCTTCAGAGAGACACAAGGTAGAGAGAAAATGCTCTCCCTGAACCCAAACAATTGCCTTATCATATATCTGACTCCTTATGTTGACCTTTATTAATCCGCAATCTCAAATCCTCCATGAGCTGACTGATGCTCCTCTACCCTCTCTCCATCGTGCCACAAGAGCCTGAGTGTTCCCATTATCAGCTCAACCGCGGTCGCAAGGAACATCTCACACAATATACTATAAACTGTCTGGGAAGGGAAAAGCCTCTCTGACCCAGACAAACACATGCACACACCTCCCTGATATCACAGTCCTTGCTGCATCTTCTGATCCCCTACACACTTCAGAGGACGGATAGTGAGCTGCGTTCCCAAGGCGATATGGACATCCCACCTCCATCTCCCCTGCAGATTGTTCCATATGTTGTGATTGTCTGATTAAATGTTCACCTGTCCCCACCGCTTAATTGTAAACCATCTCTCATCTGCATAAGGGAGCGCCTGCTTACTCCATGTCCCTCAGTAGCTCACATCTGTATGTGCTGTTGTGTTTGTTATGTGACAGTGTTTCGCACACACAGACTAATGTGAGGCGGTGCACCACAGGTTAAACTCCGAGCCCTACATATTGCGGTTCGTACTTCTTTTTTCCGCTATTTTACGCACACCTCCAATAATACCCGACTGCAGCTGCAACATCTCTTCCTCTTTATCAGACAGCTTGTGTCTACGTGACAGCAGGGGGATATTTCTGCAGGCGGAGAGTTTGCCCGATGTTTGGATTTAGTCCTCAGACAAGCGCAAGCGGGGTGGGATATTAAACTGTTGTTCCGGGTTAGGAGGAGGAAAGCGGGAGAAACCATAAGACACTCCAAACATGGGCATACTTGCCAACCCTCACGATTTTCCCGGGAGAGTCCTGAATTTCAGTGCCCCTCCCGAAAATTTCCCGACATCTGATGGTGTCGCTTATACTGCACACTCCCTGTTTCTTATGCGAGAGGTATGGAGAATAACATGTTTCATTTGCATTTTGCCAAGGAAGGTGCTAGGAGGTACAGTTCCCTCACAGTTTTCAATCCAAAATAGGTTACCCACTTGTTTTGGATATGTGATCAGGAAAACCAATCAGCTCTAATTAGTGACACACGCTGCAGCAACGACCCGCACGTTTTTTAGAACAGTCTGTTTGTGACTGAAAGAAGCTTTAGTTTCAATTACTTTTAAATCTTCAGAGTTATTTAAGATTAAAAACTGTTTCAACCAACCTCAATTCTTGTTTGCTTTTATTTCGATTCAATTTTTAGAATTATTAATAAGTGATTATTCCTAAACATTCAGTGGTGCTGACCAGGGGCATATCCAGGAGGTGAATAAAGAGGGGCTAAAAGGGGCCCAGGGTGGGTCTGGGACTGTAACACCAAAATAAAAGCAAAGATTTTCTTCTAGTGGGGACCCAATCTGAGCTTGTCACATTTTAGAGTTTTCAACTGTTAAAAGGACATTTAAAGTCCTTTTGTTTTACTAAGGTTTAAGTGACAATGTCGTCTCAGACTTACTTTTCAAATAGCAATTTAAACAATTTAAGTTTTTGTTGAAAACTAAAAATAAAATCACAAAAACATTCCAACTTTTCACAAAAACATTTTCACAAAAAAGTGGATGGACTGTTTAGTTTAACTTACATTATTGATGTGGAATGTTATTTTGTAAAATATATAAATACTGTTAAATTCTAGTTAAAATTCAAGCATTTAAAAGTATTAAATATTTCATTTTTAACCTCCCCGGCCTGTTTGAATGTCTCCCTAATTCTGAGGTCTCAAGGTTGGCAAGTATGATTTAACACACAATCACAGATTAAAAAGTGCTATAAAACATTTTATTCTGAATACATAGTTTCATAGTGTTGATGTTATTGTAGGTCCCGACTCTTGGCAAACAAGCGATTACGCAATCTTTAGAAAGTTAACTATAGTCACAAGCGAGCGGTAACCCCACCACCACACATTGCTTTCAAATCTGTTGGAAACACTGCTGTGATGTTACTTAATCTTGTTGTACCTCTCACTCGCTGATAAAAAATATAATAAATCAATCCTCTAAATCCACAGTGAGATATTAGATTTTGGACCTAAAAGTTTCTTTGTTCATCTAACAGTAGGAGCCATGGACCTCAGTAAAGGTTGTTTTCTTACATTAGCAAAATTAAAAGAATGTAAATCCACAAATAATCATAATCTGACCCAAAGGAGAAGAAATCCTTGTTTGTAATGTAAAACCTGTTATTAATTTGCTCTGACATGACGATCTGCTCATTTAGAACTTTTTATTTGTTGACAACAACATAAACCGTTTATTTGCCTCAGGCAGTACAGACACACAACGCATTGTGAAGCATTTTACTTGAGACGGACTTCTCACCAGGACATCATGGATTAGTGCCTGATAGGTCCAGGTGTGGTGAAGGGGCGTGGCCATATCCATGTTGCGGTCTGCCAGAACCAAAAGGGGTCTCTGGAAGCTGGTAAGGAGAAAATCAGTTGGCTTAACAAATCCCAGAGCATATGGTTGACCAGTGGAAGAACACTCCATCCCAATGAGTCAGCTTGTGCTTCTAGTAAGCATCTGTTTCAGATTGAAACAATCAAAGTTTCTTTTAGCAGCTTGGATCTTTTGCTCAGACATTGATTCATAAGCTTTAGCCTTATGCTGTTACAATAACCTGCTTTTGTTTTGCTTTTTAAATCCTTCTTCAGGTTCAGCCTAAATATTTATCAGTTCAGTTATGTGTTCGAGGCTAAGTGTGGAATGGTTGATGATAATGCCAATAATAATGCTACGCAAACTAGTTGACTGATGAGAGCTGGGTTTGTTGATATTGATTGTAAAAACAGTAACACTAGACATACTTTAAATGCTGTATGGAGAAAAAATGTAATGTCATTAATTTGACCAGAAACCACCTTTAAAATCCAGCCTAACATAAAAATATATACTATACACTGACCTGAACTGTCCAGCAGCCATACTGTCCCCGGTAAACAGACTATTTCTGGCATCCCGCAGGTTCTCACGGAGCTTTTTATCCAGCTTCTATACGCACAACAAAAACATGCAAATAAAAGACATCAATATGTTAGATATTATATATATATTTATAAACAAGAGCACATGTGATCAGGAACTCCTTAAATCATCAGGACATTTTAAATAATAATCTGGTTGCACCTGCAGAGCTGTTATTGGATCTTCTTCTGACCCAAAACATATGAGTAGATCACAGAAACACAGAAATGTCTCACTAGACCAAAATGAATCTTCCATGTTCATTGGAGTCCACAGGCCTGAACTGTAGAAAAGCTGTAGGACGAGCTAAAGAGAAGAGCAGGTCAGAGAGGACCCAGGACTCTCTGCATGCTCCAGAATAGCTGGAAACATGAAAAGAAATAAAAAGGTTGGATTTTCTAAAACGTTCAGTGGGAGATTATACTAATTAACTGGTTAATGATTTCATCAAGCTTCTTTTGGTTTAGTTTTTGGAATTCAGACCTTTTATCTTTTTTACCTTGGTAATTACAAAGCAGATATTTCCACATCTTTGACAGAGAAGTCAACTAATTTGTTTGAATCTCTAAATTAATCTGCACTGATGATAAAAACTACCTTGGAAAAAATATATCAATGGTCATAGCAACCCTACTACCGAGTCTACATTTTACTAAGCATATCGTCTGATTAACATTCATGACCAACTATCTGGCAACTCACACTCACAAAATAAAGAAAAAAAGCTTAAAGGCGCAGGTTTCCAGATTTTTTTTTTTAAAGCTTACCACAGCCACCATCTCAGCAGCATTTCCCCTGGGGCATCGGATGATTGGCACTGCACCTGTAGACAACATCATGCTGATTATGTATTATACATTTCATAAAGAAACTCATTTTGATGTTTAGCCAAATAGGAAATGCTCGCATAGAGGTGAACACAACACGTTAACCTTTTGTTTGAAGAATTTCAGTCAGGTTTTAGAGCTGATCACAGCACTGGTAAAAGTTACTAATGATATTCTAATAGCCTCAGATAATGGATTTGTGACTGTTCTGGTCTTGTTAGATCTCAGTGCTGCTTTTAACACAGTCCATTATAATATTTTCTAAATACCACAGGGTTGAGCAAAGCTGATGATACATAACCATATTCGTCCATAAATCCTGATGAATCCAGTCAGCTAGTTAGTGCAGGTGTTTGATAACTGCTGTTTTTAAAGCCTGGGGGAAGACACCTGACAGGAAGGATTAGGGAACTACTTGAATCAGATCAGAACCAATGACAGGCAGAAACGTTCTGAAGAAAAACTTTATGTAAGAAATAAAGGCAGCAGGACGCACAGCTCAACTGGTTAATGATTTCATCAAGCTTCTTTTGGCGTAGTTTTTGGAATTCAGACCTTTTATCTTTTTTACATTGGTGTTGAATGGGGAACTACAGATTGAGCTTCTAACTGTTTGAATCTTTTCAGTAAAAAGCTGGCAAATTCATAGTGGTTAGATTTAGTTAAGGGGCTACTGTCACTGGTTGATTAGCTATTCTTTCCACTGCTGCAAATATAGTAGTACAAGCAATTGACTAGCTGTGATACTTATACATCTGATACTGATACAACAGGATATTATATCCTGAAAATATCAAATTTGAAAAAACAAAAATCATCAGGTTGTCAATGTATCAGCAAAAGTTTGATGGAATGGGTTTTAGTTTTTGGAATTTCTCCTTAAAACTAGACGGTGGTCAATACATATCTTTTAACAGAGTGTAATGGTACTCACCCAGAGTGACAAAGAAACAAAAGAGGCTGTCTACGATGGTGTCCATTATGGCCTCCATGTCTGTGTCTTGGATGTCTGCTCTGTTGATGGCTGCACAGGTAAGAAAGGCAGAGCTTGTTAATCCTGAACAGTTAGGAACTGTTAACTTACTTAGGAATTTTCCTAAAACCATAATCAGGAGAAATGTGAAGCTAGGCCTGTCACGATAACACATTTTACTGGCCCATAAATTACATCAGAAATTATTACGATAAATGATAATATTGTTGTTTTGAGACCAAGTTACCATGGTAGGAGATGAGCTCTTTGTTTTGGTGGCAGAGGATGAACATGTCATCTTCCAAGGTGATGAAGTTTAGGTACTGATCAAACACCTGCAAAACATGAGTAGATATCAATAACTACCTCATAAAATCCTAACACCTGTAGGATGACTTAATCATGAGCATTTAAAAGTAAGAATGCTACCAATGACTGCACTACATGTGAGGGGTCTCATTTATAAAGATTGCTTACGCACAAAACTGGGTCTGAAAACTACGTAAGCAACTTTATACGCAAAGTTTGGGATAAATGGAGAAAAACGTGGAAGAAAAATGTGCACAACTTTAAGCACACTAAGGAGCTTAGTTACGCACTTTTTGGACATGGAGGCACTGACAGAGCAGCAGGACGGATACCAAAATTTTGAATTTAAACCACATTTTCAGACTTGTAGAGCATTGCACACACAGATGAACACACAACCAACACACAAACTTGTCCCCCATCCCGTCTACAGGAGCCGACAATAAAAATGAGAATTTGATTAAAAATGCATTGCATTTAAGAATTATGTTCATATGTATGTCTTCAGATTGCACGTATTGGTGCATGTGTGAAGAACAAATATACTGCAGCGTCCAAGCATAATTCTGCACGATGGATGCGCTGGCACTCATTGAAGATTCTTTTTTATGTCAGGCACGCTGCATCAATCATGCCGTTTCACCTGCAGCTCTTCCGTTGATTTTTATGACCCCAAATCAATATTTTGCATAGATTATACTTTTTTAAAGTAGGTTGGAAGTGTACCTTTTTAGCCAGGCTTTAAATATCTCGGAGTGCTTAAATTTAAGTTCTATTGTGATTCAGTATTATTTGTTTTAATTTGCTTTGATTCCAGTCTTACCCTCGCTACAAGAGATAATCATAGCCTATAATTGAAACTTTATATTTAATATTCTTATTTGTTTCATCTCTTGTGCTGCTGCTTTAATTCTTTTATCTATTTTTAAGTTTTTACTTTTAACAAAATTTTGTAACTATACTTTTGTCTTTTTATGTGAAGCCTTTGGCTCAGTAAATCTCTATATAGATCAACATTGATTGATTGAAATAAAACAGTTTTCTCTTCCTCCGCATGCCTGCAGCTGTCTTTCTTCGCGTCTCGGTTGCCATGGTTGCCCGTGAAACGCCCCATATTAGCTGTCTTAAGTCGATGCAGAATATTCACCAGATACTTTACATTGACCGTTGATGGCAGAAAGTGGGTGTGTAGGAGGTGGGATAGGATCCAGAAACAGCTGTGCACATTTCTACGAAGAATCTGATTTATAAAAATGAAATTGCGTGCAGCTGTGCGTACTCAGAGTTTAATAGATCAGAAACTTACTAGGTGCAAGTAAAAAAAGTTGGTTTTGGTGAGGATTCTACGCAAAGTTTTATAAATGAGACCCCTGGTCACAGAGATGTCCTCTCATTGCTCTAGAGGCCAAATGTAATAGGGATTCAGCTACCTGGAAGGTGTAAAGATTGCACTGGACTTAGATAACACTGATTGAAAGATCAGGCTAGGTGTAGGGTGTCTGGATGCTTTGAACCTAGTTGTATCCCATATATTAATGTGCTCAGGTAATTAGTACGGTGTGGTGGTAAAAGGATAGCTCCTCAGCCTTAAACCCTTCAAGATGTCCGCTAATAATCTGTTGAGTTGTTCTCCTAAAACAGACTGAGGGAAGTGTTGCCTATGTCAGACTGATACAGAGTGAAACAGAGATGAAGTCTCCCTCAACCCTTCATGACTGTAGCTCTGATGGCTGTTCCATGATAGCCAAAAACTTATCACAATTTCAGGCAATCAATCAGGGGCCCATCAGGTTACAACCATTCAGACTGGATAAAGGAGGTGGTTTTAAGGATAAACTGAGGCAAAATAGTTTGAAGCACTACCAAAATTGTTGCAAATTTTTTGGCAACAACAAACTTAAGCATACCACAAAATGAGCAAGAGGCAGCGTCAGCTTCGGCCGACATGAAGAAGCAGGTACTCAAAGATGATTGCTGTCTGTTCTCGCAGCTCTTTATATCCTCCCAATCATCACATTAATTCAATGAATTAATCTACCTGCATTAATTTTGAAAGCCCAAATATAACTATTTTTTTCTACAAAAATAAAATGGAACAAAAAGTAATTAAAAGAATGGGACATGTACATGCGAGGGGGGGTGTATGGAAAGGAAAGATTGGGCGCTAAAACACTATATTTTTCTGTGTATGACTGTACACCATGTACCTCATTAACAAAACCAAATAAAACATTGATTCTAAAAAAGGCAATCAGCTTAAGAAATGGTGGCCATTTTCTTTTTCAATGCAGGTAACACTTTTCTGAGAGAATAGGTCCTGGGCAGGATGTGTACCACATTTGGTGCTTGTACCACCAAGAGAACAATTGTTTCTTCAATCTGCTGCACTAAATGAAGCTTTTCTCCCTCAAAGAATGATAACATTCGGTGTACTAAGTATGTTTATCTTGGTCTTTTCTGTGTTATATTGCTCTGCAAATGTTACTATAAAACTGGAGTTCGTAAGAGCACAATGAAGGAATGTAGCCCGCAATCAGTTTAGGATTATAATTTCTCAGTAGAACCATGTGACCTTAAGGAAGAAACAAGTGAAGTGAAACAAAGAAGTGAAACAAGATTTCATCTTTGTACAGCAGGAGGCAACCTGTTGGCTTCAGTTTAGAGAAAATGTTTATGAACATAGTAGAAATGAATGCTCAGGTAGTATCCTTAAATTTGTTATTGTCAAAACAGAATCTACAAAATACTTAGAAAGCCCAATAATATTCAACACTTCCGTCTGATGATATAAACGTATTTTCCAGCCTGGTTCTGTGTTTAAATATGACATGTTCAGCTAACAGTAAACAAGGAATCAAAGAAATAGGAGCAACTATTAGTAAGCTCCACAATACTATTCAGATGTTCACTTTGTCTACCAAAGAACAAAATCAGGCTAAACTCTAATAAAACTGTAACAAAAAGCATCCAACAGATGGATAGAACCGTGGTTACCTTGGTAACTTGGGTGACTGCATTAGCAGCCAGAGCAGCATTGGCAATGTCCTCCAGCTTACTCCGACTGATGGCAGAGATAAAGTTCAAGTAGTACGACTCATAAAGCTGGTTCCTCAGATCCTACACACACAGAAAATCATAAACAAAATCCAACTATAAACATATAGTGATCAGTAGATTGGAATTGTGCTTCTAAGGCCAAGTGAACAGTCAGTCTTTGGACAGGTCTCTGATTCCTTGCCACCAGTAAAGTACCGTCATATAATTATGGCCGGCTCATTCCTGCACACGTTAGTTAATTAGAACACTAATTGGTTCTCCAGTGTAGAAAATAAGATCGGGAAAAAATTTTTTAACCATTATTGTTCACGTTTTTACTGGACATTTTTTGGGGTAAGAAAACTTTGATCTCTATAACAAAGTCTCACAGATATTCTTAAAACGTAAGCAAAACTAGATAATTGTTTAATCTGAGATAACAGACTGAAAATATTTTAAAGGGTAGCATAGAGCAGGTGTGCCCAAAGTGGGGCCCGCGGGCCAAAGTTGGCCCTCCAAACCCATGTATTTGGCCCGCCAGAGGATGCCCTGGGTCTTACAGAAAAATCCACATTGTTCAGACAGTCAGATCATGAATATTCTTCCACTGCTGATACCATTTGTGGTTCGTGGTCCCAATGAGTATTGTATATATGAGTATATTGGGGTGCATACGGTCCTATCGCATAATGCTTACATTACATTTGAAATATCAAAATCTTGTTAAAGTTCAAATACAAGGAACTACGAGGGGAATGTAGAGTAGGTTTGTAAAATAATTTTTTTAAAGAATATTTATTTTAGTGACATGAATAATTGGCTATAAATGACTTGTCATTTTATTTAATGTTATTTACACAGAAAGGCTAAATAACTGTATAAAAAACTTGTAATATACTTTACTATTAGTCTTTGTTTTTTAGTATTTCGAGTAAAACATTATTACATTTGGCCTGCGACTCTGATAGATTTTCATTTTGGCCCTCTGAGAGAAAGCTGTTGCACCCCTGGCAAAGAGCACTAAATATTATATAAAACGTAATGAAGAAATGATTAAATAGTATTTTGGCATATAAAGCTGTGTTGTCTCTCTACTTATAATCCTCTGAAATCTGGAGAAATATTGGTGCTTTAAAAGAAACCTGGGCTTTTAGCACCTGACAAATCCTGTCGATGTTCTCTTCTGTGGGCATAAGGAAGTAGATGGCTGGAACATCGGGAATAGGATCTCTGTCTGAGTGAAGAAGCCTACACAAAAAAAAAAGCAAAGTAAAATATATTTTTCCTAAATACAGCAAAAACCTAACTTTTCATTAATAGTCAGTATATTTTTAACCAATACATCAGTTCCTCATGTAAAGTACAATGCCAACCGGTCGTGGTGGTAGTTTGTTTAAATCTAAAGTCCCGTGCAAACCTGTATATCGGTTGATAACTATCTGTGTCTATATTTTTTTTGTGTGTGTCTTTATTTTTTTAACTGCATTTTACACATTAAATCCTGGATGGCAGAAAACTTTCTCCAGCTCAACCAGGAGAGAGAAACTTTTACCAAAACTACGATCATTATCTTTTAATCCTTCGTTACAAGTGAAGAACCTGGGCATGATTTTTGACTCTGAGCTGACTTTTTTTCCACACATTAAAAACATTACAAAAATAGGTTTTTAATCACCTAAAGAACATCGGCATAGTCCGCCCCATTCTCTGTACTCAGCCCATTGTTGCTTTTGTGTACTGTTGCTTTTATGTGTGTGTGTGGGAGGGGGGGGGGGGGGGGGTCGCTTTATAAATAAAGTTTGATTGATTGATACATTTCATTTCAATAAAATTCAGATTATTTATGTAGCACCTATTCACAACGGATATCATCTCAAGGCACTTTATAAGACATGTCCTTTCAATACAATTATACAAACATTGCAACCAGTTAAAATTTTTCTATTTAAGGAATCACAGCAGATTGTGTTGAGTTGATGATGTGAGGTTGTATCCTGAACATGCAGACTTCAACCACAGGAATCCCTCAATAATCCCTCATCACTTTATCACACACCTCCTGTGTTTTGTGCATGGATTTACCGTCCTCCGAGGTACAAAAAGGATTTTATAAATCAATTTTCTGAACCTTTTTCTGAAATGTTTATGTCCTATGAACGGGTTCTTATTTTAGGCGATTTTAATATCCATGCAGTCTCAGGAAAGCTACTGTGAATGACTTCCTTAAGACTCTGTTTTTTTTTAACTAACTGTCCGTTTGCGCTTCTACACAAGCGATTTAATATCTTGGACCTTGTTTTATCCGTTAGATTAGAAATCATTGATTTGACTGTAAATGATGTACTAATTTCTGATCCTTTCCCTGTTTTATTTAGTATTGCTTGTCCTAGTAGTACATGAAGTAAAGCGTGAAGCCATTGTGCTTCTGTGCCTTGTATCCACTTTATTACTTCTTCTACTGCTACACTCTTCACCAAAATGTTAAATGAACATGCTTTGGTGTATCCAACTTCTGCAAACACAATTGTTATGTTACATGTCTGGAATCCATTCAGTCTTGGATTCTGTGTCCGTTCTCCGTACAAGGCATCATAAAAATAATAAATCTGACCCCTGCATAAACTCCCATACACAGGATATTAGGGGGCAATGTAGAAAGCAAATGGAAAAGGAAAGCCTCCACATCTCATTTCGGCTTGTTAAAGATTCCTGGACTCGCTATCAATGTGAGGTTAAAAAAAGCTATAAATAACTACTTCACTAATATTGTCAGCAAGCACTTGGGTGATCAACGTGCACTCCATAATATTTTAAAGTTTCTGTTGTTAACCTCGAGCTCTTCCGTTGCTTTGAACTAAAACGAATGCTGCACAGAGTTAATAAATGTCTTCCTTGATAAAGATACAAATAATAGGAATCAGTGTACTTCCTGAGTCCAGTCCCCAAGGTTCGATCATTTTAATACCATCATTCTCTCATTCTCACTGTCCTTGAGAAACGGATCTCTGGGTTGAGGCCTTCATCCTCACCCAATGACCATAATCCCCCTAGGCTACAAGAGGAGGTTTGTCCTGCGGTCGTTCCATATATACTGAAAATAATAAACTGCAGCTTAGCTATGCGGGAGGTACTCCGTGCCTTTAAACACGCTGCGGTACAACCTGTTTTGAAAAAAACAGGCCTGGACTCAAATGAACTTGGAAACTTAGTCCCATCTGAAAACTCCCCTTTCTTTCTAAACTGTTAGAGAAGTTTTTTTTTAGCAGATTTCCTCCTATTTGTCAGAGATCGGTTCTTTAGATTCTTTCCAGTCCAGTTTTTGTTCACTTCACAGCATGCAGTCTGGTCACCTCCAGGTTTTTTATATTTTACTTGCAATGGAATCTGGCTGCCATATTTTACTCGTTATGTTGGATCTTTCTTCTGCTTCTGATACGATCGACCGCACGACCCCGCTTGCAACAAGATATTGGGATTACGGGGTTTGCCCTGAAATAGTTTCGGTCCTATTTTTTAGACAGAACTTTTAAAGCCATGATTAAACCTCTGTTTCTCACCTTTATGCTGTTCATTGTAAGCTTTCAATTTCTCTTAAACCGAAAAATAATTTTTACCCCCTCCTTGATCGTCTTAGTGATGTTAAAAGATGGCTTTCCTCTAACTTACTCCTCCTAAATAATGCAAAACCAAGTAAAGATTTTTAGTTTAGGTTCTATCTTCCTTCCCAATTATGACCTTGCTTGTCTCTCTCCCGATCTTAAGGGTTAGGGTCCTTATGCTGGTTTTAAATGGTATTATATGATATGACTTTACAAGATCCCAGTATTTAAAGGTTGAATATTGAACATTTTTATAAAAAGCTATATTTAAAAATTATTCATCCACATGCCTTTTAGATGGGTGCAGAATGAAAGTACAACACTTTCTTTAAAAAAAATTATATTTGAATTAAAAGACAAAAAAAAATGTACATTTAAAACAGGCACGACATTGATGTTATGTTTATATATATATATATATATATATATAACAAAAGTCATTTCAATACAATTATACAACCATTCCAATCAGTTAAAAGTTTTCTATGTAAGGAAGAATGAAGTACCTTGACCAGGTGGAACTTGGCTTATAAAGCCCTCACTGCCACTCTATCAACAGACATGTTGCCATATGCAATGTAAACACCTCCACAGCCCTATCCCTAAAACTAAGCAATGATCATTAGAATTAGATAAAAGGTGCATGATTTTGTATGAGTGCAGTTTGTAGCAGAAATACACAGGTGATTTGAGCTTCAGTCTGGTACAGAACTGAGGAAGGTTTAAGTGTAAATGATTAAAAAGTCAATAGAATATTTCTTACAGATGAAGGGTGATGCCCATGTCTCGCAGCTCTTTGACCGACAGCAGTGGGGAGATGATATCTTGACCAAATCGGTCGTATATTAACACCTACAGCAAAACACATGGTAAGTCTCAGCAGAGGCAGAAAACCAAACATGTAGACATTGGGCATTCTTTGAAGCATTTCTCCTTTGTCCTCCTGGTTGTGACACTAGAATGTGGTGATATGGTGCTAATAGTTTCTTGATGCCTGCATTTCAATTGTTGGTGTATAAAGGGGCTTTGTATAAAAGGGTTATACTTTAAGACAGAGGCCAAGAGTTTTGGAACCAACATGCATTTTGTTTTTAAATAATCCAACTGTGTACAAAGGTTTAATATTCCACATGTCTGATCTATGAAAGGCTTTTATCCTGAGAAAAATCTCACGTTTACACAATGACATACAACATGGGTTAGCTGAACATGGGGGTTAAATTCAGGCATATTCTGATCTATTCTGTTTTATCAATGCTCGACTTCCATCCATCTTCTTCCGCTGTGTCGGGTCGCGGGGGCAGTAGCCTAAGCAGAGAGACCCGGAACTCCCTCTCCCCGGCTACTTGGACCAGCTCCTCAGGAGGAATCCCGAGGCGTTCCCAGACCAGCTGGGTCTTCCCCTGGGTCTCCTCCCGGTGGGACGTGCCCAGAACACCTCACCAGGGAGGCGTCCAGGAGGCATCCTGACCAGTTGCCCGAGCCACCTCAACTGGCTCCTCTCGATGTGGAGGAGCAGTGGCTCTACTCTGAACCCCCTCCGGATGGCTGAGCTTCTCACCCTATCTCTAAGGGAGAACCCAGCCACTCTGCGGAGGAAACTAATTTCAGCCGCCTGTATCCGTGATCTTGTTCTTTCGGTCACCACTCAAAGTTCCTGACCATAGATGAGGGTAGGAACGTAGATCGACCAATCACGAATGATTGACTTCTTTTTTATAATTTATTTTTGCTTCTTGACACTTGAACACCATGATTAAAAAGTTATCAAAGACAAAAGTTGTTCTACACTATCTTGGTCCTGGATTATTTGCACAAAGTTATCTCAGAGGGTATAACAGTCTTTAAAGGCAAACTTGCCAGTGAGGCCACTCCCTTGGACATGAAGCAATCCTAAACCTAACAGACTCCAGGGTTCTCTACTGTTGGCGCTGTTCTACAATAAAAGTACTTAGGCTTTCATTCTCTGCACTGTCATGCTCCTGATGTCCTACATAGGCGGACGTTGGTTTCATCTGATAAAATACAGTTACTACACTCCTATCCAGTCCTAACCAGTCCTTTTACTTTCAACATTGTTCTAGTCTGTTCTTGAGATTTTTTTTAGAGAAAAGACTCTCTGTCATCTGTATTGATGTCCAAAAGTCTCTGCCTAAATCTGCATGTGGACAGAGTCCCACCTGACATTTTGAACCCTGGGTTCTGTGGTGTCCAAAGTCAAGGGCCTGTGTCCTACATGTTTTAGCTGTTGCTGGGAATGAACACACCTTTGTCAAATGAGCGATTCATTAGAAAACCTTCAGCAAAGCTAGCTGATAAGCTCAGGAGATGATCCTGTTACAGAGTATTCAGATGTACATTCAGACGTTTTATTACTTATTCTGTGTCTTAATGAATGTATCTAGGGCAGGAGGTCGAGTTAGAGAAAACAAGCTTATTGTTCCAGCATAATGTACCAAATAAAGATGTGTCAGATCGCCGGGATGACAGACATCAGCGCAGCAAGATATCTACTGGATGTTCTTGCCTTAAGGGAAAGCTTTATACTTAATAGGGATGTGAAAAACATAGATACGCCAAAATATTGGGATATTTTATGTCAGGATATTGTATCGATATTCAAAATCAAAGTATCAATTTTTATTTTTTAAGAATTTGAATTGAATCATTAATGATAACAGTAATTTTTGTCATAAAATTCAAGGTGTGCTTGCTAGTTGATGGCTGTTTTAACCGTCTCTATTCCAGTGGATCACCTACATCTAGTAATAAACCTGAATGCGTTATGTATGAAAGAAGTTGGCGCATTTAGTCTGCTTTCCAGGTTTTCTACAGTTAAATTAAGATTTAAAGGGGACATATAAACATTTTACTTGTTTAGCCCTTGAATAGCGTGTTGTGCATTTACAATCGGTAGGAATTTAAAAAGGCATAAATTAGTCACTCCAGGAGATATTTTTGCATACTGTTTTGTTGGATTATTAACCCACACGTCTCTTTACACCGTCCCCAGCATCCAAACCTCTGTGAATGGTCTGTTCGTAATACACCTAGATCTGTGGGGTTCCGTAACATCCCCCAACGTCTTATTGAGAGGTCAGTTCCTACTGATGATGAAAATGAAGGACACAGCAAAGCAGTAGGCTTCAGATAGCACTGGAATGATTTTTCAAACTTTATTTTAGACATTTACTTATTACTTCTTGACCATTGTTTTGTTGGCATTAGCTTAAGACTACGGACGTGAATCTTACAACTCTCAATTCCAATTCATGGAGTGACGATTCGATTCAGAATCTATTCTCGATTCAGAATCGATCGCAATCAGTACTATTAGTAAAAAAAAGGTGCCAATTTGTAGGGCTGAGACAAGATGCTTTTCTCCAAATTCAATTCTTTTAAGATTTTTTGTAAGTGCCGATTAAATTTCAATTGAAATTCTTCAATATTGAAGATTTTTAATTGACAATAGTATTGAAAAGATATATAATTTTCTGAATGTTCTACTTCCCACATCTTAAACTTTTTTCACAGAATGAATGAGAAGTGAAGTACATTTTCTGAAGTAACTGCTACACACTTAAATATACACACTTAAACTTTTTTTCCAAGCCTTAGTTGCAAGTAAAAAAGAAATACTAATCTTTTTTTTTAAATCTGTTCTTTAATTTTTTTAAAAATCGATTCAAAATCATTAAAGCGTAACTGAACCCCATGAAAAAGCATCATCCCGCCCCCAGGCAACAGTTGAAAAACTGTACCAAAGTGGGCAGGACCAGGAGACACGGAGTTGCATAGCCAAGTGTGGAGGATGAGTGTGAGGGGGGGGACACGGGGGTGTGACGTACAAAACGCAAAGGATGTACCGTTGTCAGCCAATCACAAAATTCAAATGCAGTACCACACGATTACCATGAGCAGCAGCACTAAGACGTTTTTAGACAAAAACAAAAATCAGAAATTTTAAAAGTTTACACGAAAATGTAAAAAAAAAATGCCCTGAAACTGAAAGATTGCATAGTGAAGAGCCATGTATACAGTTTATATGCAAAAAGAAATTATTTTGGGGTTTAGATACACTTCAATACTAATTCAGACCTTCTGCTTATGTTAGCGCCAGCATAATAGACCACAAATAACAGACTCTTGAGTAAACAGGAATACCAACATGCTACTTTACTTGACATTAATTTAGTTTGCATGCTCACAGAAAAGCAAAGCATTCTACTAACTTTCCTATCACTTTCTGTCTGTGACTTGAATTCATCAAAGGAGAGACGAGTGGACGGAATGTGAGACAGAACAGTGTGTTACCTTCCATACAGGCTCAGCTGCTGTGTTCTTCAGAGGAGGAGTGTTGAAGTTCAGCATTCGCTTTAAGGCAACTGCAGAAACAGAGAGACACCATTTAAATTCAAGAACAGAGAAATAAGCACCACTTCAAAGAAGAGGAATATTAGAAGATAGGAATGTACAGATTGTCTTCCACCATCACCATTCACTGTGCATATCCTGCTAAGAATAAACTGATCCCAACCTCACATGTTGCTTTTACATTTAAACGGATCACTAAGGGCAATGTACCACACTAGTATCATATATTCATCAATATTTACATTTTCTAAAAGCAATATTACAAAATGTAATAATTAAAAAATGAATAATTCTTTATTTTTCTTACAAGGGGAAATTCATTTTAGTACAGTCCGATCAAGAGTAGACAAACAATCATTACACAGACAGATGCAGGCATTCCGCGGTTTTACCACATGCAGATATGAAAATATACACACAGGGTTTGGGTACCAAGGGTGGAGAAAAAAAGAAAGTACACATCTCTATACTGATTCCTTATTCAAGGAAGCAAAACCCAGACAGAAAAAAAAACACCTCAAAAACATTGATCTGCGTACTCAGACATTCACAATAACACACCCATGGGGAGGGGAAGCGCATCACATAGTGTGCTAAACCAATTGCTTCCCGAGGGGGGAGGGAGCCCAGAGGAAGCCGCCAGGACAGTCATTGGTGAAAAATAAAAGAAAATCAGGCATAAAAAGGTTGCAACATTTCACAGAAGCTGCTGCAACAATCACAAAAAAACGCTGTAAAGAAGCCTCATGGATGAGACACGAAATGATTTCAAGACACCAAGAAAAGTCTAGTTGTCTTTATTTAAACTCAAGATCTGTAGAGGGAGCTAAAGATAAGGGTGATGGCAATGAGGCTTTCCAAAATAAGATCTGGAGCTGAAGAAACATGCAAACAGCTGGTCTGTAATTATAATAAGGATTTGTTTAATTAATAAATCCTTATTCAATAATCAAAGGGAAGAGCATAGATATATTCCCATTAGCACTTTCTAATAAAATGTTCATAAAAATATTTTTTTATTAATAATTTTTTAACATCTTTGGAGAGGTGCTTATTTCATTTCCTGCCAGAAGCAAAATTCTTGTATGAATTGTAAACTGTAGATATTATCTGGTGGAAAGTTAAGTGAAGGAAATGCGGCTCATATGTCCCTGACAAATATAAGGTAATACAGGTCCTTCTCAAAAAATTTGCATATTTTGATAAAGTTCATTATTTTCTGTAATGTACTAACATTAGACTTTCATATATTTTAGATTCATTACACACAACTGAAGTAGTTCAAGCCTTTTATTGTTTTAAGATTGATGATTTTGGCATATAGCTCATGAAAACCGCAAATTCCTATCTTAAAAAATTAGCATATTTCATCCGACCAATAAAAGAAAAGTGTTTTTAATACAAAAAAGTCAACCTTCAAATAATTATGTTCAGTTATGCACTCAATAAGTGGTCGGGAATCCTTTTGCAGAAATGACTGCTTCAATGCGGCGTGGCATGGAGACAATCAGCCTGTGGCACTGCTGAGGGGTTATGGAGGCCCAGGATGCTTCAATAGCGGCCTTAAGCTCATCCAGAGTGTTGGGTCTTGCTTCTCTCAACTTTCTCTTCACAATATCCCACAGATTCTCTATGGAGTTCAGGTCAGGAGAGTTGGCAGGCCAATTAAGAACAGTAATACCATGGTCAGTAAACCATATAGCAGTGGTTTTGGCACTGTGAGCAGGTGCCAGGTCGTGCTGAAAAAGGAAATCTTCATCTCCATAAAGCTTTTCAGCAGATGGAACCATGAAGTGCTCCAAAATCTCCTGATAGCTAGCTGCACTGACCCTGCCCTTGATAAAACACAGTGGACCAACACCAGCAGCTGACATAGCACCCCAGACCATCACTGACTGTGGCTACTTGACACTGGACTTCAGGAATTTTGGCATTTCCTTCTCCCCAGTCTTCCTCCAGACTCTGGCACCTTATTTTCCGAATGACATGCAAAATTTGCTTTCATCCGAAAAAAGTACTTTGGACCACTGAGAAACAGTCCAGTGCTGCTTCTCTGTAGCCCAGGTCAGGCGGTCTGCCGCTGTTTCTGGTTCAAAAGTGGCTTGACCTGGGGAATGCGGCACCTGTAGCCCATTTCCTGCACACGCCTGTGCGTGTGATATAACCTAATAACCTAATAGTAATGGCGAGAAAACCAGAGTTCCAAAAGGCGGACCTAAAATAATTGTTAAAAGGTCATGCAAACACTGTATTGATTTACAAAAGATGTTTGTAGCATTTGCTGGGATGATGTATTGATGACTAATAATCTAGATGATGCAGTAGAAGCTTTAAATAAGATATTTTCACAAGTAAGTGATAAACATGCTCCTCTAAAAAAGAAATATATGATGGGGAGAAATTCTAAAACAACTCCATTATTTATTGAACCAGGGAATTCTTTAATTACAAAGCCACTGGACATAGCCAATCACTTCAACAACTATTTTTGTAATAAAATTGATCAATAAAGGAGTTATATAGGTCTGATAACTAAATAACTGATAACTAAAAAGCAGAATATTTAATAAAGAAGAATATTAAGGCAGGAAAGAACTGTAAGTTTGAATTCATCAATGTTACTTTTGGCCAAGTAGAAAAATTACTATTAGAATGTAAAGAAGACAATATTGATCCAAAATTATTGAAGTTTGTTGTTGAATACAGACTTCCAACATGCACTCGACTGCTTCTGCTATGGCTCAGATGACAAAGGATTGGTTGATAGCATTAGACAACAAAAGGTTAGCAGGAGCTGTACTTTCAGATTTCAGCTCAGCTTTTTGATCTTATAGATCATAACCTTCTGCTGAGTAAAATGCAATGTTATGGGTTCAGTCCAGCAGCATTACTGTGGCTTAAGAATTATTTAGAAAACAGGAATCTAAAAGGTTTTTTAAAAAGGAAGCTTCTCAGAAGTCAAAACAATTTGCTGTGGTATACCTCAAGGGAGCTGCCTAGCACCACTCCTGTTTTCTACTATATATACAAATGACTTGCCATTAGTGTTACAAGAGTCAAAAATAGCAATGTAAATATTGTTTTTGGAACTAAACATATGCTGCGGGATGAACCCAAATTGGGTCTTGTCAAAGCTGTAACCGTTGAACAGGTGCGACAGACCAGACTTCTTGGTGTTGAACTTGATAATTAACTATCTTGTGCTAAGCACATTACTATGGTGGCCAGCAGAGTGGCCTGTCAATAGTCAAAGGATGTTGTCATATGCTGTCTTCCAGTAGAACTGCAGAAGTTATAAAATCACTTGTATTGTCGCAGTTAGACTACTGCTCGGAAATTTGGTCATGTGCTGCTGTAACAAATCTAAAAGTTCTACAAACGGTCCAAAACAGAGCAGCTTGTTGTGCACTTAGGTGCTCAATTAGAACTAATGTAAACTGGATGCTTAATACACTGTCCTGGCTTAAGGTGAAAGAGAGACATACAGCTTCTTTAAAGAATTTAACCAGAAATATAATTACAACTAACCTTCCAAATGTATTGTACAAAGAGTTACATTTTAGTTCGGATGATCATCATTATGAAACCAGACATGCCGTGGAGGGCAGATTTAAACTACCCAACTATGGAAAATGTACTGTAATGTATAGAGCCATGTCTGGCTGGAACACTATGCCAAGTTATATTATTTATGCAAACACTAAGTACCAATTTAAAGCCCTCTTGAAAAATCATCTTTTCTTGTACCAGCTGGATTAGCTCAGTAGTAATTTGACCATTGTGCTACTAATGCTGTTATTAGATCACCTTTTTTGTATTCATTATATACTAGGTATACCAAGTCCTTTTTACGTGTGTGTGGGGGTGGGGGTGGGGGGTTAATTGTTTTAATTGGATAACTTTGTGGTGAAAACTGGTTTTTGTGAGCAGCATGTTGGATTGACTCCAGGAAGAGTAGCTGTACTAGTTACAGCTAATGGAGATCAAAATAAATACAAATCATTTATAAACCCACCAGTGGTCTGTATCCAAAACCAAATCAGTTCCAATTAGTACGATAGATCTATCTAAAAACTCTCAAGTTCCATAAGAATGAACTTTCATCGTTCCTGCTTTTCTGTCAGAGCATAATTAAATATTAGAACCACACCTATAGTTCTATATCCCATAACTTAAAGAAATACAATTTAGTCGTTATATGTCCACAACGTGCACCATGTGTGTATGATCAAGGTAAGATAATATCGATATATCACAATATTGTATCGATGTTCTAAAGCAATGAATGAATTTGTATTTTTACTCTATTTTGTAGAATTTGAAAGGAACGATTAACAATGTCAGTATTTTTTGTAGTAAAATTGAAAGTATAACTGGTAGTTTGTGGCTGTTTTCACCTTTGTTGTTCTAGTTGATCAACTAGATCTAGAAATAAAAGTGGATGTTTTATGGATGAAACAGGTTGGAATGTTTAGAATGCTGGGACAGATGTTTTACAGTTAAATTCAGTTGTAACCCTTGTGTGGTGTTCGTATGTATGTTCCTCAGCCAGTGTTCATGGGTCTGGTGGACCCACTAGAGTGTTGGCTTACCAAATCAACACTATTAAATCATTTTATGTTAAAATGCTCAACAGATGTTTACTTCATCCCAATTACAAGCCATATGAAGAGCAAACATTGTTAATATTTACTCTTTCCCTTTGTAAGAGATCACAATTATGAATTATGCGCTACTCGTTTTGTTATAAAATGTAATAAAAAACGAAATTCAGTTATAATACAGTGGATTGAGTGGGGGAAAAACAACTCGTTTACAAATGTGAAACAGATCATCCTGAAAATGTTGGAAGTTTTTCAGAGACATTAATGCATGGAAAAGTTTTCTGACAGTTTCTGCATTCCACAGTGATTCTATGGATTCTTCTTTGGACCTGAAAACTCCAGCAAGGATAAGAACCCCAAAGTAGGCATGTAAATCTATGTGGTTCATTTGGTCCTCTCTCCAAAAACACACCTTCCTTCTGGATTACTGAAATCCAGAATCATTTTCTTGATGGAATCCTGGATGAAAAGCTCAAATGAAGACTTGATGTCCATCACATGAGTAACTGCCAGCTGTGTTGGCTCTGGTTGCATCCTTATTGCATTAGCAGCTCTGTGCTGTGGCTCATTTCTTGGCCATGACGACCATTCAATTTCACTATTTTTTGACATCCACATTTCTTCCTTTGCTATCTGGTGGGCTTTGTTTGCTCGTCATCTTTTGGATTCTAAATGGTGCTCAACCTCATTTTCTTCCTCAAAGTAACAATCAGACCCTGAATTTTCATAAATGTGATCCTTTAATTCTGAAACCTCTTCCTCGACATCATCAGACGGTTTTCTCTCTTCATAAATCAATTAAAAGGCCTCATCAGTTGTGATAAGGAGCCACACAGACGGTCTTATTTTTAGTGTTACGGCCCTAATTTGCAGGTTGGATAATAAAATAAAATAAAGTTTGGTTCCAGCAAGAGAGAGGGTAAAATGTAAGAACAGACAATGTTGGGGGTTGAATTTTCGATAATGTTCCAACTTTGTGTGTGAACAGGTGGGGCAGAAAACACCACCAGCAACCCCAGAATGGAGGAAGTCAGAGTGTAGGAACACCGACACTTTCCACACTTTTATTTGGCCCGGGTCCAGTGGACCCAAACACCTTATATGTAATGTAAATGCGTAGGGGTGGGGTACAGTATGCAGTCATTGAACATTTGTTCTGATTTATGTTCTTCACAGAAAATGAGCCAAAGCAAATTAATCTCAGCTAGAAAAAAAAAGTTTTTTTTTCATTTTTATTTTGATAAAAACTGAAAACGGGTCCCACAGACCCGAATACCATACAAGGGTTAAAAATCTAAATATATCGTTTTACTCAAAGTATCACAATATATCTTATCGTGCCCCCTGTATTGTGATACATATTATTCTCGCCGATACACACCTATAGTGTGCATGTATGGATTCCATCACATAAACACCTTTGCCGTTTTAAATAACTGGAGCCTTTCCCGTTAGCAGCAGCAGCCTGGCTCTCTCTAGCTCTTCGTCTGGAATCCACCCTCCGTGAACAGCTGACCCACTATCACTGCCGTGGACTCTTTAGCTAACAGACATCTTGTCTACGTGCTAGATAAAGCTGAAGCCGTTTCTCATGGAAAGCCGCAGCAGCAGAAGGCCACTCACAGCGGCAGCTAGCTTGGGAAGCAGGCGGCTATTAGCTCATTAGAAGCCGGCTTTGCTTAAACACAGACCGGATTCCTGGCTGGGTTTGTCGGAGGAACCTGTCGGTGACTGTCGCTGCTTCCCCGTGGGGACAGCAGCCTTTACCTGAGGAAAATCTGTACTTTCACTCACCTGCCTGCTTTTCTCGGACAGACGTCGCCATGTTTGATGTTGATAGTGATGACGGGACCTCTGACGTGGCAGGAACCGTAGAGACTAGTGGATAACGAAGAGGTATCGCTCGGTTTCTTTTCCTGGAAACCTGATTGTAATTGCTGCGCATGATCTGTACACGTCGCTGCTTCCACACAGTCACCATTAAAAAGTCAAGTTATTTCACAAATTCAGTTTAGATAGTGGAACTCAAATATGTATGTTCATTACACATAAAGTTATATGTTTATAGGACTTGCAGGAAATCGAAGTTTAATAAAAATCATCCCACAAAAAAAATGTATATTAGGTCAAATCATGAAGTCAGTTTTATTTTCAATTTACACAATGCTCAACATCTAAAAGAAAGCAGCAGTGAAACTAATTAGTAATAAAACAGGCAAAGTTTACACAATACAACAAGGAAGATTAATAACATGAATGCAGTAGTAAAGTGGTTGGTGTATTCCGTGAATTGTTTTTAAGATTTTTTTTATTAGAATATGTCTTCCAAGAGGTCCAAAAAAAGCCTCATGAGGTGGGGGGGTTTTGAGCTGAGAGACAGTTTAGCCTTCTCACATTCTGGTGGATGAAGATGTTCGTTAGCGTGCTGGTTCTGGCCTGGAGACTTTACAGCCTCCTTTCTGATGGCACCAGGTCAACGAGGCTGTCAGATGTATGTGTGTGTGTGTGTGTGTGTGTGGTCACCTGCTCTCTGTAGGGTATTGTCAGTGAGACAGATGTTGTCCAGAGAACCCAGGATCTTCCCTACTGCTCCCACTCTGCAGGGTATTCTGCTGCAGCATGCAGTGCTGGTGTCATCCTACAGTGATGCAGCTGGACAGGCTGCTCTTGATGGTGTCTCTGCAGAAGGCGCCCATTTAGCCTTTCTCTTCAGCAGAGAGGGACATGCTGGGGGTGTGCTCTCCATCTTCTCAAAAAAAAATTATTTGAAACTTTCTTATTAGTGTCAATTTAGTTACAATTTACATTTAAGAAAAAAACAAACTACTTTCAGTTCAAATTTTTATCTCAAACAGAACGCAACCACACTGAAACCGAAAAAAAGAGAAAAGGCTGAAGCCGAGGCTTATTTTTTGCCCGTCCTATACTATTAAGAAATACCTTACAAGTTCTCCATAACATGGGTTTGAAGGAAAATATGATTATAAAAATAATAAATGACAACACAATTTAATCAAAAGTTTTTCATTCAGGTTATTTATTCTCTTCATATATTTTGTTACCCTGTAGCCCTTAGTAATTATTAAAGTACACCATTCAGATGGATATGTCAGTTTTAACCTTAGGTTCACAGAAGTTTCATCTGTGTTCTGTTAGCTGTGACCATAGACTGTAAAATAAAGGCTGTGACTCATTCCTGGAGGGGGAAATTATCTGAGCTGAACATTCTCCTACAGATGATACTCTTGGCCCTGTCTACCACTATTCATCTCTCTGTTAGACAGCCATTGGTCAAGATTTTGCTGTGACTAACTCCTATTTCATCCTATAACTAAAAAACTGGCACACAGCTCCTTTGTTAAGCTGATTAAATTCTAGATGAAGCCACTAATGGAAAAAAATACTTCCATTAACTTTTTACCTTTCTGTATTATAGAAAGTACTTATATATGAGTACTTCTGGGTTTCTTTTTTTGTTTGTTTATTGCTCTGTCTTCTTCAACCCCCACTTAGTTGTGGGAGAAGGCGGTTCACACTTCCTGGTTTGCCTGGAGTCAATATTTAATCAATACAATGAATTTAATTCCTTTTATTAATAGTAGTATTTATTCAGTTCCCATTAATCGATGCTGACAGGAAAAGTATGACTGGTCAAAATAGTGAATATTAAAAACTTCAATCTTCAAACACATTGATAATCTCAATGACAGCTAAAAGGAAAATAATCTCATAAGGGAGACTATTAGAATAATAGCACAACAATTTTGAAAGAAAAATTCATATTTATATATATATATATATATATATATATATATAAACTTTAACACTTAACAGTATTTAACAAAATGGTCAAAGAAAATTCACAGTACAAAACACTCAAACTTAACCTTTGACCCGTTTCATTTGTGAAATCCAAGCACCCATCAATCTTATGGTGACATCATTACACGCAGAATGTAAAAGAAATATCCAGAAAATCACACCGTATGATTTTAAAAAAAAGAATGTATTCGTATAATGGTGCAGACAGTTAGTATTCAGCAGTTACGAAAAAGCCAGAATTCTGGCCCTTAAAGACCTGTTGCAACTTCTTTAAATGGTAAATGGTCTGTACTTATATAAAGCTTTATTAAGTCTAGAGGACCCCAGAGCGCTTCACATTACAATGAGGCATTCACCCATTCACCCAGACATTCACCAATTTTAAAAACCTCTTGATGAATATGATTGGACAATCCATGTGGTGTTGCACTGCAGGGCTGGTATGCTGGTGCTGTTCTCTTCCTCACCACACCCACCCTCCAATATAAAGTTCTTAAATCATTTGCAGCAGCTGCAGTTTCTTTCGGTGGTTAAACTATGCAATAGAATGTCTAAGTTTTATCTTTAAAAATCTAGTTCTAATTGTCTAATGATTTATTTAATCTTATGATTTTACTTTGACCATTTAGAAGAACATCACTGTATTTAAGCTTTCCTTGCTACCAGAAACTTTTTGATCCACCAGTGTCACTCCTTACACCAAGCATTAATAATTACAAATAAATTACTTTTTTCTAAGATAGAGCCATAAAATATCTTGTCCTGTCTAAATGTGTTAAATTTATTTAATTTCCCTCTGGGATCAATAAAGTATTTTTGAATTGAATTTGAAATAGCCTTATAGTGCCGTGCAACAGGTAAAAAATTAATACACATGTAAATAAAAATATTGTATTGATGTAACTTCATATTTAAAGACTAAATACTTCTTGTTAAATATACATATTTTCTTAAATCATGTTTTAACACATTTAACCTGTCAGCTATTCTCTATCATGTGTTATATTCTGGTTTTAATATATCATTACAGACTCCAGATAATTATGCCCTAACCAACAATGTAATATGATTTATTAATATGAATTTAGGACTTTACAGTTGGATGTGCTTTGCAGTGTGACACTAAACCGTCCATAAGCGTCACCTAATGTATATTCTAACACAATGCAACCTGAGGAGCTTTTCTATACAGCTGCTGTTCCCCTGATTGGTTATGATGTGATTGTGATGCTCATAGGCTGTATTAATAAGTCTTTCTCAGACTGGGAGAAGAATGCAGCTTTGTCCTTTTCTTCTATTCTCAGTTATCCAGCATTGATTAACGGGGGCTGCCTGTTTACACACACGAGACTTGTTAAGCCTCACTTGAATCAGTTGGGATTGAATTCACCTGAGCCACGCTGGTGGAAACGAATAAGCCTGAAGTGAACTGTTGGATAATTCAAGCGAGTATATTTTAAATGAGCCTTGATTGGTTGAGATTGATTCTTGGAATACCCTCCGGCATATCTTTAATTTTAGGTTTCTATTCATTCTAACAGGTAACTAGTTATTTGGCTGCCTGTGTTCACAGAGGCCTTGTGTTATTTTAATGTTGTAGCCATGTGTATTAATTAAGATCCTTTTACCCCAAGTTGTTCTCTCCCTTCTATCTGCATGTGAGGCCCTGCCCTCATCCACACCCTTTTCATTCCAAACTTGGCCTCCTGCAGATTCTAATCCTCACTCCTCATTTAGGACCAGGTGTAGATCATTCCCCATACAGAGCTGCTATAGTGCCGATACACAACAGATCTCATCTCCAAGACACTTTACGAGAAAAGTAATTTCAATTTAATCAGCTTTTGTTTGTGCTTTAGTCAAGTAGCTTGGTTTAGTTAATTTCCTACTCAATTTAAACCCCATTAAATAGAAATAGTCATTAAATAGAAAGTACTTTGTTTCTTTGGTTGTGCGCCATCTTTATTAATGGCTTCTTAGCTTGTGTTGGGGCACATGTTTAATTTTGAAGCCTTTATCACTTAAGTTCATTTTGTTAGAACATTTCTGTTTTGTACATTTGTTTTATTGCCTTTTCTGAATTAAATTATTTGTTCGGTCATAGTTTACTCAAGGAGTAGGACTCCTTCCAGTTGTAGTTGAAGTTGAAGCATCTTTCTAATCACTGTAAAACAAAAGCAGAAAAATGGAAGGAGACACATTTGCAACAAGCAGTGCAAGATTTCGACTTTATGAAAAGCAGAAAAAAAATATTAACATATGAGAACTAGCACCTAATTTCGAAGCAAAGATATAAAGTCAGCACTGTTCAAATCACAAAAGATATACAAAAATGTTTTGTTTTTTTTAAACCCAGAAGATAAATATATCATGTAAAATGACTCAGGGATGGAAGTGAAAAAATCCAAAAGGACGGTGGCAGATGTGATACAATCAAAAGGAAAATCCAGTTCTCAGTTTTGGTCAGTGTTGTTGCTCATGTGGAACTAAAGCAGTCTTAATTCTTGCCAGAAAAATCAATTCTGAAATATTCTGAACAAAGCTTGTGTAAGTCTGAGGAAGCATCATGACATCAAACAGATGCTACCAAGTACTTCAGTTTGAAAAATGGATCCCCATGTTGGTGAAGCTCTCCAGTTGAATTGGATTCTATTTTAAAAGCATCAAGTTAGCTCCAAAAACAGGAATTTAAAACCATCTTCCTGACAATCAGCAGAGTTGGATGTCATATTAGTTTTGACAAAAACTAGAAAAAAACTAAAGCTGTTTTGCAGATGGATGTAATCAGTAGGAGGCTGATTCCAAAACACATTTACAAGGCTAGTTTAACCTGAAATCAGTGGGCTTTTGGGAAAGCCAACGAGGATTAAGAAACATAGTTTCAATTTTTAGCTTGTACCTAGAGCTGCAGAACATCAATCAAATCATCATAATATGTAACAATAATAGCACAGTGTTCATATTAGGGATTATAAATTGGCCCATAACAGAAGTTAAACTGACAGAAGCTGGTCAAACACGACCATAAATCCATCCTGCTGTTTAGATTTAAAACCTCATCAAGTTACTTTTGCAGAGATAAAGCTTGAAGTTATCCCTTTGATATGAACCTTAATATGATCAATATTTTTCAACATTCTAAAGATTATATAGTATATCTGGGACACTGAAAAAAAATATTGTCTGATTTTAGAAAACAATACAGAACATTTAACAAGTCAAAAAATCCACGCCACAAGGCATTGAAAACGAATCATCTCCATCTAAGGGTCTGAAGGGAACAGGTGCACATGATGGCTGATGGCCTGTTCCATGGAGCTTTTAAAGGCCTTGTAGGTGGAAGTAACAGGCAGGAGGAGCTGGTTGGACACAGGTTTGCTCTGAGGGAAAAGCCCTTCGTCCCACCACTCCACTGTTTTCTCCTTATGCTCTTCCAACCTGACTTGGGAAGAGGCAGGATGGTGGAGGAAGGAAACGGAAGGAGGCGGAAAGAGGCCAGCTGCTGGAAGCTCCTCAGCTCCAGTGGTAAAGTGAAGGACGTCCTGAAGGGAGACGGAGCTCCTTCCAACTGAAGAGATGAAAGGAGTTTTTTTTTAAGAACACCATGTTTTAAAGGGCATCTGAAGAGTGCTCTACTGAAATAATCTATAAAGATTTACTATATCTGCCCAGACTTCATCTGGTAATCACTTGTTTCAAAAGTAGAATAATGATAGTGGTTCAGGTAACAAAGCTGGATCAACAATCTACCTTCACACTCCAGCAGGAAGTGTCTCCAGAAGGTGACAACAGGCGTCTCTTGGTTCAGTTTGTTGTCCTCCTCGGAGAAGTTGATGGTGAAGAGATAGCTGAGCATTTCAGCTGTGAGCGGCTCTCTCGCCCCACAGAAAACACCAAAGAAGACATATGGGAAGAGCTGAACCTGGATCAAAACAAAAAGCTTATTCAGTCTAACTCCTTTATTTGCTCTGAATGCTGCACTAACACTGCGGCTAGTGAATCCATTCAGTCCACCGGCCAGTGCTGTTGCTATGGGCAACAGTAGAGTGTGTTCAGCGTTCTACATCACATGTACAATATTGTATAGTTTGTTCTGCTAAATAAATCATCACAGGAAACGTGCTGGGGTCAATTTGTTCTTAAACATCAATATTGAATTTAATCGGAAAATTGAATTGTGAAATTCCTAACAATACCCAGCCGTAGTGTTTAGTCAGTGCTGTTTAACTGAACAGTAACATCAAACTCAAACCCAACCCACCTGATCAAATACACCCAACGTGTTCAGCCCTTCTCGCAACCTGCAGGAGAAAAACAGGAAAGTTATTACAAAATTGGTCCCTGTACTGGGACTATAGCTTTAAAAGAAACCACATCAATACAACATGTCGACATGTAAACTATCAAAATACAACTATGTACAGATGATTTTCCTGATGTGCTGAAAAATGTACTGCTAAAAAGGATTTTTGATACATGCTGCTGTTAATGTTGCTACTGTCTTCACCTAAAACCTTCCCCTACAGTCTGGATGTCCAATGAGGGGTCTTTAAAAGTAATTAGGAATAGGACTGATGATTAACAAAGCCAAGGGCAATGAAAACATCTTAAAAAAAACAAAACTGCAAGCAGCCTCAAAAAGCCAAAAAAAAGAGAGAGGCAGTTTTGACCAATATGGCTGGTTTCCTGTGGGGAATGGACCCTGGCTTCCAAAGACTTTAATAGGCCTTCATAAACTAGAAATATTTACTGAAGTAGGGCTAGGCGATATGAGCTAAAATCAATATCACGGTATATTGAGCATTTCACCTCATTAACGGTAAGTGGGCGATAACAATGACCACATCATCACCCCTTGTCTTTTTCTTTTTTAATCGTGTCCTTTTCTGTATTAAATGTCCAGCAGTGGCCAAATTTGCTTACTGTCCTTTCAAATATAATGGCTCGTTCCTATTGAACGGCTTCAAACATTCTTTTAATTGTTTGATTCCCAGTCCTTTGTGTATTTCTTAGAGTCCAGTTTAGACTCAGAAGTGATCACACAGACCAGATGAGGAAGTAATGGGGGCTGAGTGAAATCGGTGATTTTAATGTGCAGTCGTTTTTTTTTTGACAGAAAATATTTTACATCAGAGCACAGGTGGGAATACGCAGCGGCTTCAAGCGCTGTATCAAAAACAACAGCAGGAACTCAGCAGGTTAATATCAGCTCCGCCTGAGCAGGGTCTGGGCGGGCGGAGCTGTTGGGCTACAAACGCTCTGAATCGGCAGCAGCTCTGTTGCTACAGTAACAAACATACGTGCTCCATGTTAGAGTCTGAGTATCCAGTAACACCATAAAAGTCACTATTTGTGGCAAGTCACATTTTTCTGAAAAGCAGCCGGCAGATGAGTCTAAACTCTTACTAAATACATCTCCACAGTAGCTGTGTTAGCAGCTCTTCTCTGCTCTGTCACATGACTGTGCGTAGTCACGTGACTCAAGGCAACATTCATTTCTTAAAAGGACAGGAGCACCGCTAAACTAAAACATCTTTTCTTTTTTTTTTTTCTTACATACCGAATTAATCAACACTGGCAAATTGATGTGGGTAACAGTCATAGATTTCGGTATGGATACATTTTCGGTATGCCGCCCAGCCCTATACTGATGTTCTAGTCCTATACTAGTTGATAAGATTGCTTGTGGCTGATTGTTGGCCAGGCCCACAAAATATTTGCATAAATATCTGTTAGGGTTGGACTAATAACCATGTTGCTGAATTTATTGCAGATCAGATAATGTATGTGGAAATGAGAGCCAAACGTATTTCCATTGCGTGATGTGGGGCTTCGCTATGCCACCACAGCCCCACCCTCTTTCTAAATTTCTTACAGGAAACCAATTTACACCAACTTGTTTTCAGTCACTGTCCACAATTAGATTTTGATTCGGTACAGATGTGATCTCTATTTGGCGAGAAGCCTTACTTAGAGCCTTAGCCACGCCCACATGCTATGACGAAAAACCTTTCACCTTTTATCCCCAATGCCTTAAGACTAGGGATGCAATGATACCACTTTTTGCAGACAGATACTATACCAATAATAGAATCTGAGTACCACTGCTGATACCACACAAACAGAAATGCACTGAAATCCATCCATCCATCCATTTTCTGAACCGCTTAGTCCTCGAGGGCTCGCGGGGGGGCTGGTGCCTATCTCCAGCTGTCAACGGTACACCCTGGACAAGTCGCCAGTCACAGGGCCACATAGAGACAGACAGAACAAACAACCGTGCACACACACACTCACACCTAAGGACAATTTAGAGTGATCAATTAACCTGACAAATGATGGTGATTTAGATAAAAGAATGACCACAAAACTAAAATTTCAAGTGAAAAACAAAAATTTTCTGTGAAATTATTTTGGCTTTCTATCACCTGGAGAACATTTCTAGGATTAAAGGACTGATGTCACAGAAGGACCGTGAAAAACGGATCCATGCGTTATCTTTAGTCGGATCGATTACTGCAACAGCGTCCTCACAGGTCTACCTAAAAAATCAATCAGACAGCTGCAGCTGATCCAGAACACTGCTGCTCGTGTTCTCACTAGAACCAGGAAAGTAGAACACATCACCCCAGTTCTAAAGTCCTTCCAATGGCTCCCTGTAGCTCAGAGAACAGACTTTAAAATAATCCTACTAGTTTATAAATCACTGAACTTTTTACAACAAAGTATGTTGGAGATATGTTGTCTCTATAGCAACCCAGCAGACCAATCAGGTCCTCCAACTCTAGCTTACTAATCGTCCCTAGAATCAGAACTAAACAGGGAGAGGCAGCTTTCAGCTTCAATGCTCCACAAATGTGGAATAAACTTCCAGACAAATGCAAAAACCCTGAATCTCTAGGCTCTTTTAAATCAAAGATAAAAACTGTACTATTCAGAGCTGCATTTGAATCTTAAATTGCGTTTCTGATCATTTTTTGTTTTGTTTACCCGATTGTGTTTTATCTGTTTTAATTGCATAAATTTGTTACTTAAATTATTTTTTATTGTTGTGGTTTAATTTCTATTCTTACTTTTTTATTTCTTTTATTCTGTTTTAAGTGATTGTGTATTAATTACATAAATTTGTTCCTTACATTATCTTTTCTTACTGATTGATTACTGTTCACTTGATTGATTACTGTTTTGTTTGTAATCATGTGATTTCATTATCACTGAATCATGTAAAGCACCTTGAATTGCCTTGTGTTGAAAGTGTGCTATAGAAATAAAATTGCCTTGCCTTGAGTTTCTACATTTTAAGTATCAGTTCATTGTATCCGTTAATGAACAATTACTGTAACAAGTACATTAGGATGGTAGCGCCCCAATACTCTATACCAGTATAGGTATTGGTGCATTCCTACTTGAAACAATCTTGACTAATTTTGAAGTTTCTAAGTCAAAAGCTCTAGGGGGAATTTGTTCAAAAATAACATAAATACCACAAAATAGCGTCTATGATCTAATATGGCCAACTTCCGTGGGGTTTGGACTATGGCTCCAAGAGACTTTTTATTTTTTAGGTCCTGAGAAACCACATAGCGCCCCCAGTTTCATAATCCTCACATAAAGTATGGCTTGCGGCTGGTTGTTTTAATGTTTCTAGGGGCAGCTGTGGAGGAATTGGGCATGTCCGACAGATATTAGCATAAATATCTTTCAGGGGTTGGACTAGTACCAGACCTGCCAACCTTGTCATAATATTTTGAGTACCACTTGTATTGTGCTGCTTTTTTTCGCAGATTTTTGATTGCAATTTCGTTACTTTGGGTGTAGCAATTTTCACATTTACTGGTTGGAAAATGGGTTATAAAAAGTTTTTATTACAATACTTGTATAAAGAAAGCAGACATTTTGTACAGTACTGGCCATTATCTTTAAATGTTTTTTCTTCAAATGTGCAGTCTGCAAAACATGACTAACATGACCAGACATGACTAAAATATCTGCACTGGACATTTAAATATTGATGTAAAACAAAGAAGTTCCACTTGATTATATGTGTGCTTATACAAGCTAATAGCCACAATTTAACTGCTTTGAATTTATTCACACTTATTTAATGAAAATTAATCAAAAAATATTTTAATATATATTTAATTAAAATGGTAATTGTATTTTGTATATTGCTATAGATTTGTTTGTTTTTAAGAATAAAATAATTACATTGGCTTACAGCTCATATGTACACATCACCGTGGCTAATTTCTAAATAACCTGTAGCTCCCTGGAGACTTATGTCCACATCATAATTGCACACTGTGTAAAATGCATGATGAGGAACTTTAGAGGGTTATAAGCATGGACACCGTAATCGATAATTATCCAAATACTTCTGAGGGATTTAGACCCTGTTCTTTTTGGCAGGTAATTGCTGAATTATTGATAGATTTGCTAAGAAAAAGCACCTTGCAAATCTTTTTTCCACTTAGACTTTGGCTCAAATGTTTCCACAGTGAAAGTAATGTTACATGTTACGTTTACAAAAAATGGCAGGTCCGCCGACCCACACATATTTTACCTGTTTGAGCGCCAGCTGCAGCAACGAGTGAGGAATGGAGGACGGATTTTCCGCTTTTCTACAACGATTGGCTGAAACTTCTTCTCTGCACTGCTACATCCTATTGTCAAACATGAGTACCGCTCGTTCACATTTGCCACAGAACTCACATGTCCACAGCTTCTGGCGTAGTTTATAGAGGCGAGTTGTACCAGCATACATAGATGTCAAAATTCGTATAGGTTGGCAGGTCTGTAGTATTCATCTTGTTGAATGTTGTCCAAATTAAAACGTATGGCCATGGCGTATTGCTGGACTTTGCCAAGCTGCCACAGCCCCACCATCATTTGTAGCCTCTCAGTACCAGACTCAGATTTACACTAATTTGTTGCACAGTTTGATGTTGGTTGGATCAAGTATGTAAAATAATATTTTTACATATATTATATATTACAATATTTTACTTTGAAAGGTGCATATTATGCACCTTTCAAAGCAAAATATTTCACTTCCTCTTCTCAGGGGGCAGGCCTAAGGTGTTGTCAGCATTTTACCAATGAAATTTGTTGGGGACCAGATGGTTATTATTCCCAGTTGGTTTCAGGTCTGTAATTTTCTTAGTAGGAATTACATAAAACAAATATTTTCTTCCTGTGTACTAGAAGTTTGAGACATGATCCCACCCCTTCAACATATATGAAAAGTCAGGACTTTGATAAGTTTAGATCCCCCACACCTGAAGACCATCCTGACCAGTTTTTAAGATGGACAGTCAAACTCTCTAGGAGGAGTTTGATCAAATGCAGTGGAAAATTATGCCAAAAATGGGTAAAAATCATTCAAAATCAAGTTCAATCCAATACAGCTGAATTCCTGTTCATTTGGGACTGATGTTTTAAGACTTTTGATAGGTCTGGTGAAGTTCTACAAAAGAGTCAAATTTTATTGCTGTATGTTAAAGGCACAGTGTGTAATTTTCGGCCAGTAGGGGGCAGTGCATACCTAAATTATCACAAGCATGCAGTATCTGTGTCTTCGAGTAAGAAACTCAACAATGGAGGTCCTACTATTGCTGTTTTCAAACGCTCAATTCCCTGAGAATTATCTATTTGCAGCAACATGATGATCACATCAGTCTCTCTTTCATCGCTTGGAACTAGCGAAGAGGTAAAAATATATTTATGGCGAAACTTTTTTGCATTTTGAGGGGAAATCAATGTTTTAATAGCGGGCGTGTTCCGTGCGCTTTGTCTGTCCGGGTTCTTGTAGAAGTAAAGACGTCATCTAATATGGCTTTCCCCTGAAAAGAGGACCCGCGCCTATGTATTTTAAAACTGATTTTTAAAGTCATATTTTACAATACCGCCAATATTTTGCAATTAATGTGCTTTACGTAATTATTATTACATAATATTTTAATTGCTATTTTCAAAGATGTACTGCAAAAACTACAGTGTCACTTTAAAAAAGAAAGTAAATGGGTAGTTATTTGAAGCACTCTGGGGGATGCTATTGAGCTATTATATTACTTTTGCAGAACCCTTAAATTTAATGCTCCTGTTAAAGGTCAAACAAACCAATTGTTTGAAAAAGAGGATTTACTTACAACATCTTTTGCAAAAAACAGAATTTTTAATCTGGTCTCAAACTCATAAACTGATTATTATTGATTAATTTCAGTCAGCATTGAGGTTTTTCCACAGAGAATCAGCTGGTAAGAAGTTCTTACAGCATACACAATGCCCAAACTCACTAACAATAGGGTTTCTAACTGTTTTTTAAGATGAAAGAGATTTAAATTCAACCTTGAGTGATTTTGACCACCCTGAGAAAGTTTTAAAGAGGCCTAGAATAGTACCTTGTGAAACGAAACAGCTGTTGTTAATAATCATTTATGGAGGGAGAAACAAAAATTTCATGCCATACCTAACATATTATTAACAACTACTCCCGACCTTTGAGGTCTCTGCATTTGGGGCCGGGCCCAGATGTCGCTGTGACGCTCTATGAACGGCCTGCTTAAATTAATCAGTAAAACAGGATTGGTCCTTTTTATAGAGTAATATTATATAAAGACCGATTCTGTTACCAAGAAGATTTTGTTCTAAACATTTGCATATAACTAACTAACTAACTAACTAACCTTCCTCAGTAGCTCTCGGCGAGGACGCACGCTTTTTCTCTCCCACCTCCCCCTGTGTCTTATCCCACTGCTCTATGTCCTGTGCCTCTATCTGGAGTGTCTTTCTTTGCATTTTTCTCCGAACCAAAAATTGCATAAGGGAAAGATGGAAAAGGTCAGCTGGTCTCTGAATGCTATTGATAAAATCTACTCAACTCTACAAAGCACCGGAAAAGGGCATCCGGGTTATCGATATCAGGCTATTTGGATTTATGTGGATCAGGTTACTGCTGATTGGAATGGGCATGTACTGGATCTGCAGCAAAATGGAGCAACAAATACCGAAATTGGAGACAGTTCTGGAAGCGATTAGAAGGCTGAAGGAGACGTCTGAAGCGTGGATTTGTGCTGATGGAACTCAGAACCTCACGCTTGGAACTTTGAACTTTAATCTGGATTACAATTTGCTTGAATTAGATTATAAAAGAAATCGCAGACAGACTGAAGGGGTAGAGAGGAAATTTGCTCTCCCTGTTCTCCAAATAATTACTGTTTTGGCTCCCATGAAGACCTTCAACTTGGTCCACAATCAAATGCCCGTGAAAGGAATGTAAACAAAGGATCCTCCCCCCCGTACACCGGCATCTACTGACGCACACACTGACATGGATTCAGACACACACACTAACACACACACACACCGTCTCGCTGTATCCTAAGGCACCAGGAAGCTGGATAACAGCGCGCCTTGATGGCAGCGCGTTAACCTGTGGACTGGAGCTCATACCCGCCCATCCCTCCCGATGTGTCAATGTTAATGTCTGAATATGTGCTTAAATGTTTAGGTGTGGTTTTTTCTATTACCTGTTTTTTGAGTCTTGACTAAGGATCAAAACACATGTGAACTGCTTCACCTGATGTACTGGCTGAGTTTCACTTTAAGGCAGTATGCTACGCACTACCTAATGATATAAACAAACCCGCGGTTTGAGACTAGAGCCATGGCAGATCCATCAAAAAAGAAGCTATCAGAAGTGGGGAAAATGGGCTGCAAGAGCTGAAAGCTGCTGGAGCTTCACTGATGGAAAAAGCTGTTAACCCCGATTCACACTGGGCCATGCCAGGTTGTTCCCCTCGTTTACAGCACACCTCCCAGCTCCTCCCGCTCCCTCAGAGAGCAGCAAGACAGGTCAGAGAACAATTCCTTCCCTTCACTGCAGTAAAAGATCTTTTCTGTCAAACTGTTGCTGAGTTTAGGAAGGATTAGTTTCTAAAAACCCCTTTTACAACTCTTCAGTTTTGTGTGCACAGCCAGCATGAATGAGGTGTTAGAGGTACAAAAGGATGCGATAGGGATGCTGAACCAGCCTTGTTACTGGGCTGGTAATTCATAAATTTATAGGTTAAAGTTACTTTAGGTTTTGTGTAAAAACGATTAGCGTACAACTGCAGAAGAAGAAGGAGAGTAGCTATAGCCTCCAGGATGAAGAAAGGAGCATTAAACACGAAGAAAACCTCTATAAATGTGACCATGTGGAAAGTAGCAGCTATGTCGGGGATAAAGCAGTCGGTGGAGTGAGAGCCAGCATGGAGGAGAAGCTCTACAAGCTCTAGGTGAGTGTTTTACGTGCTATAGCTAGTGCTAACTCCCGTTAGCCAAATGGCGACATTTATGCGACTTCTGATTTGTAGGCATTTTAAATGCGATAAATCCCAAATCACTGGAGAAACACAGTCGAAACGTACATCGTTAGTTATCATTTAAATCTAATTACAACATATGTGTGATTCAGGACGTAAGACAAAGCGGACCAGAAAATAACTTATCGCTCCATTGACTTCCAATCATAATTTTTTCGGTTTGGGGACCCACGGGCCGACCGGAAGGGGAGGAGCTTAAGCTCCCCATAGAGCGATGTTATTTATAGAGATTTTCTCCAGCTTTAATGCTCCTTCCTTCGTCCTGCAGACTACCTCCCTACTTTTCCCGCCAGTCGAAAAATGTGCAATTTTGGTTTCAAAATTTGTTTTCAAAATTCAGACATATGCTCAATCCACAGCACATTTCAAACTTGATCAGAAAATAACTTATCGCTCCATCGATGCTCATTAATTTTTTCCCGGCAGCAGAGGACCCTTGGACCATAAGTAGCAGCATGACTTGGGCTCATAATCTACAAAAAGTGGGACCTTGCACCTAATCATGGAGATTTCAAAAATTTGCTGGCTATTTACCTTCTGTTGGATAAAAATGTGCAGCAAATATCTTTCCTAACTACCAAGACAAAAAAAGTTTGATTTTTATGCCCTTTTCCTCTTGAAAGTAAATTAGAGCTTAAACATTTGGGACGTCACCAGCCAGTGGATTGTAACAAAGTTCAAAGATTTTGAGAGAGTATTATAGATTTAACGGTGATTATTTAGATGATTATACAGTTATTGAAGTTTGCCCAGATGACACATCTGCAAATTTTTTTCCAAGAACAACAAGACTGGAAAGTGACCTTTTATTTATAATTTTACATAGGCAATACAAAGGTTTCAATTCTTTAATTACATTTACTTAAAATGTTATTTAAATTGTGTAGATGTGTGCTATTTTATGTGGTTCACTTAATATTGAATCAATGCTAAATTAATCACACAAAATAGCAAACAAAGTCAGATCGTATGCAAAACAGAAGAATTAGTTGCAATTAGGTGTTGAGCTGCTGTGCTCCACCTAACTAATCATGCCAGAGATGCCCCTGCTAAAGACAATGTTTTATGCAATAATGTTTGTTTTATTGCCATTATTTCATTTATTAAAAAATGTTATATTTACCCTAACCCTTATCAAAGTATTAACCCCCTTTTTTATATACACAGCTTAGAGAAGTCATTCCTTTTTAAAACCCAGCGTAGAACTATCTAACCCGCCTCATATCAAACTATATACGGTAATGAACAGGAACACTACCTTTATTACCTCATGACTGTTCAAATTCATGACAAATTCTGGGGATTTTTCCTCACCTCTGCAGAGGCAGCTGCATCCTGGTGATCATGGTGAAGTTGATCAGGTCTTCCACAAGAGCATCTCTCTCCTGCAGACTGGTGACCAGTCTGTTACAGCCAGCCAGCTCCAGGTACTCATAGCTCTCTTTCAACACGTCATTCAGCTCATCTGTAGACTGGGCTGCTGCAATCTAGATGGATAGACACCGGCTGTTTAACCTTTTCTTTATATTTTTCTGTAAAATGTAAAGCACCAGACCCAGTACTGAACTCACCCGATGGACTTGTTGAGTAAAGTAAGTTTCAGGGGTCATGTGGCTCAAAGTGAGGGGGCAGTTGGCTGGGTAGTTAAACAGACATTGATAGAGAGCGTGGGAGAAAAAGCCAATAGGTGGGCCCCCATGGACCAGACAGAGCGCTAATAGGGAGCCAATGTCAAAGTACAGATCCTCCCGCAGAGCTAAATAACACACACACCCACATATAAATAATCAGTCTTTTGATTTCACACAAATACAAACTTTACAGTTGAAACCAAATATTTACATACACTTCAGAAAAGAAACACATTTTCTCACATCAATTCAGAGTAAAGTTTTTTGTTTAAATAAATAATGTATTTTTTGTATTTATGAAATGTCAAAACAAAGACAGAATTATTATGTAGTTTTTATTACTTCCAAAGTCAGAAGAATGCATACACTAATTTTATTGTCTCTTTAAACAAATAGAAAATTCCAGATGAGTCCATTCTGAGATCCAGTGTGGTTCATGCTGAGGGGCAACTTCCAGATGCCTAAAGGTCCCTCATTCATCTGTTCAGACAGTAATATATAAAGCTAAAAACATGGGAATGTCCAACCATCATACCGCTCAGGAAGGAGTCCCGTTTTTTAGGTGAGAAATGTGTGAATCAGCCCCAGGACAACAGCTGACGAACTTGTAAAGATGCTGGCTGAAACTGTTAAGACTGTCTCTCTATCCCCAGTAAAACCAGTCCTGTACCAGCATGAGCTAAAATGTTACTCTGGGAGAAGGAAGACCTTACATCTGAATTTCTGGAAAAGTTTCCTGTGGTCTGACAGAGCAAACGTTGAGCTGTTCGGCAATAAGGATAAACTGTATATTTGGATGACAAAGGGGGAATCTTTAAGGCTTCAGAACATCATCTCAACTGTGAAGTATGGTGGTGGCAGCATCATGCTGCGGGGCTGTTTGCTGCAGAAGGGACTGATGCACTTCACAATATAGATGCCATCATGGAAACGACACTGATGTGGACATATTGCAGCAACATCAGAAGAAATCAGTCAGGAAGCTTTAGCGTGGGTCTTAATGGGTCTTCCAGGTAGACCATGATCTCAAGTTGACCTTTAGATTAGCTACAAGGTGGTTTCAGGACAACAAAGTCAAGGTGTTTGAGTGGCCATCTCATAGCCCTCATCTCAGTTCTATAGAACATTTGTGGGCAGAACTGGAAAGGCGAGTGTAAGAATTAAGGCTTACAAACCTAACCAGTTCCAGCATTTCTGTCTGGATGAGTGGGCCAACATTCAAGTTAATTACTGCAGGAAGCAGCTAGAAGGAAACCAGGAACATTTGGTACAACGAAACAGTTTTTAAGGGCAAATACTGAGACAGTGTAGGAATACTTCTGACTAGGGCTGCAAGGATTAGCAGATTCGTCACGACGATGTCGACAAGAAAAATTTTCAACAACGTACTTCGTGATTGATGTTAGTTTCTTATTTTAAGCATTGTTTTTTCTCTTAAAATGTTTTTGTTGTACCATTCACTGCTCTGTCTGCCTTTCTGCCCCTGATGTGACAACCAACCGGAAAAGCCCAAACAGCAGTATGACGGTGAGCAAACAACAGAGCTCTAAAGCTTTGGATAGTTTCATTAAATACAAAGGGAAGAATGTTCAATACAAAATTCACAAGGTAGAACCGGCTTTCCATGGCAGTACAACTGTGTTGGTCGAGCATCTTAAAAGGCAGCCTGCTATGCCTGACGATAAGGAGGGACAGTAGTTTCTGTAAGCCGATTGGCTCGTTAGCTGCATTAGCATCAGCGGTACGGTGATGTCCTCTTTTGACATGTCAGCTTTTTACATTCTCTCCAGGGCATCAGGGGGCATTCACAGATAGATTAAAATGTCCAGATGTGACGTCCTCTACGGTCCAAGCTGCTGCCTAGACACTTGTTCCAGATGCATTCATGCATGGAAAAGAAAGCACAGCGCTGCTGTTTTTATTTACAAGACATCAAAGCACATGTGTCATGACAAAAAACAAAACAAAACCTGCTTATAATTTTTATTATTACATTAAAAATGAAATACTTGTTTTTTCAGAATGTAATTTATGGACCCACTCCGATGAAAATCGTGTTTTTCATGATGTTAACATGGCATTTTTCTGATCCTAGAGGACATACATTAAGAAAAATAATCTCAAAATTGCATTTCTGACTTCAGATCACAATGAATCAGTAGCACACGCTAAAATGCCGCCAAAAACAAACTTGATTTGTGACATAGCAACTCCACTGGGCGGGCCAAAAGCTCCTGCTTCGCGCCGTCCGCTCAGGCTCTGAGGTGTGTAGCAAGTTGCAATATGTTAGCATTATGACGGCCTGTGACCAGGTCACACCCACTTCCACGTTAGAATCAAACGATATTCTGACTTGTAGATTCTATAAGCTTATACGTTTTATATCATTAGAAAGCTAAGAGTCTGGTAATTCTAATGATATATACAAATTACGGATACAATTATAGCTAGCACACAGCCAGCACTTCTGCCAACAAAGACACACCCACACACCTCCGAAAGAGATTAAATGTGCAATTTACACATTTGTAGTCCAATAAACGTGACAAAACCGATCCATCTCAACCAAACGATCTTTTTACATCTATAAGGGGCCAATTCAAGTCCTCCAATAAAGTGGTTTGTCCATGACAATAATAAAGCCCATAAAAAAGCTAACATATACCTCTGAAATTTGTAGTCCTCATGTTTCTGCATCTTTCCGCTCCGTTTCCAAAGACTTCACAACACCATTCTGATGCATTCACTTGTAGACAACTAGCTCTAATTGCGTCTTCGTGTTCATCGTTCGAGCTGGCATCTGGCTCAAATGTTAGATTAGCGGTGTGAGTGGCTGTAAGCTAGCAGGGGAGCTAAGGCAAACAGCTCTCAGCAACGGGGAGGGGAGAGATCCTCCAAGCCAACGGTTCCGCCCACAATACAGAAGCAAATCGATAATGAGCTACTGCTGCTCTGCAGAAGCTACGTCCTAGCAAAAGGCACAGGTTCAGAATCAGAATTAGCAAGTGGTACAACGAAATTTGTTGTAGGAATTATTATTGCAGTTATAGGCTTTTTTATTTATTACTCAAAGAGCCTAGATATAACAGTAAACTGAACATTGCTTATTTATGTTGAATTAGTGCTGATTTATGTTGATGCATTTATAAGTTTGATTCTGTTACTCAAGAGTTTAGATCAAATATTGTTTAGCTGTTCTGATTTGATACATGTACTAGAAGAAGCTAGTTATCTCATATGACACGTCCCGTGTTGCCTCATGACAGATCTTGTTTTTACCTGCTGACAAATTCCATGTTGTTCTTTGATTGGTCTTGTTATTATCCTCTGATGCATAGAACAGAGTGGAAGTTATCTTACCATAACTGTATGATGTGTTTTGTTCTCCTAGCTATGCTAGAGTAATGAATCCGTCAGAAGCTTATCAATAGGGTGTGGTTAAATCAGTGTATATATACTTGTGACTTTGTGAAGAACCTCAGAGCTCCCTATGGACTCTCCATGCACATGTAAAATAAACTTTCCCAAAGAAGACTACTGATCCTTTTCTCTCTCATCTGAGGCCTCTGAGACACACTCTTTTCTACCACATTAGGTTTACAGTACAATCCGTTCAAGGTCTTTTAACAAACAAAGAAACAGATACGGGCTACTGAGGGCTTGCTCTTTGACAAAGCTTACAGTTAGAGATATGTTAATAGGCAGTTAGAGACAGGTTAGACAGGTAGCTAGGAAGAGACAGGTTAATGTTAGTAGTCAGGTAGAGTGTCAAAAGCTAGGAAGAGATTGGAAGAGTTAGAGTAGCTAGGTAGAGATAGATTAATGTAAGCCAGGTAGAGAGTGTTAGTAGCTAGGTCTCCTAGTAGCTAGGAGACAGGTTAATGTTAGTAGATATGCTGCTTTAGGCTAGGCTGTTGGAGGACTTTATTTGAGTCTGTTCCTACTTTCTCTTCTACTTCTCCCCAACTGCATGATGTGCTGTCAATTCAAGCGCTAACCTGTTTTCTCTTAGTCTCTTCCTACAGTAGGTGCTCCTGACCCGCCCTGCTTGACGACCCTGACTAAGATGGCATTGCAGTGACGGAAAGTTCTCCACGTCCTGCAACAAACTTCTGCATCAGTTCTGTTGCTCTTTCTGTATCTCTGTTCTGTATTCTCCAAACCACAGACGGTCGCGGCAGATAACCGCTTGTGCTGAGCCTGGTTCTGCCGGAGGTTTCTTCCTGTTAAAAGGGAGTTTTTCCTTCCCACTGTCGCTTCATGCTTGCTTAGTGTGAGGGATTGCTGAGAATTACACGACGCAATCTTCTGTGGTTCTCTAAATTCTACATTAAACATAGTATTGTAATAACTCTTCGTGTAAAGTGCCCTGAGATGACATCTGTTGTGAAACGGCGCTATATAAATAAACTGAATTGAATTGAATGCAGCCAGCAAGTCGTGTTCCCTTATGCACATGAGAGAGGGTTTACAACTGGGGGTTAGGGGGCAGGTGATAGGTGAGGGAGGGAAAAAAACCCATGGGGAGCCTAAGTCACGCCCTTCTACTTCCGCTCCATGGGTCCCCGACTGCTTAAAAAAAATGAATGAGAGTCAATGGAGCGATTGAAGTCATTTTCTAATCCAGTTTGAAATGCGCCGTGGATCAAACATATGAAGTCCGTGAATTTTAAAAACAAATATTGATGCAGAGAAAACGCTGATTTTGGACCGGAGGCAAAAGTTACTTTAGGTTTTGTGTAAAAACGTTCGTTGTGAGAGATCCTTGTCTACCTTCTCAGACAGCCCATAGTCTATCGCTTAAGATGTGTCCAGCACCCTCGGTTGAGCTGATAACTGGAACACTACGAATCTTGTGGTACGGGGGAGGGTGCGTAGAGCAGCATCCATCAGCATTCTTCTCATGGGGAGTTTGAGATTGTAGACCAATTCAAGGTCGCTATAGGGAGTCAGATGAAAATAAGGCAGTTGTTTTGGTTTCAGAAAGAGCAACTTATCTCTGCCTTGAGTTAGAGGTCTACTTTCAAACCAAATATCCGAATCTGGTTCAATTGCCACGACAAGTGTGGAAACTTTCTCCATGTTGGATGACACTCGGTGTATGAGTACCAAAACCGAGGCCAGATCACCAGGCATGGCATCCAGGCTGCGCTCCCTGCTCTGACTGAAATAAGTTTGAGTCCCGACTGCACGGCTCAATCCTCCCAATCTTTCAACTTGCCAATCACGTCCAGAACTTCATCTAGTTTGTGGTAGACCATGTAACCACCCGCACCGATCAGTAGAAACCTGGTCACCATAAGTCCAAAAATATATATGTTCTCTTAGGGCTGGGTGGTATAGTGAAAATGTACCGATACTAAAATGTATGACTGTTGTCAATGTCATTTTGCCTGTGTCTGTAAATTTGGTATAAAGAAAAAAAAGAAAAAAGAAAGAAAAGATGTGTTTCAGTTTAGCGGTGCTCCTGCTGCTTTAAGAAATTAGTGATGTCATGTGACTTCCAGAAGGGAACAGTGCTCCAGCACAGCAACGGTGTTGCTGTGTTTAGCGAGTGTTAAGTCTCCTCTAGCAACTGTTTTTCAAAAAAAGCGACTAGCAACAAATATAGTAACTATATAGTTTTTAGTGGATACTTTGAGACTAACATGAAGCACGTATTATTGTTACTGCTGTAACTCAGCAATGGAGCTGCAGTCGCACCAGAAGGTTTCTAGACCAGCATGCGGCAGCTCAGCCAGCCCTGATCCTGTTCAGCCGGAGCAGAGAATAACCCCGCTGAGTCCAGAATGTTAATTTATCGATTGAAGCTGCTGCTGGCTGATCCTACCTGTGTTCCGATGTAAATGCAAAATATTTTCTGTCTAAAATAAACGACCGCACACTAAAATCACCGATTTCACTCACAGCCCTGGTAACTTCCACACTTGGTCTGTGTGATCACTTCTCTGAGTCTAAACTGGAGTGGACTAAAGCGTAGTTTATGCTTCCGCGTTATACGGATTGACGCAACGCCATTATCCGTCAAGAAGGGCTCCCCGTCACCTACGCAAGGAGTAGAGGCCCAAATTTTAACTATCTGTCTCCGTTGACGGATAGAGTAGGCATCTGATTGGTCAGTTTCAGCAAGAGATCGCATCACCAAAATGGGGCTCTATAGTCGCTGTAATCAGTAGTTAATGCACTGCTGTGTTTGTTTCCCTGTGTTTTTAGAGTATTCTATAATCCGCACTTCTAGTAAAAAGCTTTACAGCTTAATTAAAACTTACTTTCTGTTGTTCATTGCTCCTTGAGGAAGAAATATGTTCACAAGCCTAGAAAAAAAACAGAATCGGCGCTGTGTGATAGTAGGCAGAGACGCCATGAAAACGTAGCACCCCCTGCTGTCCTGGTCGAGCAACGCTGAAAAAACAATAGAGAATGGAGTGGAAGAGTGGAGTACTATAAACAGAAAATGTCTCCCTCAATACGTCTGCGTCTGAGTGCAAATTTGCGGTCGGAGAAGCATAAACTAGGCTTAAGATACACAGAAAGGAAGTGGGAATCAACCCCTGAATTAAAAGGCTGTTTGAAGCCGTTCAATAGCAAGGAGCCATCAAATTTTAAAGCATATTATGTAAATGAGACCGCTACCGGACACTGAGTAGAGACCAGGTGGCCATTATCGACCACTTACCGTTATCGAGGTAAACTGCTTAATATAACATGATCTTGATTTGAAGTCGTATTGCCCAGCCCTATTCTCTGCATCTTCCACAGGAAGCAGTGAGAGACATATGACCTGCCACAGTCGACCAGGCGTTGATCATACACTACCGTTCAAAAGTTTGGGGTCACATTGAAATGTCCTTATTTTTGAAGGAAAAGCACTGTACTTTTCAATGAAGATAACTTTAAACTAGTCTTAACTTTAAAGAAACACACGCTATACATTGCTAATGTGGTAAATGACTATTCTAGCTGCAAATGTCTGGTTTTTGGTGCAATATCTACATAGGTGTATAGAGGCCCATTTCCAGCAACTATCACTCCAGTGTTCTAATGGTACAATGTGTTTGCTCATTGGCTCAGAAGGCTAATTGATGATTAGAAAACCCTTGTGCAATCATGTTCACACATCTGAAAACAGTTTAGCTCGGTACAGAAGCTACAAAACTGACCTTCCTTTGAGCAGATTGAGTTTCTGGAGCATCACATTTGTGGGGTCAATTAAACGCTCAAAATGGCCAGAAAAAGAGAACTTTCATCTGAAACTCGACAGTCTATTCTTGTTCTTAGAAATGAAGGCTATTCCATGCGAGAAATTGCTAAGAAATTGAAGATTTCCTACAACGGTGTGTACTACTCCCTTCAGAGGACAGCACAAACAGGCTCTAACCAGAGTAGAAAAAGAAGTGGGAGGCCGCGTTGCACAACTGAGCAAGAAGATAAGTACATTAGAGTCTCTAGTTTGAGAAACAGACGCCTCACAGGTCCCCAACTGGCATCTTCATTAAATAGTACCCGCAAAACACCAGTGTCAACATCTACAGTGAAGAGGCGGCTGCGGGATTCTGGGCTTCAGGGCAGAGTGGCAAAGAAAAAGCCATATCTGAGACTGGCCAATAAAAGAAAAGATTAAGATGGGCAAAAGAACACAGACATTGGACAGAGGAAGACTGGAAAAAAGTGCTGTGGACGGATGAATCCAAGTTTGAGGTGTTTGGATCACAAAGAAGAACGTTTGTGAGACGCAGAACAACTGAAAAGATGCTGGAAGAATGCCTGACGCCATCTGTTAAGCATGGTGGAGGTAATGTGATGGTCTGGGGTTGCTTTGGTGCTGGTAAGGTGGGAGATTTGTACAGGGTAAAAGGGATTCTGAATAAGGAAGGCTATCACTCCATTTTGCAACGCCATGCCATACCCAGTGGACAGCGCTTGATTGGAGCCAATTTCATCCTACAACAGGACAATGACCCAAAACACACCTCGAAATTGTGCAAGAACTATTTAGAGAAGAAGCAGGCAGCTGGTATTCTATCGGTAATGGAGTGGCCAGCGCAGTCACCAGATTTGAACCCCGTTGAGCTGTTGTGGGAGCAGCTTGACCGTATGGTACGCAAGAAGTGCCCATCCAACCAATCCAAATTGTGGGAGCTGCTTCTAGAAGCGTGGGGTGCAATTTCTCCAGATTACCTCAACAAATTAACAGCTAGAATGCCAAAGGTCTGCAATGCTGTAATTGCTGCAAATGGAGGATTCTTTGATGAAAGCAAAGTTTGATGTAAAAACAATCTTATTTCAAATAAAAATCATTATTTCTAACCTTGTCAATGTCTTGACTCTATTTTTTATTCATTTCACAACGTATGGTGGTGAATAAGTGTGACTTTTCATGGAAAACACAAAATTGTTTGGGTGACCCCAAACTTTTGAACGGTAGTGTATGTCCTATAGGTTTTTTTTTTTTACAGAAAGTAACAAGTTGAAAAATATGTAGCAGTTTTGTAATTGTTGATTTTTTTTCTGTCTTTCAAAAATACAAAAACACAATTACACCTTTTCAGTTTCCTAATTGCAATTAGGGATGCACCGATACCGGTATCGGCCCCGATACTGCCTAATGTACTGGTATCGGTTAAACTTAACCGATTCCATAAAACGATACTCAAAAAGAGGAAAATCTGAAACAAATTCACCAAAAAAGATAAAATTTTCACTTGAATTTTTATTTTTGTGGTAATGTAATATTTTACATCTGTTATTTTGTCTCAGTTATGTTTAGTTGTAAATTCTGGTGCCTTTAGTCTCTTCAAAAAAGGCACCGTAAGTTATACAGTTTATTAACTCAACAATATGTGGCAAGGTACACAACTTGGGCCCAGGCGGGATTCGATCCCACGACTCCAAAACTGTCACAAATAGTATTGGATCGGTATCGGGTATCGACAGATACACATAATCCAGCCATCGGTATCGGGCCTGAAAATCTCGGATCGGTGCATCCCTAATTGCAATGCACAAATTGCATTATTTGAGTCATACTTTAAAAAAATCTTACATTTGCAGTTGCCCCAAAACAAATTGTGCAAAAACCCATCTGCATAAAAAATGTCCAATTTAGCTTCAAATCTCCCACTATATCAAATCAAACTTTGTTTATATAGCGCTTTTCATACAAGAATGCAACTAAAAGCGCTTTACACATTATAAGAAAAGGGACCCAACATAACCCTCCATCCCATCCCTCCCCACAAATTTAAAAGCGTTAACACAATTATACCCCCAACCGAACTCCTATTCACATACACATTAATACAAAAAATGCACGTTGATGCGTCATCACTTGCGCAGTGTGCGTAATGTCAGTATGAGTGAGTCAGTTGACTTAAATACTTCCATCCAAACTCGCAGTTCAAAGGTTTGGAACTATTTTTAAATAAAAGGGAGTCGTTTTGTCATCTGCCGGCTTTGCAAAATGGAAATGGCTTATAAAAGTACGACGGCATCGAGTAGCAGTTCCAGCAAATGATTAAACTCTGTACGTTTTCAACTTTTTTACTAACGCTATGTCTGTTACCCTCCATATGACTCAAACACCCCCACATAGAGGGCTTATACTCATACACAGCTGCGTCTGGTGTATGTCACTGCTATCTGTTTGGTTGGTTTTATTTGTTATGTTTTGGGTGGTGGTGGGTGTTTGGGGTGTGGGTGTGTTTTTGGTGGGTTGTTTGTTGGTTTTCCGCTAAACGAGCCTTGTGACATTAATACAACATCGTTTAAGTGCTTGAAAAGCAAACCCACACCGAACTCTTGATTGTCACGTTTAATAACGCCTCATCCTGTTTGAGTACTATTTTTTTACTTCATGCTTCTCCAGTTTGTCGGATTCAAAGTTGCCATCTAATAACTAGAAAAATGTGCAGCATGTATTATAACGAACAGCGCCTCTCTCTCTCTTGCAAATCTTACGCCAGAAACAAGAGAAAATGCAGCAAAATAAATGTTTTTTGTGATTTAGAGCACTTTTTTACATAAAGTGAATGTTAAATTTTTTTGTTTATATTTTTGGGGGTATATTCTCTCCTTTATTCATATGATGTCTTTGCACAACATTTAACTTCTTGTTAAATGCAACCTCTAACATAAGATTGTACTAATACTACAACTTTATTTGGGATTTTTTTTTTAAATTAAAATGTGTTCAAATGAGGAAATTTGTTGATTTCATGGAAATACATAAATGAATGTCAAATTTCTATACAAATCAAATAATGGGTAAAAAAAAAAAAAAATCGATAATCAAATCTAATCAAATTGAAAAATTAATCATTAGGTTAATCGATGCATCGAAAAATAATCATTAGATTATCGATAACAAAAATAATCGTTTTGCCCAGCCCTTATTAAGAACATCAGTTAGCTGAGTTCAGATGAAGCAGTTAAGGTATGGAATGTCAGGGGAGCCATCTGCCCCTGTGGCAGCAGATCAACAGCAGCAGCCGAGGCAGCAACAGAGGGCACCCAGAGGAGCGAGGGCAGAAACCTCCATCCAGGCTCTACCTGGAGTTTATAAAACATTTTAGGGATTTAAACTACTCTGAATGTCTGACGTACAGCTGCAGCTACAAAACATAACTATCAGGGCTAACAGTGCAAATCAAGGTCTATTTCCGGTTTGTTAATACTGACCCTGGCATCACCCCCTGCTGTATGGCATAGGCATTACCCACAAGTCACAAAAAGGAGGAGCATGCGGAAAAAGAAGGTGTGGCATGTAAAGCAGTTGGTTGTGTGTAGTTCAACTCACTGATTTGTCTCTGAGAAACCAAATTAGTATTTACAGGTTATTTATTTATTTTTACACACAAATATGTGGATGGGTTTTACACCATTTATTTTGTATCAAGTGGGGAAAAACTGTATATGTAAACTTTAAAGTGTGACTTAAACAATGCAATTTGTGCATGGTACTTAAGAAACTGAAAAGCTGTAAAAAAAAAAATGATTTGTGAAAAACTGAAAAAAAAGGAAAAAAGAAAACTGCTTCAAAAATTTTCTCTGTGATTTAAACTTCCTAGTTCCACCAAAAATACCTTCATGTATATCCACTCGTGTGCGTCCAGAAGGATACAACGGCTCCCTAGGACTCACTCTTCGATTGAAAAAATGTGAACAATAGCACTCAGAGAGCAGCTGACAAGTTTCATAGTTAAGCTTTTGGTTAAGCTTGATAGAAAAATACACAGACATGCTTCAGATTGACAGAGAAAAGACAAAGAGCAGTGGGATAAGACAGAGTCTAGTGGGAGAAAGGTAGAAAGTGTCCGTTCATGTTGAGTGCCAGAGAAGTGTTCGGCTAAAAAAAAAAAAAACACGGCATAAAATCATCAATTGAAGACCACTGTGAATGTTTTAGTAGCTCAAAAGACTGTCGGGGGGGGTCTATAAATGGCTGTGGACGGGAAGGATCTTTCTGGAAGGATCATTCAGTAGTTTAAATGAAGCTTCTGAATATGCTGCTGTGTTAGCAACATTATCATTAACAGTGGTGATGGTAATTTCATTACCCTAAGCACACATGTGTCTGCTGTAACACTAATGTTTTATTTTATAATTAGTTCATAAATGTTAAATGAGCTATTATTTTAATATCAAGTATTTTAGATAGCTCATAACATTTAGAGGTAAACTGGTTATAATAGAGCAGCTGTTTGCTCCTACAAAATCTGGTTAGTCAACCAATCAGCAAAAATAATTTCTGATTAGTCAATTATCAAAATAATAGTGTCTGGCAGCCCTACTTCTGACTTTGACAACATAAAAAATAAATGACAATTCGTCTTCATTCTGACAATTCACAAATATAAAAATATGTTCATATTTTATGATCCCAAATAATGTTTGACAGTAAAGATTTTTTTTCTTCTTTTTCCTGAAGTGTATGTAAATATCAGATTTCAACTTTAAGTCTTGTAAAGATGTGTATAAACCCACAATCAGATTAACTTATTTGCACAACACATTCAGGCAGCTCTTCTTACCCTGGGAGTTCAGTGAAAGATTCTTGGAACCACTTGGGCCCTCAAAAGCCATAGAGTTCTGGATCTGCTGCATCAGTAGCTTCAGGAAGTATCGTCTGGCTGTCTCTCCATTGTAAAGAGTGCTGGGAAGATTCATGTGCTGCTCATCTTTAAACCTGGAGAAAGAGAGCTGACAGATGAAGACCAGAAAAGGAAGAAAACATCCAAGGTTAAAAATAAATGTTACCTGACAGAAATTGAGTGCATGGGGTTAAAGTTGGCCCTCCTAACTAGCTCTAGGCCAGCTAATAGAGCCTGATCTCCAGGCACCTCCAGCTGGGTGCTGACAGGATATGAGTGAGGAAGTAAAGATCTTAGAAGCTCCTCAGGTGATACAGATCTTACACATGTAGACGGTCTAAAAGAGATGAAATAAAACAAAAACAATGAATCCTGCGGGCGGAGACTGGGCAGTGGAGCATTTAATATGCATACCTTTTACAGGCCAGAGGGGAGGGCATTGGGGAAAGATGCCGTCTGGACAGTAAACTTCTCTTCTGGCCGCCCTGAGGTGATCCAACCAGAGATGCTGGAGTAGACAACAACACACGGTTTTAAACTGCTGCAGGTTTAGCCTTGTGTCATCAACTAAAGCAGAGAACACACTGATCTGTGCAGACACAAACAGTGGTCACATCACTAAGAATAGACCTTTGCCATCCGTTGCATTGATGCAGTCTGTGCAGGCCCAGTCTGTGGTGTCCAGCTTTAAACCCGAACATTTTCTGTGAGTTCCTCTGGATCCACAAAGGCAGCATCGGATCACCTCAAACCACCTGAAAAACCCCAGAAACTGAAATGAGACATTTCTGAATTCATTTCACCATTTCTGATCTCGTTCCTTTGAAGGATGCACCCACAACACCATATGGGATCAGAAATTGATATTGATACTGTTGGCATCTGAAGTATTGCTATACATATTTGTTAATGCTGTCTTTCAATGATTCTGTTTTAATCTTCACATTTTGTAATCATGTAAAGCACCTTGAATTGTCTTGTGTTGAGTGTGCGCTATATAAATTAAAATGCCTTGCCTTGGCATCCAAAGTCGAAGGAATAAAATTGAGTCCAGCTTTAATTCGCTTTTAAAGCGTGATGTAAGAAACTTGGACACCACTTTAGAGTGGTAGCTCGCTTCACCCTGGTACCTTCCTGGGTCGTCTCAGCTAAAATGAAGTCGGACTGCTTATTTTACACTGCAGAAATGTTGATGTTATGTATATTGCTTTTGTAATAATTCAAGATGTGCAATGAACTTAACAGGGACAAATCAAGAATAACCTTTATGATACACATCAAGATTGTTGTTTCAGTAATTCTCCCAAAATCCAAACAACAAGGAAAACACAGAGGTTTCTCAGTCATCCTGACCCCAATATGGCTGCCATTTGTAAAAAAACAAACAAAAAAACATCCGTACTAACTGGATTGGTTAAATTGTAAACAATGAATAATGTTATTGTAAACATGAATCAATTTTAAATCTCCGTCTAAATTTTTTAACATTTTCCTATAGAGGATAACCTCATATTGCAGACAGACATTCTCATTAACTCTCAGCAATTGGCATGTTCAATGAGTCTTACTGGTAGGGCTGCCATAAATTCTGCTGGACCATAATCTGTCCAAGAAATTAATCTGATAAACTAATATTGTTGTTTTAGATTGTTTTTAACTAATGTAGTAATAATGCATGCATACCCTCTGAATGATCAATAGACTTTAATTCCCCAAAAAATTAACCAATGCAACTCGAAGACATTTTTAATATCCAATATTATTTAACAAAAAAAATGATAAACAAGATGTGCAACATATCTACAAAAACATTTTCAATAAAAAAACAACATGCCACAAAGTAATATAACTTTACATCCCAATAACTAGGGATGCACCGATACAAATATAAGGTATAAAACCCTTTTGTTTATTTTTTTATGTGGTAGAAGTAACGGTATTGGTACTCAGTAGGGCTATCGGAAACTACTCAAATCCAAGTATCGGTATTGTATCGGTTCGAATAAAGTGGTATTGTTGCATCCCTATCAATGACTAATTATGTATGTCTTCACAATTTAAAAACTTGCTTATTCTGTCTATTTTATAGTAAATGTAGAAATTTTTATTTTTATTTTAATCCACAAACCAGGGGCATAGCTATGGGTTGGCCAGAGGGGGCATTGGCCCACCCACCTTGATCCATCCTATGGTTTTCTCAAAAGAAATTTGAACAAATTATGTATAAAATCACGTTTTATTTTTGAAGGACATCACTAAAAGTCTTAAGATAAAAGAATACAATTGTAGGTGCAATTTACAATTTAGCAATCATTGACTGCTAAATAGTATGCTGTGCAAACTCTACAGACAAGCTAGGGCTAGCTGTGAGATTCTCCTGTATAATCAATATTTTAGTTTTGAAACCAACACTTTTATTGAAAATATTAGGATCCCTAACTAAACATTCCAGATAGGCCTGGGCGGTATACCGGTTCATACTGTAAACCAGTGTTTATTTTCATCATGATATGAAATTTTAATATACCGCTATACCGGTGAATAGCTCAGACAATTTCAGGAACGTATAATGTGAGGAACTGTTTCAGCTGTGACCGATTTCACTGCTGATGAAGTAATTCCAAAAAGAGGAGTCACGTCTTTAGTTTAGAAGTTTATTGGCTTTAAAAGGTCAGACAAGAACCGAACAGCCTATCTTTTACAAGCGCTACTGCAAGTGACAAGTAGGGGGGAGTGTTGAGCTCTATTTGACCATCTGTAGGTAAACGAGGTCAACGGCGGCAAAACCAGTAGAAAAGAAATCAAAAATAGCGGTAAATATGTTTTACAAACTATCTACGATACTTCTGCCGTCTTTTTTTTCTGTTGTTATCTGAATATTAACCAGCTAATAATCCCCTACGGTCACCATGTTTGTTTTACTTCTTCTTTGGCACTATCCGGTCTGAGTCTGTTCTCTGCCCCCTAGCTGGATTCTTCAGTACTACATGCAAAGCCAGTACAAGACGCAATTTGCCGCTTGTGTCAACGTGAGGTTAAAAAACAAGTATACTTTCAGCCTTAGAACCTCAAGAATGTCAACTAGAATCATAATTTTTTTAATCCTTTTCATATCATTCACCTGTGTCTGGAAAAACAATATGATGCAGTCCATATGGCAGTAAAATGGGCTATTTAAAGGACATTTTTATATTATTCTTTCTTATAAAATAATATGGATATGAATGGTCTTATATGGAAAAAAAATACAGTTAAATACAAGTGCAAATGCAAGTTCTATAGAACTCCCATCAACTTTCAGCCCTTTCAAGGCAAACAGAAGACGTCCTTGGTTACAAGCAGGGCCTGAAATGACAATTTTGACTCACCGGCTAAGTTGAGTTTAAAATTTACCGGCCAACCATATTTTTAGAGTGAACGAAATTCTAAATCATTTTTATACAGATATACCAAAAACATATTATTGTATTATATGATATTATGTTGGAGCAGAGGAGTGACAGCTTCAAAAATAGTTAATAATAAAAACTATTTTTTGGTCAGTTCTGATTTTTTAAATATATTTTTTAATTAACACTTCTTAAAATCTATTCAGACTCCTTGTTTTCTCCTTTCAGAAAATCTGGCCTCCTGATTCTGACACAGTCTTTGTGCAACAGCATTACAGCATTAGTTGGGTCATAGTCCCTGATCTCTGGAGAACACAGTTGCACCATGAGGTCAGAATTCGAACTGTCAAAATGGTGAATGGCCTTCAGCTTTTTTGGTCACCGAAAAAAAAAAGAAGGAACAACTGGTCAAATACAAAGAATATCCAGTTAACGCGACCCCTGGCCTTGGCTAACAAAGAAGCTAACATAGGTTACCAACACTAACCGTAAGATAACCTCAAATAATAGGAACATAAAGGGCCGCCGTGTCTTTCTACACCCAGGTTCTGCTTGCATCCGCTGTGTTAATAAACAAATAATCCCTCTATACTTTCACAAATGTCACAAGGATATTAAATTTCTTTTTTTTCATAATTATGTAATATCAGGGTTCTTGCAGTTTTCAGAAAGTTAAATTTAAGACCCTTTAAATACCTTTTTAGACCATTGTGAACTAAATTTAAGACCAAGGCGATGCATTAATAGAAAGTTAACTATTCCCAAAATTGCAAAACCTTTTGTTTTCATTAACTTAGGTATCAAAGATAACATTTATATTAATTATTTTTTAAAAGAGAGAACTAGAACAGTTACATTCCTAAACCAAATAATGATCTGAACACAACACTGAAATATGTCCAAGTACATTCTACATATATCTTAGCTCATCCCCTTTAGCACCAATCTTAGTTTCAAAGGTTATTGTATAACCTTCTGGCGGCATTTGACTTGGTGAGGAGCTCAGCCATCTTGGACCCAGCCTTGCACTCAGCTTTTTCTGCAAGTTCATCTGCCTCCCTAGCAAGACAGGTGGAAACTTCCTCCAAGCTTTTCTTCCTTTTTTTTAAAGATCTTCCAGAGACTCCTCAGCTAGCTTTCTTTTCTGGCTCTGAGATTCCTATTTTATTCCTGGTTTCCTGTGTGTCGAGATGCTGCCGGCCGCTGCTTCAGCTTACACATTTGGGAGATCAAAAAATGTTGATGAATGGAGCTATGATCAGTGCAGTTATCTCCTTCCACACGCAGGTAGGAGCAGACTTCCAGGCAGCAATGTAGCAGGCGAAGTTGGCATGTGGCAGAATTGAGGTGTTGGGGAGAAAGAAGCTGGTATAGCAGCAGAGAACAAGTATATCTACGCGGTGATCAGAGAGCTGGACTGGCTGCAAGGCCGTAGATTCAAAGTCTCAACAGACTGGATGATCGTTGGTTAGATCAGTACTGGCGTGAAGAACACAGATCCGGAGATGCATGAACGGATCGATGTCTGAGAGATGTGAGGTGAGTCAAAAGTCTTAACTTTTGAGAGGATCTGTGTTGGCATGATGACTTTGTGACTGCTTTTTGCTGGAGCTTTTGTTAAGCTAAGCCCGCCCATGTCCTCACCCACTACCGTTCTTCTGAGATGGTGATGGAAACACAACCTACCTGTTCTAGACCATACCGTTCAGGTCTAAAGTGACCCTGGTGGAAAAGAGGCCGAAGATCAAGCTGTTTTGATCTTGTGGTTGAACATCTGATTACAAGGTTTACGCTTCTTGGGAATAAACAAATAAAATATTAAGACTCGACCTAAATAAATTTAAGACATTGTACAAAAATGTTGGGGTGCAAGAATTATTAAGGCCTTAAATTTAAAGTTATGAATTTTAGACTTTTTAAGACCCTGCAAGAACCCTGAATATACATTTTTATTGCATATTTTTTGAAGTAAACGGATCAAGAACAACATGACGTACCCTTTCGTAGCAGAGTATGTACGTCCACTCTTGCAGAGGCAGGTAACAGAGTCGCAGCGAGTGTAAACCTCCAGAAGTTCTGAATATGCGTTTGCCTCCAGTTCCCATGATGCATCTCTACACAGACAAAAAAACAAAACAAGATGAAAGATAAAATATTTTCTTCCTCTGAACAGTTTCATAAACTACCATTTAAAGAGCAGGCATATTGGAGATTAGGCATGAGCTGGGTATCAGAATCCATTTATATTGTCAGTGGCTGATATGTTTAAGTTCCCAGAGGATAACAGAGACATCAGGTAATAGCATAAAAAGTCCCCCAGCAAAATTATGGCTTGATTATGATTTATATTTTTATTGATATTATAGCAACTTAAAGAAATAATATCACTATTAAATATTGTCTTCATGTTCTGCAGAACAACTTTTTGGAAAAGTTCCTGATTGCATAAAACACACCTGTTTTAATAAAGGTAATTAGATTGGGGTATACATATTTTAAAGAATTGTGTAAATGCAGTGATATAGAGGCTATCATGACATGATAAGATCCAAAGGGCTTGTGTTTACTGCAGGTTGTGTCTAATAAATGGGTTACCTTTCTGGGATGTATATTCCCATTCGGACCATCTCCTCCTGGAAGTTTTCCTTGTTGTTACAGAGAGTACATCTGAAGAAGAAGAGTCCTGCACTGTGGGCCTGATGCTATACACATAAAAAAACTCCTTTAGTCATATGCTCTAGGATGTTTTACATCTCAAGTGTCTATGGATCACACATCACAGCAAGTTATGCACACACACTGTAGTGCCAATAGTGTATTGTAGTACAAATACCAATTTTTAAAGTGAAACCAAAGTGATATTTTGCTAACTTTGCAAATTCATTTTTTACTCCTGACAGTTGAGTTATTTAGCTTATCTACAGGGTGCTCACATGTAGCAGCTTTTAAGGGTAAAAGTTTACTTCATGGCAATCAATATTGTGAGAGAAGGTGAAGATATGAAAAAGTTGGGAAAATAACTATGAAATCAGCGCGCAAAGTCCTTGACTTCCTTTGTTAGCAATGATTTCTTCCAAAAAACAACATCAGAATGTTACATCAGAATGTTCCTGCTAAGCCTATTTAAGGTGAAAAAATAGTTTTCTGAACTTGGAAGATGTTGTGAGAGCACCAAATGTAAATTTTCCAGAATTTCCAGCAGCTACCAGGGGCTCTGCTAAAGGCTTCATCTCTGATTCCTTTTATCGAGCAGAGAGAGGGGGCACTTAGTACTAGAGAAGAAGCGTGAGGCAGAGGCAGTCACTGCAGCTGCAGTGGCACAGGATTCTGTTTCTGAGAGGGATTCCAGATAGAACATGGCAGATATTCTCCGTACTGGGCTAGCCCAGGTTGAGGCCAAAGAAGAGGAATTATCCAAATCAAATCAAACTTTATTTATAAAGCGCTTTTCAAACAAAGAAAGTTACTCAAAGTGCTTTACAGATTTAAAATAACCCCACAACCCCCCCCCCCCCTTCAAAAATAAAATCATCAATGCAAATACAACCCCCTCCCCAACCCATCAGCCATACTCACTCACACACACACTTAGAAGCTACAAAAAGCGGGCTGAGTACAGATGAGCCAGGAAATGCCATCATGGAGCCATCTGCATCAGCAGCAGCAGATCAACAGCAGCAGCCAAGGCTCCGACCCAGGGCGCCCAGAGGAGGGAGGGCTGGTACCCCCACCTCCACCCAAGCGCTACCTGGGGGGCACCCAGGCAGCCACAGCCGACCACCGCCCCCGATGCAGGGGGCCCCCAGAGAGGAAACACTGGCAAGAAAGATTAAAATACATTAAAATATAAAGTTAATAAAATATAAAGTATATAAAGTATAAAACAATAAGTGTAAAACAAATAATAAAAATGCAAAGCAGATTAATAAATAAACAGTTAAAAGCTAAACTAAAAATTAAATCAGGTAAAACATGCTGAGCGGTTAAAAATATATTAATAATAATTAGTTAAAGGCTAAGCTAAAAAGGTGAGTCTTGAGCCTGCTCTTAAAAACATGAATGTTCTCTGCGGCCCTGAGATCCTCTGGCAGACTGTTCCAGAGGTGAGGGCCATATTAATGGAAAGACGCCTCACCATGAGTCTGTGTCCTGACTTTGGGGATGACAAGGAGACGGCTGCCAGAGGAGCGCAGAGACCGCGAGGGGTTAAGCACCAGCCACAATGGGGAGTCCACTTCCACCTGCTTTCACCAAGGAAGCAACAGTAAGACATCCGCCAGCAGAAGCGGAGGAACATCAAATCTGGCTAGTGGAGGACCAGTTTATCAACTCCTCCTTTTCCCCTCAAAGTCATGATTTTTTACATAAAATCCATCCTCTTATGTTAATAAAGTAGTTTAGCCATACAGAAGCTCAGAATGCAGGATTTTGGTCAGGAAGGTTGGGACAACTTGGTGAAAAAGAAAGGTTTTTATTTTTGCCACGGTTTCAACACTGATCTAATTTTGTTTTTCCTAATTAAATATTTCCAATCACATTCTGATCCTGGAAAAAAACACTTCTGAGAGTCTATTTTGGGTAACTGTCCTTCATTTAAACATCGTTTTTGGTTCTTGACAGCTTGGTAAAATAAAAAGGCACATGATAAGGTTTTAAAGTGATTAGGTAGGGTTACTCCCGAGGACACACTGAAAGCCCAAGAGGGAAAATAGGTAGTGTAGGGTTTACTATAAAGGGTGAATTCTGAGTTAAAGCCATCTTCTCTTGTAGAAATCCAGAAATAAAAATACAACTCACCCCAAAATTTACTTTTTTTGTTGATAAACTGTCCAAATGAGTCTATAAAAGCACTGTCTACATGTCTGGTTATTAGTTTATGTATTTTAGTACATTTTAGTGAACATTTTAATTTTGTACCAAAAACTGTTAGTTTAGTGCCCCAAGTGGATAAACAATTACACTGCATTGGTATTCACTAGAACTGGAATCCTGCATTGCTAACGGTTAATCTCGGGTTTCTGACGTAGGCTTTGAATAGTGACGACAGCAGTCCGGTGGGGTATATAACACGTGCAGTCTCGGCCACACCTCCATAGTGAGGAGCCATAAACTGCCTGCTGCACAATCGGCTCATAACCTGGGTGCTCCGTTATGCAGGTGGTTATCCCTACTTGCTGACATTTGCTCATTACCTATGATAAAGGGAATAACTGATATATCAGTAAATGTAAAATAAAATCTGGGCTAAGAATTCATTTTTAATGCAATAATTGTGATGGTGTGAAAGGTTTAGTTTGTGCATTCCTGAATGATTTATTCTTCATGCTTGGATACTTTATAACTTGGGCATCTCTCTGCAACACACATTTTCTGTTACGGACAATGACGTACAGTGGTGCACCTGTCGAGGCAGACTCACATGAAATTACTTGAGCTAATCTATATTTGGCATTAGATTTGGTAACAACAATGTACCACTCAGAGATGGCGCTCATTCTATGCCGCAGTATCTGCTGCTGCTCCGGGCAGAGAACGAGATAACTGCTTGTAAGGATACGGCTCAGGGCCACTCGCCTCCTCCACAGAACCTATCTCCCTGTACTCTGTTCCCTCTGGTGAAGAAAAAAACATTTCCGTCTGAGGCAATGGGGCTTGCGTTACTATGGCTCTCTCCATCTTTCTGGCCATCTTTGACTCTGTGCTGCTGCAACATGTCAGTTACATGTGAGTTACTCTAGATCCTTTTGCTAATGTCAAACACAACCTGGTTAGACTTCAAATCTAGTTTCCTCTTAATCCATATCATTTTTAAATTCAAGGGTCTAAGCCCGAGTAGCCAGTATTATAAAGGCATATTAGGTGTGTCATCATGAAGCCCACCAGTCTTTCCAGTAAGCTTGTTTAGGATGAATGCCTTTCTAGTGTATGTAGAGTTTCTCGGGATGGATAAGTGGGTGACAACCACGAGGTCCTTCAGCATCTGCTGAGTCACCATACAGAGATCAATGGTTAGATCTGGCAGCCAGTCACAGTCTTGGGTCAAAATGGATCAACTTCTTAGTGATTTGACTTTTCAGAAGGTAAGAAGTTCAGCTGCAGGAAAGAAGGGTGCTACGGATGTCCGAGCATGTCCAGCAATGCGCTTCTCTTCAACATTGTGACAAATCTAGATGCCACAAGAGCAGAGCTTGATTATAATTAATAGCAAATGGGTACAAACAAAAATCAAAACATTTCTAAACATAGGGAGGAAGACTTCAGCTGAACACGGTTATGACAAGGAGAGCAAACCCAACCCCCCTAACCAATAAATGCTACAAGGACAAAAATTCTGCACAAGGACAAGGATGGACAGAGGACTGGCTGTGAAATTCATTTCCCTGAATTTTTCTTGTGATTCCTCAGGCATAGGGAAAATCATTTGTGTGGAACAGAAAAATGGGAGCTACCCATGAAGCATTATGATGTAATCCATGTTTCCTCCAAGAGATTTGGTTTCCTCCTAATTCTGCCAAGAGCCAGAGTGGCACCAACAGAACAGCTTCTTCCAAAAATTCTGAAGCAGAGAAACTAAGAGTAACTCCACGCTCTAATATGACAGGATCAGTCAGGATTTGGTCCAGGAGCTGATATTCAGCATGTCTCGGATAATCCAACCCGTTAATTGGAAGTAGGGTCAACAGGGTATATATTAACCATTCAAAGAATGTATGTTTATTCTTATTATGAATTGTTAAAGCTACAAAACAACATTTATGTTACCGTCAAACCATTTAGCTGTATATTACCTGCACACAGTCTCTGTGGAACCAGCTGGCATGGCAGGACGGACACTTGAGGACAGAGTAGGACAAGACAGGCTCAATAGAATCTAAACAGATGGAGCAGGACTGAGGCAGGCTGAAGTCTGAGTCGACACGTAGAGTTTGAGTTGGACTGTGAGCCTGACAGAAAGACCTGAAGACCAAAACAGACATTTGGTTAAATAATGTTACCCTTTGGTCCACGTAAGAAACTTTACAGTCGTGGCCAAAAGTTTTGAGGATTACATAAATATTGGAAATTGGAAAAGTTGCTGCTTAAGTTTTTATAATAGCAATTTGCAGATAGCCCAGAATATTATGAACAGTGATCAGATAAATTGCATATTCCTTCTTTGCCATGAAAATTTCATGCTGTCATTAAAGGACCTGCTGAGATCATTTCAGTAATCGTCTTGTTAACTCAGGTGAGAATGTTGACGAGCACAAGGCTGGAGATCATAATGTCAGGCTGATTGGGTTAGAATGGCAGACTTAACATGTTAAAAGGAGGTTGATGCTTGAAATCATTGTTCTTCCATTGTTAACCATGGTGGCCTGCAAAGAAACGCGTGCAGCCATCATTGCGTTGCATAAAAATGGCTTCACAGGCAAGGATATTGTGGCTACAAAGATTGCACCGGAATCAACAATTTATAGGATTATCAAGAAATTCAAGGAAAGAGGTTCAATTCTTGTTAAGAAGGCTTCAGGGCGTCCAAGAAAGTCCAGCAAGCTCCAGGATTGTCTACTAAAGAGGATTCAGCTGTGGGATTGGAGTGCCACCAGTGCAGAGCTTGCTCAGGAATGGCAGCAGGCAGGTGTGAGGCGAAGACTTTTTGAAGATGGTTTGGTGTCAAGAAGGGCAGCAAAGAAGCCACTTCTCTCCAAAAAACCATCAGGGACAGATTGATGTTCTGCAAAAAGTGTGGTGATGGCGCTGACTTTGTTAGATCCACTTTAGGGGGGCTTCAGCCCCTCTAAAATATTCCTAAACCCCTCTATTAATATTTTTGGTAGATTATTTTTTTTCCAGTTAAAATGTTTTTAATTTTACAATTAGTGCAGAGGTTACACGCTCTACACAATAACAAGACCGGTGTAACTGGTACAGGAGTTTTTTTTTAATTCTTAAACAGAAATAATAATTAATAGTAATAATAATACAGCTACGCTGTCGCACATAGGAAATAGGGATGGGTATCGTTTAGGTTTAATCCGATACCGATGCCAAAGCGGTACTTTTGAAACGGTGCTTGAAATGGTGCCTAAAGAATGTTAAACATACAAACATGGTCCAAATACCCTCTTATTTATTCATTTTTATTTTTAGTAGGTCTGTCAAAGAATGAAAATCTTTAATCTAATTAATCACAGTAGCTGTGAATCAATCACCATTGCTAAATATGACCCCCAAAAAATACTAACTAGAACTTTCTGTGTAAATAAAGGGACAAATCTAGATGCAGTTGCTCTTTAAAAAAAAAAATATAGGAGGAATCAGTAAACCTTTTTTTTTTTAACTTCACAGTCACATTCATAATTTATTTGTGGTCCCATATGAATAATAACAAATAGAGGCAGAACTAAGCCAAATATATGAATAAACATAACATTTGGATATCAGCAGTCTGTGATAAATATCACATAAATAAAATGTAATATAGACTTAGTAATCAAATGTCACATTTGATCATTTTCCAAAAGTAAACTGCAGATTCTCCAGTTCAACACAACAAGAAATAAACGCTCCTATTGTGAAGATGGACACAGCTACTTACCGCTAATATATTAGCACTAATTTAAGTCCGAAAACATCACCTTAACTAAATAATTTCGTATTATTAACGCAGCGGTATCTCACTATGAAATGTACTGAAACTATACAGTGAGCCAACATGCATAAATATACAAAAATACAAATCATTTAAACTTTAAGCACCGCACACCCCAAACTCTGACTGCACTGCACACAAAGCAAACACTGAGACGCACACACCGGAGCGGACGGAGAATCTCCACAGACAATTTATTAACTTAGATCACCACAAAGCCAATATGCCAATAATAATATTCTCCAATGTCATTTAGGACCACAAAGACATGCTGCTGCACAACAATCCACAACAATCCGTAGTTTGGCTGGTTAGGAGGGAGAGCTGATGTGGTGCGGGCTGAATTATGCACAGGGCGCTGTTCTTTGTATGCGTTCAATGCGTAAAACGAACAAACACACACAAAAAAGTTAATTCTAGGAATTAATCCACCCGCGTTGATGCGTTCATTTCCACAGCCCTTATTTTTAGCAGTTTTTTTGCACAGAAATAGCCATGTTTACCTTATTGCTCTTGACTGATGGCACGCCCAGAATCCACAGTGATTAACATTTCCCTAATCGGAAATAGCAGGAACGGACTTCCTCTATTTTCCGAAATCCTTACAACAGCGCTCAAGATTGATACAACAAAACCTGCTGATGCTCAGCGTCACCGCCTTATTGGATGTGGCAAAGCTGTGGTTTAAACTAATACAAGTAAATAGACATAATTATATAAAGCGCCTTTCTACAATGAAATTTATTTCAATACCTCTTATTTATTTCTTCATACTATACTTGAGAAACAGTTAGGGACCAAAATTTATGTATTTAATCTTCTCATGTGACTAAAATAAGAACTTTATTGACCACAACCGACTGTGGCTCTTACACATGGGGAGCACCACACTGACTCTCCCTCCGTTAGCCGCTCTCAGCCCGTTGTCATTTTCATTCTATATTTATTATGTACATTTCAGGATATCTCAACGTTTATTCCAAATAAATTTTTTTTCTTATCTATTTTTTTTTATTTTCTATTTTTACGCTATTTTTAAATTCTAATTAATAAGTGTACAGTACAAAAGGGAGTGTTGTACTCCTTTCTCTATGTGTAACTGTTTCCTAATTTTAAGGAAGCCACTCCTTACTTGTAGACACAAACCAGCTGTGTTAACAACACACAGCAGGGATGAAGTCCTGGCAAGCAGGTTACTAAGAGTGTTGGAAACCTAACAAAACAGAAGGAAAAGCCTTTGTGAAAGGATTGAAGGAGGAAAACAGATTCCTTTTTTTAAGCATACAGCCAACGAGGTATTTATTTCTTCATTTGGTTTTAAAATATTGTATTTATTGTATTTCATTGCACTAACTGTAAGATCATTTGTATTCGGTTTCACGGTTTGGTCTTTGGAATGTCTCAAAAGAAGCTGGAGGATGAATAACTTTTAATAAACCTGTAAGAGGAATCACTTGCGTCTGTTTTGCTTGGAGGGAGTCACACTTTAGATGCATCCACATGTGATGAATAAAGATATCTCTGACGCACGCAAATGCACTCATTTTACCGTACCATACCGACTGTACTTATAAAGCACTAAAACAACCACAGCTGGAATCAAGTAATGCACACAAGTAAAATGATTAATATGAAGAAAAACAAAAATAGAATTTAAAATCGAAATATGAAAATAACAGAATCAAACAACTAAAATTCAACACAATAAAACCAATAAAATAAAATAAGATCAAATAAAGTCTTGCTAGGGGTTGAATGCCAAAAAAGAAAGATATTCTACCATGAGCAGAATAAATAAGAAACAAATGAATGACAAAAAACTAAATGCTTGGGAATAATGTTTTCCACAATATCAGGAAATTATGTTCTCAAAACTGTTAAAATGAACAAATAATGCAGTCTATGATTAAAGTACTATCAACGGTTATTGTTCAGTCTTACCTGTGAAAATTTATTCCCTCAGATTTTGTTTGGTGCAATTATATGAAGCACAAGAATGCGTCATCTTTTCTCCATCCGGCTCCAACTGCCGACGCTTGCCACATCCAATATGGCTGAATGAGGCGTCTACGTATATATGTCTATGGGCAGACATATGGTTCCTAGCTCTAATGCTACGGTGGCCGGCAGGCAGTTTGAGGAGAGGGAGAAAATTTGCAGTGAATGCAAATTATACACAACGTAAGATTGTAAGTAATGTCAGTAATTCCCACAAGGAAATAATTTACATGAGGATATATGTGCATGTATTAAACCTATATGACTTTTCTATGCACATATATGCTGCCTATAACCAGCATATATATACACATATATGATATATCCTTCATATGCGTGTATATCCCACATATAAGCCAGGGATACTACATATGTACCTATATGAACAAATAAAATAGAAAACAGCCATTTTAGATATGTCACATATATTCAATGCCTATATCAAAATATATACAATTATATAGGTTGTTACTGATTGTTGTTGGATACAGATGAAAACAAAATAGAAAAAGATAGGAACAGTGGTTTATATAACCTGGTGGCAGACAAAGGAAATCATCCACTGATGTGTCTAGACAGGTGGTTAAGAGCCCTCGACTGACTGAACCTACAGGAAGAACCAAGGTTCCAGGCACCACAGAAAGAAGTATACTAAACACTGAACAAGTTCCTGAACTCTAGTACACCAAAATAGACCAAGAACCATCAGCAACCATTTATTCACAGGTGTAGAAATAAGGTAAAAACCTTTTAGGATTCCGTTGTGTGGAGCCACCAATCAGAACTGGAGCTTTTAAGCTTTTGGAGCAGTAGAAATGCCTAAATTAGGTGGGATAATTCTTAAAAACTACACTTTGCCTACAGTGAAGCATGGTGGTGGCTCAGTGATACATGTGGGGTGCTTCCCTGTGTCTGGCCCTGGAGGACTGTGTGTGTAGAGGTTCATATGGGGTCAATGAAGTGTCAGGAAACCTTATATCGGTAAGCTAACCAATATCATGAACTGATATTAAATATGTGAAAACTCGGCAAAAACTTCACAGAAAATGTTTCGCTTTTACTTGAAATTTTTGTTATGTTGTCATTTTTATTAACATTTTATTTTTTATCTTATTCACCGATTTGTTGTAATTAGCCAAGAAGAAAATAAAACCAGTCTTCTAATTAATTACATTTTGTTGTGCGTTAGAAGCATCGGCATTGGTACACAGTATCAGCAAATACTCAGTACCAAGTATCTCCATCGGTTTGGAAAAAGTGGCAGTGTTGCATCCTTAGATGTAATGCTAGCAAACAGGCGGATGAGTGAATTGGCTCCTTACAGAAAAAAGTAAGGCTGAAGAAACAGGCAGTCCATTTGATGGTGTTTTGATGGAAGGTACTGCATCTGGCTTCAGAAGTAATTTACTAGATTTGCTCATTTGTCTCCTCCTGTCAGTTGGTGAAGCAGTCTTTTCTGAAGTGTTGACTACAATCTGATGTTTGGTTTTTAATGTTGCTGTGACCAAGAAACATAATCCATTTATCTCTCACAGTAAAGTGTTTTGATAAAGTATGAAAGTTAATACCAATATCTCTCTTCTTAGCATTGCCACCCGCTACAGCACATAGGTGTTGATCCGCTTTCGTCTTCTCTACTCCTCAGAGCCTGAGCAGGCTGGGTGGGGTGGAGCAGGAGCTTGTGTGCTACATAACATATCCATTCTGTTTAGGTGGCATTTTAACGTCTGCTACCGTTTCAGAGCTATTTGAATGCAGAAATACTCAGAAAGGCAATTTTGAGCTTAAAAGATAGCATCAGAAAAATGCCACAAGAACAGGTTAACACGAAAAACACGATTTTCATCAGAGTGGTTCTTCAAAGTAGTCATTTTTGTTCTCAAATTTGGAGAAAACACTTAATACTAATTTTGTGAAGCTAATTAAACTGTTCTTATTGGACTTGTGTACTGCATCATAACAATAAATCTAATTTACAGTGTTAGAACATGCTTCTGTTGAATGAAGTCTTTGTCTATACATCTGAATACACACTAAGAAAGTATTATCTGGCTTGGGCACTCACGGGAACATTTCTGTGAACTGCGTGATGAACTTCAGTTTCCTCCCACAGGGGAAGTGCACCACCCTCCTGCAGCTCCTGACATTGCAGCCAACACATGCTCCCTTCTTCTTACACTCATAACACGTCTGGAGCAAACAAAACACACACACACACACACACACACACACAGATGTGTGAATGTTACAAATTATAGCTTAATGATATTATTATCCACAGTGATTAAATAATCTTTAGCCAGTTTCCAAGTTGTTCTCAATTTAATCTCATGAATTTTTAGAATAATTAACATATATCTACCTTCAGATTTATACTACTGAAAAGACAAATGGATCAGAGAAAAGTGCATTTCATTTTTTGGTGCTAAAAAGAAAATATGACTTTAGATTACTGTGGTTTCTTTTACTTAAATTCCAGAAATACCCTGTAATTCACAATAGATTTAACATATTACATGACAGAAACATATTTCAGCGCACTCACCAGTCGACCTGCCCTTCTGATCTCTTGTTTGATGTCATCCACCAGGAAACCAAAGACACCCTCACTCTCTTCTCCTCGCTGGTAAACCCCAGAAGATGTCAGCTACAGAAGACAACAAAGAAGCTCTTTGACAACAGACAAAAGAGGAACTCCATCAAAATAACCATCTCAAACCATCTGAATCAGACAATAATAGTTTTCAACTGTCCAGTTTTGGTGCAGAAGAGCAGCTGGATCAACATTATGTTTAAAGTCACTAGCAAACAGAGGAAACTCTTTTATGCCACTTGTTTGCAGGGTTGTGTTAAAATCAAAAAATCACCAAAAGACCATATAAGACAAACCGACCGTATAAAGCATTTATAGCCCAAAAGCTGCATTGGCTACTAATTATATCGACTACAGAGCACGTTTCTGGTGAGATAATCCTTGTCTGATATTGAGCTGACCAATCACAGATGTGTGCTCTCCGTTGCGTCTTTCCTTTCTCACGTGAGTGAATGAAAAATTGGAATGGAAAGCCTTTGCGTCAACGGATAATGGCGGTTTTTGTCTTTTCACCTCATCTGATGAGAATTATAAATTAGGTTTCACATGTCTTAGATGACACCATCAGGTGTTGGCAAGATCTGCTAATTCACCTCATTTGCTTTTGCCATTCCTGTCTGGCCGAATGGTCAGAAAGCAGGGCAGAAACAGTGGAGTCGGGAATGTGATCCTTTTGGATTATGAGGGATGGTTTGAAATTTCTCTTTCCCTCTCTTTGGTCCTGCTCTACATCCATAAAGCCTTGGTTTAACTTCTCAGGGATTTGGGGTCATAGGTCAGGTAGTATTTTAGATTTTGTAATGCTAATCAACTGCTCCCAGTTTGAAGAAAAACAAACAACCCATTGTTGCTATGGAAGCTTTTAAACACCACAAGTGTCCGAAAAAGAAAAGCAAAAACAGAAATCCTTCCAGTTACACAGCATCCAAAACCAGAGGGAACAGTTGTCTTAAAAAGAAATACTTTAAAAGAAGTAATCACACAAGTCTACAAAAGAATGATATAATCTGACCTAATGTAACAGAGCTACTGCAACATAAATCATGATCATAGATAGTAAAGTGCAGATGAACCAGTAAACCGTGATATTGCCTGTGGCAGCACACTTCTTACTATGGATGAGGTCATAATTCACCCAGCCATTCACCTTCATCCCCACCCTGCCATCACTTATGAACAAAACATGAAGATCCTTTTTTTTTTTTTTTTACTCGATTAAACACTCAGAACGTTGGCGGTTCAAGGCCCAGTCTCAGTCGTTGTGTCCTTGGGCAAGACACTTCACCCATTGCCACACCTCTGTCAGTGCGCCCCAGGGCAGCTGTGACTACAACGTAGCTTACCATCATCAGTGTGTGAACGGGTGGATGACATATGCAAATCGCTTTGCGGTCTGTAGGGACTGAGTAAAGCGCTATACAAATGCAGGCCATTTACCATTTTTGCATGTAAATTTCTGTTTTCAGCTGTCTGTGAATACGTTATCAGGTACATGTAAAGCACGTTGAATAAACTCACCAAACAGAAGTAATGGACGGAGAACTTATGATCTTTGAGTTTGACCTTTTCCCCGAACACGACAGGGTCATCATCACTGCGTCTGCACAGAGCACAGCCTGGAAACACACAACATCCTCACAGTTCTGACCTGTTTATAGTATTCATTAGCAATTAACAAAGTCTAGAATAGAATAGAATAATCCTTTAATAGTCCCACCAGGGGAAATTCGGTCGTAAACAGCAGCCAAAGAAACAACAAATATACAACATATGTAACAGAACAGAAAAAGTATATATATAAAAAAAAACTAGAACATTTCTTACATTTAGAGCTACAAGCTATTGGAACAAAACACATCGTATTGCATTAACAGACACATTACAGGGCTCCACCTCTTTATAAATGTGGGTCTTTGTAGCCTTATTGCATATATGATTTGTTCCATCTCATACAGTTCCCATACTTTTTTAAGCCATATATTATATGTGGGTGGCTCCGGTTTCAGCCATATTATTGTGATACACTTAATAGCAACAGATAGATTCTGGCACTTCCTCCAACACCTTCTGGGATTAAACCCAGGAGGACTACCTTCAGGACATTAGGGATATTTTGGTGAAACACTTCTCTAAGGGCGTCTAACACTTCCTTCCAAAAAGTACTCCGCTTTGGACCAGACCAGAAAATATGAGTGTGGTTTCCACTTAGTGGCCCACCGTTTCTCCAACATTTGTCTGAGGGAGTCCGGCCCCATTTTGCTGTTATCTGTGGTGTCTGGAAATATCACATAATAACTTTCCATCTAAACTCCCGCCAGATATTTGCATAAGTCATCTGATGGGCCTGTGTGCAAATCTCTTTCCAGGTATCCAATGAGATCTCTACATTCATTTCAACCTCCCATTTCTCCTTTATTTGGATAGTGTTGTTCGGGTTCATTAACAAAAAAGGTGAATATAACTTAGAGATCACTTTTCCAACTTCATTCCCCACTTGTATTTTTAGGAGAAACTTTTCAATTGGGCTTGGACTATTCACTTTTTCCCATTCCTTATGTGTTATAAAAAAATGCCTCAGCTGTAAATATCTAAAAACGTCAGTCATTGGAAGGGTAAACTCCTGTTGTTCGAATGACTTCAGCTCTCCATTATGAAGAAATTAATGCACAAAACACTATCCGTATTCAGACCACCTTTTGAATCCTGCATCTGTATGTGCTGGTAAAAAACCCATCAGGTAATTTATACCGCCCATCGATGAAATTTACTTTGGCGGGTTAAAGGCATTCTGTATAGCTTTCAAAGTTTTTAGGGTTGCTCTAGTCCACTCCCCCATTTGGGCATTTTTAAGACTAACATCCCAGAAGGGCAGTACTTTGAGGGGTATTGGGCTGAGGCTCTTTTCGATGTCAATCCATCGTGTGTATGACAAATCTTTAATCCAAGAAATTAGGGGCCTCAGTTGTACAGCCCCAAAGTAATATCTAAAGTTTGGAAGTCCTACACCCCCATTTGGTTTAGCTGACAGCAGTATTTAAATTTTACTCTTGGAGGTTTTCCTTGCCAAATTGAGAGCATTTTGTTTAATTTCTAAAATGTTAATTTAGGAATTTCTATGGGCAGCATCTGTAGTAGATACAATAATCTGGGCAAAACATCCATCCGTATACTCTCCACTCGACCAATTGGGATAGAGGAAGTGTCGACCATCCCTCTAGATCTTCTCTGATGTGTTTTAATATTTTCTTAGCTAGCTTCATAAAGTTTTCCTGTAGATTGGATTCAAACCAGCTGTAGTTCATTTAAACCCACTGTTAATTTTTACTGATTTTGGAATTTGGCCATTAATATCCATGGCTTCAGTCTTATCCATATTAATCCTGAATAATATTCATATTGGAGAAGACGATCTTTTAGGCACTGTATAGTTGTTGCAGGTTCCGTTAAGAACATCAGTACATCATTGGCGTATAATGATAATTTATGCTCTTCATCATTGATAGAGATGCCTTTGATATTTGAATCATCTCGGATGAGCTGGGCTAGGGGTTCATTACTAATGGCAAATAATAAGGGTGAAAGAGGGCATCCTTGTCTACAACCTCGCTCTAATACAAAACAAAAAGTATGACCATTAACTTTGACTGAAGCCAGTGGACATAAGTAGAGTGTTGGTATCCATTTTATAAAGTCTGAACCAAATCTGAGCCGTTTAAGGGTTTGAAGTAAGAACTGCCAGGACACCCGATCAAATGCTTTATAGGCGTCCAGTGATAATAGTAACGCCTCCCCTCCTTTGAATTTGAATAACTCATTAAATTTAATAATCTGCTAAGATTGTCGCCATAATATCTCTCTGTGATAAAACCCATTTGGTCTGGATTTATAATTTGTGCCATGATCTTATTCAATCTGTTTGCTAATATAGCTGTTAGAATACATATATCGCCATTCAATAGGTAGATGGGCCTGTATGACTGGCACTCAGTAGGGTCTTTCCCTTCTTTGTGTATTACCACTACAGTTGCTTCTCTCCAAGACGATGCTAATGTGCCAGATTGTAGGGCAAGGTGATATGCTTTTAGTAGAAGGGGGGACAACATAAACATATCTTTAAAGCTTTTGTAGAATTCATTAATGCTTTTATTACTTTTCAGGGATGCAATTGTCTCCTTAATCTTCCACTCCTAAATGGGTTCATCTATGTCTTTTGCCATTGTCTCAGAGAGTTCAGTTAATTTTATGTTTTCTAAAAAGGATGTTAGGGAGTTAACGTCAGAGTGGGTGTCATTATTTCCATACAATGATTTGTAGAATCCAGCAAAACATTCGGCTATTTCTTCCGGTTTTGTGATAGGATTAGGCGATTTATTACGTTCTAGTTTTTGTAGTATGTTTGACGATCGCTGCTTTCTCAGTCTGAATGCTAACAGTCGACTAGCTCTATTACCATGCTCATAGTACTTCGGATTGGCAAACCTTAGATTGAGGTTTTGTGTTTTATAGGTAGTAGGTTACAATGAACTACAAAGGCCATATAGCAGGCTGTCAAATTTCACCGCTGGTCACCATTTCATCCAGTATTCCAACAATGCAGGGTCCTTTTCACACAGGCACATTCATCTTCCAAGATATTTTACAGAGGTTTGCAGGTAACACAAACCCTGTTCTGCTGCTTCAGGCCTGGGATACTCGGTCCATAATGTTTTCAGTTTATTATGCGGTTATAAAAGATCTATTTAGTTAACCTAAAAAAAAAAAAGTTAACATATTCACTGTCCCTTTGTTTATACACAAAATGATGAGCTAACGTCAGAACAGTCAAATCACAAAGCTTTAAGAGTCCAGCTTAAATCACTACATCATTCTCATTAGCAGACTGGTAAAAGAGGGGCAAATAAATGATTATTTCTTAGATCAGCTGATATCAATATACATCATGATATGTAACAAATGACGATTTTGGTCAATATTCAACATTCTATTGTACTATTTAAACCTAACAAAGTTATTTTTAATTTAATGGTTTATTTTCAAAAGTCGAACAGGTCAATGGGACATTATAAAAATGTTTTGGAAAAATTTAAGGAGGTTAGGGCTGGGCAATATATAATGAAATTAAAATCTTACTTTTTTTATGCCAAATTAGATTTTTATATGAATTAATTTTTTTCTCTTCTTCTATCCTTAGAAAGAAATTAAAAATGACAGAACTTTTTTAAACTTGCCATTGATTGATTGAAAATTTTTCTTTGATTTTAGAAAAGTTTAATCTTTCTAAACAGAAAATGTGATAAATCAACATATTCTATGCATTGCCTGGTCCTAGGCAGACATGTTTGGAATTATTCTAATAGCAATGCTCCACAAAAAAGGGAGCGTTGTGCCACAAAGCTTAATCCCACTGAGGAACATGTGGTCAGTTCTCCAAAAGCATATAGAAAAAGAAAAGCCAACAACAACCTGCTCTGATCCAACCATTAAGAAGACAATAAGAGATTCCAGTTGCAGTGTTTCCTCTTGATTAAATTACAATACAATTTGAGTTACAACATATAAAAAAGGTATACGATTCATCTAAAATAATGGTAGTGCTGCGTCCTATTGCAAGAATTTTTCAGACTTTTGCAACTCCATTACTTTTTATGCAGTAATTTTCCCATTCAATGGCTGGAAATTGGTTATAAAAAAAGACAATATAACCTGTACTATTGATTAGAATATTTAAAAAAAGAAAAATTGCAATGTAAATTATTTTGTATATTGCAATAGTTTTTTTCGTTTTTGTAATTTAATAACTACAACACGTATTCACACGTCACCGTGGAAGATTTATAAATTACCTGCAGCTGCTGTAGGTTTATGTCCACATCATAATTTCACACTGTACAAAATGCATGATGAGGAACTTAAGAGGTTCGCAAGCATGGACACTGTATTTGATATTTATTCAAAAAGATCTGAGGGACATAGACCTTGTTCTTTTTTAAAAGGTCTGGTGCTGAACATGGTTGATAGATTTTATTTTTCTTCTTTTCCACTTAAGACTCGGCTCGAATGTTTCCACAGTTTAACTAACGTTAGGCGTAACAGGTTAACATTTATCAAAAGATGGCAGGTCCACCAACACGCAAACAGTTGACTTTTTTACGTGACTGCAGTTAGTGGGGAACGAGGAGGGAGGCAGAGTGCAGCAGGAGGAAATATGGAGGGGGGGGGGGGGGGGCAGATGTTATCTTCTGTATACTCGTTTTTCTCTGCGTTTCTACGATTGGGTGAAACTGCTTCACCGCGCTGCTTCGTCGTGTTGTCATACATGAGTACACTACCGCAAGTGCACATCTGAAACAGAACTCACATATCCGCAGCTTTTTTTGCGTAGTTTAGAGGGGCGAGTCGTACCAGCGTAAGTAGATGTAAAACTGCGTACTTGCTGCGCAAAATGTGTACAGTTTGGAAGGTTTTAATTTCGTAGTAGTGATGCTGGAATTTCAGCTGTGGCGGAGCGCCATGGTAACGCCTAAGGAAAGGAAACGGAGAGTCGGTTAGGATTTGGCCCGGAAGTTGAAACCCAGAATCTAGGGACATTCACTCTTGGGAAAATGTGAAACGTTTCCATTTAGGATTACTCTCGCTCTATTCAGTAAAATTACACAAACATTACATTTAAATCCACCCATTGTGTATACTGGCTAGTCCTCCAGTGATCACTGGGTAATAGGTGTGGTATATCCTGGCCATGCTTACGTCATCACAGGACAAACAACCATCCATACTGATTCACAAATAAGGACAATTGTGGGAAGACCTAACAATCCTGTTTTTGGCCTGTGGGAGGAAGCTGGAGTAGCCAGAGAAAACCCACTGGAGAACAGGCTAACTCCATGCTACTTTGAATCCTATGGTAGCAGCAAAGGTGTACTTAATTATCCTATGAATGGGCCAGGTACTGATTTTCTGTTTCTCCAACTCAGCATTTTTACATAGAAATATTCTGTTAAAAAATTCATTACAGTTCCAGACTACTACAGACCTGCGGCCGTTTATTGAAACAGAGGTAAATTAAAACATTTTCAATTGCACAAATCACTTACAGTCTTCCTGGTTCCTGGAGTTGTTGGCGTCTTTTAACCTTCTTGACTTCCTCCTCATGATGGCATCAAACCTGTTGGGACATGATTGACATCCATCTATTATCTATTCAACTTTTCCTCATAGGTTCGTGTGTGTGTGTTAGTAGTGGGCAATATAAAAAGGTATAAGGTAGAAATTGTATAAATCTAGTCAACGGTAGAGATTATGACTATACCACCATACCACGGTTACGCATTTTAATGATTTCATCAAGCTGTGCCTACTTCATTTTGGTACGCAAGCAGGATAAAAACTGATGTTCTGCATTTGTCTTTACATAATGTAAGTTTTAAATGTATTGTTTTCATTTAATCGAAAAGAAACCTGTTGAACTTAAACCATTTTTGATTACAATATGTGCAGGTTTCTTGCTGTACGACTTTAAATTTAGTAGTAGTTAGTTTAAAAAATATTTATAAAAAGACAGATTAAATATGAATTAAAAGGATACGAAATATTTATGACACGGTCATAGAATAGCATTAAAAGAGAGATGTGTCTCAATATATAGGGTAAAATAATGGAAAAATTGAGTGCAGAATGCAACAACAATATATACTTTTAAAAAGCTTATTAAATATGAATGCTCAATTTATATAGGGCTGTGTTATATAAATGAGAAGAAAGAACGGAAGGGGAAAGAAACTTTTCTTTTTCACTTTTCTTTCCCTCCCCTTTCCTTTATTAGCTCTAATTGTTAGCCAACCAGTCCAGAATTCTCATTGTTCTAAGTTAATTCACAATTATTTTGTTGTTTTATTTGAATAAATGTGTTCTTTTGTTAAAAGGGGCAGATAAAATAAGTTATTCTTCTTTCTGTTCCCTTTTCATTTTACTCTTTGTAATTGAGTGTCCCTAAAAATGGGGGGAAAATCCATAAAATAAGTAAATAGGAAAACAAAGGCTTTTGAACTTTTGATTAACTATTTTATAGCATTTAGCTTTTATTGGATTTTAAATATCGTAATCTTTTATTGTGAGAGTTTTTTTGTTGCATTATATTGGAAAAAGGTATGAATATTTTTAAATGCATTTTGTACAATACATTTTCTTTCAATGAGATTCTAAACTTTTTTGAAGATGTCCTGCTGCAATGTATCTGGAAAATTATAATGTTCAAAAGTATAAGTCTTTTTGACATAAATAAAGGAATATATCACAATACATATCCTTATCGCACATGCTTTAGATTTTAATCGCAAAATAGATTTGAGGCTATATCGTCCAGCCTTAGTGTGTGTGTGCGTGTATTCATGGGGCGAGAGGCGGGGTTCACCCTGGACACGTCGCCAGTGCACTGCAGACAATGATGACATGTTGAGAACCATTACCACACTGCTGTGTTGTCATTAAAAAAAAGGAAAATCATACAATACATGACTGTGGAGGTGAACCGAAAACAAAAAAGCACTGTAGGAGCACTGAACAAAGCTTATAGTCTATGCATCTTTCAGCAACAAGCAGTGTCTAAAATCTTCCAAAAACATTTGCAAGTTAACCACCTTTAATAAATAAAAGCGGCTCTAAAATGCAGTGGAATGCCAGAGTCATACTGTAGCTTTCATGAAAATATCAAAGTATAAGCCTAAAACTATGCAATATATTTATACCGTGGGGCAAAAAATTATTTAGTCAACTACAAATGTTCTCACTGATGGAAGGAAGTTTTTTTGCCCAAAGTTTCATGATACATGGCCTCATTCATACTTTCCTTAATACAGATCAGTTGTCATGGTCCTCTTTGCAGAAAAGCACACCAAAGCATAATGTTTTCACCAGCATGTTTCACACTGGGTATGGTTTCTTGTGAAACAACTCAACATTCTTCCCCCTCCAAACTCAGCGAGTGGTGTTTATAACAAAAAGTTCTATTTAGGTCTCATGTCAACACATGACATTTCCTCACCGTTCTCATGATCATTTGTACTCCACACAGTGAGATCTTGCATGGAGCAACTGGTCAAACAATTGTTAGTGATCCATTTTCTAATAATTGCTCCAACTATTGATCTCCTTGCTTATTGTAAATGGCCTCATCCCAGTCTTGTGCCGGTTTACAATCTTGTCCCTGCTTTCCTTGGACAGCTGTCTGGTTCGGCCATGATGGAGGTTGGAGTCTGGCTGTCGAAGGTGTTGACAGGTGTCATTTATACAAATAATGAGTTCAAACAGGTGCCATTAAAAAGGTAATGAGAGGAAAATAGAAGAGCTTCTTAAAAGACGTAAGAGGTCTTTGTGAGCCAGAATTCTTGCTTGGTTTTAGTGAATAAATACTCATTTCTGCACCATAAAAAAAATTCTTAGAAAATCATACAATGTGATTTTCTGGCTTTTTTTTTTTACATTCTGTCTGTCACACTTGACGTGTACCTATCATTTCTTTAGGTAGTAGAACTTTTACAATTTGTGGCTGACTAATTTTTCTTTTGCCCCACCGTAGATGTCATCATCAAGTCTGGAATACGTTAACATTTCTGATAGAAAACAAGAATGCCATCTTTGTCTACAACCAGCGAGAAAGCTGCGAATCCACTTGCAGGTTGAATTTGAGAGTCCCAGGACCTCCAGCTTTTCCACCAGCTTGTGTGGAAGGATGGTGTTGAAGGCTGAGCTGTAATCCACGAAGAGCATCCGCACATAACGCCCCGCTGCTCCAGGAGAGATAATGCCACATGTAGTGCTGTTGCTATGACGTCCTCTGTGCATCGCTTTGCTCTATAAGCAAACTGGTGAGGGTGAAGTCTTGGGGGGAGGGTTACTAATATGTGACTGCAAAACAATATTTCAAAGGATTTCATCACTATTGGGGTGAGTACCACTGGTCTGTAGTCGTTGAGGTCGGAGATGTGGGACTTTTTTGGGCAGAGGAATTAAGGTGGAGGACATCAGGCCGATAGGAGAATGGCCTTCTCCAGGGATTGGTTGAAGAGCTTTGTGAAGACTGCAGTGAGCTGGTCTACAAAAATCGCTCCACACACTTGCATGGACACTATTGGTACCAACCGCCTTCCTCAGATTGATGGCTTGCAGGGGGCCTCATATTCCTCAAGAGTGAGGTTCGTGCTGCTTTGAGCTGTATGGTGAAAGAGCCACCTCAGGTGTAGTGACTTTGAAGCGGGCAAAGAAGATATTCAACTCTTCTGTAAGCGTGAGGCCATTTTCAGCAACTTTGGGATTGGTCCTGTAGTTGATAGGGGGCTGGACCAGACATACTACAGGATAGGGTGGTGGCGTTTGGTCATGTAACACTGATAATTAGGACTGGGTATCGATTCAAATTTCAAGAATTGGAATCGAATATCACGATCCGATCCAATCTGATTCAATCTGATCCAGTTCGATATAGATATGGGTCAGTGCTATGGTCTCTGCCTACTATCACAGCGAAAGTAAGTTTTGATTAAGCTATAAAGCTTTTTACTAGAGGTACAGTTCCTCGAATACTCTAAAAAAACATGGAAACAAAACACAGCAGCCTGTTTTGTTGTTTTCCTACACTTCCTTGTCTTCAAAATTGCCCCAAGAACAGATTATCTAAAGTATCCTTTCAAAATAAAGCATGGAGTGGCCAAACGCTGCATTAACTACTGATTACAGCGACTATAGAACCCCGTTCTGGTGATGCGATCTCTGTTTGTTACTGAAACTGACCAATCAGATGCATATGCTCTCAGTTGATGGAGATGGATAATTAAAAAATGGGCCTCTACTCTGCGTGTTCTTGCGTAGGTGACAGAGAGCCCTTGCGTTGACAGATAATGGCGTTGCGTCAATCCGTCTCCGTCAAAACGTAGAAGCATAAACTAGGCTTCAGTGTAAATTGGAATCGGTTGGATTGAATCTGTAAAAAGCCTGTAAAAACTGCGGATGACTGCATCAGAGCACCTTCGAGACGCTCCAAACTCACAGAGGAATAGCGCTTCTAAACAAAACATTGGTTAAACAAAGGAGTTTTGTGGCAGATAATGCCTGATTTAGAGGCAGCACTTTGGTTGCCCCATTAAATCCCATTAAAATAGATTTACGCTGATCACAAATGGATATAAACTTCTACCGAAGGACCCATAGTGGCTCCAAACTTATCTGGGTGAAAATGAACATAATGCATGCAATAAATATGGTCCAGGTTAAAACAACAACAAAAAAACAGCACATCCCCTCTAACAAAATGATAGGTGGAACAAATACACAACCATTGTCTGGGTGCTAAAAATATTTTTGAACAGCTTAATTTTGTTTTTTGGTAGCCTGAAGTGTTTAGTAGCCTTCTGTTAGACACCTGACCTGCTGGACAGTTAAGGAAGGACAAAACAGAGCTATTTCATGCATCTTAAAAACTCTGGTCACTCCAAACTTTTCTTTGCTATCCCATTAAAAAGACTTTATTCTATGGGAACAGTATGATGTAAAGGATTTATGGTTTAGAGACTGTGATATTTGTTTTAATCCTTGATGATTACCTGAACCATGGCTAATGTGTAGTAAAGTAAACTACCCTTTTATCAGCGGTCGAAAATAAAAACTCATAATAGAAAAGGTACTGCCTTATAATTTATATGTGACAAAAATAGTCACACACAAATTGTAAAGCAGAAAATTGAGAAATCGCTCTACATAGAGATCTACTGATAAGGGTTTTTCTCAATGATGTCAATTACTAAAAAAAAAGTTCCGACCTGCACTCCGTGTTTAAAAGAATCCGTTTTATTCCTAAAGACTATAACACATACAATAACAGTGATAAACTGAAGGTCCTTTGATAAAGACAACGGTTTAAATTTAGCACAATACTGGGAGATGATCCCAGTTTAACCCTAAAATTCGTCCAAAATGCCTGAATAAATAAGCTAACAGTGACGGGGGAAAGACGTGTAGCTGCCAATATAAGTAGCACAATGAAAGACGGCCTTAAAGCCCAACAAATTTTACATTAAAAAACTCTTACGATATGTTAGAACAAATGAAACGTACTAAGGTGCACACTGAATATTACTTTTAAAAAATCATGCGAAGTTTTCTAGTAGGCCACCGTTGTCGACCTAACCCTTTTAAACAGCGAAGAGCTAAGCCACGACTAATTACACTTAAAGAGAGGAAAGGTTCATTCTTCAGCCTACCTTACTGCAAGATGACTAGTTTTAGTCTGTTTTCACATTTCACTCTTCTTTTGATAAACGCATTTCTCTCGCTCTTCTGTTTACTCCTAACAATGTCCACTTTTAAATTTCCCTCTTTCAAAACAAGGGAGAGCTATTTCCGTTTCCGGAATATTCTGTCCGACTCCCCCTCTCCCCCTGGTGTCTGCCGCGGGTACGGCAGCCAAGGGGCGTAGCGGGGCTAGCAGTCGAGTCAAGCAGAAGACAGAATATAGAAGCTCTAAAGGCAGCTGTTTGGGATGGGGGTTCGATGTCGGATTCTAGAAGCCTTGCTGCATGCCTTCCCTCATTCTCTCCTTTCAAATTGCTGTGAATCAAGGCCACTAGTGCCGCAGAAACCTTTTGCAGCCAAAAGGCGGGTCCAAAATGTCAGAGTAAAAACATTCTGAAAGGCAAAAAATAAAAAAATAAAAAATAATCTCCTGCTTGTAAAAGGTTTGTTATAGAGGTGTTGTGTTGATACCTGATAATTGAATATTATGAACTACAGTAACAATACATTTTCATCTGGGATCAATAAAGTATATTTTTATTTGCGACAGTGTGGAAGTCCTGTCACTATGGCTCTGATTGATATGCCTGGCTGTTTGGCCACCAGGGTAGTCCTGTGGCTGAATGTTTAGGGTGCATGACTCTCATCCAGGAGCTCTTCTGTATCCACCAAACAAGATTTGCTGTCTTTTCTAAGCTCATTCAGACAACCTCCACCGATTGGATAAGGGCCAACTGAGGCCAGTGCCCCTGTATAACTGGTCCTGGCCCCTGTTATGGAGCATATACAGAGATAATACTAAATCAATTTGATCAATTTAACAAGGGCCTAGGCAGGATTTGATCCCCAGGCTCCCAGGTGAGAGTCACATGCACTAAACAGTCAGCCAAAGTTGGCCAAGCAGCCAGGATGCATGATCTGTCTGAAGCAGGACCCCACACTGTCCCATTAGCTTGAACTTTTTCATTTTCACCTTGACAGTTTTACTTGAAAAAAGTATTAAAGTGTTGCTCTTTTAGCTTCAGCTGTATTGAGATAAGATTCATGTTTTCATTACCTACATCAGGGATCTACAACCTGCAGCTCTGGAGGTTTTGGCCTGATTTTGGCTCTTTGGCTAACTTAATTTGTTAAACAATCAAATATTGCCCGGGTTTTTTATTTTTATTTTTTTATTCTTTTGTGCTATGCCTGTGTCCCCATAAAAACAACAACAATGGCCCCATCCTTGCTGCCTGCTAAATTTGGTCTAGAACACCGTCTGCCTCCCTCGTACTACAACCCATAGAAAGTTATACATCAGTAAGTTAAGTGTATTTCAAAATTTTGCACATACCACCAGGAAATTCAACTTATAAACCATCAAGTAATGCCACATTGTGAAGAATGCACGCCCAAAAAGCTACAAGCTTATCAACAGGAGTCCATAACCCACCAGCAATGATACTTTGCATAAAAACAAAGCAAAAAATGGCTCACATAGAACTAGCTCCCACTGACATCGTCCAAGAGGTGAAGGCGTAATTTAACAGAAAAGGTGACATTTCGACAATATATAATATTCATTCACATACTTTTTTTTGCCATTACATTACAGCGATATTTTATTATTTTTAAAATCATTTCTGAAAGGAAAACTGAAATAGATATTGCTAACTAGTTTGGTCCTTGTTACAATCCAAACATGAACAGTCACGTTACCTTGCATCAGTGTAATACCTGGTTCACATGTGAAATATCAACTACCTCTTTAATTCTTTTATCTTCACTGGAGAAAAGAAATGAAAATGAGAAACGAACAGTTACACCTTGGTATTTAGTTTACATCTTGGACTTCCTGTTATCTGTAGAAATACTCAGATGACTGCAGTTGTTGGGTGTATCAGAGATTAACAAGAAACTGAATACAGAGAGCTGGTGTGGCATGGTGTGGAAACAATCATCTTACCTTGAATGTGAACAAAACAAAGGAGATGATTGTAGATGTCAGTAAAAAATAGGAATAAGTCAAGCACTGTTTCCATCAGGGGAGAATAAGTGGAGGTGGTTGAGGATTATAAATAGCTTGGAGTTCACCTGGACAACAGACTGGACTGGAGACTGAACAGTGAAGCCGTCTACAAGAAGGGACAGAGCAGACTGGAATTCTTGAAAAAGTTGAGGTCCTTCAAGGTTTGCAGCAACATGCTTCATATCGTCTACAAGTGTTTTGTGGAGAGACTAATTTCTTCAGCCATCATCTGCCAGGTAGCAGCATCAGAGCTAGAGACTTAAAAAGGCCAAACAACCTAAATTGGTATGGTTGAAAAAATCTTGGGTGATACTACTTAAATAGTGAGATAGATATACAGATGTGGGACAAAATCTTGCTCCTTGCAGCCAAAATCTCTTTTTGTAATCGATTCAAAGAATTGCAGTACAATATTTTGCACAATGTGTATATCTCCCCATATATTTAATGTAACTATAATGTTGGAATGTCCTTGAATTGTTTCGCGTGTAGAGCCAACCTGGGAACAGACGCCATTGATTGTGGAATGTTCTTCACTCAGACCTGAACGTCCACATAAAGGTCACATAAGGGCAATAACAAGGTCATCTTTCTATCATCTGAGGAACATTTCTAGGATTAAAGGAATGATGACTCAAGGAGACCTAGAAAAACTCATCCATGCATTCATCTCTAGCTGCCTTGATTACTGTAACAGTATCTTCACAGGTCTACCAAAAAAATCAGTAAGACAGCTGCAGCTGATCCAGAACGCTGCTGCTCGTGTTCTCACTAGAAACAGGAAAGTAGAACACATCACCCCAGTTCTAAAGTCCTTCCACTGGCTCCCTGTAGCTCAGAGAATAGACTTCAAATTGCTTTTATTAGTTTATAAATCACAGAATGGATTAGCACCAGAGTATATTAGAAATCTGCTATCACGGTACAAACCATCCAGACCAATCAGGTCCTTCAGCTCTAGTTTACTGATTGTCCCTAGAACCAGAACCAAACATGGGGAAGCAGCTTTCAGTTTTTATGCCCCCCACGTCTGGAACAAACTGCCGGACGACTGCAAAGCTGCACAGACACTGATCTCTTTTAAATCTGAAATTAAAATGTACCTATTAGACTCACTTATGTGTAACTGATACTATTATTGCCAACACTATTATTAAATGTTTTTTAGCCTAAATTGTTGTTTTTAATCAAATGCTATTGTTTGTTTTATAAATGTTCATTTATGCTTTCTCTTATTGATTCTATGTTTTTCATTTTCTGTTTTCAGTTATTTTTACTTTTTGAATCATATTATCTTAACATTTCAGTTTATTATTTTTTGCCGCTATTTTTGTCACGTTTACTTTAGAATTGTAGTTTTGCGATTTTTTGGTTCTATCTCCCTTCCATATTTTCACATCTTGTCCCCACTTGGATATTTACATTTTGGTTAAATTTTTTGGGGAATATTTCAATCGTTTATTTGTTTTTCATTATTGCAAAATCATGAAATCTGTTTTACTTAATTTTCTTTTATTGGGATGGTTTTCTTATTTGAATTTCTTTCTAGTATTTATACATAAGTTTCATTCTCTTCTCTTCTCTCTTCCCTTTTCATTAGTGCTTTTATTTTGAGTTTCTCTTAGTCTCTTTAGTTACTTCAGCATTAGTCCTTACCCTTCTCACTTAGGACTGTTTCCTGTCTACTCTCCTGTTCTTTTGTTTTTCTTCTCTGTTTACATCCCAGACCAACCTCCAGTGAAATAAGACCAACTTGGTCAATTGTGCAATCTGTAAAAACGACCCTCATATTCTGCAATGCCCTGTGATCTAAAATAACAGCTGGAAAAAACAAACAACCCTCAGACAACAATTCCCATAGTGCATTGCAGCTGTGTCTTCTCCTTTGCGAGTGTAACGCCAGTATGTGTTCCCCCATCGTCCCCAGTTATTTTTTTAAAGCTGTCACAATTGACCTATGTGGTTGTTTTAATTTGCGGACATGTTGTTCCACCCTGCCATTTTGCTTCACTGCCCAGCTGCTGGTTGCCTCCACCTGCTCTCTTCCTCTCACCTGCAACTGCTATGCACTAATTAGTCCTCTGGTTACTCCTTGTACGGGGTACCAGGCCTCTTGATACGGACTATCAGGTCCCTGTTCGACCGCAGTAAGTCACGCTTTTTTCCTATGAGAGTTGGACTCCGCAAAGGCTGCGCTTTGTCACACATTTTTATACTTGGTCCTATTGGCTACATCATAACATGATCTACTGGAGCGGCTCGCAGCCTATGTGTGAAGCAGAAAGGAGGAGAATCAGCACCTCCAAATCTGAGACCATGGTCTTGAGCTTGAAAAGGGAAGATTGCCTTCTTCGTTTTGGAGACAAGGTCCTTCTCCAAGTGGAGGAGTTCAAGTATCCGGGAAGACCTCCACAAACGAGGGAAAAATGGAGCAGGAGATCGATAGGCAGGTTAGGGTGCAGGTGCTGAACCGGTCTGCTGTGGTAAAGAGAGAGCTGAGCTGAAAGGTGAAGCTCTCAATTTAGTGGTCGATCTATATTCCTACACTCATCTATGATCATCAACCCTGGATAGTGACCAAAAGAATGAGATCATGGATACCGGCGGCTGAAATGAGTTTCCTCCTTAGGGTGTCTTGGCTCTCCCTTGGAGATATGATGAGAAGCTCAGTCATCTGGAGGGGGCTCAGAGTAGAGTCCCTGCTCCTCCACATCGAGAGGAGCCAGTTGAGGTGGCTCAGACATATGGTAAGGATGCCTCCTGGACGCCTCCCTGGTGAGCTGTTCCAGGCACGTCCCACAAGGAGGAGACCCAGAGGAATCCCCAGGACTCACTGGAGGGACTATGTCTCTCTGGTGGCATGGGAACACCTTGGCATTCCTCCTAAAAAGCTGGACCAGGTGGCTGGGTAGAGGGAAGTCTGGGTCTATCTGCTCAAACTGCTGCCCCCGTTAGCCTGACCTCGGATAAGCAGAGAAAGATGGATGGATGGCTTCTCCTTGTCCTCCTCAGTGTATTTCAGCTCTCTCTTTGACTGACCAAACTCGGACATTATATTGGTGAGAGCTTTCAGTTTTTTGTGGTCAAATGGAAAAAGCCTCTGAAAGCACCGGGGGGTAGTGAACTGTAAACTGGACTCCATTGGACAACCACTGCAGTTATTTGTGGGCTCTTGAGAATGTGTAATACTTCAGTGCTGTGCAATGTATTTTTTATTGGATGTATTGGATGTAGAACAGTCTGTATTCTGGAAACTACTGTGGAACCTCTGGAGATGATGATGCAAAGAAGGATTCCGAATAAAATTAAGAACATTATGGGCAACCCTGAGCTTCTCTTTATGAGTCTATCATACAACAACACAGAGCCTTCAGTCAGGGGCCTGTTTAGGAACACAAACCGCCGCTACAGGAGATCCTTCCTGTCCACAGCCACAATGATCTACAAAAACTCTTTGAATAAACTTGAATAGTACCTAATGTCCCTGTGGGAATCAAAGTATTTTTCAGTTTGAATGAAATAAGTCTGATGATCGATAATTAGCCATTTCAGTTACTGAAATTGGCAGGTTCTTACCAAAATAACTTCTCACACTGCATTTAATTTATATTCTGAAATACTAATAGTGGTCTCTTGAGAAATCATGGTTTCTATTCTTGTTTTAATATTGGACCCTGAATTCAATTCAAATTCAATTCAAAAATACTTTATTGATCCCAGAGGGACATTAAGGGTTGTTGTAGCTCATTACTGAGTCATTTATCAATGAGTTGTTGTAGACCATGATGGCTTTGGGGAGAAAGGATTTCCTGTAGCAGTCTGTGTTGCAGCGGTACTGAAGAAGCCTCTGACTGAAGACACTGTTGCTGTAGGATAGTCTGATGAAGAGGATGCTCAGGGTTGTTCATAATCTTTTTAATGTTATGAAGAATCCTTCTTTGCATCATTCTCTCCAGTTGTTCCAAAGTCGTCCCCAGAACAGAACCAGAACAGAACCAGCCTTCTTTATCAGGTTGTTGAGCCGTTTTAAGTCCCTGGCTCTGATGCTGCTACACCAACAGATGATGGACAAAGAGATGACACTCTCCACAACAGACTGTAGAAGATCTGAGCATCTTGCTGCAAACATTGAAGGACCTCAGCTTCCTCAAAAAGTCCAGTCTGCTCTGTTCCTTTTGTAGACGCTTCACTGTTGATTTTCCAGTTCAGTCTGTTGTCCAGGTGAACTCTGAGGTATTTGTACTCCTCAACCCCCTCCACTTCTTCTCCCATGATGGAGACAGTCTTTGACGTCTCCTTGTTTCTTCTGAAATCTACAATCATCTCCTTTGTGTTGTTCACATTCAAGGTAAGATGATTGTTTCCACACTATGCCACAAAGCAGCTTCTTCTCCATCTCTGATACACCCGACAATTACAGAGTCGTCTGAGTATTTCTGCAGATGACAGGTCTCTGTCTTATACTGGAAGTCTGAGGTGTACAGAGTGAAAAGGAATGGTGAGAGTACAGTACCCTGTGGTGCTCCTCTGCTGCTGACCAGCTGGTTTGACCCACAATCCTTCAGTCTCACAAACTGTGGTCTGTTTGTCAGGTAGCCATTGATCCAGCTGATTGTTGAGGCCTCCACCTGTTTCTTCAGGAGTTTCTGACAAAGCAAATCAGGCTGAATTGTGTTATATGCACTGGAGAAATCAAAGAACATGATTCTCACAGTGCTGCCTGCTTTGTCCAGATGACAGCGGGTTGGTTGAAGTGAAGAAGGCTTGCATCACATAATTGAGATTGTAATCCTCCTGCCACAGCAAAAATTGGGGAGTTGAATTATCAGAGTTTAAAAAATGTGAGTTAATTTTAACACCAACAGAGTAATTTCAACCTTTTCAGTGTAAAATTGTAATCATGTCTGCAGTTATTTATCTGATTTGATCACACTGGTGTTAAACTAACTCAGATCAGAGTTAAATAAACCTCCATCCTTGCAATTCAAAGTCAGGTGTTAATTTTTTTGGTATTAAATGAGGGAAGAGTGCCAGTTCAGGGCGAATTTAACTCCTTCCAGACATAATTAAGCTCCACCCAGAGCTCACATATTTTGTTGTATACCGCAAAGACTTATGGGTAATGTGTTCATATTAATTGTAGAAGTTCTCCGTTGTACATTATAGTTTGTGCCCCAAATGTAGCCGTGCTCCTTAGTTATCTGTTGGGTTATGTTGTTGTCAGTGTTTGATCCGTGCACCATCATAGAGACAGCGGTGCACAGAAGTTCGGTTTGTGAGAAGTGTGGATGAACTTTTCACTCCAGTGACTGATTTCATGAGTGGTGTCACAGTAGAATTCTTTCTTGCTCATGACTACAAATAATTCATAAGGTATATGATAGAAATAAATATTAAATATAAAACATGTTACTTGTGCCTTTCTGAATACTGTATTTGGGTTTGGCTCAATATGTACACCAATGAGTGTTAATTATCTTATATGTACGTTTGTATGTGTAAATTTTAAAGGTTTGTCTTTATACTCTGCAGTGTTGATTGAGTTCACATTTAACACCCAACAATATTGATTGTTGAATCCCTTTGTTGTTACTTTAACACTTCTATGCGGGTTAACAAAACCTGGTGTTAAACTCTTAACTATTCCAAAAATGTTAAATTTACTTTGAAGAGTGTGGAGCTATGTAAACACCTGAAAATGAGTAAATTTTACACTTTATTTTTTGCTGTGTGGTTGATTCAAAAATAGGTTCATCATCATCATCATCATCATTATCATGTGACCCACAGAATTTACCCTGAGGAAGCAGCACCATCACCAGGGAGATGAGAGACAACGCAAGCAGCTGCAGATAGACACAGCACTGTGTTCAGATCTGGTATGACGGAGGGAAGCTGAACATTAGTTTTATTAGCCACAGCCAAGCCAGAAGGTAGTGGAAACTTTAAAAAGATGGATTGGAGCGTGTCAGAATTAATCACCCAATCATCATCCAATTCCCTTGGACCTCCTTCACCTTCAAACCAACCCTTTCCTTTGAATTCATTAATGTTAATTAACTAAGCTAATATGTTGTCCTGTCACCACCTAGTGGAAGTTTAGTGCAATCTCGCTATCTTCTTGCTCTAGCATGTACAGATCCATGGTCACTTCAATAATCAGACTGATACTCTGATACTTTGACAGGTACTTCATCTTCCTCCCACAGTCCAAAAAAATGGGCTAACTGGTCTTTCTAAATGGGTGTGCTGGATGATTGCAGGAGATAGGCACTAGCCCCCACACCCCCCCATCCCCCCACAAAAGACACTGCATAGGATAGATAATGGGTGGGTGAGGTTACACAGGCATCTTACTCGGTTGAAAAATACTTTATCATTCCCAAAGAAAATGTTAACCTTGTTGTAACTCATATAATCCATTATTTTGGAAATTAGAAGAAGTTCTAAAACTAAATAATAACTGAATAACAGGAAAGGATTTATATTTTCAAATTAATAATTTAATAATTAATATTGTCTGCAATGAAATACAAGTTAAAATACATTTAGAATTCAGAACTTTCTTTTTTTACTGACGTTTTCCTTACTGTTCAAACTTTGTACTTATTTGGGGTTGTAGGTCTCTCTTAGAAACACACTTATTTCCGATTGGCTTTTGACACAGTGTGAGTCAGTTTGCTATTTTTCACTATAGTCTCTGTGTTACATTCTGATTTTACACTGGCAAATGCGTGGAAATGCCAGCAAACGGCAGCAACACAGACGTTCAGCTAGCAGATCTTTTGACGCTCTTAACGCTCTTGACGTGGCGCATCTACCAAGAGCGTCTCACTGTAGTGATGTCACCAGACGTCAATATTGTCTAGCCAACCACGATCCACCATTGCCTGACCATGCGCTTTACAAACTTCAGCCTAAAAATGTGTAGGCATCAAACCAGTCACTTTGTGAGCATTTTTGACACCGACAAAACGTGCAGCGTGAACGCACCATAAAAAGGCTGTAAAATAACTGTTTGGCATTTATGAGAAAAACATTCCACAAGAATAAAACACTTAAAGCAAATTTCTCCGTGAATCTGTGCAAACATGTGAATTATTTTTGCCTTCATACTAGCACCATGCCACATTAAAAAAAAAACAAAAGAGAAGAGAAATGATTAAACCCCCGCTACTGTTATTGTACCTAAGGGAATAAATTCCCAGTTTTAAACAGTGAACTTTGACAGAGTATTTTTTACAGTGTAATATTAGAACTTTCCCTGAGGTAACGGCTGCGACCATCTCCTCTCCTCCTCCCCGCCCTGGGGAAACGGCAGCGTCACCGGGGGAAGGGCGGTGCCCGCAGGTACCCACATCATCACCAGCAACGTCCACAACACGAACAGCAGCGACAGACGGCACTTTGTGCAGAGCTCAAGGCGACTCACAGGAGCTCGACATCAGCTTTCTGCCTCACTGTGGACCGAGCAGGAAGGGACGCGGAACCACCCGGAGCGTTTGGAAACATCGAAAAAGGGGAAATTGGATTGAAGTGTTAGAGAGAGCAGCGGGAAGTATGTTCAGCTGGGTCAAACAGGAGCAAGGTGGCCGCAACAAGGAAGGAGAGATGTACCAGACGGTCACGGAGGGACTCCAAACTCTCTACACCAAGAAGCTGCTGCCGCTAGAGGAGACCTACCTCTTCCATGACTTCCACTCTCCGGCCCTGGAGGCGGCCGACTTCCAGAGTAAGCCCATGGTGCTGCTGGTGGGGCAGTACTCCACCGGGAAGACCACCTTCATCAGGTAGCCCACTGACCGCTGTGTCTGTTAGCGGGGCCCTGGCTCCTAGGCTCCATCATCTAAAATCAGCTTGATCTGTTATTGCAGTTATTAACCGCCGCTGGTGGAACTCTGGGCCAAAACTGTAAAAATGTTTCAGTTCAAATATATACTTTGCTCGGAAAATACACTGTTAAACAGAATATGTAAATACAATAATACAATTATTATGTTATTTTAATGATAAACAACTCTTTGTTGCAAATTGACTTTCCTAAAAACAGGATTGTTTTAAAAATAAATTCTTCCCAGACAAGGTTTTGAGATGAAATCTGTTCAGAAAAGATATAAGTTCTGCTTCAGTTGCAGCAGCCAGAGATGCTGTGTTTTAATGACCTCATGGTAGATGTTGAACAGGATGTTTTAAGGTTTAATTTAAACTTCTAACAAGCTTTTAATGACTTTTGTCAGTCATTAAAATGGAAAAGTTGTGTAATTTTTTTTCTTCCTTAAGATCTACTGATTACACAATCTGTATGACTCACAAACAATGTTCATTAAACACTTCACATTGGGGGAAAAAAGCGCCTTTTTACCATCTCTGTGGTGGGTTATGAGGTCACCCTGCCTCTCTTCCTCTTCTGAATTGACTAGTGAAGCGTTCCCAGGGCTGCATCAGCTGACTTGTACCCGGGCAAGTCAGATTCACAGGTCAAAGGAACTGTTTTAGTGACATTTTTTTTTTGTGCAACCAGCAAGTCGCAGGATTTAAAAGTGTAACTAGACTCAGAAATCCGTTCTGACAAGAAAAATGTTCTGGCATATTGTGGACCTTGTGTGGGATTTGAGTGGCTAGAGGGACCAGCAGCAGCTTGTCTTTGTAGGTTTATGACTGAAAACATTCTGTATAAGAGGATATAGATCAGGAATCTGCAGCCTTTACAATCCGTACTGCAATTTTTGCAATCCAGCTAATTTAAAATGGTTAAGAGCCACAAATGTTGGATGTAAGATCAAAATATCTACTTTATAATTCTTTTGTCAATTTAAAAGAAGCATAATTTTATTTCTTATTTTTTGTTTTAAAACATATTAAAATTAATAACCTTACTACAGGAGACAAA